>CM077082.1:136893119-137494863 GCA_039513925.1 Platanthera zijinensis
GAATTACCCCCAAAAATGAACGGACGGAGTTATGGAAGAACTCCGCCGTATGAAAAATGTGAAAGAAAGGGTCGTTAAAAGTAGAAGAAAAAAAAGAAGAAGAAATAGAAAGAGGAATAAAAGAAGTAGAAAAAGAATTTTCATCAAAGGAAATTTCACAAGGAAAAGGCGAGTCTTGTGATATTTCGGGAGAAGAAGGAGTAGAGAGGACTAAAGAAGAATTATCTAAAATAAAAGAAGAAGAAGAAAAAGACTCGCTAAAACTAGAAAAATTTGGAACAGTAAAAAATTGAAGTGAAGTGGAATCACAAACGTCTTCAGAAGGAGAAATAGGAAACGTCTCATCATCCTCAACGGGTAAGAAGCACACCGGAATATCCATAGAAGTGTCTTCCAAAGGAGGAAGGAAACAATCCGGGATATCCGAATAGTTATCCTCCTCGAGAGGAACAAGACTAGCCGGGATATCCGGTGACTCATTACATGAAGAAATTGGAGGAGACGGAGAAGAAGACGAAGAAAAAGAAGCGGCCTCGCGAGAAAGATAATCCATCATGGTATTGAAATGCGAACTAATATTATCAATAGAAGTTTGCAATTCAAGATAACCATTATCGATAGAATTAAAATAAAAATTTAGAGGCGCGGCGCTTTGCGGGGTAAAATTATGCGAAAAATAAGACGGGTTCCCCATCTCCCAAGTTGGATAAAAATTTGAGTAAGGGTCAAATTGGCCATTTTGACCTTCCCCAGAAAAATAAAAATCAAAAGACGGAGGGGTTCCCGAAAGGCATTCAGAATAAAAGTGGTCGGGCGACCCACAAAAAGCGCCAAAATAATATGATTCCATAAAAAAAACTGTTACCAAAAAGAAAAAGAAAATTTAATTTTTTTTTGTTTTTTTTATATATATTTTTTTTAAAAATAGATTTTTTTGTGGATTGCCTCTCGAACTTTCCAAGGGCTACCCGGTGAAGGGTTCGCAAGGTACTAGGTAAAATGGTGGCGCTTAAAGCCCCTTACCCTTTTCGAGAGATTTTAGGTTGGGTAGAAATAAGATGAGGTGGGTGGATTATATAATAATAATAATAAAATTTTAATAATAATTTTTTTTGTTTTTTTTGTTTTAGTAGAAGTAATAAATTCGAGGCTTTCGTAATATTGCCAAAAAAAATCCCCGGCAACGGCGCCAAAAACTGGATAGAGAAAATCGTATTCTCCAATCTATATTCTATTAAGGCAAGCGTACCTATCAAAATATAGCATAGGATATGAAAAATATCAAGGTCGTATAAAAACTCGGGGCAGGCAAGTACTATTACTCACAACGACTCTATTATTATACCGAACGATTAATGAGTTTTGAAAATTAAAATAAACTAAGTTAAAAAGAGAAAATAAACTATTACGAGAAAAGTGCTCGATCGATGATTCACCTTGAAATAAAATAATGGAATAAATTAGTTTAACATTTGTAATTCTATTAAGACCGTGACGGATCCGATATTAGGAAGTAATCTCGCTAGAGCATTAAATCCCCTAACTTATAGGCGTTTTGACCGAAATCTCTTTACAAGTCAAAATGGCCTAAAGTCGTATTATCGAAGTGACCTGCACTATTGGATTTGACTCCAATCTAGAGGATTTACGTCATCCTATCTCTAGGGGTGCATTCAACTTGATCCTTCCTTGACTTATTTTGTATCGACTCCGTATTTCTAGTATACGGTAGTAGATTCTGATCTCATATTTGAGTAGCCGAGAGGCTCCTGAATATGATAGAGAAAATCGTATTCTCCAATCTATACTCGATTAAGGCAAGTGTACCTATCGAAATATAGCATAGGATATGAAAAATATCAAGGTCGTATAAAAACTCAGGGCAGGCAAGTACTATTACTCACAATGACTCTATTATTCTACCGAACGATAAATGAGTTTTGAGAATGAAAATCGTATTCTCCAATCTATACTCGATTAAGGCAAGTGTACCTATCGAAATATAGCATAGGATATGAAAAATATCAAAGTCGTATAAAAACTCGGGGTAGGCAAGTACTATTACTCACAACGACTCTATTATTCTACTGAACGATTAATGAGTTTTGAAAATGAAAATAAACTAAGTTAAAAAGAGAAAATAAACTATTACGAGAAAAGTGCTCGATCGACGATTCACCTTGAAATAAAATAACGAAATAAATTAGTTTAACATTTGTAATTCTATTAAGACCGTGATGGATCCGATATTAGGAAGTAATCTCGCTAGAGCATTAAATCCCCTAACTTATAGGTGTTTTGACCGAAATCTCTTTAAAAGTCAAAATGGCCTAAAGTCGCATTATCGAAGTGACCCGCACTATTGGATTTGACTCCAATTCAGAGGATTTACGTCATCCTATCTCTAGGGGTGCGTTCAACTCCTTCCTTCCTTGAGTGATCTTTCATATTCACGAGCCTCTCGGCTACTCAAATATGAGATCGGAATCAACTACCGTATACTAGAAATACGGAGTCGATACAAAATAATTCAAGGAAGGATCAAAATAGAAAAATACAAAGGAAAACATAAAAATAAAGATACGTTATTTCATCTGAAAAGATCATCGTGATCGGGCACAAAAACTATTTAGCTACGCATATTGGAAAAGAAAACCAAAATAAAAGAAGAAGAAAATGTTTTCATTGCATAATAAAAGAGGTACACAATAATAAAGACAAGAAAATGTTATACTAATAAAAAGACTATTACAAAAAAGAGATCTACTTAGCAACAAAGAAAAAAGAAAATAAACTATCTCACTTGCTCTCTAACTTCAAACTAAAACTACTTAACATAAACTACTTGAAACTCAAACTACTTCACTTCAAACAAGGGGGAGGGGTTCCTTTTATAGGAGAGGGAGGAATGTTCTAGATGAGGGAGTCATAGGGGTGGCCGGCCACATATGTGGAGAGGTTCATGCATTGTATTAAATGAAGGGGAGAGAGAATGGGAAGATTCATGTATGATAATAAAGGGAATGACATAGAAAATATAAAATAGAGAGGGGGAGATGAATGAGAAATAAATGAGCATGGGAGAGAGGGAAAGAAGGGGTGAATGTAGAGTAAAAATAAAATAGGTGGCCGGCCTCATCAAGGGGAATGGTTCATGCATGTAATATATTAAATATGGAGAGAGAGAGGAAGGTGGCAAGGTGTATGCATGCATGTATGTGGCCGGCCAATGTAAGGGATTCATAATGGGCTGCTTTGTGTGGGCTTAGTGAGGGGAGAGGGGCTCGGGTAAAGCCTTGTGGGCTGCTCCATCATGAAGGGCTGCATGCTTGGGCTCGGGTAGAGCTGCTTGGTGAAGAACATGTGGGCTGCACTTGAGGGAGGGGCTTGGACAAGGCTCGGCCATGCACTTGGAGGATTGATGGGTGGCCGGCCAACCTACAAAATACAAAAAATAAAACATACATTAGTTAATTATAACATAACATGAACAAAAAAGATAAAAATAAAACATAACCTATCACATAACATAACACATAAAACATTTATAACTTGATATTAAAATTAGACAAACATGAAACATAATACATAACAAGTATAATAATAAAAATACATATAATGAAACTATATATTTTTATATAATAACATAAAATAAAATAGCGACAACACAATAAAACTAAAATAAAACTAGTAACTATAATATATTATAGAAAGATATTAAAACATGAAATAACGAGCATAAAATATAAATAAACTTAGGTATTTAGGCTACTAAATTACCCCAAAAACGATGACTAAAACTAGTCATCATGACACGCCCGTGTCCCAGGCCGTGTGACCCTAGCAATGTGTGAACCGACTCAAACTGAACCAGAACACGGGCTCCAACACTCCCGTGTTACAGGGCAGACACGCCCGTGTCAACTTTGAGACGGCTGTGTCACCTTTTCAACACAGGCCCAAATCACCCGAGAAGCACACGGCTAAGGCACACGCCCGTGTCCTTGGCCGTGTGCCCAACATGCCCCTGTGACATGCCCGTGTCATAGGACGTTTTCCACACTCAACACCACTCAATGCCATTCCACTCAGCGCCACTCAACACTGCCCGGTATTCACCCGAGCACGACACGCCCTGGGACACGTCCGTGTCCCAGGCTGTGTCGCCTCTCGATGATCGTCGACCGTGCTATCTCGAGAACTCAAGTTGACGCCTACAGTAAAGGACACGCCCATATCCCAGGCCGTGTGCACGGGACACGCCCGTGTCCCAGGCTGTGTCACCCAGCCTGACTCCAACTTAAGGTTTTTGGGATGTTACAATCCTCCCCCCTTAAGATAAATTTCATCCCGAAATTTGTACTCAGCAAAGAAACAAGAATCACAAAGATATAATGTTGAAAGATCTGTTATAACAAAATTTACACGGTCAACCGTTTATACAAAAAGTTCGGGAAACTCAGCTCGCATGGTCTGCTCTCGCTCCCATGTTCGCTCCTCACGGCCATAATTATCCCACCGGACTTTGACCATCCCGATTATCCTTTTCCGCAACTGTTTCATGGCTCGATCCTCGTTCTGAATGGGTCTATCCTTCATCGTTAGCCCATACTCGACCGGTACACGATCATTCTCAACTATTTAAGCTGGATCCTTGATGACTTTGCGAAGTACTGAGATGTGGAATACATCATGCAATCCACTCAACTCTGCTGAAAGCGCTAGCCGATAAGCAGCTTCCCCGACTCGCTCCACCACTTCAAACGGACCAAGGTATCTGGGACTTAGCTTTTTCAACCGCCGAATCCGAGATACGCCTTTGAAGGGTTTGATCTTCAAATAGACCCAATCGCCCACTGCGAACTCCACGTTCCGATGCTTAGCGTTGTAGTACTTTGCTTGTCGATCCTGGGATATCAATAGCCTCTCCCGAATTGAGTGTATTATCGAGGTAGCTTCTTCGACTTCCTTTCGCCCATTCAACTTGGATTCGCCTACCTCTGCCCAAGCAAATGGTGTACGACATTTACGACCATATAAAGCCTCAAACTGTTCCATACCGATGCTCGCTTGTTGCTGTTATTATAGGCAAATCTACCAAATAAATGTACTCTTCCCATTTCTTACCGAAATCTAGGGCGCATATACGAAGCATATCTTCCATCGTCCTGTTAGTTCGCCCAGTCTAGCAATCCGTTTGGGGATGAAAGAACGTACTGAATGCTTATTTTGTGCCCAACTTTTGATGAAATAGCCTCCAATCAGTTGAGGTGAGTCGCCCATGACAATCACTGACAATGCTCCGAGGAACACCGTGTAGTCGAACAATCTGTTCCACATAGAGCTTAGCCAAGGTTTCCATTGAATCATCTCTCTTTTTTGGAAGGAAGTGAGCCACTTTTTTCAATCAGTCTACAATCACCCAGATAGAGTCATGACAGCGTTGAGATCTCAGCAACCCATGAACGAAATCCATTGAAATATCATCAAACTTGCACTTCGGAATCGGTAACGACTTCTAGAAACCACCAGGCTTTTGGCATTCTGCTTTTACCAAAGCACAAGTGTGACATTCTGCCACATAACATGTTGTGTCTTTCTTTAGTCCAGGCCACCAGAACAACTTTTTCATGTCTTTGTACATTTTTGTGCTCCTAGGGTGAATTGAGTACTTGGCAAAGTGGGCTTCATACATCAACTCTTCTCTCAACTTCCACATACTTGGGGTGCACAATCGACCATCTTTTCGCAACAATCCATCATCCCAGGAGAATTGGTCACCAGGACCATCCTTTGCATAGCGTTGGAGACTTTCATCAAGCTTCGTTGCTCGCCGAACTCTGTCCGCAAGGTCATATTGTACCTCTGTCCAGTTCAAGCATGCATCGGCCGTAGCATCCTTGTCAACACAAGATATCTCTAACGCTTCCATCTCCTTGATTAGCCGCAAATCATGTCTCTATAACCAGTTTGTCGTACTAGCATCCTACGACTCAAATCATAAGCGACCACATTTCCCTTCCTGGGAGTATAGTGAATATCGAAAGTGTAGTCCCCAAGGAACTCCATCCACCTCCGTTGTCGCTTATTCAGATCCTTCTGATCTAACAAATACTTTAGGCTCTTGTGATCTGTATAGATATATACTTTAACGGCACAAAGATAGTGTCGCCACAACTTTAGTGCAAAGATTACCGCCGCCAACTCCAAATCGTGGACGGGATAGTTACGTTCATGCACATTTAGCTGGCGTGAGCCATAAGCAATCACTTTCCCAAATTGCAGAAGAACGCAACCTAAGCCGCTCCCTGAAGCATAACTGTAGATCTCATAGTCGTCTGTACCACATGGCGATGTCAACACAGGCGCCGTAGTCAAATGACTCTTCAGCTTTTAAAAGCTCGCGCGCACTCCAGCGTCCAAACAAACTTCTGATCTTTTCTCGTCAACATGGTCTGAGGTAAAGCAATCCGTGAGAAGTTTTTCAAAAACCGTCTAGATTATCCTGCCAGGCCAAGAAAGCCCCTTACTTTGGCCACTGAAGACCTCACTTGCCAATCCTGTATGACACTTATCTTTGTCTGATCTACTGTTATGCCCTCTCCACTTACCACATGGCCCAGAAAAGCCACTGACGATAGCCAGAACTCAAACTTTGAGAACTTGGCATACAGCTTATTCCTCCGTAGGGTATGCAATACCAACTGCAAATGGTTTGCATGATCATCTCCCGGCCGGAGAGTACACAAGAATATCATCAATAAACACAATTACGAATAAACCCAAGTACTCTCGGAACGTCCGGTGAATTAGATCCATGAATACTGAAGGTGCATTACATAAGCCAAACGGCATCACCGTGAATTCATAATGACCATAGCGTATGTAACACCCCAAAAAGGCCCCAAAAGTCTCAGCTTGGAGTTTGAGTAGCAGGTCAGGTTACACGGCCTGGGACACGGGCGTGTCCCAGGGCGTGTCGGGTGACACGGCCTGTGACACGGGCGTGTCCCAGGGCGTGTTCTATTTATTTTGCAAAATTGGCCTATTCCGGGCAGAGCCGGACACGGCCTTGAACACGGCCGGGAACACGGGCGTGTCAGGCTGGACACGGGCGTGTCCGCTGCCGTGTTCCGACCCGTGTTCTGGTTGCAGCTCGATGGAGCAGGAGACACGGGCGTGTCTCAGGTTTGACACGGGCGTGTCAGGTCCGACACGGGCGTGTCGATGACCCGTGTGGTTCAGTCGGTTCAAGCTGTGTGCACCGCTGAAGGGGTACACGGCCTGTGACACGGGCGTGTCACAGGCCGTGTCGGCCAAAAAGTGAAATTCTGGGGAAATCTTGGCCGTTCAGTTTCCTCTCTTTTGATCCAAAGGCTCAGGTGGTTTCTTGGGCTGGATAAGTCGTGAGAAGAGGCTGAAGATTCATTCTTCATTATTCTTAAGGAAGAGAGAGGAAGAGAGGAAGAAGGAGGAGGAGACCAAGCCACCGGCGGAGCTCCCGTGGTTCGATTCGTGATCCGAAGCCGGCGTTGTGACGGCAAGGCTGCTGCGGTTCTTTCTCACCGACTAGTTTTGCGATGGCACCGAAGAGATCGACAAGGGTAACGATCTCCCTCCTTGGACATGTGAAGTCCTTCTTTTCTGCATTGCATAGGGAAAGCCCTTCCCCGCGAGTGTGCGGTGGGTTGTGGTGTCCCTTGGGGTAGATATGTGAAGTCCCCCTTGTTAGAGGCCGGAATTGGAGTACGGCTCTAGGCATGCTGTGTGAAGCCCATCTGGATGGAATCTGGATTGGTGATGCTTGTTTGCATATCGGAGAAGGCTCCGTGATAATGGCTTGTGATGCCTATGGCTTGTGATGCCTTGTTCCTACCTGTTGCTTGGTGCGGCAGGAAGTACTGGACGATGTCCAGGAAATGAAGAGGGTTGGCGGCAACTCTTGTGGCCGTGCGTTGCCACTTTGTGAGTAGTTGAGCCGTTGGGCTGCAACTCGTTGAAAAGGCTGAGTGCCGAACAGGAAAGGTGAAACCGACCCGCGCCTATAAAATGCCATGGATACTTCCGTATTCGAGGTGGCTCGGCGACTTGAGCAACGGGGGGTGGCTGATCCGTACCTGCGTTAGGTCCGTCCGACATGGAAGCCTGGTATAGGTTTTGTTGGAGCGCCTAATGAGAGTCTTAGGCCCGCGCGCCGGAAAGACTAGAAATGCTCAATGACCGTGTAAACGGTGGTGTTGACCCTGGTATTCCGGTACACCGAAAATGTGCCCTGAGTGCACGGACTGTCGGGCCGGGCGGCCGATGGTTGTGATGGCTTGAATGTGCCTGCGCGCACATAGTTGCTATAGATGATGCCATGCTTGCAGGGAAAGAATGCTCATGCCCCGAGAAAGGGGTAGGATTGTTATAATTGGGTCAGCTGAATGCTGACCGTTGCATTGTTTGCCACCGGTTGGGTGGATTGTTCCCGTGCAGGTGCTGGAGAGCCAAGTGGTAAGTGATGGGCGGGAGAGCCCTACTGCTGTTGCTGCTGCTGCTGCGGCTAGCCTGGAAGGCTAAGCCATTGTTTTGTTTTCTCTTTTACTCATGTATGGCCGGCCTGCGCGCCGAGGTTTGTAAAACATGATGTATGTTCAGAGGAACTGTAAGGCCTTAAGGCCAAACTCTTGTGGCTGTGTACATTCCGTGGTTTATATATAAATGTGGTTTTATATATTGGACATTCCGGTTAAGAGTTCAAAGTTGTAACTTAAAGCTTCCGCTAGAATGCTCTGAGTTAGGATTCGTGTTTGATTTGGTACTCTCCTGTGACCTCACCGTCTGTTTGTGGCATATAGTGTGGGGCCCGGCCGGACCTTCTACTATACGTCATCGAACGGATGGGGTCGTTACATTTTGGTATCAGCTTTTCGTCGGTCTTCCTCTTTCGAATTCGTGGTCGAATTCTTTTGTGGGGTGGCGAGCACGTGTTTGTGCGACCTGCTGTAACGCTAATGAACTCTGGAATGTCCATTAAGGAATGTACAAAATCTTGTTTGAGGAATCTGCGCGTTCCTTTTTGTGTTGTTTTGCTTGCATACGTTCGCTAATGTGTGTCTTGTCCACCTATAGGTGACACGTAGTGGTGCTGGGCAGTCTGAGCCCCAGCATTCTGATGAGAGTGCGGCACCAGCTGAGGTGCCAACACCTCCTCCATCTGCGGAAACTGTTCGTTTAGTTGCTGAGGCGCTCTTTGCCATGATTCAGCCGACCGGGCAAGCGCAGCCGGCAGTAGTGCCAGTTCGTGTTGATGTAAGACCCGAGCCGGTTGAGGCTGTAGATCCACGAGCAGCTGACCGACAGTTGAAGCAATTCATGAGCTTCAGTCCTCCGACGTTTGCGGGAATGGGATCCCCAACGCAGGCGGAAGATTGGTTGTCGCGTGTCAAGAGGATAATGACAGCGATCAGGGCGGAGGAAACTCTCAAGGTCACCTTGGCCACCTTCATGCTTGAAGGGGAGGCGCGGTTGTGGTGGGATGAGGTAGAGTTACACCATTTGGCGGGCAGGCAATTAACACAAGTGTCGATTGAGGAGTTCTCTCGGATATTTCTGGCGAAACATGTCCCAGCGGCGCAACGTATTGCTATGGAAAATGAGTTCCAACGGTTAAAGCAAGGGGACGATAGTGTGGATGTCTACTTGCACGAGTTTACCAGGTTGGGACGATATGCGGGAACAATCTTCGCGGATGACCAAAGGAAAACGAATCGGTTCTATGAAGGATTGCGGGATGAGTTACGATTCCTGCTTTCGAGTTCTGTGAGCCAAGGGTTCCAGGCGTTGGTTGATACTGCGTGCGCGTTGGAGAAGGACATGAGGCGAGTGCAAGGGAATAAGGGTTTGGTGGTGTCTAAGCCAGAGTTGCAAGCACCTCGCCCAGGCAAGTCGTTTTACCAGAAGAAAGGGGGCAAGAGGTCCAAGCCATCTGGGCAAGTAACTACGACCGTTGTGTCGGGAGCGACATCAAGGCCGGATGCTCGTACGTGCTATAACTGTGGCCGGGTGGGGCATATAGCTCGGGATTGTCGAGTTGTGCAGCCCAAAGGGGAGAAGAAGACGGGTGCGTCATATGCTGAGAAGGGCAAAGCGGTGGTGGATTCCTCTGCTTCCCAGGCGCAGCCCCGAATCTATCAACTTGGCCAACAGGAAGCGATTAAGCAAAGTGACGTCGTCACAGGTACGAGTTGATTGAGTTTACTTGCTGTGCTTTTGGTTTTGGTTTTGTTTAGCTTGTGCATGATGTGTGTGTGCTGCAGGCTTTGTCCTGATTCGGAATAACTTAGCGAGAGCCCTGTTTGATACGGGTGCTTCGCATTCTTTTCTGTCTGAGGATTTCGTATCTCGAATTGGGGTACCGAGTCATGTGACGGTGGATAGTACAAGGGTGCTATTGCCGAATGGCTGTGTGATGCTTGCGGATAGGGCTTGCGATGTGGATGTGCAAATAGGAAGTCGGGATTTCGGTTTGAGTGCAGCTGTGCTACCGTTGTCGGAGTTTGATGTGATCTTTGGTATGGACTGGCTTTCGGAGCAGCGTGCCTTTATTGATTGCAACTCCAAAGAGATTACACTGGGCCAGAATACCGGGCTTGTGACGAAGTTCGCTGGTATGCGAGGAGTTGGCGGAACGTTGTTGTCTGCACTCCAAGTCGTCAATGCTGTGCGGAAGGGCGCGGAGTTATTCTTCACGCTAATTCAGGCTGTTGAGCCAAAGGCCAGTGTCGGTGAAGTGCCAGTTGTGTCAGAGTTTGCCGATGTGTTTCCTAAAGATCTTCCTGGGTTACCACCCCAGCGGGAGATTGACTTCTCTATTGAGTTGGTGCCAGGTGCGAAACCTGTGGCCCGCTCTCCATATCGCGTCGCGCCAAAAGAGATGGCTGAGTTGAAAGTCCAACTGCAAGAGTTGTTGGAGCAGGGTTATATACGCCCAAGTATGTCACCTTGGAGCGCGCCTGTTCTCTTTGTGAAAAAGAAAGATGGTAGCTTACGGTTGTGTATTGACTACCGCGAGTTGAATAAGCTGACGGAGAAAAACAAGTATCCGATCCCACGGATTGATGACCTTTTTGATCAGCTGGCGGGATCAACGGTCTATTCCAAGTTGGATCTGAAATCGGGATATTATCAGCTAAGGATTCGGGAAGGTGACATTCCCAAGACAGCGTTTGGAACACGCTACGGTCATTATGAGTTCACGGTAATGCCGTTTGGCCTATGTAATGCGCCTTCGGTATTTATGGACCTAATGCATCGAACGTTCCGAGAGTATTTGGATTTGTTTGTTATTGTGTTTATCGATGACATCTTAGTATACTCTCAGTCGGAAGAGGATCACGCAAACCATTTGCGGTTGGTCTTGCATACCCTGCGGAGGAATAAACTCTTTGCCAAGTTCTCAAAGTGCGAGTTCTGGCTCTCTTCAGTAGCCTTTTTAGGACATGTGGTAAGCGGAGAGGGTATCGCGGTGGATCCGTTGAAGATAAGTGCCATCCGAGATTGGCCAGTGATGTCTTCAGTGGCCGAGGTCAGGAGCTTCCTTGGACTTGCGGGCTACTATAGACGGTTTGTGGAAAACTTCTCACGGATTGCTTTACCTCTCACCACGCTGACGAGGAAAGATCAAAAGTTCATATGGACGCCGGAGTGCGCTCGAGCTTTTGAAGACTTGAAGAGTCGTTTGACCACGGCGCCTGTGTTGACATCGCCATGTGGTACCGATGGGTATGAGATCTATAGTGATGCATCTGGGAGAGGCTTAGGCTGCGTTCTTCTGCAGTTTGGGAAAGTGATTGCTTATGGCTAGCGTCAGTTGAAAGTGCATGAGCGGAATTATCCCGTCCATGATTTGGAGTTGGCGGCGGTAATCTTTGCGCTCAAGTTGTGGCGGCACTATCTCTATGGCGTCAAAGTGGATATCTATACGGATCACAAGAGCCTAAAGTATTTGTTGGATCAGAAGGATTTGAATATGCGACAACGAAGATGGATGGAGTTCCTCGGGGACTACACCTTCGAGATTCACTATACTCCCGGGAAGGGAAATGTGGTCCCTGATGCTTTGAGTCGGAAGACTCCAGTACGGGCAAGCTGGTTGCAGAGGCATGATCAGCGTTTGATCCAAGAATTGGAGGCAATGGAGATATCGTGTGTTGACAAGGGTGTGTCAACCGATGCGTGCTTAAACTGGACGGAGGTGCAATATGACCTTACGGACAGAATTCGGCGAGCAACGGAGCTTGATGAAAGTCTCCAGCGCTATGCTAAAGATGGGCCGGATGATCAATTCTCTTGGGATAACGGGTTGTTACGGAGAAATGGTCGAGTGTGCGTCCCAAGTGTGGGTAAACTGAGGGAAGAGTTGCTGTACGAAGCTCACTTTGCCAAGTACTCAGTTCACCCAGAGAGCACAAAGATGTACAGGGACATGAAAAAGCTGTTCTGGTGGCCCGGATTAAAGAAAGATGTGGCTCGTTATGTGGCGAAATGCAACACCTATGCGTTGGTGAAAGCAGAATGCCAGAAGCCTGGCGGTTTCCTGAAGTCTTTACCTATTCCGGAGTGGAAGTTCGATGATATTTCGATGGATTTCGTGCACGGGTTGCCGAGATCTCAACGCGGTCATGAATCAATCTGGGTGATTGTGGACCGGTTGACAAAAGTGGCGCACTTCCTTCCAAATAGAAGAGACGATTCAGTGGAAACCTTGGCCAAACTGTATGTGGAGCAGGTTGTTCGACTGCACGGTGTTCCTCGGAGCATCGTTAGTGACCGTGATGGGCGGTTCACATCGAATGATTGGCGGCTCGTTCATCAAATGTTGGGTACAAAATTAGCGTTTAGTACGGCCTTTCATCCCCAAACGGATGGCCAGACTGAACGAACCAACAGGACGATGGAGGATATGCTCCGCATGTGCGCCCTAGATTTTGGTAAGAGATGGGAAGATTACATATTTCTCGTTGAATTTGCCTATAATAATAGCTACCAAGCGAGTATTGGTATGGCACCATTCGAGGCGTTGTATGGTCGGAAATGCCGTACACCGTTAGCTTGGGCAGAAGCAGGCGAATCGAAGCTGAGTGGGAAAAAGGAAGTCGAAGAAGCTACTTCGCTCATACGCTCTATTCGGGAGAGGCTATTGATAGCCCAAGATCGTCAAGCCAAGTACTACAATGCCAAGCACCGGAACGTGGAGTTCGCGGTGGGTGATTGGGTATATTTGAAGATCAAACCCTTCAAAGGTGTGTCCAGGATTCGGCGGTTGAAAAAGCTAAGTCCGAGGTATCTTGGTCCGTTTGAGGTGGTGGAGCGTGTTGGGGAGGCTGCTTATCGACTAGCACTTTCAGCGGACTTGGGTGGATTACATGATGTGTTTCACATCTCAGTCCTTCGTAAGGCGGTAAAGGATCCAGCACAAGTCGTGGAGGCTGATCGGGTACCGGTCGAGTATGGGCTAACGACGAGGGTTAGACCCATTCGGATCGAGGATCGAGCCGAGAAACAGTTGCGGAACAAAGTGATCGGGATGGTCAAGGTCCGATGGGACAATTGTGGCCGTGAAGAGCTAACATGGGAGCGGGAGCAGACCATGCGAGCCGAGTTTCCCGAGTTATTTGTATAAACTGTAGACCGTGTACTTTTTGTTATAACATGCTTATAGCATTGCTGGTTTTCTTTCCTTACCGTGCAAATTTCGGGACGAAATTTTGATAAGGGGGGAGGGTTGTAACACCCCAAAAAGGCCCCAAAAGTCTCAGCTTGGAGTTTGAGTAGCAGGTCAGGTTACACGGCCTGGGACACGGGCGTGTCCCAGGGCGTGTCGGGTGACACGGCCTGTGACACGGGCGTGTCCCAGGGCGTGTTCTATTTATTTTGCAAAATTGGCCTATTCCGGGCAGAGCCGGACACGGCCTTGAACACGGCCGGGAACACGGGCGTGTCAGGCTGGACACGGGCGTGTCCGCTGTCGTGTTCCGACCCGTGTTCTGGTTGCAGCTCGATGGAGCAGGAGACACGGGCGTGTCTCAGGTTTGACACGGGCGTGTCAGGTCCGACACGGGCGTGTCGATGACCCGTGTGGTTCAGTCGGTTCAAGCTGTGTGCACCGCTGAAGGGGTACACGGCCTGTGACACGGGCGTGTCACAGGCCGTGTCGGCCAAAAAGTGAAATTCTGGGGAAATCTTGGCCGTTCAGTTTCCTCTCTTTTGATCCAAAGGCTCAGGTGGTTTCTTGGGCTGGATAAGTCGTGAGAAGAGGCTGAAGATTCATTCTTCATTATTCTTAAGGAAGAGAGAGGAAGAGAGGAAGAAGGAGGAGGAGACCAAGCCACCGGCGGAGCTCCCGTGGTTCGATTCGTGATCCGAAGCCGGCGTTGTGACGGCAAGGCTGCTGCGGTTCTTTCTCACCGACTAGTTTTGCGATGGCACCGAAGAGATCGACAAGGGTAACGATCTCCCTCCTTGGACATGTGAAGTCCTTCTTTTCTGCATTGCATCGGGAAAGCCCTTCCCCGCGAGTGTGCGGTGGGTTGTGGTGTCCCTTGGGGTAGATATGTGAAGTCCCCCTTGTTAGAGGCCGGAATTGGAGTACGGCTCTAGGCATGCTGTGTGAAGCCCATCTGGATGGAATCTGGATTGGTGATGCTTGTTTGCATATCGGAGAAGGCTCCGTGATAATGGCTTGTGATGCCTATGGCTTGTGATGCCTTGTTCCTACCTGTTGCTTGGTGCGGCAGGAAGTACTGGACGATGTCCAGGAAATGAAGAGGGTTGGCGGCAACTCTTGTGGCCGTGCGTTGCCACTTTGTGAGTAGTTGAGCCGTTGGGCTGCAACTCGTTGAAAAGGCTGAGTGCCGAACAGGAAAGGTGAAACCGACCCGCGCCTATAAAATGCCATGGATACTTCCGTATTCGAGGTGGCTCGGCGACTTGAGCAACGGGGGGTGGCTGATCCGTACCTGCGTTAGGTCCGTCCGACATGGAAGCCTGGTATAGGTTTTGTTGGAGCGCCTAATGAGAGTCTTAGGCCCGCGCGCCGGAAAGACTAGAAATGCTCAATGACCGTGTAAACGGTGGTGTTGACCCTGGTATTCCGGTACACCGAAAATGTGCCCTGAGTGCACGGACTGTCGGGCCGGGCGGCCGATGGTTGTGATGGCTTGAATGTGCCTGCGCGCACATAGTTGCTATAGATGATGCCATGCTTGCAGGGAAAGAATGCTCATGCCCCGAGAAAGGGGTAGGATTGTTATAATTGGGTCAGCTGAATGCTGACCGTTGCATTGTTTGCCACCGGTTGGGTGGATTGTTCCCGTGCAGGTGCTGGAGAGCCAAGTGGTAAGTGATGGGCGGGAGAGCCCTACTGCTGTTGCTGCTGCTGCTGCGGCTAGCCTGGAAGGCTAAGCCATTGTTTTGTTTTCTCTTTTACTCATGTATGGCCGGCCTGCGCGCCGAGGTTTGTAAAACATGATGTATGTTCAGAGGAACTGTAAGGCCTTAAGGCCAAACTCTTGTGGCTGTGTACATTCCGTGGTTTATATATAAATGTGGTTTTATATATTGGACATTCCGGTTAAGAGTTCAAAGTTGTAACTTAAAGCTTCCGCTAGAATGCTCTGAGTTAGGATTCGTGTTTGATTTGGTACTCTCCTGTGACCTCACCGTCTGTTTGTGGCATATAGTGTGGGGCCCCGGCCGGACCTTCTACTATACGTCATCGAACGGATGGGGTCATTACAGCGTATCTCAAACGCTGTCTTAGGAATGTCGCCTTCTCGAATCCGCAATTGATAATATCCCGATTTCAAATCCAGCTTTGAATAGACGGTTGACCCTACTAGCTGATCAAATAGGTCATCGATTCGTGGAATAGGATATTTGTTCTTTTCTGTCAGCTTATTCAATTCGTGGTAGTCAATACATAATCGCAAACTACCGTTTTTCTTTTTCACAAATAGAACAGGCGCGCTTCTATGTGACATACTTGTGCATATGTATCCCTGCTCCAACAATTCTTACAATTGGACTTTAAGTTCAGCCATTTCCTTTGGCGCAACGCGATATGGTGAGCGGGTCACCGGTTTTGCACCTGACACCAACTCAATCACGAAGTCAATCTCCCGTTGGGGCAGTAACCTAGGAAGATCCTTAGGAAATACATCTGCAAACTCCGACATAATCGGAACTTCACTTACACTGGCTTTTGGCTCAACAGCCTCAATAAGCGTGAAGAAAAATTCCGCGCCCTTCCGAACAACACTGATGACTTGGATTGCAGACATCAAGGTCCCACCTACTCCTCGCATACCAGAGAACTTCGTCTCAAGTTCGGTATTCTTGGCCAGTGTGATCTCCTTTGAGTTGCAATCAATCAAGGCAAGCTGCTCCGAGAGCCAGTCCATGCCAAAGATCACATCAAACTCTGATAGCGGCATTACGGATGCTCTCAATCCGAAATCTCGATTTCCTATATGTACGTCCACATCGCAAGTCCTATCCACAAGCATGATACAACCATTTGGTAGTATCACCTTTACACCATCTATCGTCACATTACTCGGTACTCCAACTTGAGTTACGAAGTCCTTAGACAGAAAAAAATGTGAAGCACCCGTATCAAATAGGGCTCTCGCCGGATTGTTCCAAATCAGGACAAAGCCTGTAACACACACATCATGCATAAGCTACATAAAAAATATGCAATCAATACAAGAAGAATTAACTTAACTCGTACCTGTGAGGATGCCACTTTGCTTGATAGCCTCCTGTTGTCCAAGATTGTAGACTCTGGGCTGCGCGTGAGATGCAGAGGAATACCCCACTGCTTTTCCCTTCTCAGCATAAGACGCACCCATCTTCTTTTCTCCTTTGGGTTAAGAAACCCGACAATCACGGGCTATAGGCCCCACTTTGCCACAGGTGAAGCATGTACAAGACTCCGGCCTCGGCGTTGCTCCCAATGTAACCGTCACAGAAGTTTGCCCCGAAGGCTTGAGCCTCTTGCCCCACTTATTCTGGTAGTACGATTTGCCAGAGCGGGGTGCTTTGAACCCGGGCTTTGACACAGCCATGTCATTCCTGCATTGCACTCACTTCATGTCCTTTTCCAGCGCACCCGCCGTATCAACCAAAGCCTGAAATCCCGGGTTCACTGAACTAGAAAGCAGGAACCTCAACTCGTCCCGCAATCCTTCATAGAACCGATTTGTTTTTCTTTGTTTATTGGAGATGATTATTCCTGAATACCGACCCAATCTTGTAAATTCATGTAGGTACGCATCAATGCTATTTTCTCCTTGCGTTTGCCGCTGAAACTCATTCTCCATAGCAATGCATTGTGCCGCTGGTATATGTTTTACCAAAAACATATCAGAGAACTCCTCAATCGATACTTGAGTCAATTGCCTGCCCGCCAAATGGTGTAACTCAACCTCATCCCACCATAACCTCGCCTCCTCTTCTAACAAGAAGGTGGCCAAAGTGACCTTTTGAGTTTCCTCCATCCTGATCGTCGTCAAGATACGTTTGACTCGCGATAAATAGACCTCTGCCTGCGTTGGGGATCACAGTCCCGTGAATGTAGACGGATTAAAGCTCATGAATTGCTTCAATTGTCGTTCAGCTGCTCGCGGATCCACAGCTTCAACCGGTTCGGGTCAGACACCAACATGATCTGGCACCACTACCGGTGGCGCCTGCCCGGTCGGCTAAATCATCGCAAATAGAGCCTCAGTAACTAATCGAATAGTTTTCACAGATGGAGGAGGTGTTGGCACCTCAGCTGGTATCACACTCTCATCATAGCACTGGGGCTCAGATTGCCCAGTATCACTACGAGTAACATATGGGTGGATAAGACACACATTAGTGATAATACGCAAGCAATAACAAGAAAGTAGGAACATGCAGATTCCTCAAACAAGTGTATTTTCATTTTTTAGTGGATATTCCAGAGTTCACTAGTGTTACAGCGATTCGCACAGACACGGTCTCGCCACCCCACAAAAGAATTCGACCACGAATTTGAAAGAGGAAGACCGAGAGAAGCTGATACCAAAAGGTAACGACTCCACCCATTAAATAACGACTCCACCCTCTAATAATAAAATGTAACGACTCCACCCGTTAAATAACATATAATAGAAGGTTCGGTCGGGGCCCAACACTATATACCACAAACAGACGGTAAGTTCACAGGATAATACCATCAACGCATCCTAACACTGAGCATGCTAGCGGAATAGTTACACAATTAGCTGAACTCATACCAGGAATATCCACTAGATATATATAAACCAAAGTTATATACAACCACTCAAACGAGGGGACAACAAATACTACAGTTTGGCCTTATGGCCTTACAGTTCCTATTTAAACAGTATGGATTACAGACATCGGCGCGCAGGCTGGCCATACATGAATAAAAGAAATTACAATATCTAGCTGATGTAGGCCACTCCCTAAATGGAATTTAGGCACGAAAAGACAAGGGAATTTCCTAAGGGGAATTTAAGCGAACATGTTGTGTGAGACTTAGATCTACGAGTTAGCCGCTTATGCCTCTCCACAATTCAACCCTACACTCGTACAATCGCTCTACGCGACGCCACACAATTAAGTCTATCAATTGGATACTAGCATACGGGTAGCCAATCCGTTTTGGATCCAACAAGGGCGATAAGGCCAATGTCCGACCGAGCTAAAAGGACCAATATTGGGTCCGATCGAGCGATGTTGTACCAAAAGTGATCTACCGAAAAATTTGATTCGGAATGGGTAGTTCTCTCCCAACAAAAGTCAAACGAGGTTCGCCAAACCTTCCCGAATATAAAATGAAGATGAGGGAAATACAAAGCATGCGAAGAAGTCCACGATACAATTTCAAGTTATCTAAAACAACGCCAAAAATAATCCACCACTAGATCTATTCTAAGAAATGAAAACACACAAGAGGTAGGAGGAATTTTCGTTACCCAATCAGAATGGGTGATTCCGATTACACTCTACTTGGAATGCCTCTCAACGGCTCCGCCGGAGTTGCGCCGGAAGTAGATGAAAATCTTGCCCGCCTTCGTCGCTTCACGCCGGAATGGAAAACACACAAGGGAGGAGCCTTGCTCTTGGCCGAAATCTTCAAGAGGAGGGTGGTCGGTTTTTCAGGGGAGTGAGGGGTAGGCGGCGGCTTGTTGTTGGAGGAGAAGGTGGCTAGGAGGAGGGAGGAGAATAGAAGAGGAAGGAGGGAGAAGGGTGGCCGGCGGCCAAGAAGAGGGGAAGAAGGGGAAGTTCGGCCAAGAGGAAGGGGAGAGGAAAATTTCAAGAGGGGAGACTTTAGGGTTTCAATATTTCTTTCTTCAATAATCCAAATGAAAACACTCCTTGCCTATTTATAGGCTACATCAAATGTTTGGCTATTTGCAGCCCATAGTAACTAAAGAAAACAACACTCATAAAAATAAAACACAACATGGCATAAACATTGCCAAATAAAAAACATGAAAATTAAATAATTAAGCTATCATTAGATTGGTTTGCGCCGCGGGCGGATCATTTGGCGTCGCTCCACATGGTCGTCACGACGCCGCAAATCTTTACTTGGAGGCGGTGAGATAACTTCCGTAAGCATGTCGTCTCCGTCTTCAACACGTTGAGGGCCGTCGTCTCCATCAATCCTCCCCCGCTTAAAACTACTCATTACCGATGAGTATGTCTGAAAGTACCGGTGCGGGGAAGCATCATCCAATAGAACCTCATAGTGGCAGACAACCCCACTTGGAAAGAAGAGCACAACAACCTGGAGTAACCTGTCATGCAAAAATTTGTTCCTAGGGAACCTTGGAGAAGCATTAGGCAATAAAGGAAAACAAAATTTAGCATCAACAACCAACGTACCTCCAGAGAAGTCCGAAGAAGAAAACAATCCAAGTATAAACACACAACCCAACCCCAAAGAGAACAAAGTGGACCCAAACGGACAGGCAGATAAATCATGTGGTGGAGAATCATATGGCGTTAAATTAGAAACATCAAAATAAGGGGTAATACCCACCCCAATCAATGGAAAGCTTCAGATGATAAGTAAATTCTCCAAATTTCATTAATATCCGATAAAGGTCCCGCTTACCAAATTGCCAACTTTCTAAAGTGCTCGAAGGCATCCGCTCAGGGTCGAGACGCACCAAATCTAAATCGATCGTCTTACAGTGAGATACTCTTTTATATAAGCTAGCATAAATATGATACGAATTAATTGGTATGGCTAGCGCTTTACTAAGGTGCTTATATAAAAGGGGATCATAATGAGCATAATCCGGGGTGAGTTTCGGCGACAAACTAGAAGGAAAATAAAGAGACGCAACAAGAGTGATTAATTCTTTTAAAACGCGCCGAAGAATCATACTATCGTGGGGAGTGAAACCATGGGCTACGTGACTCAACCCGAATACGGAGAATATAGGGGTTAAGTCAGGGGGAACGGGAGCCTGAACATCAAAGATGACTTCAAATGGCTCCAAAGTCGCAGTTCTAGTTCGAAAATTATTATGACCACACTTGGCATGCAGATATGCCAAGGGAATCTGCGCATCATAAATACTAAGAGAGTTGGACGCTCTCGGGTGTGACAAGAGGTGCGAGCGAGACAACTCATGGGGCCATACCGTGGACACTAACAGAAATAAATAGGGTGACACCAACGGAACTACATCTGGTGGTACCAATATAATAACATCAGGTGGCGCTAACGGGACTACATCAGGGGGTAGAAAAACATGTGCAAATAGACCGAAAGAGTAAGCACATCGAGACACGACTAGGATAATTGGCCTTAGGGCCACAAAATCAGAATCGAGAACAGTCGTGGACATAACCATAGAGGGACACGTAGAGTCACGAACCGTCAAAGGTGACATGTCCAAAGGAGGGGCCCGCAAGGGTGGACAAATAAAATAATCCAGATCAGGAATACAAAACTTGTGTCCAAAAGGGTCCGCTAGTCGGATCAACTAATCAAGAGGAAGAGTCGGTAAAAATAAAATTGGGAGAGAGTCGAGATCCAATTTAATTTCATGCAACGGAGTTAGCGTTAGGGGACGCTCTCCGGGTAGACATCACTAACGTCTTCCAAAAATTGCACTCTCTCACTAGGACATAGTTCCAACATATCAATCACGACATCAGTAGCAGTACAAATCACACAACTGGGAGCTTCGATAGATTTCGGAGGAGGGGCTAAGTCATACCCCATGCCAAAATATGGATTTATCGTCCAAGTAACAACCTCCGGGTGCAAGCCATCAAAATCAACCGAAAAATCAAACAGAGGATTTTCCATCACAACAAACTCATCTGGCTCGTCATCGCCCAACTCACTCTCCGAATAGCATTCCTCACAGGAGGACTCTACCAACTCATCCGAAAGTTCTTCCAACAATAAATGATGATCGTATATTAAGTTTTCCAAATCATTTAGGGCCTCTATTAATTCGTGATTAGAGAAATCGACTGGCACATCCTCACTTACAAGATCCTCAAAAAAATCAGAGATATTCTCCTTAGGTGTAATCAAGCCTCTAACATGTCGGGGCTTGTAGTTTGGAGAGGGCTCTCAACACTAGGATGATCAGTCACAATGCTAGTGTGGCTAGTAAAAGGCAAGGTAATACTCTCACAGGTCAAACTATCATCCCAAACATCGTCTACCTCACGACTGGGTACGCTCTCAGCGTAAGGTAACTCCTCTGACTCAGCTAGAATATCAATCGACTTAGGATCATCAAAAGGCTCCACAACAGTCAAAGGGGATGGCCCCAAAATGTCGTCGAAAGGGAGTGGAGAGGGTTCCTCAAATGAGAAATCCTCATCCAAGTCACTCGGGTAACCAATCTCCTCATCGTCAATACAATCGTCCGTAATATCGGTCTCGTCCTCAGTAACGGACACAGTCCTAGACACGGTCTTGGACTCATCAGGGGAGTCATGAACTAAATCAGGCACCTCAGGGGATAAGTCATTCTTATACTCAGGTAGGGGTCTAGTGCCCTGACAGGGAGGAGTAATAACATGAGACGTCCTAGTACGGGAGCACGGGGGGACGTACTGATTCGACGTAGGCAAAGTCTTAGGCGGAAACTCTCTCAAATAATCAGACGATGGAGAGCGGCAGTATGGAGGGTAATACTCATCCGTTAATAAACTCTTCATAATCTGCCAATCGACATGTGAGTCGACGGAGGGCATTCCCAAACATTTCTCCTCGTTGAGCCAGAAGGTATAGGCTCGACCCAAAAGTTGAAATCTCGCAATGGGAAGCCTATGGGGATCCACAATGTGATTTTGCTCAAAATAACACTCCATGTCTTCCACCCAACATAATAACACTCGCGGTCCACTTAGCCCATCATAGGTCGGAGCTGGAATCCTAACATGCCTAGAGGTGCGCGATTGCGGTGCTACTTGACTAGCCTTTAGTTGGCCAACCAACGCCTTAATATCATCCACTACCGGGCAGTGGAATTGCTTCCTACCGTTGCTAAGGGAACCTAAATATTTTTCTCGGGAAGCATTGACGTCATAGGCCATATTGTGAAAACCGGAGAGAAGACTCGATCCGGAATTTGTGCACATACAAGGAGAAATGCTTCTGGCTTAGTTAAAATTGGTTTGTCAGAATTGTTCCCGCTTAACCACTAGGGTAATAATAATATAAAATAGATTTTCTTGCTGAATAAAATATGAAGATTATTAATATTTTTTTTTTGATGTTTTTGCTGAAAAATAAGAAATTTAAGCCGCTATTGGCAGACCAGAAATAAATTTTTTTTGTTTATTTTGACTCGAAACGTGCATACAAAGTGCGTGTTAACGTGCCACAAGATGGGGGAGGGGTGTCAATTAGGAAATTGACGTGAACCTCCCTCTGATACCAAATTGATGTAGGCCACTCCCTAAATGGAATTTAGGCACGAAAAGACAAGGGAATTTCCTAAGGGGAATTTAAGCGAACACGTTGTGTGCGACTTAGATCTACGAGTTAGCCGCTTATGCCTCTCCACAATTCAACCCTACACTCGCACAATCGCTCTACGCGACGCCACACAATTAAGTCTATCAATTGGATACTAGCATACGGGTAGCCAATCCGTTTTGGATCCAACAAGGGAGATAAGGCCAATGTCCGACCGAGCTAAAAGGACCAATATTGGGTCCGATCGAGCGATGTTGTACCAAAAGAGATCTACCGAAAAATTCGATTCGGAATGGGTAGATCTCTCCCAACAAAAGTCAAACGAGGTTCGCCAAACCTTCCCGAATATAAAACGAAGATGAGGGAAATACAAAGCATGCGAAGAAGTCCACGATACAATTTCAAGTTATCTAAAACAACGCCAAAAATAATCCACCACTAGATCTATTCTAAGAAATGAAAACACACAAGAGGTAGGAGGGATTTTCGTTACCCAATCGGAATGGGTGATTCCGATTACACTCTACTTGGAATGCCTCTCAACGGCTCCGCCGGAGTTGCGCCGGAAGTAGATGAAAATCTTGCCCGCCTTCATCGCTTCACGCCGGAATGGAAAACTCACAAGGGAGGAGCCTTGCTCTTGGCCGAAATCTTCAAGAGGAGGGTGGTCGGTTTTTGAGGGGAGTAAGGGGTAGGCGGCAGCTTGTTGTTGGAGGAGAAGGTGGCTAGGAGGTGGGAGGAGAATAGAAGAGGAAGGAGGGAGAAGGGTGGCCGGCGGCCAAGAAGAGGGGAAGAATGGGAAGTTCGACCAAGAGGAAGGGGAGAGGAAAATTTCAAGAGGGGAGACTTTAGGGTTTCAATATTTCTTTCTTCAATAATCCAAATGAAAACACTCCTTGCCTATTTATAGGCTACATCAAATGTTTGGCTATTTGCAGCCCATAGTAACTAAATAAAACAACACTCATAAAAATAAAACACAACATGGCATAAACATTGCCAAATAAAAAACATGAAAATTAATTAATTAAGCTATCATTAGATTGGTTTGCGCCGCGGGCGGATCATTTGACGTCGCTCCACATGGTCGTCACGACGCCGCAAATCTTTACTTGGAGGCGGTGAGATAACTTCCGTAAGCATGCCGTCTCCGTCTTCAACACGTTGAGGGCCGTCGTCTCCATCACTAGCCTTCAAGGGCAAGAAGCAACAGCAAGAGAGACAACAGCAGCAGCAGGGGAATCAGCCCTTCATTTTCTACTCGGCTCTCCAGCACCTGCACAGGGACAATCCACCCAGAAGGTGGAAAAAAAGGAAACGTTCAGTATTCAGCTGACCAATTTATAATAATCCTACCCCTTTCCTGGGGCAGGGGCATTCCTTCCCTGTAGAGCAATACAATAATTGACAGATATTATACATATTGTGCTCTCATGCACAAGAAATCCATCCCAACCGTCGGCCACCCAGCCCGACGATCTATGCTCTCAGGCACACTTTTGGGTACACCGGCGAACCAAGATCAACACCATTGAGCATTTAGTCTTAATTGCGCGCAGGCCTAAGACTCTCATTATGCTGCTGACGAAAGCCCAATGTCTTGGCACTTCCATGTACAACCAACATAATGAAGGTACCGATCCACCACCCCCATTGCTCAAATCGCCTTGTGTAACACCCCTATCCGTCACATAGCATATAGCAGTAGGTCCGGCCGGGGCCCGACGCCATATACTACGGACAGACCGGTTGGTTACGCGTTGAAACCATACAACCAATCAGAGCGTCCTACACAACACCTAGCGGAAGCAATTTAATTAAGTTGCAAAAAGATAAGAACCCTGCCACAGAGCATGAATGTCCACTACAACCTAGGAATGAGTGCATACACAAAAGAGAACTGGACTTAAGGCCTTACATTGTTCACTTAACCAAAATAGTGTTTTCAGACCTCGGCTCGCAGGCCGGCCATACATGAATGAACGGGAAAAACATAGCAAATTAGGCCTTCGAGGGCCGGCACAGCAACAAGGGCTTTAGCCCGCTATTTCCCGCTCGGCTCCACAGCACCTGCAAGCAACAAACCACCGCCCGGTGGCAAACAATAGCAACGGTCAGCAAAGCTGACTAAATTATAACGATCCCGCCCCCACAATCGGGGCGGGGATGCTCTTTCCCTGCACTTTATTAGTATAGGCATTTATAAAAGGGTAATTGCACATCACCACAGGCGTAGGCTCGCACGACCACACACCCTGTGCACTCAGGGCACATTCTCGGCGAACCGGCCAACGTCACGTCAATTCAAGCCATAGACGTTCCCGATCCACCACCGCCTCTAGGACGGTCATCCATATGAGCAATTTGTCTCCTTAGCCTTGGTCACGACAATTTAAGCCATAGACCGCCGAAGACCCTCGTCCATGCCAACGGTCCTACCGAACGACATAGACCGGGTACGGTTCCGCTTGACCCGTGCTCATACCGCAATGACAATTTAAGCCATATGCGCAGGTCAAGACTCACTGAGTCCCGTTTCCACTACAAAATCACATAACCCAGTTATGTTCACGTTGGCTCCCCGGCCTCCGTGTTGGCAAAACCCGCTTTTGCCCAGTTTTTCGGGTGCACCTTAGAGTTAATCTCTAAGATTCCCTGATGCAATCTACCACGTAGAAAAACCCAAAAACACCCAAATATCCGGAGTCTTGCCCGGTTCAAATGCAATGCAACATCACCGATTCGGACCAACACGTCCGAATAGGCTTCACACATAATGCCTATGTCCGTTTACGCATACGGACTCTACACAAGGGGGACTTCACATATCTACCCCAAGGAGCGCTCCAACTCTTCGCTCACTCGCGAGAGCGGGCTTCCTATGCAAGGAAAAGAGGGCTTCACATGCCCAAGATAAAGAATCGTTACCCTTGCGTTCTTCCGCGGCGCCATCGCAAACTACGCGGCTAGAAAGCTTCGCAACGTCGTCGCCTCCGCGGATCTGGGCTCGGATCGCGATTTGGAGCTTCGAACCTCCTCCGGCGGCCGGATTTTGGCCTCACACCACCAATGGAGCTCTCCCCTCTCTCTAGGATGTAGAAAGAGAACTCAAGATGAAAATGAGGGTTTCTCCCCCCATTTCCCGGCTAATAACCCCCCAGGAGCAGCCCCCACCGTCAGATCCAGATCCAAGGGAATGAACGGCCGAGATTAGATCCAAAATAACAAAATCTGGGCTGAACACGGGTTGGCACACGGCCGTGTGCCTGGCCGTGTAGCTCATTCGCCGATCGACACGGGTCCAGACACGGCCGTGTGCCACGGGCTGTGTTACCTGGAGCTTCAGAACGATCGTCGGGCTTCCAGAACACGGCTTCGAACACGGCCGTGTTCGAGGCCGTGTGCCCCACACACGGCTTGAGACACGGCCGTGTGTCTCAGGCCGTGTACTTCTCTGACTCGAGACTGCACAAAACCACTGAACACGGGTAGGCACACGGCCGTGTGCCTGGCCGTGTGCCCCTGTTCAGACCTCCAAAAGCGCTGTTTGATCGCCCCGCGATCAACTCCGAGGTTGGGGTCTTACAACTCCCTCCCCCTTAAGAGAATTTCGTCCCGAAATTAAGAACAGAGACTACACAAAAACATAAACATAACGAGTACCTGAGGGGAACAACTCGGGGTACTCCTCGCGCATTGACTGCTCTCGCTCCCAAGAGAGCTCCTCGCGTCCGCAGTTATCCCAACGGACCTTCACCATTCTGATTTCCTTGTTCCGAAGCCGCTTGACTTCGAAATCCTCAATATATATGAGCTTGATTTTTGTTGTCAACCCTTCCTCAACCGGTACTTGGTCGGCCTCTAACACCTGCGAAGGCTCTTGCACTACCTTCCGCAAAACCGAGATGTGGAATACATCGTACAAAGCACTTAACTCTGCTGATAACCTCAACCTATAAGCTGCTTCTCCGATCCGCTCCAGAATCTCAAATGGACCAAGGTATCTCGGACTCAACTTTTTCAAGCGTCGAATCCGTGAGACACCCTTGAACGGCTTGATCTTCAAGTACACCCAATCGCCAACACTGAATTCCACGTTCCTATGCTTGGCATTATAATACTTGGCTTGCCTATCCTGGGCAATCCGCAACCGCTCCCGTATAGTATGCACTAAAGAAGTGGCATCTTCAATGTCTTGACGCTGATAAAGCTTGGACTCACCCGTTTCTAACCACGACAACGGCGTGCGACATTTTCTTCCGTAAAGAGCTTCGAACGGCGCCATCTGAATGCTTGCTTGATAACTATTGTTATAAGCAAATTCGACCAAGTATAGGTGGTCCTCCCAGCTCTTACCGAAGTCCAACGTACACATACGGAGCATGTCTTCCAAGGTTCTGTTGACTCTCTCGGTCTGGCCATCCGTCTGCGGATGAAACGCCGTGCTAAACTTCAGTTTGGAGCCCAACATTTGATGCACTAGCCTCCAGTCATTGGACGTGAACCGCCCATCGCGATCACTCACAATACTGCGGGGCACCCCGTACAAGCGCACAATGCTATCTACATAGATTTTTGCCAACTTCTCTACTGGATCATCCTTCCTCATTGGTAAGAAATGCGACACTTTCGTCAATCTGTCAACGATCACCCAAATGGCGTCGTTTCCCTTCTGCGACCTTGGCAACCCGTGCACAAAGTCCATAGATATATCATCGAATTTCCACTCCAGTATAGGCAAGGATTTCAGAAATCCTCCTGGCTTTTGGCACTCCGCCTTCACCACGGCGCACGTTTGGCATTTAGCCACGTACAACGACACATCTTTCTTAAGCCCCGGCCACCAAAACAGCTTCTTGAGATCACGATACATCTTCGTGCTCCCTGGGTGGATTGAGTACTTGGTATGATGAGCCTCGTACATCAACTCCGCCCGGAGGTTACCCCCACTCGGGACGCACAACCGATGATCCTTTCTTAACAAACCATCATGCACCGAGAACTGGGAATTTGACCCATCCAGAGCGGCCTCCATAAGCTCTTTCATGGAGTCATCTAACTCCAATGCCTGCCGAACCCGGTCAGCCAGGTCATACTGCACCTCTGTCCAGTTTAACATTGCTTTGGCGCTCGTCTGCTTGTCAACGCAACAGATCTCAAGCTCCTCCAACTCCCGCACTAGCCGCTCATCAAGCACCGACAACCAGTTGGCTTGGGCGGGAGCCCTGCGGCTCAGCGCATCCGCAACTGTGTTGCCCTTCCCGGGTACATAATGTATCTTGAAGGTGTAGTCCCCCAGGAACTCCATCCACCTCCCCTGCCTCATATTAAGGTCCTTTTGATCCAACAAGTATTTTAGGCTCTTGTGATCGGTGTATATATCAACTCTTACACCGTATAGGTAGTGCCTCCATAACTTGAGTGCAAAAATCATGGCCGCCAACTCCAAGTCGTGCACCGGATAATTTCTTTCATGCACTTTCAGCTGACGCGATCCATATGCGATCACACTTCCATGCTGCAACAACACGCAGCCCAAGCCACTACCCGAAGCGTCGCTATACACCTCAAAGCCCTCGGTCCTACTCGGCGAACTAAGCACTGGCGCCGTGGTCAACCGCCTCTTCAGCTCCTCAAAAGCTTGCACGCACTCTTGCGTCCACAAGAATTTCTGATCCTTCCTTGTCAACTTCGTGAGAGGTAATGCTACCCGCGAGAAGTTCTCTACGAAGCGCCTGTAATATCCGGCAAGCCCGAGAAAACTACGGACTTCCGCGACAGAAGATAACGCAGGCCACTCCCGTATCGCAACAATCTTCGCCGGATCCACCGCTATACCTTCCCCACTCACTATATGACCAAGGAACGCTACCGAGAGTAGCCAGAACTCGTACTTGGAGAACTTTGCGTAAAGCTCATTCCTCCTCAAAGTCTCCAACACCAAATGCAAATGCTTGAAGTGGTCTTCTTCGCACTGCGAGTATTCCAAAATATCGTCAATAAAGACGATCACAAAGCGATCCAGGAAATCTCTGAACGTCCTGTTCATCAGATCCATAAACACCGATGGCGAATTTGTCAGTCCAAACGGCATGACCGTGAACTCGAAATGCCCGTACCTCGTACTGAACGCCGTCTTTGGGATATCACATTTTCTGATCCTCAGCTGATAGTACCCCGACTTCAAGTCCAACTTGGAGTATACAGACGATCCGACTAACTGATCAAAGAGATCATCAATCCTCGGGATCGGGTACTTGTTCTTCTCCGTCAACTTGTTCAATTCTCTGTAGTCGATGCACAGCCGCATACTACCGTCCTTCTTTTTAACGAAGAGGACCGGTGCGCTCCAAGGCGAAGAACTTGGACGCACATAACCTTGCTCCATCAGTTCCTCCAACTGAACCTTCAACTCCGCCATCTCCTTTGGCGCCAACCTATAAGGAGCACGTGACACGGGTTTGGCACCCGACACGAGCTCGATCGTAAAATCAATCTCTCGCTGTGGTGGGGCTCCGGGAAGGCTATCCGGGAACACATCGGGGTATTCGCAAACCACGGGGATGCTATCCAACGGGGACTTTGGCTCCACAGCCCCCACTATTGCAAAGAACAGCTCTGCACCAGCACGAACTGCCTTCACCACCTGAAGGGCAGACATCAGTGTCTTGCTCGACCCCTTAAGCCCCTCGAAAGTAGTCTCCCGCCCTACACCCAGCTTGACCTCCTTACGGTCGCAATCGATCCAAGCCTTCTGCTCTGACAGCCAATCCATTCCAAAGATAACATCGAACTCTACTAACGGTATTAATGACGCTAGCAAGTCGAACTCTTGGCTCCCTATGTGAACCTTCACGGCGCACACTCTGTCCGCACGCATCGAGCACCCATTCGGTAGCAACACATCTAACTTGTCCTTCGCCATCGAAGAAGGGACTCCGATGCGCGATATAAACTGTTCGGACAAGAAAGAATGCGAAGCACCAGTGTCGAACAGTGCTCGTGCCGGACTATCGCTAATCACCACAAAGCCTAAGCAAAAGACATTAGCTTAACAAGCAATAGGTAATAGTATTCTCAAGTCAACTTGCATAAATTAACTCATACCTATCACCACATCCGCTTGCTTGATGGCCTCCTGCTGGCCCAAGTTGTAGACTCTAGGCTGAGTCGGAGCATAGTGGGACGCGATCTACTCCACCGCTTTGCCCTTTTCCTCGTAGATAGCTCCTTGTTTCCTTTCGGACTTTGAGCGTCCACTCCAGCAGTCACGGGCAAAGTGCCCCGGCTTTCCACACGTGAAACAAGCGCCCGGGGTTCGATTGGTAGTTGTCCCCGAGGCACCTGCAGAAGGAGCTGGACCCGAAGTCTTAGCTTTCTTGAAGAATCTACGGTAACCCGACTTCGATGTAGTCGGCGCCTTGAACTCTGATTTCTTGCCACCGGATTCCCTTTCTTTCTTCGCTTGCACGTTTCTCATATCCTTCTCCAAGGATCGGGCCGAACTGACCAGGGTCATGAAACCCTGCGCCTTGGGCCCCGATAGCAGCAACCTCAAATCATCCCTTAGCCCTTCATAAAAGCGGCTCGTCTTGCGCTCCTCGTCTGCGAAGGTAGCGCCGGCATATCTCCCCAACCGTGTAAACTCGTGGAGGTATTCATCAACGGTGCTATCACCCTGCACCAACTTCTGGAATTCGCTCTCTAGCGCGATCTTCTGCGCCGAGGGGAGGTATCGAGCAATAAATAGTCTCGCAAACTCCTCCATCGGGACTTCGGCCAATGTCCTTCCCCTCAATTGATGCAGCTCTAGGCCCTCCCACCACAGTCTTGCGTCCCCATTCAAAAGGAACGTTGCTATAGTGGTCTTCTGCCACTCTTCAGTTTCCATCGCAGTCATCACCCTGTTGACCCTTGAGAGCCAATCCTCTGCTTGGGTCGGGGTTTCTGCCCCCGTGAACACCGGTGGATGAAAGCCCATGACATGCTTCAGTTGTTTTTCAGTTGCTCTCCGAGGCAACTCTGGATCCACCACCACCTGCTCAACCCTCCTTTGCTCTGCCGTCTAAAGCGGTACTTGCTCTACAGCAGGAGCAGGCTGCTGCACCTGCCTTGCAGGCTGCGCATTAATCATTGCCATGACCGCTTCTGCCACCAACCTAATGGTCTCGGCAGACAAAGGTGTTGCAGGCGTATCGCTTGGCGCACTGCTCGCCTCAGAACCTGGCCGTTCAGACGGCCCAGCACCACTTCTGGTCACCTATAATCGTGCAAAAACACCGATAAGCGACCAAACACTACTGCAAACAACAATTATAGGAACACGCAGGTTCCTCAAACATGTGTATTTTCATTCCTAAGTGGACATTCATGGGTTCTTTCCATGTTATAACGATGACGCACACAATGTGCTCACCACCCCTTAAAGTGAATTCGTCCACGAATTCATTTAAGCGTGACCGAAACCAGAAGTCTGATACCAATTTGTAACACCCCTATCCGTCACATAGCATATAGCAGTAGGTCCGGCTGGGGCCCGACGCCATATACTACGGACAGACCGGTTGGTTACGCGTTGAAACCATACAACTAATCAGAGCGTCCTACACAACACCTAGCGGAAGCAATTTAATTAAGTTGCAAAAAGATAAGAACCCTGCCACAGAGCATGAATGTCCACTACAACCCAGGAATGAGTGCATACACAAAAGAGAACTGGCCTTAAGGCCTTACATTGTTCACTTAACGAAAATAGTGTTTTCAGACCTCGGCTCGCAGGCCGGCCATACATGAATGAACGGGAAAAACATAGCAAATTAGGCCTTCGATGGCCGGCACAGCAACAAGGGCTTTAGCCCGCTATTTCCTGCTCGGCTCCGCAGCACCTGCAAGCAACAAACCACCGCCCGGTGGCAAACAATAGCAACGGTCAGCAAAGCTGACCAAATTATAACGATCCCGCCCCCACAATCGGGGCGGGGATGCTCTTTCCCTGCACTTTATTAGTATAGGCATTTATAAAAGGGTAATTGCACATCACCACAGGCGTAGGCTCGCACGGCCACACACCCCGTGCACTCAGGGCACATTCTCGGCGAACCGGCCAACGTCACGTCAATTCAAGCCATAGACGTTCCCGATCCACCACCGCCTCTAGGACGGTCATCCATATGAGCAATTTGTCTCCTTAGCCTTGGTCACGACAATTTAAGCCATAGACCGCCGAAGACCCTCGTCCATGCCAACGGTCCTACCGAACGACATAGACCGGGTACGGTTCCGCTTGACCCGTGCTCATACCGCAACGACAATTTAAGCCATATGCGCAGGTCAAGACTCACCGAGTCCCGTTTCCGCTACAAAATCACATAACCCAGTTATGTTCACGTTGGCTCGCCGGCCTCCGTGTTGGCAAAACCCTCTTTTGCCCAGTTTTCCGGGTGCACCTTAGAGTTAATCTCTAAGATTCCTTGATGCAATCTACCACGTAGAAAAACCAGAAAACACCCAAATATCCGGAGTCTTGCCCGGTTCAAATGCAATGCAACATCACCGATTCGGACCAACACGTCCGAATAGGCTTCACACACAATGCCTATGTCCGTTTACGCATACAGACTCTACACAAGGGGGACTTCACATATCTACCCCAAGGAGCGCTCCAACTCTTCGCTCACTCGCGAGAGCGGGCTTCCTATGCAAGGAAAAGAGGGCTTCACATGCCCAAGATAAAGAATCGTTACCCTTGCGTTCTTCCGCGGCGCCATCGCAAACTACGCGGCTAGAAAGCTTCGCAACATCGTCGCCTCCGCGGATCTGGGCTCAGATCGCGATTTGGAGCTTCGAACCTCCTCCGGCGGCCGGATTTTGGCCTCACACCACCAATGGAGCTCTCCCCTCTCTCTAGGATGTAGAAAGAGAACTCAAGATGAAAATGAGGGTTTCTCCCCCCATTTCCCGGCTAATAACCCCCCAGGAGCAGCCCCCACCGTCAGATCCAGATCCAAGGGAATGAACGGCCGAGATTAGATCCAAAATAACAAAATCTGGGCCGAACACGGGTTGGCACACGGCCGTGTGCCTGGCCGTGTAGCTCATTCGCCGATCGATACGGGTCCAGACACGGCCGTGTGCCACGGGCCGTGTTACCTGGAGCTTCAGAATGATCGTCAGGCTTCCATAATACGGCTTCGAACACGGCCGTGTTCGAGGCCGTGTGCCCCACACACGGCTTGAGACACGGCCGTGTGTCTCAGGCCGTGTACTTCTCTGACTCGAGACTGCACAAAACCACTGAACACGGGTAGGCACACGGCCGTGTTCCTGGCCGTGTGCCCCTGTTCAGACCTCCAAAAGCGCTGATTGATCGCCCCGCGATCAACTCCGAGGTTGGGGTCTTACACCTTGCCATCACCAAGCACATCATAATTGCGGCTATAATAAAAGACACGGGTCGGCTTCACCTTTCCTATTCGGCACGAGGCCTTTTAGATCTCGCAGCTCCTAATCGCCATAACGTCCGTCATGGACTGGCATCATATTAGCCACACTATCTAAATAGTACTGGCTCTATTGTACATCAAGGACTGGCTATATCGTAGCCCCAGAACAAATAGCACAAGGGAAATTTCTTTGAGTTCCACATTCCAGTACTTCCTGCTTCTCCCTTTCACAGGAACAACCCAACACCACTAACTAGACGAGTATACGTGGAGTCTTCTCCGGTGCGTAAATGCAACATCACCAATCTAGACCAACATGTCCAGATGGGCTTCACACAGCATTCCTATCTCATACTACACACTTCCGGGTCTATATGCAGACTCAACAGGGGATAACAACTATCAACCCACCAGAATCACTCACTCATTCCACCTTTTTGTGGAGAGGATTCCTTAATCATGCATAAAGAAGGACTTACATGTCCAAGAAGGAAGATCATTACCGTTGAAAATCTCTTGGGAGCCATCAAAAATCTGGCCGGTTGGAAAGCACCGCAGCAGCTTTTCCTCCACTAAACTAGCCTCGGATCTCGAATCGGACAGTGGGAGCACCACCAAAGCCTTACTCTTCTCCTCTTTATCCTTCCTCCAATCTTTCTCTTTTTCTCTCTTGATAAGAATGAGAGAAAATGCCAACCCTAAGCCTTATCACTATAGGAAGCACCTGGGCCATTGGATCCAAATAGAAATAATTGGATGGTCGAGATCTGCCCAAATGTCCAAATTTGACTTGACACGGCCTGTGACACGCCCATGTCCCAGGCCGTGTCCCCCAAGCGGTGTGTGAACCGACTCAAACTGAACGAGTACACGGGCTCCAATACGCCCGTGTCATAGGGCAGACACGCCCGTGTCAACTTTGACACAGCCGTGTGACTGGCCGTGTCATCTTTTCAACACTGGCCCAAATCACCCGAGAAGCACATGGCTAAGGCACACACCTGTATCCTTGTCCGTGTGCGCAACACGCCCCTATGACACGCCCATGTCATAGGCCATGTTCCACACTCAACGCCAATCAACTCCATTCAACTCAGCGCCACTCAACGTCGCCCGGTATTCACCCGAGCACGACACGCCCTGGGACACACCGGTGTCCCAGGCCGTGTCGCCTCTCGACGATCGTCGACCGTGCTATCTCGATAACTCAAGTCGATGCCTACAGTAAAGGACACTCCCTAGTACACGACCGTGTCACAGGCCGTGTGCACGGGACACGCCCTGGGACACGCCTGTGTCCCTAGCCGTGTCACCCAGCCTGACTCCAACTTAAGGTTTTTGGGGTGTTACAATCCTCCCCCCTTAAGATAAATTTCGTCCCGAAATTTGTACTCAATAAAGAAACAAGAATCACAAAGCTATAACGTTAAAAGATCTGTTATAACAAAATTTACACGGTCAACAGTTTATACAAAAAGTTCGGGAAACACAGCTCGCATGGTCTGCTCTCGCTCCCTTGTTAGCTCCTCACGGCCACAATTGTCCCACCGGACTTTAACCATCCCGATTATCTTGTTCCGCAACTATTACTCGGCTTTATCCTCGATCCGAATGGGTCTAACCTTCGTCGTTATACCATACTCGACCGGTACACGATCATTCTCAACTATTTTAGCTGTGTTCTGCTCGGGTGATCTGGTCCTATGTTGAAGGAGTGATATGGCCAGTTACACGGCCGTGTGCTTTCTAACAGGGGCATATCAGGTGTTTGACACGGGCGTGTCTAATCCCGTGTTCTGGACTGGGTGAGTCCATTCAGTAGCCGCTTAAAGAACACGGACTGTGACACGGGTGTGTCACAACCCGTGTTCGGCCCAGGAAAATCAATTTAAGGGCTGGTCTGAGCCGTTCATTTTCTTTAACCAAGATGCAATGGTCTAAGCTCTTCCCTGGGGTGATAAGGCCGGCCTTTTGGATGAGAAAGCTCATTTGAATTGTGTCATTCTCGTTCTTAAGTTAAGAGAGAGAGGAGAGCAAGGGGAGGAAGAAGAAGAGGATTCCGACCGCCGGTGGTGCTACGGTGGTTCAAGTCATGAGCCGAGTTCGGATTTGCGAAGACTAGGCTGCTGTGAGAACGTTCATCCATTTACTTTTCTCCCCATGGCTCCGGAGCGTCTTCCAATGGTAACAATTATGTTCTTGGACAACTGAAGTCCTTCTTTCCTGAATTTGCATAGGAATCCTCCACCAAAAGGTGGATGGCGAAGTGATTCCCTTGGGATTGGTGGTTCATACCTTGTTATTTTGCATTAGAACCGAAAGTGTGATTACGGTTAGGCATGCTGTGTGAAGCCTATCTGGACATGTTGGTCTGGATTGGTGATGCTTGTTTGCACATCAGAGAAGACTCTGTGTTTATTACTTGTGTGCATGAAATCTGTGGTGGATGCCTGTGGCTGGGTGCCGTAGGAAGTACTGGAGGAAGTTTAGGAAATTATGAGAGTTGGGTTCAACTCTTGTGGCTGTGAGCGCCATGTGGTATGAATTTGAGTCGTAGGGCTGCAACTGCGAAAAAAGACATAGTGTTAAACAGGAAAGGTAAAACCGACCCGCGCCTGTAAGTTGACTATGAGTACTTCGGTATTCTTTTGTGGCAAGACGATATGAGCAACGGGGGTGGCTGATCTGTACATGCATTATGCCAGCTGTACAAGAGAGCGTTAAGGCATTGGTCTTTCATCAGGGGAATAATGAGATTCTTTGGCCTGCGCGCCATAAAGACTAGGAATGCTCATAATGAACCGTTTTGTCTGGGACCTCTGAACGGTGGTAGGATCCGTTGTTTCTGGTACACCAGAATGTGCCCAGAGTGCACGGAATGTCGGGCCATCGTGTCGGCATTTTTGATATGTATTGCATTGGTGGCTGAATATATATGTATGTGATCTAAAATAATATGCAGGGAAGGAATTTCGCTGCACCGTGCCAAGGCAGGGTCGTTATAATTGATCAGCCGAATGCTAACCATTTACCTATTTGCCACCGGTTGGTGGATTGGTTCTTGCAGGTGTAGGTGGTGTTAGTCCAAGCGGGACTTAGCGGGATGAAGCCCAAGTTGCGCTGCTGCCCTCGAAGGCCTTGTTTTGTTTACTCTTGTTCATGTGTGGCCGGCCTGCGTGCCAATGTTTGTAAACCATACCTTATGTTAAGAGAAACTTGTAAAAGCCATAAGGCTGTGTACCTTGTGTATTTGGTTGTATACATTCCTATTTATTAGAAGTGGACATTTCTATTATTGTTGAGTTCAAGTTTTCAACTATGAAGCTTCAGTTAGAATGCTCTGTGTTAAGGTGCGATGGTTCTTGGTATTATTTAGTGACGTCTCCGACTGTTTGTGGAATATGGTGTGGGGCCCCGGTCGGACCCTCTATTATATCCTATGTGATGGGTAGAGGTGTTACAATTTGGTATCAGCTTGTTGGTCAATCTCTTTCGAATTCGTGGATGAATTCTTTTGTTGAGTGGCAAGCACGTGTAAGTGCTGCCGTTATAACACATAAATTTAACTCAAGAATGTCCACTTTGGAGTGTAATTATACTTGTTTGTTGAACCTGTGTGTTCATTTTTGTATGTTTGTCGTTTTTTAGTCGCTAAAATGTTTTTCTACACATATAGGTGACTAGAAGTGTTGCGGGTCAGTCGGAACCTCAACATTCTGTTTAAAGTGCGGCACCAGCTGAGGTGCCCACACCACCTCTATCTGCTGAAACTTGTCTGTTTGATTATGGAGACAGTCATTGCAGTTATGAATGCTCAGCAAGCTGGGCAGGCTCGGCCTGCAGTGGTTCCAATGCATGATGAGATTAGGAAAGAACCAGTTGAAGCTGTGGTTGATCTACGGGCGGCAAATCAACAATTGAAGCTGTTCATGAGCTTCAATCCTCGTCAATTTACTTGGGCGGGTTCCCCAACCCAAGCGGAGGATTGGCTCTCATGGATTAAGAGACTCTTAATAGCTATCAGAGTAGAGGAGGAACAGAAAGTCACACTAACCACTTTCCTGCTTGGGGGAGAGGCTCGGTTGTGCTGGGATGAGGTAGAACTGCATCACTTGGAGGGTAGGAGTTTGACGGGAGTCTCGATTAAAGAGTTCTCTCGATTGTTTTTTTCAAAGCATCTCCCGATACAGCAAAGAATTTCCATGGAGTTGGAGTTCCAATGTTTAACTAAAGGGGAGCATAGTGTGGATGAGTATCTACATGAGTTTACACGTTTGGGATGGTACGCGGGCAATATCTTCGCCGAAGAGGAGCGTGAGACCGGTCAGTTCTATGGGGGACTACGAGATGAGCTGCGGTATTTTCTCTCGAGTTCTGTGAATCTGGGATTCCAATCATTGGTCTGTATGGCTCAGTCTTTGGAAAAGGATATGAAAATGGAACAAGCAAGGGGGACCATTGCTGTTACAAAATCGGAGTTTAAGCCACCGTGTCAGGAGAAGTCTGGGTACCGAAGGAGATGGAAAAAGAATTCCAAATCTACTGGACAAGCTCCTTCAGCGACTGTGACGGAAGCATCTTCATGGGTATGGATCTCACGCTTATTTTACGTGTGGGAAGTTGGGACACTTTGCACGTGACTGCCGAGTTGGCCCTCCAAAGGGTGAAAAGAAGACGGGAGCGTCTTATGCGGAGAAAGGGAAGACTGTGGTGGAGTCTTCTGCATCACACGCGAAGCCCCGAGTCTTCAACCTTAGGAAACAAGAGGCCATTAAGCAGGCCGATGTCATCACAGGTGCGCGCAGTTTTAATCTTTATTTTATGATGTGTGTTGTACTTATTTTAATCTTTGTATTATAGGTTTTGTCCTTATACCAGACTATCCGGCACGAGCACTGTTCGATATAGGTGCTTCACATTCGTTTCTGTCAGAAGATTTCATCTTCCGAATCAGGGTGCCTATATGGACCACGACAGACAGTCTGAATGTGTTAATACCAAACAGTTGTTTGATGTGTGCGGATAAGTCTTGTTGTGTTGAGGTCAAGATAGGGAGTCGGGATTTCAAGGTGGAAACATTAGTGTTGCCGATATCATAGTTTGATGTAATCTTTGGTATGGACTGGCTTTCAGAGCAGCATGCTTGTATAGATTGCACTTAGAAAGAGGTTACACTGGGGAAAAATACCGAACAAGAGGCCAAGTTCAGTGGCATGCGAGGGATGAGTAGGGTATTGATATCTGCTCTCCAAGTCGTTAAGGTAGTTCGGAAGGGTGCAGAGTTATTCTTCACACTCATTGAGGCAGTGGAGCCGAAGGCTAGTGTGAGTGAGGTGCCAATTATATCGGAATACGCTGATGTGTTTCCAAAAGACCTTCCGGGGTTACCACCACAAAGGTAAATTGACTTCGCTATCGAGCTGGTGCCAGGTGCGAAACCTGTGGCCCACTCGCCTTATCGAGTAGTGATAATACGTTTTGTAGCCTAATCTATTTTCGTATTTTTCTAGTCTATAATGTACAAATCATGTATTTTTAGTTTATCTTTTATCCTTTTTATGTAAATATTATTGCCACTAACATTTTATTGTCCTTTTGCATGTTTTCAGAAAATTGGTCAAAAATGACCTGACACGCCCCCTGTCACACCCTCCCTGGGCGTGACCTAGGGCGTGTCACCCGATCCCGAGGACTCCTGCTGGCAGGGACAGAAAAACGAACAAAACAGCTATCACGCCCCCTTGACACGCCCTCCCCGGGCGTGTCGCCGGGCGTGACCATGGGCGTGTCGCCCTCTGCCGCAAAGCCTGCCGCCGCATTGAATGCAGGTTCCACCACAGCACGCAACAGTACTGTCACGCCCCCCGTCACGGGCATGACCTAGGGCGTGAAATCAACTTTTCCGACGACTTACGAATTTCTGACCAATGATTTCGACGCGACGTACGTGTCACGCCCCACCTACACGGGCGTGAACATGGGCGTGTCGACCGACGTACCGAAGCAATAATCCCTCCCGCAAGATCCCACAACCCGAGGTCAAGTTCGTACATGTCACGCCGCCTGACACGCCCCCCCTAGGGCGTGTCGGAGGGCATGACCAACCCGAGATTTTTCCTATAAATTCAGACCTCCCCCCTTCAATTTCAGCAAGCTTTGGTTGAGTGGGGAAGGTGCTGCCCCTTTGGTTCTTTATCTTTTTCATGCTTTCTCACTCTCTCTCTCTCTCTCTCTTTGTAATTTTCTTTTACCTCTAATTTAATCTTTACTTGTTTAAGCTTTTTTTTGTAATCTTTAGTGTCGCTTAATGCTAATTGTAGGGCTAGAATAGGATTTCATTTTCATGCACTTGTAATTTCTTTTTCAATAGTGTAACTTCCCCCTTTTCATTAATAAAAGTGTTCTTTGTTTACTAGTGTTCCTTTTATATGCTTTACAACTCATTCCCCCCTCCTCCACTCCATTATGATTAACTAATCCTCCATATACTCGATCTTGATGATCCGAGTTTAAGCGATTAAGTTATGATGTTTTAATTAATCTTTTCTTTTTAGGTTAGGGCCTTGAATTACTCTTGATTAATCATGGGTTAGAGGTAAATTATCGATATATACTTTCCACCTTTTCTTTCATTCTGGGCTAGTCGAGAGGCCGATTGAATGAAGTGAGCATTCAAGAGTAAAGGGTGTTGTACGCACCCCTCGAGAGAGGAAGATGTCCAAATCTCCCGGATTTGAGTAAAATCTAATAGTGGGGTTCACCGCGTAAAGCGAGTTTTAGGCCTCCGATTTAGACGAGAGTCGGTCGGACCTTCCTAAACTCAGTTGGGCACGACTTCGAGAGAAGCGTGTTCAAGCTTTAGGAACCTCCACGGTCAAGGACATTTATCCTATTAAGTTTAGATTTATATCGCATTTTCTTAATCGTCTTTAGGCGAGGTGATTCTTGATCGAGTGCATTTCCATTTCATCTTTTCAACCTTTCGTAGTAATCACTTATCTTGTGCTCTTTAGTTAACTGCAGTAGTTTCCTTTCTAGCATAGTTCTTTACTTTATAGCACTTTACTTAATTGCGGTAGTTCTCTTTCTAGTATAGCTTTACTTCCTTCCTTGCAATTAGATTTTCTAAAACCCTAGTTTTTCCGTCGATAAGATAATAGTTTTCGTGTGAGTAAGCATAATCAACAGTTCCCGGATTTCAATACGACACTTTTGTCCCCTAGCTACAATTCGATAGGTATACTTGCCTCATTGGGTTGCTAGTTCGGTTGCGTTTATTTTCTTCGAACCCTAGCGCGCAACAAGTTTTTGGCGTCGTTGCCGGGGAACCAACTTTCATTGATATACTAAAAACACAAACCTATTAATTTTATCTCTTCTCTTTCTCATCCTCCTTCTTTAAATTTTATAATTCAAAAAAAAAAGTTATCACCGCTCTTAATAGTAACCAACTTCACGATTTTCTACGCCACCTAATTCTCTTGAAAAGGGCAAAGGGCTTTAAGCGCCACTATCTTGTCTAGTACCTTGCGAACCCTTCATGGGGTAGTCCTTGGGATGTTCGGGAGTTAATCTAAAAAAAAAAATTTTATTTCAAAATTTTTTTCCAATCTAGCTTTCTTTCTAGTTTATCCTAATTCTCTTTCTTTTCTTCTTTTCTGTTCTTTTAGTGCATAACCCGCGGGAGTCCGTCGGTTATTTTGGACTTGGACCACGAAATTGAGCGTACTCTTCGGAGAAGATCGCGATTCAAGGTCCTACTATCCAAGTGCCGGTTGAGGACTCTGAGTAATTTGCTACTTTCAGAATGGAAGAACCCAATGTAGATGAGGTCGTGCAAAGGACTTGTCCTATTATGCACGACCGAACCTCGAGGGAACATAATCTAGTATAATCCGCCCTGCTATAGCAAATAATAACTTCGAATTAAAGCCTAGCATAATTCAAATGGTGCAGCAATATGTGCAATTTGACGGACTTCAAGATGAAGATCTGAACGCACATATAGCTAGCTTTCTTGAAATTTGCGACACCTTCAAGATAAATGGTGTCACAAATGATGCGATCAGGTAGAGACTCTTCCCCTTCTCTTTAAGAACTAAAGCTAAGCAGTGGCTGAACACACTTCCTAAAAATAGCATAACCACTTGGAATGAATTAACTGAAAAATTTTTGGCGAAGTATTTTCCGGCAGCTAAAACTGCAAAACTTAGGAACGATATCTCTGCCTTCAGACAAATAGACTCTGAAACCCTATATGAAACCTGGGAGAGATTTAAAGAATTATTAAGAAGATGCCCACATCACGCACTGCCTGTATGGTTACAAGTGCAGACGTTTTATAACTGTCTAAATCAAAGCACAAAGCAAATGATAGACGTAGCTTCTGGCGGTACTTTAAATCATAAGACCCCAGAAGCAGCTCTTGAGCTTTTTGAGGACATGGCCATGAACACTTATCAGTGGAATGTGCCTAGGTCCCGCCCAAACAAGCCTGCAGGTATCTTTGAAGTTGACAACATCTCCCAGCTCGCTCTGCAAGTAGAAATCCTAAGCAAAAAGATAACGGAGATGACTGCTGCCTACGCCCCTCAGGGAAGGGAATCTGCAAACCCTACTCTAGAACATTTAGATTATGTTAATAATATGCCGAGAAATGCTTTTAATAATTTTTCTGCTGCGACTTTTCATCCTCCTGGTTTTAATTTTCTGAATAGCTATAACCCTGCTTTAAGAAATCATCCGAATTTTTCGTGGAGTAATCCATCGAATGCTATGCGCTCGCCACCACAAAAAGATTTTTCTGTACCACCACCACCACCACCTCTTCAAAATTATCCAAAACCTCCAAGCTTGGAGGAATTGATTTCTCAATATATCACCACAAATTACGCTACTATAAGAACTTTAACCGGAAGCGTAAAAAGTCTAGAAAATCAGGTAGGACAGCTCGCGAAAATAATTTCTGAGCGACCCGCAGGGTCTCTTCCTTCCAATACCGAACCCAACCCGAGAGATAAAGCGAAAGCTATTACTCTTCGGAGTGGGAAGCAAGTCTCAGGTATGGTAAGTGAAGAGCCCGAGGCAAGCTCCGCTCCCGCCTTTAAAAATCAAAGCTTCGCTCCTGCCATTAAAAATCAAAGCTCCGCTCCGCTTCCACCCTCTGATGAAGAAGTTATCACCCCTATTTTAGAAAATAATCTCACTCCACCACCCATCTTCAAAAATAATTCAACTCCTTCATACCCCACCGAACCTAATAGACAAAGTCAAGATGATCAGTACTCCCGCTTCTTAGAGATCTTCAAGCAAATCCACATTAATCTTCCCTTCCACGAGGCTATTTCGCAGATGCCGAAATATGCCAAGTATCTTAAGGACCTCCTCACCAACAAGAAGAAGTTAGAGAATCTTTCGCACGTCACGCTAAACGTTGAGTGCTCTGCTGTTTTAACAAACGGTTTACCGAAGAAAATCAGTGACCCGGGTAGTTTCTCTATCTCGTGTGTCCTCAGTGATCTTTTTGTTAAACACGCGTTAGCCGACTTAGGCACGAGTATAAACCTGATGCCCTTTTCGTTGTTTAAAAAGTTAGGGATTGGTAGCCTTAACCCCACGCGTATGAGTATCCAGCTAGCCGATATATCCGTCAAGTACCCGTTAGGAATAGTGGAGGACGTTCTAGTGAAAGTCGACAAGTTCATCTTCCCGGTGGACTTTGTCATTTTGGACATCGAAGAAGACGTCGAGGTTCCCCTGATCGTTGACCGACCCTTCCGTGCCACCTCCTGAGCCATCATTGAAGTAAGCAATGGTAAGCTCTTTCTTCGAGTAGGCGATGACGAAGTCATATTTTCTATTACCCCTTCGATGAAGAACACCTTAGCAAACGATGACTCCTGCTTTTTTGTAGACACCTATAGTGATGGATCCTCCTACTGCCTATCCAACTTTGAAAAAGAATTTTCTACTTTTTGCTCCTCTTCTCTTACAACTGAATCGCTGCAAGGAAGTGATGAATCTTCTGATTGTATTTCTGAGTTTGAAAAAGAATTTTCTGATTTTTGTTCTTCCTCTTTTCTTCCAATTGAATTGCTGCAAGAAGCCATCTTGGCTACTAGACCCACCCCTTATTACGTTCCTTATAAAAAAGTTTATGAAGATATTATTTTTGAAAAAGAAAGAATTTTTAAATCCTCTTATGAAGAACCCCCTACCCTAGAACTTAAAGAACTTCCTGAACACCTTAAGTATGCTTTCTTAGAAAAAGATTCCAAGTTACCAGTTATCATTTCGGCCTACTTCACGGATACGCAAAACGATAAACTTCTTCTAGTTCTACGTAAGCATCGCCGGGCTATTGCTTGAAAAATTTCTGATATCAAGGGCATAAGCCCATCTTTCTGTACCCATAAAATTTTAATGGAAGATAATTCGCGTAACTCTATTCAACCTCAGTGCCGTATAAACCCGAATATGAAAGAAGTAGTTAAGGGCGAGGTTATGAAATTATTAGACGCAGGAATTATCTACCCTATATCGGACAGTAAGTTGGTTAGCCCCATTCAGGTAGTGCCAAAGAAGGGAGGGATAACCGTAGTTACTAATGAGAATAATGAATTAATCCCAACACGGACGGTGACGGGTTGACGTATGTGTATCGATTACCGAAAGTTAAATGACGACACCCGCAAGGACCACTTTCCTTTACCATTTATCGACCAGATTCTAGAACGATTATCCGGCCATAGATTTTATTGTTTTCTCGATGGCCTCTCAGGGTTCTTTCAAATACCCATCTCTTCCGAGAACCAAGAGAAAACTACGTTTACTTGTCGCTTCGGCACCTTCGCTTACCGAAAAATGCCGTTTGGATTGTGCAATGCGCCAGCTACATTCCAGCGATGTATGCTCGCAATATTTGACAAGTACATAGAAAGCATTATGGAGGTATTTATGGACGATTTCTCTGTGTTCGGTGATTCCTTCGATAGATGTTTAGAAAACCTCGAAAAAGTCTTGGAACGATGCAAAGAAACAAACCTTGCCCTGAATTGGGAAAAATGCCATTTTATGGTAAGGGAAGGGTTAGTTTTGGGTCATAAAATTTCTGCTAAAGGTATTGAGGTAGACGTTGCCAAGATAACAATTATTGAGAAGTTGCCGCCGCCTACAAACATAAAAGCTATAAGAAGTTTCCTAGGCCACGCTGGCTTTTATCGTCGTTTTATAAAGGACTTCTCCAAAATCAGAAAGCCCCTCACCCATCTCTTAGAAAAAGACGCTCCATTCATTTTTGATGACTCTTACCTTTCTGCCTTCAAATTAATTAAAGAAAAGTTAATTAACACACTGATTATGATAGCTCCGGTGTGAGACCTTCCTTTCGAGATTATGTGCGATGCGAGTAGTTTTGCGGTGGGTGCCGTATTAGGTCAACGCATATCTAAAAACTTCCACACAATCTATTACGCTAGTAAAACCCTCACATCTACACAAGAAAATTACACCACAACCGAGAAGGAGCTCTTAGCTGTAGTATTCGCATTTGATAAATTCCGCACTTACATTACACTTTCAAAAATCATTGTTTTTACGGACCACTCGGCCCTCAAGTACCTTCTTGCCAAAACGGATGCCAAGCCTCGCTTGATTCGCTGAGTCTTACTCCTCTAGGAGTTTGACTTAGAGATCCGTGATAAGCGAGTAGCCGAGAACTTGGTCGCCGACCATCTATCCAGATTAGATAACCCCTTTATAGAAAAATTAAATGAAAAATCATTTAATGACTATTTTCCTGATGAGAAGCTGCTTTTAGTTAATACATCTACTTCTCCTTGGTTCGTGCACATCGCCAACTATCTAGTGGCCCGGGTGCTCCCAAAAGAGTTCTCCTCTTAGCAAAAGAAGAAATTCTTTTCTGAGCTGAAGAACTACTTTTGGGAAGACACGCATCTTTTCAAAATTTGTGTGGTTCAAGTGATAAGGAGATGTGTTTCTTATGATGAAGGAATTGATATTCTAAAACATTTGCATGAAGGTCCGACAGGTGGACACTATCAAGCTGCTCGCACCGCTCACAAGGTGATTTGCGCGGGTTTTTACTGGACTAGCCTGTTTAAAGACGCACAAGCCTTTGTGAGCAGGTGTGATAGTTGCCAACGGCCGGGAAACATTTCTAATAAAAATGAAATGCCGCAAAAATATTTCTTAGAGTGCGAAATTTTCGACCTCTAGGGAATTGGTTTTGTTGGCCCCCTTCCTTCTAGCTTCGGAAACAAATATATTTTAGTTGCTGTTGATTATGTTTCACGATGGGCTGAGGCCCAAGCTCTTCCTACGAACGACTCACAAGTTGTAGTCACGTTTTAAAAAAAATTATTTTCTAGATTCGGTACGCCTCGCGCAATCGTTATCGAAAGGGGTTCCCATTTCTGTAACGCACAATTTTCAAAAATCCTTACCAAATATGGCGTTACGCATAAGCTTTCCACTGCCTACCACCCCCAAACTAAGGGGCAAGTCGAAGTAGTTAATAGAGAAATAAAAAGAATATTAGAAAAGACTATTTCAACTTCTAGGAAAGACCGGTCAGCCAAACTTGACGATTCTCTATGGGCCTACCGAACAGCATAAAACCGCCCTCGGATGTACGCCGTATCGGCTGGTCTATGGAAAATCGTGCCATCTGCCCGTAGAGTTAGAACACCGCGCCTTTTGGGCCTCAAAATTTTTAAACTTCGATCCCCACTCAGTCGGTGACTTTCGAAAATTTCAACTAAATGAACTCGATGAGTGGCGCTCTTATGCTTAAGAAAATAATAAACTTTATAAAGAGTGGACGAAGAGTTTACACGATAAACACTTAAGGCACCCTAAAAACTTTTAGCCGGGCGACCAAGTCCTTTTATATAATTCTCGTTTACGTTTATTTCCGGGCAAATTAAAATCTCGCTGGTCTGGCCCGTTTTCTATTTTAGAAGTATTTCCTTATGGAACTGTTTTAATTTCTCACCCTGATAAGGGTAATTTCAAAGTGAATGGTCAGCGTCTTAAACTCTATTTTTCTGGTGATGATGATGTCAGTCCAAACATTATTAAGTTTCTGCTTCACGAACTTAAACATCGAACTTTTAATTTTTGCTAAAAACAATTTTATTTCTGTACAACAATATTTTTAGATAATATTATTTTTTTGATGCGTCGAGCCCAACGACGCTTTAAACAAAGGGCACTCTTGGGAGGCAACCCAAGTTATCTTTTTCTGTTTTCTTTATTTTACAATTTTTGCCTCGGACGACTCCGATAAGCTGAAGCTTCTGCGATCGCCTGCTCCAACGTTGCTGAATCCAACACGAAGTCCAAAGAAGACATTTGGGGGAGCGGCATCACTCAGCTTTCGCAGCAAATAAATCCGGGGAAGTACCTGACTTTCAATCCTGTCTTTCAATTCTGTCTTTCAATTCTGTACTTTATTTTTCTCTCCTTCTCCAATCCCGTTCTTTAGCCATTGAGGACAATGTCTATTTTAAGCTTGGGGGAGGACTTCCTCCTTCATTTTCGCTTAGTGTACAAATTTTTCTTTTTGTATAAATTTTAAATATTTCCAAAATAAAAAAAAATTAATATCTTAAAATTCAAAAAAAAAAGTGAAAAAAGTTCCAAAAAAAATAGAGAATATTTCACAAAATTAAAAAAAAAAATTGTGTTTTTTAATAGTTTAGACATTTTGGTATTTCAATAGTACCCCTAGTTTTTGTTTTTGTTTTACTCAAAAATTTCTATAAACAACGTAATTAATTATAATATTTCTAATCGTCCTTTTTAATTATGTTTCACAAGTAAAATGTTGGTCATGCTGTGTTTCTAATTCACGGTAGCATGTTAAAGTGAAATATTTTTTTAAAACTCGCATTTCTATTATGGTTTTTTGTTTTTTATTTCCTTTACTTTCTCAAAAATTCATCATCCACTATTTTCTTTTTCATTTTTGAATAATTTTTGTAAAGTCAACTTTTGAATAACGTAGTAGATGTGAACGATCCAAGTCACCTATTATTTCTATTTTCAAGTTAATTTCATCAATCTTCTTTTATTATCTAGGACTCGCTTTTTGAAATTTTCCAAACCTTTGTTTTAAATAAATTCAAAAGCGTGAAAATGATTTAGGCCGTTTTTGTTTTCGTTTGAGCTTTCCTGCCAACCTAAAAACTTTTACCGCTAGTAAGCCGTTTTTGAGCCTTTTTCCGATTTCATTTGATAGCTCCTCCCTTCATTTCATTTTCACCAAAGCCAAAATTTCCAACCTATCGAATCACACTAGTCTTTTTGAGTTTCATAAATTATTTTGACGATTTTGATAGGATATTTTGTGATTTTTGTGGGAGAAAGGTTTTTAAAAAAAAGTATGCTCAAAAGTGATGTTTATTTCTATTTGGCCAATTCAAAAGGAAAATAAAAATATTTATGGCCTTTGTTTTGAAAAAAAAAATGAAAAAAAGAAGAAAAAGAAAATAAATGTATATATTTTTTTATGAAAGTTTTTGAAACTCTTTGCTTTGGTTTAGTGTGATTTTAAACCTTCACATTTATCTTTGAATTCCACTCCTAATCATATTCCTAAACCAAACGTTCCTGTCCTATTTAAGTCCTTTTGATTCACGCTTTTTGATTTTTATTTAACAACAAAGAAAAGAAAAAAAGTAAATCAGTTTTAGTTTTGGATTTAAACCTAGATTTTTGTTAATTAAATTGATATAATTATAATACGTTACTTGGATCTAGTAAAAACTCAATGCGTGTTTTTCATTTTCGTTGCTTTGCTTAAGTCTATTTAAAAAAAATTCGTTAAAATTTTGGATGATTTGTTTTTATTGAGTAAAGTTTATAAAAGTTTTACCATACCTAAATAATTGTTTTAGAGTTACATTTCACCTTTTCCCTACTTAGAATTTCGCATAGTACTTGTGTAGGCATAATTAAAACTTTTTGATTAGTCCTTTTTATAAATATCTAGTTTTTATATTTTTGCTTGGGGACAAGCAAAGCTTAAGCTTGGGGGAATTTGATAATACGTTTTGTAGCCTAAACAATTTTCATATTTTTCTAGTCTATAATGTACAAATCACGTATTTTTAGTTTATCTTTTATCCTTTTTATGTAAATATTATTGCCACTAACATTTTATTGTCCTTTTGCAGGTTTTCAGAAAATTGGTCAAAAATGACTTGACACGCCCCCCTGTCACGCCCTCCCTGGGCGTGACCTAGGGCGTGTCACCCGATCCCGAGGACTCCTGCTGGAAGGGATAGAAAATCGAACAAAACGGATATCACGCCCCCTTGACACGCCCTCCCCGGGCATATCGCCGGGCGTGACCATGGGCGTGTCTCCCTCTACCGCAAAGCCTGCCGCCGCATTGAATGCAGGTTCCGCCACAGCACGCAACAGTACTGTCACGCCCCCCGTCACGGGCGTGACCTGGGGCGTGACATCAACTTTTCCGACAACTGGCGGATTTCCGACCAATGATTTCGACGTGACGTACGTGTCACGCCCCACCTACACGGGCGTGACCATGGGCGTGTTGACTGACGTACCGAAGCAATCATCCCTCTCGCCAGATCCCACAACCCGAGGTCAAGTTCGTACATGTCACGCCCCCTGACAAGCCCCCCCTAGGGCGTGTCGGAGGGCGTGAACAACCCGAGATTTTTCCTATAAATTCAGACCCCTCTTCCATATCAGCAAGCTTTGGATGAGTGGGGGAGGTGCTGCCCCTTTGGTTCTTTATCTTTTTCATGCTTTCTCTCTCTCTCTCTCTCTCTCATTGTAATTTTCATTTAACCCTATTTTAATCTTTACTTGTTTAAGCTTTTTTTGTAATCTTTAGTGTTACTTAGTGCTAATTGTAGGGCTAGAATAGGATTTCATTTTCATGCACTTGTCATTTCTCTTTCAATAGTGTAACTTGCCCCTTTTCATTAATAAAAGTTTTCTTTGTTTACTAGTGTTCCTTTTATATGCTTTACTACTCATCCCCCCCCCTCCTCCACTCCATTATGAATAGCTAATCCTCCTTGTACTCAATCTTGATGATCCAAGGTTAGAGCGATTAAGTTATGATGTTTTAATTAATCTTTTCTTTTTAGGTTAGGGCCTTGAATTACTCTTGATTAATCATGGGTTGGAGGTATATTATCGATATATACTTTCCACCTTTGCTTTCATTCTGGGCTAGCCGAGAGGCCGATAGAATGAAGTGAGCATTCAAGAGTAAAGGGAGTTGTACGCACCCCTTGAGAGAGGCAGACGTCCAAATATCCCGGATTGGAGTAAAATCCAATAGTGGGGTTCACCGGGTAAAGCGAGTTTTAGGCCTCCGATTTAGACGAGAGTCGGTCGGACCTTCCTAAACTCAGTTGGGCACGACTTCGAGAGAAGCGTGTTCAAGCTTTAGGAACCTCCACGGTCAAGGACCTTTATCCTATTAATTTTAGATTTTTATCGCATTTTCTTAATCGTTTTTAGCCGAGGTGATTCTTGATCGAGTGCATTTCCATTTTATCTTTTCAACCTTTCATAGTAATCACCTATCTTGTGCTCTTTAATTAACTGCAGTAGTTTCCTTTCTAGCATAGTTCTTTACTTAATAGAACTTTACTTAATTGTGGTAGTTCTCTTTCTAGTATAGCTTTACTTCCTTCCTTGCAATTAGATTTTCTAAAACCCTAGTTTTTTCGTCGATAAGATAATAGTTTTCGTGTGAGTAAGCATTCTCAACAGTTCCCGGATTTCAATACGACACTTGTGTCCCCTAGCTATAATTCGATAGGTATACTTGCCTCATTGGGTTGCTAGTTCGGTTGCATTTATTTTCTTCGAACCCTAGCGCGCAACAAGTAGCGCTAAAGGAGATGGCGGAACTAAATGTTCAGTTGCAAGAATTGCTAGAGCAAGGCTATATACGCCCAAGTCAATCGCCTTGGTGCGCACCGGTTCTCTTTGTGAAAAAGAAGGACGACAGCTTGCATCTATGCATTGACTATAGAGGACTGAACAAATTAACAGAAAAGAACAAGTATCCAATTCCACAGATTGATGACTTGTTTGATTAGTTAGTTGGCTCGACTGTATACTCTAAGTTGGATTTGAAGTTAGGTTACTATCAGTTGAGAGTTCGTGAAGGTGACATAACAAAAATAGTGTTTGGAACACGTTATGGTCAATATGAGTTCACGGTAATGTCGTTTGGGCTGTCTAATGCGCCATCGGTATTCATGGACTTGATGCATCGAATGTTTAGGGAATACTTGGATCTCTTTGTGATCGTCTTTATTGATGATATCATCGTATACTCCCAATTTGAAGAAGATCATGCAAATCACTTGCAGATGGTGTTGCACACCCTGAGGAAAAATAAGCTCTATGCCAAGTTCTATAAGTGTGAGTTTTGGCTATCGTAAGTGTCTTTCCTTGGCCATGTGGTTAGTAAAGAGGGCATTACGGTGGATCCTTCAAAGATAGTTGTTATACAGGAGTGGCAAGTTCTTTTTTCAGTAGAAGAAGTCTTGAGCTTTGTTGGGCTTGCGGGCTACTATAGGCGCTTCATAGAGAATTTCTCGAGGATATCATTGCCTCTCTTCACACTGACGAGAAAGGATCAGAAGTTCATTTGGACGTCGGAGTGCGCATGAGCTTTTGAAGAGCTAAAGAGTCGTTTGACCGCGACGCCAATCTTGACATTGCCATGTGGTCAAGAAGGATTTGAGGTCTATAGTGATGCATAAGGGAGTGGCTTAGGCATCGTTATTTTACAATTCGGAAAAGTGATAGCTTATGGCTCACACCAGTTGAAGGTGCATGAATGGAATTACCCCATCCACGATTTGAAATTGGCAGCGGTAATATTTGCACTTAAACTATTGCGTCATTATCTATAAGGCGTGAAAGTTGATATATTCACGTACCATAAGAGCCTGAAATATTTGTTGGATCAGAAAGATCTTAATATGTGACACAGAAGGTGGATGGGGTTTCTTGGTGACTACGCCTTCCAGATTCATTATACTCCCAGTAAAGGGAATGTAGTCGCAGATGCTTTGAGTCGTCAGATTTTGGCAAGGGCAAGTTGGCTTCTAAGGAATGATAAAAGCCTTATTCGAGAACTGGAGAAATTAAATATTTCTTGTGTTGAAAGGAATACCACTGCAAATGCGTGCTTAAACTGGACGGAGGTACAATGTGACCTGGCGGACAGAGTTCGACAAGCAACAGAACTTGATAAAAGTCTACAACGCAATGCAATGGAGAGTGCGAACTCTAGATTCTTGTTTAATGACGGTCTATTTCGGAAGGACGGTCGTTTGTGTGTCCCAAATAGGGGTAAGCTTCGCGAAGAGGTGATGTATGAAGGCCACTTCACAAAATATTCGGTTCACCCCGGGAGAACGAAGATGTATAAAGTTATGAAGAAACTGTTTTGGTGGCCTGGAATGAAGAAGGACACAACACACTATGTCGCTAAGTGTCAAACATGTGCTTTTGTAAAGGTAGAATACCAAAAACCGGGTGGTTTACTGAAGTCGTTGCCTATCCCTGTATGGAAATTTGATGATATTTCCATGGATTTTGTGCATGGATTGTCGTGATCACAGCGTGGAAATGATGCGGTATGGGTGATTGTGGATCGGTTAACAAAGGTGTCGCACTTCATCCCGAACCGTAGGGACGATTCAGTCGAGAAATTGGGAAAACTATACGTGGATACTATTGTACGATAGCACGGTGTGCCCCGTAGCATCGTTAGTGATTGAGATGGGCGTTTCACTTTGGGTGATTGGAGATTAGTGCACGAACTGTTGGGTACGAAATTATATTTCAGTACGGCCTTCCATCCTCAAATGGATGGTCAGATCGAGAGGACCAACAGGACGTTGCAGGATATGCTCCAAATGTGTGCGCTGAATTTCGCGAAGATTTGGGATGATCATCTCGGTGTGCTTGAATTCGCCTACAACAACAGCTACCAAGCTAGTATCCAGATGGCGCCCTTTGAAGCTTTATACGGTAGGAAATGTCATACACCTTTGGCTTGGGCGGAGACTGGAGAAACGAAGTTGTGCCGGCGAAAATAGTTAGATGATGCCAACTCAATTATACGGTTGATACGTGAAAGACTGATGGTCGCTCAAGACAGGAAAGCTAAGTATTACAATGCCAAGCACCTAAATATGGAGTTTGCGGTGGGCGATTAGATGTACTTGAAAATCAAACCATTCAAAGGTGTGTCTAGGATACTGCATCTGAAAAAGTTGAGCCCAAGGTATCTGGGAACGTTTGAAGTGGTCGAACGTATTAGTGAAGCCGCATATCGGTTAGCACATTCTCTAGAGCTGAGTGGTTTACATGATGTGTTTCATGTCTCAGTGTTAGGGAAAGTTGTAAGAGAGCTAACTCAAGTGGTTATTGCAGATCAAGTATCAGTCGACACTGGGCTAACGATGAAGGTTAGGCCTATTCGAATAGAGGATCGAGCCGAAAAATAGTTGCGGGACAAGATGATCGGGATGGTAAAATTTCTGTGGGAAAATTATGGTCGTGAGGAGCTAACATGGGAGCGAGAGCAGACCATGCGAGCTGAGTTTCCCGAGCTTTTAGTATAAACTGTTGACCGTGTACATTCTGTTGTAACAGATCTGTTAGCATGATAGAATTTTTATGTTTGTTCCATTGCTGCGTATAAATTTCGGGACAAAATTTAAATTAAGGGGGGAGGATTGTAACACCCCAAAAATCCCTAAGTCCCAAAATGGGGTCAGGCTGGGTGACATTGCCTGGCACACGGGCGTGTCCCAGGGCGTGTCCTTTACTGTAGGGGTCGACTCAAGTTCTCGAGATAGCACGATCGACGATCGCCGAGAGGCGACACGGCCTGGGACACGGGCGTGTCCCAGGGCATGTCCAGCTCGGGGGAATAACCAAGTAACGTTGAGTGGAGAGCACGGCCTATGACACGGGCGTGTCATAGGGGCGTGTTTGGCACAAGGCTAAGGACACGGGTGTGTGTCTTAGCCGTGTTCTTCTCGAGTGATCTTGTCCTGTGTTGAAGGAGTGACACGGCCAGTCACACGGTCATGTTCTTTCTAATACGGGCGTATCAGGTGTTTGACATGGGCATTTATAAGCCCATATTCTTGACTGGGTGAGCCGGTTCTATAGCTGCTTAAGGAACACGGCCTGTGACACAAGCGTGTCACAACCCGTGTTTGTCCCAGGAAAATCAATTTAAGGGCTGATCTGAGCCATTCATTTTCTTTGACAAAGATCCAATGGTCTATGCTATTCCCTGGGGTGATAAGGTCGGCCTTGAGGAGGAGAAAGCTCATTATGAGTTGTGACATTCTCTTCCTAAAGTAAGAGAGAGAGGAGAGCAAGAGAAGGAAGAAGAAGGGAAAGCCGTCTCTCGGTGGTGCTACGGTGGTTCAAATCACGAGCCGAGTTCGAATTTGCGAAGGAAAGGTTGCTTCGAGAACTTTCATCCGTTTACTTTTCTCCCCATGGCTCCGAAGCGTATTCCAAGGGTAATAATTTCCTTCTTGGACAAGTGAAGTCCTTCTTTCCTGCATGTGCATAGGAATCCTCCACCAAAATGGTGTTTGGCGAAGTGATTCCCCCTGGTCGGTGGTTCGTCCCTTGTTGTATTGCATTAGAACCGGAAGTGTGAGTACAGTTAGGCATGCTGTGAGAAGCCCATCTAGACATGTTGGTCTGGATTGGTGATGTTTGTTTGTACATCGGAGAAGACTCTGTATTTATTACATGTGTGTATAAAACCTGTGGTGGATACCTGTGGCTTGGTGCCGCAGGAAGTACTTGAGGAAATCAAGGAAATTGTTATAGTTGGGTTCAACTCTTGTGGTCGTGAGTGCCATGTGGTATGAAGTTGAGCTGTTGGGCTGCAACAGGAGGAAATGCCTTGGTGGCGAACGGGAAAAGTGAAGCCGTACCGGCATCAGTCCAGTCTTGAGTCTTATGATTTTGAGCAACGGGAAAGGTGGATCCGTACCAGCGTTATGGTTGTCTAACCTTGGGTGCTTAAGGCCCTGATAGGATCACATAGCAAGAGTCGATTGCTTGCATGCCGATCAGACTAGGAATGCTCAAATTGGACCGTCATGTCTAGGACCTCTGAACGGTGGTGGGATCCGGTGTTTTCAGTACACCAGAATGTGCCCTGAGTGAACGGAATGTCGGGCTGTCGTGCTGACATTTGTGATATATATTGCCTTGGTGGCTGAATTTATATGTATGTGATGTAAAATGCTATGTAGGGAAGGAATTCCGCTGCCCCGTTCCAGGGGCAGAGCCGTTATAATTAGTCAGCTGAATGTTGACCGTTGCCAAATTTTCCACCGGTTGGTGGATTTGTTCTTGCAGGTGCAGGTGGTACTACTACAAGCGGGATTTAGCGGGCTGAAGCCCAAGCTGCGCTGCTGCCCTCGAAGGCCTTGTTTTGTTTACTCTTGTTCATATGTGGCCGGCCTGCGTGCCGATGTTTGGAAACCACACCTTATGTTAAGAGAAACATGTAAAAGCCATAAGGTTGTGTACCTTGTATATGTGGTTGTATACATTCCTATTTTAATAGAAGTGGACATTTCTGTTGTTGTTGAGTTCATGTTTTCAACCCTGAAGCTTCCGCTATAATGCTTTATGTTAGGGTGCGATGTTTCTTGGTATTATTTAGTGGCGTATCCGCTTATTTGTGGAATATGGTGTGGGGCCCCAGCCGGGCCCTCTATTATATCCTACTTGACGGGTAGAGGTGTTACAAGATAACCTTCAAAAGTCTGAGTAAATCTCTTCAAATTCCAAGGATTAAAGAAGAGACTGAGGTTGATTCTAATTTAACTGCTGAAGCCCTTAAATGGTGTGGGATGTCTTCAACCACCAACATTGGATCATCCATGACTAAGAAAGGGATGAAATCTAAAGGAAAGTTTCTATTTGAAATTATTGGAAAATGTAATTCTCTGCAAAACTGGGGGGCATGATCAGATCTGTTCCTACAAGTTAAAACTCATGACTAGAGTCATCTTGCAGGTGAATACTGACTATAGTGCTGTAATCTTTAACAAGATTAAGGAAGGTATTAAGAAGCCAAATTTAGGCAAAATCTTAAGTCTGTATCTGGCTTTCAGTATACCCCATGTACTAAACCAGATTACTGGTTCCAAAATTAACAACTTGAGAAGAATGGATAAATGAATCCTGTCTAGGTGGGACAGAGTATTGTCCACGGAAGAACCTGCCCCAAAGCACCATTACACACAGGTCACTAAAACAAAGAAAGATCTTGCCCAAGATGTAGAGTCCTCTAGTGACTCAGAAGAAAGGGTTGATTTCAGTTCTGATGATGATAATACTAAAATACCCAGGAAGTCTCCCAATCTCACACCTGGAACTAAAGCACGAATCCAGGGGAGACTGTCCATCTGACAGATAATCAAGAGATATCAGTCCAAGGGGGAGATAATAATTAAGATGAGCTAAACAGTGAGACTACAAACCTCACTGTTATGGAAGTGGTTTAGGACATCAACATAGCTAATGAAACTTATGAAAAAGAGGCACACGATGTGCATATTTCTATTCTGCCAGCACAACCTCAGAATCCTATACATGAGATATTCTAAGAACTAGAAACTGACTTCCAGGGTGAGCATGAATAAGTAAATAAGGAAGACACTCCTGCTGATATCAACTAAATGTAAGGGTTTAGGGGGAGGCACCAGACCTAGCCCCAGGACAAGGAGCAGATGCTCCAGAAAAACTAGTGGAACTTTACAGTTCTTCTGATTTTACTGATGAGCAAGAAATCTCTAGGATAAAGAAAAGTAAGTTTATGGAGCTAAGAAAAAAGTGCTCTCGATATAAGAAAGCCTTAAAGGCTAGATCCTCATCTACTACTCTTACAATAGAGTTTAGTTCTCTGTTAGTGCAACTACAGGTCAAGATTGATGAGCAAACACTTGCACTAGAAAAGTATGTAGATTAAAGCCACAAGGAGTTGCAGTTTAGTCTGGCACAGGACATCAAATATATAAGTTTTGAAGTAAATTTGCTTAAGAATGAAATGACAGATTCCTTCCATAACGGAGGCAATGATGTGATTTATATTGCCAAACAGCAGAAAGAGACAAAGTCTCAGGTAGATGATCTGGTTGTAAAGCAAGGGAATGTGCTAGAGAACCAGCTAAGAATGAATGAGAATTTGATTGACATGCATTCAATTACTTTGACAAAATTGGCTGACCAAACAACTGCAATACAACCACATATGAACACCAAAATGTTTGTTGGTGAGGCACAGATAAAACAAGATCTCGCAGCAGCTGATACTTCTATCAAAACTTCTGAGTCTGAAATTTCAGCTCAAGTAAAGAAGTTCAAAGATTACTATACAACTGGGAACTATTATATTACAGATATAATAAGCTTTCAGAAGAATGATCTAAGAGATCAAATTTAAAGAGAAATCATAAAGGGGGAGAGGGTATTAGTTCAGGCTAGCTCTGAACATGCAAAATGGGTATCTAACAGTATCAGAGATACCTTGGGATATCCACCCTTATGCGATGACAATAATACTGCAGAATATTGATGCCAACCTGAATTCTTGGAGGGGATGCAACATGAAGTAGCTCAAGTCATATATCCCCCTCCTGAGTTTGAAGAAATTTAACAGGCAGTCCAGAATATGTACAACCCTCCACATGAAAATTACCATTAATTTCTGAAGATGTGGATATGCCTGATTCAACATTGCTTAAAGAGCAAGAGGCTCAGTTATCCAAGAAAAGATTCAGAGAATAGGTTGAGGCTTGGCCTGATTTTGAGAAATGGATTCAAACCTCCAGAGGCATCATCTTTACTGTATGGAATGCAATTACTGATAATAAATATGATAGGGGTAAGTGGTACTCAAAACACGAGTGGGACAAATATCTTGCACAACAAGAAGTAATCCCCAAATTCAGGAAGCACTTGAAGGCTGGAGAAATCCTTGTAAATTCCATAGAGCCTTGCAAGTACTTCCCTAAACCATTCCACTACTTTGGAAGGAAAAAGCTGAAAGATACTTAACTTAAGGCCAAAGACATCAAAGGTAAGAAGCATGTTGCTGATACTAAAGCTGAAGTCAAAGCTACTATTCAGACATGCAAAAGCATTGTCAACAAGGAACCAGACCAATCTTAATTTAGATTGACTAGGTTTTAGAAGAACTATGTAAACTTTTTGTTGTTCTTATAAAAACCTTATAATATTACTCTGGTTAAATGATATAAAGATATCCTTTGTTGACAACAATATATCTATGTCTCTGAGTTGTATGTTTATCCTTTATGATGTTTTATTTTGGATATTTGTGTGTAACATGCTATTTTTGCTTATGAATAACCCAGTTTGAAATGTCTGTATACATCATGTTTATTACTTTTATTATATTGTTGTATATCATTGACTATGGGTTATGACTTCTCCAAATAGGGGGAGATTGTTGGGTACATTGAAAATTGTGTACCATATTTGGATAAGCCTCACATAACTTAATAATATATGTCAGTTTGTATTTGATGGCATTTTAAGTTTACTTGTGCAGGCTAATGATTGTAGAAATTATTCTAAGTTCAAAAGTGTTGAGATACTTATTTAGTATCGACACTTTTGAAGGAGCTGTGTTGAGACAAGAAGCAAGTCTGTGTCGACACATAGGACTTGTGTCAACACCTATAGTTTAAGTTAACATCAACTGTGTCGACACTCATAACTTGTGTCGTCACACTTAGACCTTGTTGTATTGTCAGTTGTAAAGAAGCAACTATGTCGACATCCAAGATTTGGGTCGATATATGGATAAGCTGTGTCTACACATAGGACTTGTGTCGACACATTCTACAAACAGCTGTGTGGAGAACTTGATGAAAGTTGTGTCGAAAGTTTTCTGAAGATGTTGATAACATCAAAGAAGCTGTGTCGATACTAAGGAATTGTGCCGGCACACATTACATTTGTGTTGACACATTCTATATTTGTGTCTCGACACATTCAGCTGAGTTAAATAACTCTAAGTTCCAGATCTAAGGACTGAAGACTTGTCTTCTGTCAGAATCGTTAAGGCTGTCAGATATGTCAGAACTGTCAGATGTCGGTTAACTACTGGATCAGTCGTTTGCCTCTGACGAGATCTATCAATAGAGCTGATCTATCACAGAATGATAATGAAGAAAAATAAGTAGTAGAAATCACTACAAGAAGAATTCACAAAATTCTATACAACAAGAAGATTCTGATTTATGATCAGAGAAGTTGACAGCATCTCATCAAATCTGACAGTGTTTGCAGGTTTAATTCTTGCAAGGAGGAAGAAGATGGATCCACACCAACTTCTCAAGAAAATTCAACCTAGGTTCTCTCTTTTAAGAAGCATTGAATAAGCTAAGTTAGGTTGAATCAAATTCATTACAGCAAAGGTCAGGAGAAAGCAGATCCATCAAGATCTGATCAAGATTCCCTCAACTCTCTCTCTCTCTCTTTATCTGGGTGAAGGAAGAAACATACTCTTTAATCAATTTTCTATAAGATATATTTTTAGATCTGAGCGTAAGAGATTTCAATCTCTGAGTTGTAAGCCTGTAATTATAAAGGCTGATGTAGGGCTGTTTGCCTGAGGTAGGAGATTAAGTTCTTTGAGTTTTAGGCCTAGCGATAAGGGCTGAGGTAGGGCTTGATGGCCTAGTGGTAGGAGTGTGGATTCACTCTGAGGTATGGTTCTCTGGAAGAGCCTGAGTTGTAGGATTTGTTGAAGTCTGAGCTGTTGGAACCAATTTGGGTTCTGAGTTGTAAGATCTGAGGATTTGAGAAGGTGGAAGGAAGTTTGGCTGAATCTAGTGTTCTGCTAGATAGGCGAAGGGGGAAGTGGATGTACCCATCATCTAGTGAATAACTATAAATCTGTGTGTATGTTGTGATTGGATTATTGTGTGATGTGGTAGCTGTAGAATTTATAACTTTGTTGTGATTAATTTATTAACTGCCTAAGTGAATAAGAATTGAACCTATTCACCTCCCTAAGTGTTTAGACATTCTTGAAACCAATTCTTTCATTAGTGCCATAGTTGTTTCAACCTTTCAGAATCTAGTTCACAGCCAGACCTCTAAGGAAATGTGGGACACTCTTGTTGTCTATATGGAGGGAACTGAAGAGGTAAGAGATGACAGGAAGTCCATGCTCAACAAGGAGTATGAGTCTTTCAGGCAATCCCAGACAGAAAACATAATTGCTTGCTCTGAAAGATTTTTCAGGATTATAAATGAACTGAGGACCTATTGGAGGGTCTTCAGTAATTATGAGATTAAAGAAAAGTTCCTAAGGTCTCTCACTAGAGACTTGGACACTAAGATATGTGCTATCAAAGAAGTGGCCAAGCTATCTGATACTCCTTCACATACATTGTTTGGAAAGCTACACTCTTATGAGATGCAGTTGGCTGCCAGGAAAGAGGAGGAGGCCACCAAAAAATCCTTGTCCAACAAAATACCTTGGAATTTAGAGCAGACATCACCAGGAAGAAAAAGGAGAGGATTCCCTCTCCTTCAGGGAGGCCAGCTGATTCAGACAACTCAAAATAGGATACATCAAACTGCATCATGTCTGATGAGGACTTTGTTGCCTTCTCCAGGCATTTTTAGAAGATGATGAAGAAGAAACATTAGAAGAGTAGACCTTACACCTCTTGTCAACACAAAAGAATCAGTCCAAGGCGGACAGGTATGATTCAAAATCTAGTAAACATATTTCATCTACAATTGTTTTCTACTATTGCAGCAAACTGGGACATATTATAGCTGACTGCCCTGTCAAGAGCAAGGAGGCTGGTGAGAAAAAACAACACCAGCATAAGGGTAAGAAGGATAAGTCCTTCATTGCAAAGAAGGATAAGAGCTGGACTGTCTCATCTTTATCAGAGTCTGAAGAAGAAGAATCCTATATTGGGTTGGTTGTTGTTATTGTTGAAAAAGAAGTTGAAGAAGTAGATGAAGACTATCCTGCTTCAAGGATAGGCATAAGGGTCCCTCTGTCACATTCATACAGTGACTCAGAGGAGGATGAAGATGAAGAAGATGCCTTCAACTGCTATGGGCTGATGGCAATGACTGATGAGGAATCAAGCAAGGTTCTGCCTGGTCAAAGCAAGATATATTCTCTATCTAGTTCTTCTTAATCTGGGTATGATACTAGTCCCTGTACATAAGCTTCTACATCTACTAGTGAAGATGATTCTGAATCAGAAGGAGATGTCAATCAATTGATTTACTGGTATGGAGAACTTCTGGATGCCTTAAGAAGTGCAAGAAGTTGTCTAAAAAGCAAGCTGTGGAGATTGCCTCTCTACAGCTAGCTGTAGTCTAGCATGCTGAGAAAATATCTATGCTAGATCAGAAGGAAAGGGAAGTTATCAACCTTAAGGTCTTGAATCTCATCCAGATAGGCTCCATAAATTTCAAGAATAGTCTCATTAGCAACCTTGAAGAGAAGCTCTAGAGGGAGAAGAGAATTGTGGCTAGTTTTTCGAAGCCTAAAATAGTGTTGCCCTTGATAGACTCCTTCTCATCTCAGAAGGGTTAAAAGGGGTTAGGGTTTAAGGGAAATACCAGTGTTGCTCCTTCCAAAGGGAAGGTAAAACTCCTGTTCAGCCTCTAGCTTCCAAGCCTCCCATTCCTTTTAGGAAAGTTCAGTTACCTTCAAATAGGTATGTCCAAGAGAGTATCGACGATCACTTGATGAATGGTAGATCAACTAGTGTGAACAAAGAGGTTCACACCTATGATGGAAGGTACAGTAGGGGAGTGAGTGCCTTTAAGGATCCCCATGAGGAAATTCAAATGGCCCATCAAGGACCATTTGAGTTTGGTGCACCAGCCCCTTGATGAGTCTGATATTTATAGGGTTTTTGGACTCATCTGGGCCTGTTTTCTCACTCGTGCACTGCATTTCAACAGGTAATCGGTTATATTTGCTTCGATCGGCCAATGGCCACACTGTGCACCGCTTTGGCCCGAGGGTGTGCAATTGCGCATTCTGTTGTCGTGGGTAAGAACATGGTGCTCCCCATGGCTCTTTTTGTTTGATTTATACGTTTGTTTGGAACCTTTGTGGGCTATGCCTCATTTGGATTTATCGCTGTGCCGGTGGTCGAGATGTCCGGAATTATATTTCCAACTCTTGTGTAAAATGCACGGTCGTGCGAATTTCTTCACGCACTATTTCAACATAACCGTGCGTTATACATAACAATCTTGGGGACGTCTGATCTCCCCGTGCATTTTGTTCCCATACAGTTTCGGGCAAAACGTGCGAGAAGGAATCGCACGGTCTGCATATTGTTCTCAGAATTCTAACGCTCTGGGGTTAATCGTGCGTTTTCTTTCACGCACGAGCATACGCACCCATGCGTGAGTAAAACACACGATTTCTCTTTGTTATCGTGCTTTTCAGCGCTCTGTGGTTAATCATGCGATTTGTTCACTCACAGGCAGAAGCACCTGTGCGTGAATAAAACACACGGTTCCACCTTCTTGCCGGGAATTTCAGCACTCTGTGGTTACCCGTGCATTTTCTCTCACGTACGGGCGTTAGTGTCTGTTCACAAGCAAAACGCACGAGTCAACTCATCTTTCTCGCAGGCCATTATTTGCATGTTATTGATGTACGGTTAACGCACGGTCATGCGCCAAACCGTGCGTGACCATTTTTTAGACATGCTTCTATTTAAGCGCAGCTTTCCTTCCATTAAAGAGGGAGATCGTTTTCAGCCATTCCTGCAGCCATCTTAGGGCAAAACTCCGCCGTTCCTCCTCCGACCTTCATCTTCCACCGAGGAGAGAAGCTCCGGCCATGCTCGCAAAGCCTACCTCTCACTGGTGCTTTCTCTCGTCCTTCTCCTTCACCTCTTAGCTCTATTGCAAGTTTTGCCTCCATAGCCGTCAAGCAAAGGAAAGTTTGCAACCTTCTTCTGTATTATGACATAAAGAAGATGGGTCCATTGGAGGGTAGTGACATCCTTCTCTACCCAGGACGTAGTTGAGGACCGAGCTTGGATGTGGACTGACAACCCGACAATTCTTTCTGCGGCTCCTTGACGAGCCTTCGGATTCAGTCGATTTCTTGACTTGTTCTTGCTTTATTGTTGTATATGCGTGGTTAATTCTTTATATGTAGATGATGTTGCACTTTAGTTGTAAGCGTTATTTGTTTCATGTTTATGTGATTCTATAATGCTTTACTGCTTTAGTTTCTTGAGCAGCACCCATATTTCCACCCGCCACCATAGTTAGTATTGTCGCACCAGTGATCGCTAGTGGCGCGCGTTGCGACGAGATTTTTACGACCCTCATTTCACTGTTCTACTCATTCCCTACGCCTGCCTACTCCTCCATTCCACTGAGCGAAGCAGTGCATAGCAACATGCATAGGAGTAGATTTAATTAGCCTTTATTTTCTTACAACTAAAACCAAACCCCTTCATGACCTTGACCTAAGAACTTCAATCTCAAGTCCTCTTCGAAAGACAACTACACCTTGCGGTGTTCCTTGAGAGATTTGATACTTAGGAAAGCCTTCCAATTTTATATTACTTATGCGAGCGGTACACCTACCGTAAGCGCATTAAGTTTTTGGCGCCGTTGCCGGGGAAGAGAGTCATGTTAGTTTTCTGAAAGGAAGTCTTGTGATTGTTGTTTTCTTTTTATTATTTTAGTTGCTTACCATTTCTTTTCTTTATTTCTTTTTTTCCCTTTTCTGATTTTTTGTTTAGAAAGCGGGTCCGTGTTATTTTTATTCTAAAGTGTGTAGCACCCTTTTGGCAAATATTTTTGTTCGCAATGTATTCTATAGCTGAGTGTCGTCTCTATGATACTTTGCATCGATACATCGACTCCTTGGCTATTTTAAATGCCGATCATTGTATTAGGTGTTTGCTATGCCAAGGTATAGGCCAAATGTTTAAGAATTGCCCTTGTCTGTGCAAGACATCTCCCTTTGTGGGCGTGAGCTCAACAACCTCCCATTTACGGAGGACTACTGTGGACAGGCCACCTGGGTATTGCCGGGCCCATACACTAACATCTCACATCTGGCTCATTCTTTGCTCATTGAGATTAATAAAGAATCTCTCGCCGCATACAGATCTTTCATGGGTCCCTCGCTCCCTTTTTACAAGCTTCCCTTGAGTGATGACGATCACTCTAGTGTTAACCACCAAAAAGAGGATCATGAACACATGGGCACTCCAGTATGGGACGTAGAGATTGTTCCCGTTTATGGGGAGGTATCAGCGGATGATTTTGCGATGGGGCCTGCTCATTCAATGACTGGTTTCGAGAGAAGATTTGCCCCTCCACAATTTTTGCTTGATCGTGCTACTCCTTTTTCGTGTGAGTGGGCTAATGATGCCATATTCGTGGGAGATTCGATGCCTGAGGTTGCGCCGAAGTGGGATGAGGACTTTACTATCTCCGGCAGAGAATGTGGATCTTCGAGATGCTATGACGCACCACGGTGGGATGAAGAATATCCCCTTTCTGATACGGAGATTTGCACATACTTATTGGACGAGGCGGTCCCTCTTAAGATCGCGAATGAAAGAAATGGATAGAGATAACCTCTAATACCAATTGAAAGATGGGGTAAACTCTGATAAACTATAGAGGGGGGGGGGGTGAATAGAGTTGTTAAAATCTTTTTGATTTTTTCGGAATTAAAAAATCTTTAGTAAAATGTATTACTAAGATATAAGTGTATGAGTGTATAAGTGCAGCAAATGAACTAGAAAGAGGATAACTAAGCTACTCAGCAAAATATATCACAGCACAAGCACACATGAAAATCACAGCCACACAGACAACACAAGAAATTTATAGTGGTTCCCCAAACTTGGGTACATCCACTCTTCTACCACCGTAGGTAGGAATCCACTACAGGTTTTGATCAGGTGACTGCCACCAATGAGCTTTTAATCAGGTGCTCAAAAACCAACCCAAGTCTTTTGGATGGAGACTTGCAACCAGAATAATTTTGAAGGGAATTAAATCCCTGTATAGAGGTGGGGAAGAGAGGTTGATTTGGACTACTCTTTTCTCAAGCAAAATGAGAGAAGTCTTGAGAATTCTTCAGATATTGTTAAAGCTCCCCCCTGAGATTAAGAGTTCTTCAAGAAGGGGAACTTTGCTAGGATGAAGGTCTTTTGCTATAATATCAACTCTCCACGGATCCTTTGACTGATTGAATATTCTTGTAACTTGAGATCCTGGAAACAAAGGAGGGGAAGAAAGACTCTTGATTGTGATTGATGTTCTTTCTTCTTCTACTTTTGAGAGAAGTTATTTTTCTCTTTCTTTTTCATATTTTTTTTGTGTATTAGCATCAAAGAGTGTGATCCTTTTTGTATCTGGCATAGAGATGATCAGGATGATAGCTGCCTCAAGTTCAAATTCAAAAACCTGCAATAAATTCTTAGCAGAAATATGGGAAATGAAAACAGCCAAGTATGCTGTCATATATTCTATTTTATGTCTGTACCGAGATATAAGCAATTAATTCTATGAAAAATATTTACAATCAATGCTGCAAGTAACAGATCGATTTAAAGGATATAAGTGCATTGATTATCCAGGGAATTAACGGTCTATAATAGATATAGAATCAAGAGACAGAAAAGGAAAGAATAAATAACAATATGAGTTACAGTTTTTATTGACTAGAGAACAACTTTCGTTGACCAGAGATTAGAGATCGTCGACCTCAGAACTGTTCGTCAACTAGAGCTCTGCGAATCAACTGCACTACATAAAGTCACGGATTCTGTGCTCTAAGTTCGTCGACCTGAGAATCTGAATTTTGTCGACCTAAAAACTTGGTCAAACTGAAGGTGTTGAGATAATAACACATCTGGCGTTGAGTCAATTAGAGCGTTGAGTCATTGATAGCGTTGAGAGTGTTGAGTGATCTTTGACTCTGAGTAAACTTTGGATTTGAGTGAACTATGGTGTTGAGACAATTATGACGCTTAGTGATCTTTGGCGTTGAGAGCATTTAGTGAAACACACACTTCGCCGACCACAAAATTTTTCTTCTAAGACCAAATCGTCGACCTCAGAACTCTTCTCTTTCACTTAGAGTTCGTCGACCAGAGAACAGACTGAGAGAATTTTTTTAGGGCTGATTTTTGAGCTTCCTTCAAGCATGTCCTTAATCTTCCATCTGTAGGACTGATCTAAGACTAAAAAGACATAAAACATGACCCTTCTATACAACATGGGTCACACCCTAAGAAGAGAACCTAGCCCTTATTGTGGCTATCACCTCTAAGGAAGCAGGTGGAGTATAGCACACAATGGCTTTTGTTGATAAATCAGCAATTGGAGCAAAAACAGAAAGAATGCTATCCAGATCTACTGATGGATGTATGACACAATATCCACCAGTCAGAACTTCTGGCATAGACTCAACCATCTCACAATAAACTGCTGCTGCTGCAACTGCTGCTGTTACTGCTGCTGCTACTGTTGTTACTGCTGCTTCTGCTGATGCTGCTGTTGGAGTTACTGTTGCTGCAGGGACTTTTTCTGGTACTGTTGGAACTGTTGTTGATACAGGAGATTCTTCATAGAACATCTCCCCTGCATGGCTTGAGAAGGCTCTGTGGCCATGCCTTGGGTTGAAGAAGGGATGGGGGAAGAGGAGGAAAGCAAGTTTGTGAGAGTGGTTATGGAGGTGATTAGGGGGGCAATCTCATCAGCAATGAGCTTCTTGAGGATAGGAGTGAGATTAGATATGAGGGTATGGAAGAATGTATTATCTTGAGTTGGAGGGGAAATAGGCCTAAGACCGGTGCATAGCAAACCTATTTCTTATTATTTCTCTTCCTGATGAGATCAAACAATGTCGGTCCCCAATTGATTTTATTTTTGTTCACTAGAGCAGCCATCACAAAAAACTTCTTCCTGGAGATGTAGTCATAGGCCATTTGTTTCGCAAACAACACTTTCCCTACTACATCTGCGAGAAACTTGCATGCGAACGACAAGTTCTTTTTAAGCAATTTGTTAGGGTTTTCGCCAGAGTAACCCATAACAACTAGCATGTTTGCAAACTCTTCATCTTCCAAATCTATTTCATCTTCTCCATTATCGACACCAAAAACTTCAGAAATAATAGAGGGAGAGAGAGTAACCTTTGTCCCACTGATGAGTCCACAAATTTCTTCTTCTGAGGATGTTGATGAAAATACCCATTCCATAATTTCAGTTGCATGCAATTTTATTCTACTTGTCATGAACTGCTTCAGCTTCTGTTCCTCAAATAATTTCATAATGTCGAGGAAAATCTGATCGGATTGCAGGAACGAATTAAAGTCAATGTCGAAACCCGTATCGAACTTCATGGTGGCTGATCCACTTTCGGCCATTACTGAAGCTTTGGTTGAATGAGAGTGGATGTATATACAACAGAAAACAAGAAATCAAGTGCAGGAGGGGAATTCTGAATGTGTGGGATTGAGGTCGAAGAAGAAAGCCTATAAAAAGGTTTTCAGAATATGAATCGACAATCTCAGCCCAGCGAAATAAAGAAGGGATAGTTTTCGTCATTCTAAGAAAATTGCAAGAAACAGTTTTCGTCGTTCTCGATCGATGAAATTGCTTGAACAAGAGAATTCATCGAACTCAGGTCAACGAAAATCTCAAGAACAGTTATAGGTTCGTCGATCTAAGGTTGACGAACATGGATAAATCTATGACCACAGACAGAGCATTAGATTAAATCCTGACCATTTATCATACCAAGATGATTGATAAAGAACAGATTTCGTGATAAGTCCAATGGCTTAGTGAATATATCTGCTCTTTGTAAATCAGTAGAGATAAATTCAAGTTTAATCATTTGTTTGTCAACACAATCTCTAATGAAATGATGTCTAATGTCTAAATGCTTTGTTCTAGAATGCAATATTGGATTTTGTGCAATTGAAATAGCACTTGTATTATCACATAGAATAGTTAAATTATTTAAGTTGATACCATAATCCAGTAGTTGGTTTTGTATCCACAAAATCTATGAACAACAACTGCCTGTAGCCATATACTCAGCTTCAGTAGTGGATGTTGAAACAGATGTTTTCTATCTACATAACCAAGATACAAGTCTGTCACCAAGGAACTGACAAGTTCCAGAGGTTCTTTTCCTATCTACTCTACATCCAGCATAATCTGCATCAGAAAATCCAGTTAACACAAATGTTGATTCTGTTGGATACCAGAGGCCTACATCTGGACAACCTTTTATATATCTCAAAATCCTTTTTAAGAAAATAAGGTGAGATTCTTTAGGGTTCACCTGGAACCTAGCACAATGACATGTGGCAAACATAATATCTGGTCTGCTTGCTGTTAAATACAGTAGGGGTCCAACAATGGCCCTATACCTTGTTTGATCAATTTGTTTTCCAAATTCATCAGCATCCACAATAGTATTGGCAACTATGGGAGTTTTCATGGCAGAGGCATCATTCATCCCACACTTCTTAATGAGCTCTTTAGCATATTTAGATTGTTAGATGAAAATCTCTTCAAGGGATTGTTTCACTTGGAGACCAAGGAAATATGATAACTCACCCATGCTACTCATCTTAAACCTTGAGTGCAATAAATCAGAAAATCTTTGCATAGTTTGGGATCAGTAGAACCAAAAATTACATCATCTACATATATTTGCAGTAAGAGAATTTTATCCTAATGCAACTTTGTAAAAAGTGTTTTATCTACCATGCCTATAGAAAAACCATGCTCTAAAAGAAAGCTGGCTAAGGTCTCATACCAAGCTCTTGGAGCTAGCTTTAAACCATAGAGAGCCTTATTCAATTTAAAAGTATAAGAGGGATGAGATGGAGAGATAAAACCTGGAGGTTGTTCAACATACACCTCTTCTTTGAGTTCTCCATTTTGGAATGCACTTTTCACATCCATCTAGTAGACTTTAAACCTTTTGAATGCTTCATAAGCTAAGAAAATCCTTATAGCTTCTAGTCTGGTAACTGGAGTAAAGGTTTTATCATAATCAATCCCTTCTGCTTGCCTGTATCCTTGAGCAACAAGCCATGCCTTGTTCCTCACTATCACACCTTGTGCATCAAGTTTGTTTTTGAACACCCACTTAATCTCAATTACTGGATAGCCCTTAGGCCTTGGAACAAAGTCCCAAACTGTACACCTCTCAAACTGGTTGAGTTCCTCTTGCATTGCAATGATCCAGTTTGGATGTTGCTCTAAATCAGATATGGATTGAGGCTCAATTTGAGAGAGAAAGCAGGCAAGCATCATATCAGGGTTGAGTTGATGCCTTGTCTGTACTCCCACTTATATATCTCCAATCACTTGAGATCTAGGGTGATCCCTAAGTGTGACAAGATCATTGGGTGGAGTTGGTTCAGCATCAGTTATTTGATTTAATTCTTCTTGTGGAATTGTATCAACTGTTGGAGGAAATTGAAGTGCTTCCACAGTCTCTTCTTCACTTTCATCTTCTAATATAACTTGTGGAGAGGTATGTGATTCAACCTTTGAGGTAAGGTTTAGATCATCCAAGCTCTCACATAAATTTGGTACCTACAGATTATTGTTGGAAGAGATGTCTCTCTCCTTGTAAAACATATTAGATTCATCAAATGTAACATGCATAGATTCCTCAATTTTTAATATTGATTTATTAAACACCCTATATGCCTTGTTGACTTGGGAATATCCTAGAAAAATTCCCATTGCAGCCTTAGCTTCAAACTTTCTAAGATGTTTCTTATATTTATTTTAAATATACCACATACATCCAAATACTTTAAAATAGGTTATTATAGGTTTCTTCCTTTTGAGTAGTTCATAAAGAGTCTTAAGCATTAGTTTATGTATTAGGCTTTTATTCAGGACATAATTTGTTGTGCTTAATGCCTCTGCCCAATAGGAAAGACACATGTAAGCATCTACAAGCAATGTACCTGCAGCTTCAATGAGTTTCCTATTCTTCCTTTCAACTACACCATTTTGTTGAGGAGTTCTAGGAGTTGAGAAATAATGTCTTATACCTTCCTTCCCACATAACTCTAGCATAAAAAGAGATTCTAACTCAGTGTTATGATCACTTCTGATCAATCCAACTTGAATAGAGTACTCAATCAATACGTTCTTGAGAAAATCTGTGAGAACATTAAAAGTATCTGACTTAGTTCTCAAAAATAAAACCCATGTGAACCTAGAGAAGTCATCTACAATAACTAATGTATAAGACGTTCCTCCTAGACTTTGTACAGCAATAGGGCCAAAAAGGTCCATATGGAGCAAGTATAAGATTCTAGGTGAATCACTCTTATTAATGGATTTGAAACAAGATTTCGTTTGCTTGCCTAATTGACAAGCCCTATAGAGGCCTTCCTTCTTATAGGGGCCAGAAGGTAATCCTCTAACAAGATTTTCCTTAGATAACCTTGTTATATTCTTATGGTTTACATGTCCTACTCTTTTGTGCTACAAGCTAGTTTGAATGCTAACAGAATTGAATAAGCAAATTTTAGATTTAGCTGATTCAAAATTTACTAAGTAGATGTTGCCTTGTCTAATTCCTGTTAAAACAGTTTTGTTGTTTAAAGAGATAAGACATAAAGAGTTATGTGAAGCTTACTTGATAACCTGTATCACATAGTTGGCTTACTGATATCAGATTATGCTTAAGAACATTTATATATGTCACCTTCTTGAATGTGACAGCTCCACAGTTGAAATCTCTATAGCTTTCTATCAGTTCAAAGCCTGAGTCCCCAAAGATTACATTAGGTCCAGTCTTGACTTTATAATTGATTAGGCATTTCTTGTAACCTGTCATATGTTTAGAGAAATCACTGTCTGGGTACCATTTGTTTTTAGTGATAGGGTTCTCTTCTACCTACTAAGAAGAAGATTAGTAATTTTTGACCAAGGTTATCTTGGGTCCTTGTTTTTTTACCATAACTGAAACTTGAAATAAATGAACATTCAGGTTGATCCTTATAACCTAAAGGATTATACCTTCTAGGAGGTATGATCCACTGACTAAAGGGATTAAAGGATTTATCATTTTTTAGGTTACTCTTGTAATGAAATGAGTTTGACAAATATGAGTGTGTTCGTCGACCTGAGTTCGATGATCTTGGTTGAGTTCTTCGATCTATGCTCAAAGAATGAAGGTATCCATTCTCAGAGCCTCAGAAACGTCGATCTTTGGTCGACAAACCATACTGGTTTTGTCGATCCCAGTTCGAAAAATAGTTTACATTATTATTTGTATTCAGGGTTCGTCGTTCTGAGGTCGATGAAACATACCCAATTTGCCATTCTGAGATCGACGAACTATGATGAACATAGTTATGTTGTTTATTTTTCTTTTTTAGATTTGTTTTCTTAAGTTCTAGCTGTTTAAGAACTTCATTAACCTTCTCTACCTATTCAGTATTTTTTTTCCATTTTCAGAGATGAAATTAATATGTTTTGATAATTGATTTTTCGGATGAGGATTGGTTCACAAGATGAGGCTCCTAATCCTAGTTTGTTATTGTTAGATCTTGTATTAATTATGCTAGTTATGTCTAATAGTTATAAACTTCTACCATTCAAGGATTCTTTTAGTTCCTTAGCCTTACTTAATTCAGATTTCAGAAAAACTATTTGTTGATTGGCTAAGCTTAATTCTTTAGTTAACTTATCATTTTAAGCAATGATTTTATCTGGTTCTAAGAGTTGTTCCCTGAGAAGTTTGATTACCTTATTATATCCTATTAGGTCTAAACACAAGAGTTTAAATTTATATTGAAATTCTTTAGATTTAAAGTCATAGGAAGCAATTACCTGATCCTCTTAAGAGAGGAATTCTTCATCATTTGATTCTTCTGAATCTGATCTGTTGCTTCCAGCATCTATTGCCATAAGGAAAACTTCCCTTGCCTTCTTCTCTTCTTCATCATCTTCACTAGAGCTGGAGGAGGATGTTTAATCTTCAGTATCACTCCAGGTTTCAGCTACAAAGCCCCTCTCCTTCTTTTTGTACTTGCTGGAGGAGGCCTTGCTATGCTGATGTCTTCTTGAATCCTTCTCTTGCCTTCTATCCTTCTTTTGGACTTCTGAACATTTTGAGATGAAGTGTCCAGGTTTCCTGCACCCAAAATAGACAACCTCTTTAGAAGGGGCCTTGTCATACTTGGGTTTATCTTCATTCCTTGAAGGCTTCCTCCTGAAGTCCTTCCTTGCCATTTTATAGAATCTCTTAGCAAAGAGACTCATAAGATCTTCATTGGATGGCAAGCTGGGAGATTCCTCTACATCTTTGAGTGCTAAATTTTGTTCCTTCCTGGTAGGTGTTTAAGCCTTTTGTTCAACTATAGCTTCTCTTGACTTGATCAATTGCTCATACGATTTGAGCTTTCCAAGCAGAGATTCTGTTGAAATTTTAGCCATGCTTCTGGCTTCTCTGATTGGCCAGATTCTGGTGTCCCATGTGCTGGGGAAGCACATGAGGATCTTGTCATTTAACTCAATAAGAGTAATCTCCTTGCCCAATGTTTTGAGCTCAATGATGATGGAGATCAGCCAGTTGTATATTCCTTCCACAGATTCTACTTCGTCTTTCCTGAAATTCTCATATTGAGATATGATGTTGGATCTTCTATCATTCCTCTCATCAGCAGAGCCTGCTACCATTTGGTTGAGGGAATCCCAAATGGCTTTGGCATATGTACATTCAGCAACTTTCTGAAATATATCATCTGACATAGTTTGGGCAAGTATATTCATAGCTCTGGCATCAGCAATCTTGGCTTTCTTATGTGCATCAGTTTGATCTGGCGAGGTACTGCACTGAGATTTACTGGATTTGAAGTAGAGGCCACTGGAGCTGGTGGTCCTGTAAAGATGTAATTAAAGATGTCCTCATCAATAGAGTTTATATACAGCTTTATTCTTGCCTTCCAGATCCCAAACTTTTGATGGTTGCAAACTGGAGGTCTGGTGCTGCCATAATACTTGTTTTGTGCCATGATATCAGAAAATAAAATCTAATCAAAGAAACTAATAAGACTTATTCAGAGTTTATCCTGAAGATCTTGGTTAATCCAGGTGTAAGCCTGTATGATCTGATTAAGCTTCCTCTCAAACCAATTGAAAGAAATGGATAGAGATAACCTCTAATACCAATTGAAAGATAGGGTAAACTCTGATAAACTATAGAGGGGGGGGGGAGGTGAATAGAGTTGTTAAAATCTTTTTAATTTTTTTAGAATTAAAAAATCTTTAGTAAAATATATTACTATGATATAAGTGTATGAGTGTACAAGTGTAGCAAATGAACTAGAGAGAGGATAACTAAGCTACTCAGCAAAATATATCACAGCACAAGCACACAGGAAAATCACAGCCACACAGACAACACAAGAAATTTATAGTGGTTCCCCAAACTTGGTCACATCCACTCTTCTACCACCGTAGGTAGGAATCCACTACAGGTTTTGATCAGGTGACTGCCACCAATGAGCTTTTAATAAGGTGCTCAAAAACCAACCCAAGTCTTTTGGAAGGAGACTTGCAACCAGAATAATTTTGAAGGGAATTAAATCCCTGTACAGAGGTGGGGAAGAGAGGTTGATTTGGACTACTCTTTTCTCAAGCAAAATGAGAGAAGTCTTGAGAATTCTTCAGATATTATTAAAGCTCCCCCCTGAGATTAACAGTTGTTCAGGAAGGGGAAATTTGCTAGGATGATGGTTTTTTGCTATAAGATCAACTCTCCAGGGATCTTTTGACTGATTTAATATTCTTGTCACTTGAGATCCTGAAACAAAGAAGGAGGGGAAGAAAGACTCTTGATTGTGATTGATGTTCTTTCTTCTTCTTCTTTTCAGAGTAGTTATTTTTCTCTTTCTTTTTCGTATTTTTTTTTGTGTATTAGCATCAAAGAGTGTTATCCTTTTTGTATCTGGCAGAGAGATGATCAGGATGATAGTTGCCTCAAGTTCAAATTCAAAAACCTGCAATAAATGCTAAGCCGAAATCTGGGAAATGAAAACCGGCAAGTATGCTATCATATATTCTAATCTATGTCTGTCCCGAGATATAAGCAATTAATTCTATGGAAAATATTTACAATCAATGCTGCCACTAATAGCTCGATTTAAAGGATATAAGTGCATTGATTATCCAGGGAATTAACGACCTATAATAGATATAGAATCAGGAGACAGAAAAGGAAAGAATAAATAACAATATGACTTACGGTTTTCGTTGACCAGAGAACAGCTTTTGTCGACCGGAGATCAAAGATCGTTGACCTCAGAACTGTTCGTCAACCTGAGCTCTACGAATCAACTGCACTACATAAACTGATGGATTTTGTTCTCTAAGTTCGTCGACCTGAGAATCTGAATTTTGTCAACGTCATAACTTGGTCAAACTGAAAGTGTTGAGATAATAGCACATCTGGTATTGAGTCATTGAGAGCGTTGAGTCATTGATAGCGTTGAGAGAGTTGAGTGATCTTTTACTCTGAGTAAACTTTGGCTTTGAGTGAACTATGGAGTTGAGACAATTTTGGCGTTGAGTGATCATTGGCATTGAGAGCATTAAGTGAAACACACACTTCGCAGACCACAAAATTTTTCTTCTAAGACAAAATCGTCGACCTCATAACTCTTCTCTTTCACTAAGAGTTCGTCGACCAGAGAACAGACTGAGAGAATTTTCTTCTAAGGCTGATTTTGGAGTTGTCTTCAGGCATGTCCTTGATCTTCCATCCGTAGGACTGACCTAAGGCAAGAATGACATAAAACTTAACCCTTCTATACAACATTGGTCACACCCTAAGAAGAGAACCTTGCCTAAATCACCTAGGGGTTCCAACAGCGGACCTCGAGTTCTCGGATTCCCCCCGATACGACTCATATGATAACGACAGTGATCTGTTCTCGGATCCTTTTGAGAGTGATACCGAGATCACTCTTCCATATTCTGTATATTTTAGTTTTTCCTCTCATTTATTACTTGACCCCCCTTCATTATTTGAGCCTGTGCGGGTTGAGTCTCTATGGGTATGTTTGGATGACGATGAGCCTTGTTCTCAAGACGATGGCGAGTGCATCTGCTTGTATGAGAAGTTTCCTACCTCCTTCGTAGTGGAAGCCCATGTCGTCACCATCGCGTCGTGCGGTCCTTCGGTTGACGATGCCTTTCTAGGCAAGGATTTAGTTTGTGATGAGAGTTGCGAGGACCAGTGGTCCTCCTCTTATTGTTTCTTATTACCTCTATCTGAGTTGGGCAGGTATTATTATTTAGGTTGAGGGGTAACTGCATTATCTCCGTATTGGTACTCACTACCGCAACGGATAATCGGTCAGTTACCTGTGGATCTTTTATTTCATATGCCCATTATCTAGAACTTTTCGTTAGCCAAATAAGTCATGCTTGGAGGACAATAACCCTTGTACTTATCTAGGAGTAGGTATAGTTAGTTATTTTTAATATTTTAAATTTTGTTTTACGTGTTGTGAAGCTGGTTTTAGCTTTTGTGTGTGCTTGAAAGATTTTTGTGTGTTTGCTCCTAATTTGGGCAGATTGCCTAGTCTCTCGTGAGGTTCATTGTTCCATTTCCTGTTATTTTTTTCGTTGTTTTTGCAGGATGATACTTCCCGGACAAAATTAGTCGAATCGGGTTGTTTGTGCAAAACACTCGGTTTGGGGAAAACGTGTGCAACAAAAACGCATGACCGTGCGTTTAATATTTATAAAAATGCTCGGCCGAGCGTTTTGTATGCTTGCTGGCCCTAGTTCTTCCATGACGCTGCTGCAACTGCCTGCTTCTCCTCAATTTTCTCTGGCGAGATCTCCCCCTTCTCCGCCAAATCCTCCCCCCATTTCTACTCTCTCTCCACTCCCCTCTCTCTCTTCTTTACCATGGGATTTGAGAATGTAATTGGTAAGTTGCGCGGCTTCGGTGGTGCTTCCTCCTCCTATACGCGGAATGCGGCTCTTAAGGAGCCAGAAGATGCTCTGGATGCTCCGGTTAATACTGAGGAAACAGAGCGGATGATTCGATTTGGGCAGCCGGAGATGGTCACGAGGTTTGAACGGTTGGTCCAGTAACCATTTTTTGATTTTCGCTACGTTTCCGACGGGGAGCTCGCAATCGCCGGTCTAAAGCAGGATGTTGACTGTTTGCTCGACGTGGGTTCGTGGCACAACCTCTTTTCCATTTTGAAGACTGTGTTTCACGAACTCATGCTCGAATTCCTCTCCACCTTCCGCATTATAGAATGACGCAATGCGACCATCGGTGAGTCCACGGCTGTGACATTCCAGATAAACTTTTGTACTCACACCATTAGTATGGGGATGCTTGCCGTTTATGCAGGGATATACACGGTTTATGATCTCACGGAGTCGGACGTTCTGTCCTGACCCTTTGAGTTTCTAACTGGTGCATCTCCCCACACTTTTTGGCACGAGATCACCGGGTTGTCATAGTAGTAAGAAGTGCGTTCAGCCAAGTATTCCCATATCATCTTCCCTGCGCACCACTAGGTTATGCACTAGATCGGGCACAATATCAACGCCCGCTCGATGAGTCAGAACATAGCGCGGTGATCGGATCTACTCTACCTCTACAGTTTGTACCATAACATTCCTCTCCACCTCGGCTGGGTCCTTGCATATTGCTTCATTCACCGGGCCGCGTATGTGCCTCTGAGGGCCATCGGTAGTTCGCACTTCATTACGCGAATCGCCAAGGGCTTGGGAGTTTTTTATGCTTTGCCCGCCATGAATCCCTTCTCTAGCAGCGATTTCATCTCGGCAACCATGATGATCGCCTTCAGGCTAGTACGTCGCGTTTCCGCTTGCGGTACCTGGCGCTACGCTATTCGTATAGTAGAGCATGACCCGCCAGGAAGGGCTTCTTATGCAGATGCGGGATTATCTTCGGAGTCCAGCCGGCTCAATGATGCCGCTTCGATCCATCTCATGCCATTAACCCCAGCACCTTCTTTTCCATATGCCCCACATCATAGGAGTTTTGCTGAGGATTATCCCGACTCTTATGCGGGACAGATGTAGATGGAGGACCTGTTGCGCCAGCAACACCGCATGACAACGCGTATTGTTGACTTTTATCGGGTGCCCCCCGTTGTCCCCACTGAGCTTCTACTTCGCGTGCCTGTACTCCGCCTTCTTCTGATCAGCCTGAGTGATTATTGCTTCTTTGCACGGATGGGAGTTTTATGTTTTTCTTTATGCTTATGTTTTTGTTTATTTGACTGATTTTGCACTTGACATTATTCATGTAAGACCCCTTTTTTTCTTTTTAAAAACACAGGGGTATTAGGCCCAGAACTGCCGCTTTGCGGTGACACCTTCACACCCGGGAAGTTCGTCACTACAAAACGCCAATCCTTTCGGCCAATTTGATTACAACGTAGCAAAGTAATAAAAGGCAAGTCCACAAACATAACATATATATTAAATAATCTCCAAGAAGTTTGTGTCCACAGATATAATAAAAGTACATAAAACTTGGGCTCATGCCCAGTACATCAAAATCCTCACTACATATCTCTCATAGCGGAAGCAAAACTAAATAACTACTAGCGATCGGGACTCACAGTCCCAGCTGTCTGAACTCTGGTACTAGACTGTCCCATCTTCAAGCGTGCCGACGTCCGGGGCTGCTCCTCCATGCTGGGCTCCACGGTCCCCTAAAATAATGTGTTTCGAAAACCGTTAGTCTAAAAGACTAAGTCCTATCATTTCTCGCCCCTTCCCCCATGGCTCCTAGGCACCGAGCGGGGAGGAGGAAAGTAGAGGAAATGAAGGTGGAGAATAACAAATTACAGGTGACGGCAGAACTAGTCTAGCAGTTCTATAAGTATGTATGGCAGTAATAAAAGTAAGAATGGCTATATAAGGAAAAAGTAACATTAACTTATATGAAAGCACATAAGCCAAGGGATCTTTTATAAGGCTCCTATCGTATAAAGAGTCCCATACAATTTTATACGATAGGGTGTCGGTGTTCTAACAAGCATATATATATATCTACTGATTAAACCTGAACTTATAATCACGCAGCGTGAACTTATAAACCAAGGGGTCATTTTGCAGGGCCTATTGTATAAAACGTCCCATACCACTTTATACAATAAGTGTTAGGGTTATATGCATTGGTTATGCTATGACATGCAGTTATGCCATGATGTGAACATGCAAGTGCAACTCACCCACTCGACTCTGTGTAGACAGATCTTTAGTTCCCCCTTTTTAGAGCCGAACCTCCAAGGATACCTCTGTAGTGGCAAACGGAAGCAGTGGGTTGATCCTCGCCCACCTCTAAACCGGCAATTGCAATACCAGTCAGACCTATCGTATGCCTCAATGCTGGTGAACTAAGCGGAGCTCCTGCGTACTCTTTCCGGCTGGCGCACCGGACTTTATCTGGCCAAGCGCTAAACAACACTTGCCATGTCAACGTATTTGAATCGGTGCATTGACCCTCCAATACCGAAGACCCACCACTATATACTTTATGTACATGTGATGAGTCCCGTTTATATAGGGTTTTGTGCACTCAGCTGGGCTGGTTTTCATGACTTTGCACTTCACTTTTCGGTTCTTTTCATTGATATTTCATTCCTATTGCGTTTCACGTTTTGTGCACTTTTCTACCCCGTGGGTGCGCAATTGCGCATTCGATTGCTGGGGGTATGCACTTAGTGATCCCCATGGCTCGTGACAGTAGTTTTTATTGCATTTTGTTGATTGTTGGAGGGTCTATTTTAAGTTTTTATTGTGTGCAGTTGGTAATTTTTCCCCGCTTCAGAGTTCAGATTTGAGGAAAACGCAAGGTCGTGCATTTTCTTTGCGCACGGTTACTTATGGTCGTGCGTTTTCTACAAGTTATTCTGGAATGGTTGACCGGCCCGTGCGATTCCTTCACGCACAGTTTCTTCGGAACTGTGCGTGAAGTAAAAGCAAGGTTTTTCTGAGTCTTTTACTTTTAGGCCGTTCTCTGGTTAACCGAGCGTTTTACTTCACGCACGGGCGGAAGCGCCCGTGCGCTAGTTAAACGCACGATTCCACCTTGTTGCCTGCGTTTTGTGCTTTCTGTCATTAGCCGTGCGATTTCCTTAGCACACGGGCGGAATAGCCCGTGCGTGAGTAAAACTCAAGGGACGCTTTTTCTTCTTCAGGGGTTTTCTGGATATTAATATCGCACGGTTCACGCATGGTCGTGCGCCAGACCTTTCGTGTTCATTTTTTCTGACTTTTACTATTTAAGCCACAATTTCTTCTTGACCAGGACATCTCCGTTTTCCACTGCCATTTCCGCCCCTTTGAGCAAGAATTCATCCCTCCAGCCGTCATTATCTCTCCCCTCCTTAGAGGGTTTGTCCGACAACCAATTCTCCTCCAAAGAGCTTACTAAAGCTTTGCCTCTGACTGTCATCGCCATTGCCGACCTCAAGGCTACTGTTTGAGTTCTTAGTTGCAGAACTTGCGAAGAATTTCGCTCTAATCTTAATCAGGTACTACAACACGAAGAAGATGGGTGTGAAGAAGGAAGTGACAGCCCTTCGGGATCCCGGATACCTTCCAAAGACTGAGCCTTCAAGTGCTTGGTTGTGTTTCTCCGCCTCTTTTCTTGGATTTGCTTTAACCTGAACTTGTGCTAGTATGCTTGAGGTTTAATAACCATGTTTTGCTCAAGGTCTTGCTATTGTTTTGTGTTGTGATTTCTTGATCATGATGTGTGTTGATGAGATTCATCTTTGTTAGAGAAAGTTGTGTTTGAGCCGTTCTAGCGACTGCTTGAAGGGAGCGATGCGAAGAGCTGTCTACGACCCTCGATAGTTTGTTCGTCTCCACTATTACCCTTTGGAGTAATTCACCATAGTGATGCGGTGACGGCGACCCATACTAGATTAATGCTGCTTAATGTAGGAAACCCAAAATCAAACCCCTCATTTTTACTTAGCACTTTCATTCATTTCTCTGAAAGCGAAATCCATGCGCCCTACTTGCAATCCGTGTGAGATCAGTACTTGGGGAAGCTACTCCTCCCTTTTATTACTTTGTCATGAACAGTAATCTTACCGCCAACACATTAAGTTTTTGGCGCCATTGTCGGGGAGTGCAACTATTGCGTGGATTTTGTTTCTTTTGGGAAAAGTTTGTGAGTGGTTTGTTGTTTTTAGTGTTTTATTTTTGTGAGTTGTATGATAGATCTGAACCCTGGTTGTGGGATTGAATATTTGGGTGTTGATCCTTAGACTGCATGAGCAAGGAGAGCTCTCTTGCGTGCTGCTGCAGCTAAGGGAAGGATGGATGACTTGGGCCATTTGGGAAATGGCCAAGGGGAACGAATCGTGGAGAACCAGGATGTGGCCCAGCCTCGCATTAGGACAATGCGGGATATCACTACCCCTATAGTGGGGAGTGTTTATCCAGGGTTCGGGCCAGCCATAGCCAATAATCATTTTGAGATGAAGTCTGTGATTTTGAATATTATTAGGAACAATACACAGTACTCTGGTCTGCCGAGCGAGGATCCGCAGCTACATTTGACTGAGTTTTCTGAGATATGCGGTACTTTTCGCTATGCGGGCATTGCAGATGAAGATGTGAAACTAAAGTTGTTCCCTTTTTCACAAAGGGATAGGTCCAAGACGTGGCTGCATACGATCGCGCCTTGCACCGCTTCCACCTGGGAAGCTTTATCTTCCATGTTTTTGGCTAAGTTTCATCCTTTTGATAAAATTGTTAATGCTCGCAGGGAAATAACCACATTCAGACATCTGGATCAAGAAACTCTTTCTGAGGCATGAGAGAGATTTGCCGACCTGCAGCGCCATTGTCCTCAACACGGCTGTGAGCCTTGGAATTTGGTGGAAATATTTTATTTCGCCATTGAGCCAAATTTCTGGGCAATGATCGATGCGGCGGCGGGTGGCACGATCATGAACTTACCTGAGGAAGCGTTGAGACTCCTTAAAGACACGGCCTCCCACAACACGTACTGGACAGCAGGCAGGAATGCTCCTAGAGGGGCGAGAAATTTGTTTGATGTAAATGCGGTGGGGCTGCACGCTGAATCGAGCCATCCGGCCTTGAATGGGAAGATGAGGTTGACCCGATCGACCCCACCGTCTGCCCCTGTGATGCGCATATCGGGCCAGGCTTGTGGTAACTCTATCCACCATGCTTTTGAGTGCCCCGCGGGTGAGCTGTTTGCTGACCAGGCAGGTATGGTTTGTGAAGAAAATGTTAATTTTATAAATAATCAAAATCGTGATGTGCTTTACAATAATACTTATAACCCTAATGCGAGAAACCATCCTAATTTCTCGTGGAACCAAAACGCGCCCAGTCAAATATGGTAGGGGCGCCAGCATCAATTCGATGCTCGGTATTCTGGTATCCTGCCACGACCATCTCAGCCGGGTTATAATCAAAATTTGCAAGGGACGCGTAAGAGCGCGTTAGAGAAGATGATGGAAAAGTTTGTTGAAATGGCCCAATCGAATATTGCTACTCAGACTGCTTCCATGAGGAATTTGGAAAAGTAATTGGGACAATTGGCCCACGTATTTTCTGAACGCACCCGCGGAACTCTTCCTAGCGACACGTAGAAGAATCCTCGTGAGCAGGTGAAGAGTGTTGAGGATGTGGGGGAATGTAATGCCCGTGAAACGACTGTTAAATGTGAGATTAATGCCATAGAAACTCTAGCACTATGTGATACCAGTTCATCTTACAACATTCTTGCTTTGCAAGATGTTGAAAAGATGAACTTGAATATCGAATATAATGGTAGGAAATCCTTAATGCTAGTTGATGGATCTGTGGTTAAGACCAATGGAGAGGTGAAGGGTGTAGAAGTGGTTTCAAATAGGGAGGCTGTCTTCACAGACTTTCAAGTACTTGGACCCAGGGGTAACACGTCAAAGCACATAACGATGAATTGCGTGGAAGCGGGGCCCGCTTCTATGCGGCTGAAGGCCGCCCGAAGCATGTGGTCCCATTCCTTAAAGCCAGTGAGGCGACGTTGCATTTTGATGCTAGTGGCATTACTGTTGTTGCCCAAAGTTAATGCAACTTTACCACCTTCGCCTCCTCAATTAATTTTTGTTGACCTCGTAAAACTAGTGAACTTAACTATTGTGTCATCTAATGATGTTTCTAGTAGTGTTAAGGTAGATTTTCAATCGATGAGACAAGAATAGGTTGAGGAAGTTTTTGAAATGCTAATGATAACTAAAGGGAATGAAGTGACACAGTTCCTTGATGTGAGGCATGATGCTACTGCAAAGATGGATGTGTTGTGAACGCCGGATGTGGGCTTGCATAATTTTGATTTAAAAACTTCAATTTGTTTAGCCAAAGTCTGTAAAACTATGAAAGAGGTAACATGGGCTGATCTTTCAGCCTCAGCGGGTGAAGAAAGGATGCCCCCGGTTTTGGATGTTAATCTTGCTGCTGAAGAGCTGGGTGTGACCTTACCACCCTGGCGCTCCTCTTCGGTGGAATTAAAATGAAAGGAGTTGCTTCTGCTCAAAGCGCAGAGTTTTGCCTGCAGGCATGGGATGGAGGAGGGTAGGGGCAGGGGAGACTTGTCTTCCTTGGTCCCTAAAGCTCTCTCCTCTTCCTCATCTCGCGTGTTTGGGGGGATCTATCATGAATCAGCGTTTAGCTGAATAGTGAAGGATCTCTTGGGACGTCTCCATTTGTCTTGTTGCTGCTAGCATTTTATTTGCTTATTGCTGTGTGTGACTTTGAATTCTATTTCTCTACATATTAAACATTGGCTACCTGAACATTGTATAAAACTTTTAATAAAGGTATTTGGTCCACCTTAAGGACGGTAAAGAAAAGGGCTTTTTGGAGACAACCCAATTTAGCTGCGTTTAATTTGTTTGTTTAGCTTTTTGAGTGTGTATGCCTTTTATTTGCTTGGTTGGAGAAGTGCTTCTTGCAGGTGATTTTTTCTGGGCCGAGGGCTTCTTGATCAAGTTTAAAGCCAATCTTCTTGTATGCTCATCTTCTGAGCATTGGGTAACTTCTCCCCTTATCTCATTTTGATTTTAACTTCAAAATATTTTGTTGTGCTTCTTAGCTTAAGTCTTGGGAGAGCTTGTCGATGTTACCTTTGCACGTGCACTACAATTGTATACCAGTAGCTATTTTGAATTTATTTGTTTAGTATATTGCATTGCGCATCGTTGCAACCACATGAGCGCGTAGTTAACTTTTTGCGTACGGCGAGTCAAACTTGTTTCTTTCGTTAGATTTAGGAAATTACCTTGCTAACATAGGATTATGAGACATGGTAAAATGTTGACATTGTTGTGCTCCTAGTCGAGTGCTCCCGTCTCGCGTAGAAATTAGAGTAGAATTAATTTTTTGCATGCTTTTAGTTTTATATTTTTCTAATTGCGTAAATTCTTTTTATTCTACTCAAAAATTGCAGAATCCGGTGTGAATCCGACGGTAGCATAGGGATGTGTGTAGACAGCCATTAGATTTGTATTGCTCGAGTCGGGAGGATGGATAGTCTTTCTCGTTGGCTAAGAACTTGCCCCAAGCAACTCTCGAAGCATTGGTGCATGGTTAGTTAAGCGTGAGAATGATGTAGGCCATCATTTTGGTCAGGTTGAGCTTTGTACCCGTTCCTCACATCTTATCCTCGCTAGCCCTGTTGTTCCTACCCCTTCTTTGATTCAGCTCCACTTTTATTTCACCAAATCGTAGTAACCGTCCCTAGTCACAGACCCAAGTCTAGCTTTACTGTTTTCTAATTTTAGGATGGGGGTGTTGATGCAGTGTTGTTCTTTATGAAATATGTGGTTGTGCTCCCATGAATTTTTTTGTTGGAATTTTGTAAAAGAAAAAGAAGATTTAAGAAGAAAATTTATAAAAATAAATTTTGAAAAAGAAAGAAAAAGAGAAAGGAAAAGAATAACTGAAAATCTGATTTTAGTTAATATATTTTTTTGGAGTAGGCGGTGGCACACCCGTATTTTAAAAATTAAGTCTGGGGTGTGGTGTACCCGTGCATTTTATGGGTAGCGGATAGACACTTTTTGTGCTAGCTCAGTTGGGTTTTGTGCGTAGCCTTCATTTTTATCCTTGATTACATCTCCTTAACCCAAGCCCCATTACCTCCCGAAGTCCTACGGACTCACGCTTATGTCAAACTTGTGTCGTGGAGAGAGTGCGAACGGGCAAGTATATGGTCACCAACATTGGTGGATTCCATTTGAAGTTGTCCTGAATCCTAATCTTTGGAGATACTCGCCTTAGCGGTTAGTATATTTTCTCCCTACGCATGACTGGAGGATTCACCGCGTTCATGTTTTTGAGTTGTCAAAGAATTTTTGTTACGTAGGCTGAAAAGTATAAATTATTTTGTATGCTTAGAAAGTTTCTCTACTATATTTTTATGCCCGCGAACGTGTGAATTCGCATGGTACTGCGGATCATAATTACTGTGTTTGTTAGTTCTTTTTCTAGTATGTAAGAATCCTCTTTTCTCTGGACGCGCAAAAAGATAAGTTTGGGGGTGTGATGTGTCCCATTTATATAGGGTTTTGCGGACTCATTTGGGCTGGTTTTCATGACTTTGCACTTCACTTTTCAGTTATTTTCATTGATATTTCTATCCTACTGCGTTCCACGTTTAGTGCACTTTTCTAGCCCGTGGGTGCGCAATTGCGCATTCAATTGCTGGGGGTATGCACTTGGTGCTCCCCAGGGCTCGTTCTAGTAGTTTTTATTGCATTTTGTTGATTGCTGGAGGGTCCTCCTTTGTGAGTTTTTATTGTGTGTAGGTGATCAGCTTTCCCCACTTCAGAGTTCTGATTTGAGGAAAATGCACGGTCGTGCGTTTTATTAGCGCATTGATTTTTATGGTCGTGCGTTTTCAGCAAGTTATTCTGGAAGGGTTGACCGGCCCGTGCGATTCCGTCACACACAGTTTCTTCAGAACCGTGCACTATGTAAATCCACGGTTTTCCTGTATCTTTGCTTTTAGGCCATTTTGTGGTTAACCGGGCGTTTTCCTTCAAGCACAGGCGGAAGATCCCGTGCGCGAGTCAAACGCACGATTCAACCCTATTGTCTGCATTTTTTGCTTTCTGTCGTTACCCGTGCGATTTCCTTAGCGCACATGCGGAATATCCCGTGCATGAGTAAAACTCACAGGTCAATGCTTCTTCTTCTCCAGGCATTTTCTGGATATTAATATCACACGGTTCACGCACGATCGTGCGCCAGACCGTGCATGACAATTTTTTCTTACTTTTACTATTTAAGCCGAAGATTTCTTCTGGACCAGGACATCTCTGTTTTCCCCGGCCATTTCGGCCCCTTTGAGCGGGAACTCATCCCTCCACCCATCATTTTCTCTCTCCACCTTGGAGGGTTGATCCGGCCACCGATTCTCCTCCAAAAAGCTTGCTTTAGCTTTGTCTCTAACCGTCGTCGCCATTGCCGACCTCCAAGCTATTTTTTGAGTTCTTAGTTGTAGAACTTGTTAAGAATTTTGCTCTGATCCGAATCAGCGACAACAACACGAAGAAGACGGGTGTGAAGAAGGAAGTGACAGCCCTTCGGGATCCCGGATATCTTCCAAAAACCGAGCTAGGATGAAGCTCGACAACCATCGCTTTCTGCCGTGAATCATGCAGAGCCTTCAAGTGCTTGGTTGTGTTTCTCCCCTTCTTTTCTTGGATTTTTTTTAACCTGAACTTATGCTAGTATGATTGGGGTTTAATAACAATGTTTTGCTCAAGGTCTTGCTATGGTTTTTTATGGTGATTTCATGATCATGATGTGTGTTGATGAGCTTCATATTTATTAGAGAAAGTTGTGTTTGAGGTGTTCACGACCCTTGATAGTTTGTTCGTCTCCGCTATTACTCTTTGGAGTAATTCACACAAGCAACGCGGTGACGGCGACCCACGCTATATTAATACTCTTAGTATAGGAAACCCAAAATCAGACCCCTCATTTTTACTTAGCACTTTAATTCATTTCTCTGAAAGCGAAATCCATGCTCCCTACTTGCACTCTGCTTGAGATCGATACTTGGGAATGCTACTCCTCCCTTTTATTACATGGTCGTGAACGGTAATCTTACTGCCAACGCATCAACATGCAACTTATGTATCAGCTACCGAGCCAAAGCTCCCCTGACCATCCCGCCCATCACAATCAACAACCGAGACAAAGCTCGCCGGGACAACCTGCCCATCACCAAATCCACCCAGCCTACTGCCCGAGTGAGCCAACCTAACATCCTGAGACATCGAGGTGAGTGAGTGTGAATCCCTAGTTATTCTAGTTACTCTTGCAATTCAGTTTTTCCTACAGTTTAGGTCAGCCTAGGGTTGCCCCGGTAACACCCCCATCCGTCGTATGGCATATAGTAGAAGATCCAACTGGAACCTGACGCCATATACCACGGACAGTTGGAAGAGTTACTTAAGAATATCAAAAATAAACTACAACTACTCGCCCTAACTCAGAGAATTCTAGCGGAAGATTTTAAACAGTTTGAAAGAACCCATAATTGAATAACAACTATCATTAATGTCCACTTACCACCATAGGAAAGAAATAACAAATACACTGAAAGTACTTGGCCTTATTGCCTTGCAAGCGTTCACTTAACAAAGTAATGTTTTACATAAATCGGCTTGCAGGTCGGCCACACATGACAAAAGTAAAACAACAATTCGTTTTGGCCTTCGAGGGCCAGCTAAGCAGCATGGGCTTTAGCCCACTATTTAGTACCTGGCTCCGCAACACCTACCTGCAACATTCCACCACACGGTGGCAAACAAAGCAACGGTCAGCAAAAGCTGACCAATTATAATGACCCTGCCCCTTTCTCGGGATGGAGGTGCTCCTTCCCTGCATTCATTAGCCAAGCTAAAAAAACAAAGTGAAAACATACTTCGCCACAGGTGTAGGCTTGCACGGCCAAACACCTCATGCACTCAGGGCACATTTTTGGTGAATCCGGTCAATTCTGTGGCTTCACCACCATCCCCGGGATGGCAACAACATGAGCATATTAGTCTTTCTGACCACCGTCTAAGACTCCCGACTATACCAACGGCCAGTTCCACTTTTTGGCCTCTAGCACCGAACCACATAGCCCAAGTCCGCTTCCACTTGCCCGTTGCTCACTACCCTTAGTCACTTTAAGACGTACACGCAGGCCAAGCTTCTCCCGGATCCTAATACATTCCCTAACATCACATAACCCAGTTATGTACAAGGCTAACTCCCTGGCCGCTAAGTTAGCAGAACTACGTTTCCGTTAAGTTTTCCAGGTGCGCCTTGGAGTTAATCCCCAAGTATCCCTGCTGTAATCTACCGTGTAGAAACCCGAAAAACACATAGTACGAAGTCTTCTCCGGCAATCCAAACAATATGCAACATCACTGATCCAGACCAACACGTCCGGGTATGATTCACACACAATGCCTATGTCCGTACTTCGATTTCGGACTCTGTATGCAACATAAGGTGGAGTATTCACATCTACCCCAAGGAACACCGCACACTCGTGGTAGCGTGTTTCCTATGTAGAAAGAAAGAGAGCTTCACATGCTCAAATAGAGAATCGTTACCCTTGAAGTTCGCTTTTGTGCCATGAAAATCTATCCGGATGGAAAGCTTCGCAAGGTAATTTCCTCCACGGATCCGGTCTCGGTTCTCGACTCGGTGCTCCGATGCTCCGCCGGCAGCCGGATTCCTCCTCTTCCTTCCTCAACCGCTCTCTACTCTCTCTAACTTCTTAGAAAGAGAATGCTTAAGAGATAATGAGGAATTATTCCTCTATTCCCGTCCTTATTAAAGCAGGAACACATCTAGGACGTTATATCTTGTTTAAAGAAAACGAATGGCTTGGATTCGCCTGAAATCTCTCGATCCTGGGTCGAACACGGCCTTGTACACGGCCGTGTTCCAGGTCGTGTGCCCCGATCCAGGCACGATCATCGAGCACAGAAAAATACACGGGTTGAGACACGCCCGTGTCGTGTCCAGACACGCTCGTGACCTTGGGGCGTGTCATAGATAACCGCCATGCCAATCGTCACGTTGCTTGGTGGACATGGGTGGTGACACGGGTATGGACACGGCCATGTCATGCTTGACATGCCCGTGTCGCTACTGTTCATAGCCGTGTTTTATATCGCATCCTTTACTAGACACAGCCAGCCAACACAGAGAAAGACACGGCCTTGGATACGCCCGTGTCCCAGGCTGTGTTTCCCTATATAGGCACAAAAATTTCCTTAGGACGCGACCAGTTCAATTACAATTTTTAGGGTGTTACAAATCTCCCACTCCCCCTTAAAAGAATTTCGTCCCAAAATTATGTAAAGGTACACAAAACTTAAATGTTACCTATGTGGAATAACTCAGGGTATTCCTCCAACATATTATGTTCTCACTCCCATGAAAGGTCCTCACGTCCGTAGTTATCCCAACGGAATTTAACCATTCAGATTTCCATATTGCAGAGTCGTTTGAATTCAAAATCTTCAATGTGTACTGGCTTGACTTTGTCGTCAATCCATTATCAACAGGCACTTGATCAATCGCAACGACCTACGAAGGGTCTTGCATCGCCTTCCTCAACACCGATATGTAGAACACATCTAGTATCCCACTCAATTCTACTGACAGCTTTAGTCGATACGCTGCTTCACCAACTCGCTCTAGGATCTCAAATGGTCCAAGGTATCTCGGATTCAGCTTCTTCAAGCGTCGAACCAACAAGACACCCTTGAATGTCTTGATTTTCAAATACACCCAGTCGCCAACACCGAACTACACGTTCCTATTTTTGGCGTTATGGTATTTTTCTTGCATATCATGAGTGATCTTCAATCGTTCCTTAATTATACGGATCATTGAAGTGGCGTATTCCACCGCTTGACGTCTGTATAACTTAGACTCTCCTGTCTCCAACCAAGACAATGGCGTGCGACACTTTCTCCTATACAAGGACTCGAAAGGAGTCATTCTAATACTCGCTTGATAGTTGTTGTTATATGCAAACTCCAACATGTATAGGTGGTCTTCCCACTGCTTTCCGAAATCCAAGACGCACATGCGGAGCATGTCCTCCATCGTCCTGTTGACCCTCTCGGTCTGACCATCCGTCTGCGAATGAAAGGCTGTGCTGAAACTCAGCCAAGTTCCCAAAAATCTATGCACCAGCCTCCAGTCATTTGACATGAAGCATCCATCTAAGTCACTAACAATACTGCGGGGCACAACATGCAATCGTACAATATTATCCACATAAAGTTTGGCTAAATTTTCCATCGGATCTTCCTTCCTATTCGGAATGAAGTGTGACACTTTTGTCAATCAATCAACGACCACCTAGATGGCATAGTTTCCCCTCTGCGACTTTGGCAAACCATGCACAAAATGCATAGAAATGTCGTCGAACTTCCACTCCGGGATAGGCAAGGACTTCAAGAAACCTCCGGGCTTCTGGCACTCCGTCTTCACCAAGGCACATGTTTGGCACTTTGCCACATAAAGTGTTACATCCTTCTTTAATCCTGGCCACCGGTATAACTTCTTCATGTCTTTATACATCTTCGTGCTCCCCGGGTGGATTGAGTACTTGGTGTGATAAGCCTTGTACATCAACTTCTCCCGAAGATTATCCGCACTAGGGACGCATAGGAGACCGGCCCTCCTCAGCAAACCCATCCTCAACAGTAAATTAGGAATTTGACCCATCGAAAGATTCATCTAAGATCTTATTCATGCTGCTATCCTAAACCAAAGCCCGCTTAATCAAATCAGCTAGGTCATACTACACCTCTGTCCAATACAATTTCTCCTCGGCACAAGTCTACTTGTCAACGCAAGAGATCTCCAATGCCTCCAAATCACGGACAAAAATGTATGTCGAAGGCATAGTCCCCCAGGAACTCCATACACCTCCGCTGCCACATGTTTAAGTCCTTTTGATCCATTAAGTACTTCAGGCTCTTGTTATCGATTTAGATATCGACCTTCACACCGTATAGGTAGTGTCTTTACATCTTCGGGGCGAATATCATGATAGCTAACTCCAAGACATGGACCAGATAAATCCTCTCGCGTACCTCCAGCTAACGCGAGCTATATGTTATAACACTTCCATACTATAGCAGAAGACAACACAAGCCACTGCCCTAAGCATCACTGTAAATCTAAAATCCTTCGGTCCCACTAGATGAACATGGAATAGTTGCCGAGGTCAACCGACTTTTCAGCTCTTCGAAAGTTTGCGCGCACTCCAGCGACCACACAAACTTTTATTCTTTTTTCGTCAAAGTCGTGATGGGTAATGCTATCCGCTAGAAGTTCTCTATGAAGCGTCTGTACTTGCTAGCCAGTCCTAGAAAACTTCGGACTTTTCGCCAACATAGACAACACAGGAAACTCTCATATCGCAAATATCTTTGACGAATCTACCACGATACTTTCTCCACTCAAGACGTGACCAAGAAACACTACTGAGGGTAACCAAAGCTCGCACTTGGAGAACTTGGCATACATCTGATTTCTCCTCAATGTCTCCAATACTGAATTCAGATGCTTGTAATGATCACCCTCAGACTGAAAGTATACCAGTATGTCGTCGATAAAGGTTATCACGAACTGGTTCAGGTACACACTGAACGCCCTATTCATCAAAACCAAAAACACGGATGACGCATTTGTCAGCTCAAGCGGCATGACGATGAACTCATAACTCCCATATCGTATGATGTACGCCATTTTTGGATGTCACTTTCCCTTAACGACAATTAATAGTATCCGGATTGCAGTTCCAACTTGAGTACACAGTTGACCCAACGAGTTAATCGAACAGATCATCACTTCTTGGGATTGGATACTTATTCTTTTCCGTTAACTTAATCAACTTCTAGTAATAATTACATAGTTGTAAGCTTCCATCCTCCTTTTAACAAGTGGACAAGTGTGCTCCAAGGAAAAAAACTTGGATGCACATAACCCTGTTCACCAACTCTTGAAATTGTACTTCAGTTCTGACATCTCACAACCTATAGCTAGTACCAATCTGACCACCTTACGGTTGAAATTGATGTACGCACGCTACTCCTAGAGCCAGTCCATGCCAAAGATTACGTCAAATTCTACAAAAAGCAGTAGTGACTCTTGCAAGTCAAACTCCTGACTCCCTATCTGTAACTATACAACAGACTCAATTCGTGTGTATAGAGCACCCGTTAGGGAATAGTACTTTCGATTTGTCTCTTACCATCGAAGAAGGAACTCCGATGTGCGATACACCTCCTTCGGAAAAAAAAAAGGGATGGGAAGTTAACATGACGAACAGTGCTTTCACCAGACACTCAGAAAATCAGTACAAATCCTATCAAAACCAAACATAGGCTAACATGCGTAAGGAAACAAGTATCTAAAGCTGAACTACCAAAAATTAAATCATACTTGTCACCATGTTAGCATATTCCATGGCCTCTTGATGGCCAAAGTTGTACACTCTATGTTGGGATGGAGCATATTGAGATGTAGTTGCCTCCAACCCCTTGACCTTCTCCTCGTAAGTTGCTCTAGGCTACTTCTCAGACTTCAGACGTCCGCTCCAACACTCTCGGGCAAAGTGTCCCAGCTTCCCACAGTAAAAACATGCGCCCGGGTCTCGGCCAATAGTTGTTCTAGATGCACCAAAAGAAGGAACTAGACCCGAAATCAAAGCCTTCTTATACCATTTACGGAAACTGGACTTTGAGGAGGTCAGCACCTTGAACTCTATCTTCTTTGCACTAGAGTTTTTCTTCTCTTGGATTCTCTTCATAATTTTCTCTGTACTCGGATTGTCTCTACGACAATCTCGGGCAAAGTGACCAAACATTCCACATTTATAACACTAATATGGAGCTTGACTAGTAGATACTTCAGGCCTCACTTTACTCCTCTTTCGGTATACAAATTTTGCGAGAATTGGGGAGTTTGGTAACCAGAACACTTACGTATGGGTTATTCTAGCAAAATTTGCTTTCAAAGCTCTAGCCAACTCCATTAATGCTCGGAATCCAAGTAGCTTCGGTCCTACGAGTAGCAACCGTAATTCATCGCGCAGACCGTTATAGAATCAATTAGCTATAATCTGCTCGTTCTATAACTCAAACCCGGGATAGTTCCTTATGATAAGAAATGCCTGCAAATACTCCTAAACTGAGTGCGTAAACTACACTAAAAGCATGTTCAACTGCTGATCAAAAGGTCTTATATATGCTAGTTGCTCCATCACACCACTCGATGTTGAAGCCACCCCAGGGATAGTGGGCTGCACTTTCCCTCCAAGTTATGTTTTAGTCACAGCGAACACCACTTCAACAATACTTCTTATGGTTTCAATAGAAAGAAAGGTCTCAGGCACGTTGTTAAGTGCGCTACTCTCCGTGGAGTGCTTACCTTGCGATTGCCCCGCACCACTCCTAGTCACCTATATAGCATAACCATCGATTAGGAGATATACAGATTACTAAAAGCAATCAATATAACACTCAGGTTCCTCCAAACAAGTGTATTTTCATTCCTAAGCGAACATTTATGGGTTCTTTTATGTTATAACGATGACGCACATACATGTGCTCACCTCCCCTTAAAAGAATTCGCCTATGAATTCAAATAAAGAAGACAGACACCTTAGTCTGATACCAAATTATTACACCCCCATCCATCGTATGGCATATAGTAGAAGGTCCAGCTAGAACCCGACGCCATTTACCACGGACAATTGGAAGGGTTACTAAAGAATATGAAAAAAAAACTACAACTACTCTCCCTAACTCAGAGCATTCTAGCGAAAGCTTTTAAATTGTTTGAAAGAACCCATAATTGAATAATAACTATCATGTATGTCCACTTACCACCATAGGAATGAAATAACAAATACACTGAAAGTACTTGGCATTATGCCCTTACAAGAGTTCACTTAACAATGTAATGTTTTACATACATCGGCTCACAGGCCGGCCACACATGACAAAAGTAAAACGACAATTCTCTTTGGCCTTCGAGGGCCAGCTCAACAGCATGCGCTTCAGCCCACTAATTGGTACTGGCTTCGCAGCACCTGCAAGTAACATTCCACCGCACGGTGGCAAACAAAGCAATGGTCAGCTAAAGCTGACCAAATTATAGCGACCCCGCCCCTTACTCCGGACGGCTTTGCTCCTTCCCTGAATTTCATTAGCCCAGCTAAACATTAAAGTGCAAACATACTTCACCATAGGTGTAGGCTCTCACGGCCAAACACCTTATGCACTCAGGGTAAATTTTCGGTGAATCCGGTCAATTCCGTGGCTTCACCAATATCCCAGGTATGGCAACATCGTGAGCATTTTAGTCTTTCTAACCACCGTCTAAGACTCCTGACTATGCCAACGACCAGTTCCACTTTTGGGCCTCTAGCACCGAACCGCATAGCCCAGGTCCGATTCCACTTCCCTGTTGCTCACTCCGCATAGTCACTTTAAGACGTACGCGCGGTCCAAGCTTTTCCCAGATCCTAATACATTCCCAAACATCACATAACCCTGTTATGTACAAGGCTTGCTCCCCGGCCGCCAAGTTAGCAGAACTACATTTTCGCTCGGTTTTCCGGGTGCGCTTTGGAGTTAATCCCCAAGGATCCCTGCTGCAATCTATCGTGTAGAAACCTAAAAAACACATAATATAGAGTCTTCTCCGGGAATCCATATAATATGCAACATCACCGATCCAGACCAACATGTCCGGGTAGGCTTCACAAACAATGCCTATATCTGTACTTCGATTCCGGACTCTATATGCAACATAAGGGGGACTATTCACATCAACCACAAGGAACACAACACACTCGCGGTAGCAGGTTTCCTATATAGAAAGAAAGAGAGCTTTGCATGCTCAAGTAGAGAATCGTTACCCTTTAAGTTTGCTTTTGCGCCATGGAAATCTATCCGGATGGAAAGCTTTGTATGAGAATTTCCTCCGCTGATCCGGTCTCGGTTCTCAACTCAGTGCTCCGATGCTCCGCCGGTGGCCAGATTCCTCCTCTTCTTTCCTCAATTGATCTCTCCTCTCTCTAACTTCTTAGAAAGAAAATTCTTAAGAGATAATAAGGAATTAATCCTCTATTCCCGGCCTTATTTAAGTAGGAACACATCTGGGTTGTCAGATCTTGTTTAAATAAAACGAACGTCTCAGATTCACCTGAAATCTCTCAATCCTAGGCCGAACACGGCCTTGCACACGAATGTGTTCTAGGCCATGTGCCAAGATCCAGGCACGATCGGTGAGCACAGAAAAATACTCGGGTTTAGACACGCCCGTGTCTCAACCTAACACGCCTGTGTCGGGTCCCGACATGCCCTTGACCTTGGGGCTTGTCACAGATAACCGCCACGCCAACCGTCACGTATCTTGGTGGACACGGGTGGTGACACGGGTATGGACACGCCCGTGTCACGCTTGACACGCCCGTATCACTACAATTCATAACCATGTTTTCTGTCATGTCCTTTACTAGACACAACCGGCCAACACAGAGAAAGACACGGCCTTGGACACGCTCGTGTCCTAGGCCATGTTCCACTATATATGCACCAAAACTTCCATTGGACGCGACCGGTTCGATTACAATTTTCGAGGCGTTATACCTCCGGCATACCCCGTGAAGGGCAATAGGAACTACGATGGGCTGAAGCCCAAAGCTACCTTTCACAATGCACTTATTATTATTGGTTGTTACCCAACTCCCAATCCCTTTAATGTTGTACTGTATCTAACCCTAGAGTATTTTGACTCTTTCTCTCACTCCACAGGGAAGGCAATGTTTTGTCGACCCTAAGCATCTCTTAACACTAGTCAAACCTCCCACTCCTCATCACAACTCTTGATGATGAACTCATTTCACTTACCAGATCAATATACTAACGTCCCTACTCTCTGGGTTAATTTTGCACCATACCATGATTTTTGCAGTTTTACTAAATGCGGACCATCCTAAGATATATGATGTATACAATGAGTGGTACTCCAAATTATAATCCAAATTCAGTAATATTATTTGAGGTCTACCATGACATGATTAGCCTAAATCCAGAATTATATAATATTCCTAATTTAATTAGCAATTTATTTAATTTTTCTAAGTAATCCACAAACCCAAGTTTAAACATGAAGTACCCATTTCAAGCATGCAAATGCTCCACAAAATTTATGACGAATAAAAGATGACTATTTAACAGAAAATCCAAAGTCTCCCAATTTTTTAGTAAGGTTTATCCTCAAGAACTAATTTTAAATCAGAATCTACATTAATCATTTTAAGGAAGCATGTACTGCCAAAATACTTCCAAAAATTCTGAGAACATCCAAGAATGTATATAATGACAATAAATACTCTAGGTCAAGTTTCATAGTTTTCTAGTGAACAAAGAACTATAAACTTAATTTTGAACAATAATCCAAATTTGTAAGTTAATGCACTAAGTTCAGAAATTATTCATCTAAAAATTGTAATAAAATTTTCACAAGAGCATGTTGACCTAGAATCATTACTGATAAAGTTTCACAATTTTTTAACAAGTGTGGAGCTCTGAATTCATTATTGAACATATTCGTGTTTTAAAAAGCTTGTGAACAAGTTACTTAGAATACACATCTAAAAATTATATTAAAATTCAAGGAGATGTATATTGACCTATAACACTCTCTGCCCAATTTTCATATCCTATTAAGCAGTGTGATCATAATAATTAGAAGATTATCAAGGGCAATTCCATGTACTATAAAGAAAGCATTAAATGCATAGTTCCAAAATTACAAATAAAATCACCAAAGGGCCTTATTGACCATATTACTATACTACCCAAGTTTTATGGCTTTTGTTTAAGTTTTGGTGGCCTATCTTGCATTTGTATGGATTGTGCCCTAAGCTAAGGTTAGGGTTTTGAGGAGTCTACCCATATCCAAATCCTCTATGTTTTTTATTAGAGGACTTTAGCAACACTAGTATCTTCCCTACCAAATTTCAAGTCCATACAAGGGCATTTGACAACTTGCCCTTCTCAAACACCCAAAGTCCAAACATAGGGTTTGAACTTGGGTCCTAAGAAAATTCACTCCCAAACCACCCCATATCCCATATGAGGGTGTTATATGTCAGGTCAAACCAGTGGCCCAAATTCCAAACAATGTTAAGGGTATTTGACCACGCAAACCAAAAAGTGCACTTTTGACCTAAATACCCTTATTATGGCAAGGCTAGGGTTTGCAAAAATTCAATCCAAATAATCTCCAAATGGTATGAAAATATGTCCAGAGCCATATGATGTGTAAGACCCCATTTTTTTTTTTTTGAAAACCCGGGGTCTTATGCCCAGAACCGCCGCTTTGCGGTGACACCTTCGCACCCGGGAAGGTCGCCACTACAACGCGCCGATTCTGCCGGCCTTTTTGATCACAATAAGTAGCAAGCAAGAGAGAAGCAAGTCCACCAAAAGAGAATATCACATAAAATAAAACTCCACGAAGGGAGTGTCCACAGAAAATCATCAGAGTATAAATAGTCTAGAAATAAAAAGGGCTCATGCCCGGTACATCAAGTCCTCACTACAAGATCACTCAATGCGGAAGCAAAACTAAATCTCTACTAAAGGGCCGGGACTCACAGTCCCCGTAGTCTGGACTCCCGTGCTAGACTGTCCCATCTCCAAGCGTACCGGCCTCCTGGGCTGCCCCTCCATGCTGGGCTCCGCGATCCCCTAAAATGATATGGTTCGAAAACCGTTAGTCTAAAAGACTAGGTCCTATCATCCCCCACCCCTTCCCCCACGCTCTAAGGCACCGGGCGGAGAGGAAGAAAGGGGAGGACATGAAAGTGGAGAGTAGTCAAAAGCAGATGACGGTGGACCTAACTAGCAAGTTATAACAGGGGAGCAATATAAATCTTAAGTGTTGTAATAGGTCAAACAAGAAGGAAAATAAGTAAGGTAATTTAAACCTTCACTTATGTGAGTACACATAAGCCAAGGGATCTTTTGCAAGGCTCCCATCGTATAAAGTGTCCCATACCACTTATACGTTGGGGTGTCGGTTATCAAACAGCAGCATATATATATATTGAAATTAACCTTTGATTTATAAACTTGCCCACACAAGCTTATAGACCAAGGGGTCGTTTTGCAAGTCCTAAAGTATAAGCGTCCCATTCCACTTATACTTTAGGTGTCAAGATTGTTATGAATGATTATGATATGCAGCTATATGGTGGGTATGTTATGTCATGCAGTGCAACTCACTCACCCAACTTTGTGTACACAAACCTTTAGTTCCCCCTTTTTGGAGATAACTCCCAGGGTACTCCCGTAGTGGCAGACGGAAGCGGTGGGTTGGGCCTCGCCCACCTCAAAACCAGTAAAAGCACTACTGGTCTGACCTATCGTACGCCCTCAACGCCTGGTGCACGAGGCGGACTCCTGCGCACTCTTGCCGACTGGTCCGCCGGACTTAACCTTGGCTAAGTGCTAGTCACCTTGCCGAGTCAACGATATCGGTGTCGGTGCAATCGAACTCCCCGATATCGAAAACCCACCACCTTAATCTTTCCTATTTTTATGCACATGCATCCGTTTAATATATAACAATTTTAAAGTGTCAAACTCCCGGACTAAACCGTCCGTATAAACCACATCCGAGACCAACTTCCCCGGACTAAACTGTCCGGCTCATCTCCAGACTTCATCCCTTAGAACACCACGGGACGGCGTCCCCTTGAACACCTCGGGACGACTTAACCATTCCAACCCTAACTAATGAGTGTGTGCAATGTGAATCCCTATTAGGCTAATTACTCTTCCGTTTGTTTTAAGATTTACGTTAGCCCAGGACTGCCCCCGGCATACCCCGTGAAGGGCTCTCAAGGGGCACTAGGAACCAAGACGGTGCATTACGGCCCGAAGTTCCCTTTCGCAAGGCACTTATTATTGTTGGTTAATACCCCGTTCCCAAACCCTTAATGTTACTCTGGTTCTAACCCTAATGTGTTTTAACTCCTTCACCAGCTCCCAGGAAAGACGATGTTCCGTCGAACCCGAGCTCCACCCATCCTTAATTAACCTAACCACTATCCCATACCCAATTTCATTGATAACCTCCGAATCATCTTGCCACGGCATTTACACATGATTTGTCGCCCTATGACCATGGTATTACAATTTCTATGATTTCACTATATGCAGACCAACTTGAGCTAACAACAAGTATGATAGGAAGTGCATCAATTTCTCATCCAAACACCCTAAGATAATTACTAAGGGCCTATCATGACTTTTATAATTTAAATCCAGCACTTCCAAATTTTTTCTAAATAATTTAATATTTATTTAATTATCCAGAAATTAAAGCCATGAGTGATTTTGAGCATGAGGTACTACATTCATTCATCATAAAATTATAAGAAAATTACCAGGGCTCTACAATGTCCATAAATGTTCACTGACCAAAAATTATAATTTTACAAGGCCTAAAAATATTATTTAAAAATCATTTATAAATTCTACAAATTGCAAGCCTTGTGAATCAACCCCTATGATTATAGGTCCAAAAATTCTACAATAATTACCAGAGATGTAAGAGGTCATAAAAACTCATTTGCCTAAGTTACAACATATTTCAGTGAGGGAACAACCCATAATAATTATTTGACTATCTTTAGAAAATTAATGGCTTGTGAATGAAGTACTTAAAATAATCAGTTAATAATTCCAGCAAAATTCAAGCATATGTATAAGAATCTAAAAAGCTCTCTGCCAAAATTTCATATCCATTAATCAACCAGAGAAATCAAAGGAATTAAAATACCCAAAAGCCTATTTTTGTGAGATATGAAGGAACTATCATGTATTGAATTCCAAGGCTCTCAATATTAGTTCCCAGAGACTTCCCTAAACCCAAGAAGTACACTACCCAAGTTTCATGGCCTTTAGGCAAGTTTTGGTGACCTACATACCTTAACAAAGGAGGTGTCCTAAACTAGGGTTAAGGTTTAAGGGAGGGTAACCCTCTCCAAATCTTCCAAGACTTTGGTCAGGGGGTTCTAACCTCACTAGTCTCCTCTCCACCAAAAATCACTTCCATTCAAGGTCATTTGACCCCATGCCCTTCACAAGCCCCCAAAGTCCAACCTAGGGGTTTGGACTTGGGTCCTAGGGCATACTCACGCCAAACCACTCCATACACCATAAGGGAGTGTTAAAGCCCATTACAAACCAGTGGACCAAGTTTCAGCCTCTGGTGAGGGAGTTTGGTCAACTAAAATCACTAAGTGCACTTTTGACCTATTTGCCCCTTAATGGGCTAACCTAGGATTGGGTAATTACCCACCCAAAACATCTCCAAATTAAATAAAAATTTATACAGAGCTTCCCTAGGTCCCTAAGGACCTCCCACCAAAATTTTGGGGGATTTGGAGGTCATTAGACCCCTTAATCACTCTAAGATATGATTATTAAATTTTAGCAAAAACTATAGAAAAATGTTATCCAAGAATTACCATTTTTGGATATGTCATAGGTGTAGGTAAGAATGACCCCTACATAAAATTTTAAGTCATTTGGAGGTCTGGTTTGATGTGGGCAACCAAAATGGTGTCTGACCTAGCCTAAGGACACCTTCCACCAAACTGAGTGCTGAGGTCAGCACAGTTATCCAAATTGGGTGAAATCAATTTTAAAATAAAGTAGACTCAAAGGGCTACAACTTCCATGTTCACTACTTTTTCTGTAGAGGGCTCTAGGTATTTTTAATAAATACAAACATTAAGAGGTAAAACTGTGACAGAAATGCAAATAATATATCCAAACTATACTATCATGATTTTTACTGTTTGCACGGATCTTGAAGCGATTTAGATGGCATCCATTCATCTCCTACCTCCAGCCAAGGGTGGGGATTCACCCGACCTGGGTGATATTGCGGGAGGTTTTCCCGGCCACCCGGCCACCTCCCCGGCCGACCACCACCACCACCACCTTCGGGGAGGTGGGGGCTACCCCCAGCCGGCGGCACAGCCGCCGGAGAGCCTTTTTCCGGCGATCCCGCAAGCCATTTTTTTGGCAAAATCCGTGAAAATCAAACTATGGATCGGGCTCAATTGAGCCCGATTCTTGTTCTAAAGGATTCCTAGGATCTACACATGAGTAAAGAGGAGGAGGAGGACCTCTCTTGTGGCTTGGATGCGCGCCGATCGCCGGGATGCCATGTGGTGGAGGAGATCGCCGGAGTTCTGCGTTTACACTGTGAAGTTGAAGAAAATTGATGGGGGAAGATTGTAAACGACTCCTCTGGACCTGGGGATGCTTTTTAATGGAAGAGAATGGGGAGGGGAGGGGTCTCTCTTCAAAGCCATTGATGGCCATGAAGGGGGGTTTTCGGCCATGCATGGGGAGGGGTGAAACTGACTTGGGAAGGCCGGGAAACGGCTGGAAACTCCTCCTCTTCCCCAGAGGAGTTGAATCCAGCCATTAGTGGAGGCCCTTGGCCTCCCTAGCCTTGAATGCCATTTCCTCCTCCTCTTTCTCTCTCCTCCATTAACCCATTTTTGAGTTTTCTCTCTCCTAGTCACCTTGGCTGATTTTTATCAATTTGTTAACCCCATGTCAGCCCACTAATCTGATTAAGCATGGTCTAAGAGGAGGTTAGCCCAAAGGGCTAATGGGTCCAAGCTTGAGTTAGCCCATTTGAGCTAGATTTGACCTAACCTAGCCTAGGGTTGACCTTGGTCAAATTGGCCTTTTGGGTCACCACCAATGGGTCCTTGGTGACCTATTAGCCTCCCCTAAAGTCTAGGTAGGGGTGGTTAGGGTTGTTAGGGCATCTTGGAGGTCACTTGCCCCTTAGTAAGGGCACTTTGACCATTTTAGTGCTAGAGTTGACTTTGGTCAACATGACCATTTGGGTTGACCCCAAGGGGTCCTTGGTGACTTATTGAGCCCACATTAGGTCTAAGGGGATTTTTAGAGACAAAATGAACCTACTAGGCCACCCAAAATCAGAGTTTTGAAAATTGCTATTTGCAGACCAAGTGAGTCTCAACTAGGTTTTTAGGTCACTTGGTCTCCTGGGCTCACCTAGGTTAACTCATAGGACCTAGTCATGCTCAAGTCACTCCTAGGGGGGGTCCAATTTGAAAATGGGATGTTACATGATGACCCTAAGGACCACTCACCAAAATTATGAAGGGTTTGGAGGTCATTAGGTCCCTTAATTAATTTACCCTAGGGTATTTAAATAATTTCAAAAACAATAGGAAAATTATCCCCCCAAATTCTCATTTTTTGTCAAGACTAGGTATAGGTAAGGGTGACTCCTTGTCAAAATTTCATGTTATTTGGACAAGAGATGAAGTGGGGGCACTCATTTTAATCTCTGCCTAGCTTTAGGTATAGACCCCACCAAAATGGGTGCTTGGGTCAAACTAGTTCTCCAAATTGACTCAAATTAATTTAAAAATAAAGTAGACCCATAGGGCTACAAATTATATGTTGACCGCTTTTTCTGATATATCTTCTATTTTTAAAAAAATAATTTACAAGATAACTTAAATGGTGTGACAGATTCATTAAAATGAAATACACATAATCCTATAGTTTGAACAGTAGCCGCACGCATCTTTACGCACCTTTGGACGGAATCCTGTCATCGTCCTTGCGCGCTAACGACCAGCAATTATCCTCCTTGGCAAACTTCACGCCCCTGCCACCGGCCCCCCGGCCACCTCATTGGCCGGCCACCGCCACCGCCACCTCCGTCGAGGTAGTGGCTATCGCAAGGCGGCGGCACAGCCGCCAGAGGGGCGGATTTCGGTGATCCCGACGAGTTTATTTTTACGGAAAAACCAGGAGAAAACTCTCCCGATCGGGCTCAATTGAGCCTGATTTTTGGCCCTAAACATTCCTATGATCTACCCACAGTAAAAGAGGAAGGGGAAGACCTTTTTGCGGCCTGTGAGCGGGTGGTTTGCTTCCTTGCCATCACCGGCAACCGATTTGGTCTTCTCTGCAACTTCTACACCAAAACCACTGAAATTGAAATGTAATCAGGGGAAAATCTTTCCCTTGCCCTTGTGAAGGATTCTAATGAAGGAATTGGGGAGATGTGGCTTGTAACTCCCCAATTCATCAAAGCACCATTAATGGCTATTAGGGTGAAATTTCGGTTTCACCCAAATTGAAGGGCTGAGCCACTCCACTGGTCGGCCATCTACTAAAAACTTCTCCCCTTCCTCCAAGGAGTTAAAGCCCCAAAAAAGGGAGGGGTTATGGAGCCTCCAAGGCCATGATGGCCATTAAGCTATTACTTTCTCTCTCCTCCAATTTAGGGTTACTTCCTCTCTCTCTCTCTCTCCTAGTCACCACATTATGAACTTGGTGGGCCCAAAATGTGTCTCTCCACCTCCTATACCAATGGGCCACACTAGTTTGCACTTAGCCCAAATGGATTGGGATTGAGCTAGCCATTTAGGCTAGTTTGACCACTTTAACCCATGAGTTGACTTTGATCAAATTAGCCACTAGGGTTGACCCCAATGGGTCCTTGGTGATCCATGGACCTCACTTAAGATTTAGGAACACTTAGGTAGGGTTGGTTGGGCATCTTGGAGTTCACCTGCCCCTTAGTTAGGGCACTTTGACCTTTTTAGGGCTAAGGTTGACTTGGGTCAACTTAGCCTCTTTGGTTGACTCCAATGGGTCCCAAGTGACCCTATGGACTACCCAAGGTGTTAAGGGTGTTGTGGTAGGGTTATGGGGTCAATTTTAAGCCCTAAAGTCAGACCTTAGGTCTGATGTTGAGGATGTGCAATAAGCAGACCAAGGTGATTTCCACTTTGGGCATTGCCCACTTGATCTAGAGCTTCTGATTGTTTTATCATGACCTAGTCATGACAAAACAAAGACCTAGGGGTCTAGTTATTTGAGGGATGTTAGAAATCCAAATATATAAAGAAAAAATTTCGTCCTCGAAATTCTAGTTAGGCCTACGGGGTTTCAAGTATGAAAGGAAAATTGTAACATCCCGAGAGGTTATGAGTAATACCTGACTGAAAAGCTCCATGTACCTTTGCTGCATCAAGTATTGAGCCTCCCATGTGTGCTCCTCTCTCCCATGATTTCTCCACAGGACCTTGACAAAAGGAACCTTCTTGCGGCGAAAGACTCGTATCCCATTATCGTCAATCCGGACAAGTTCCAGGTGAACTGACCGATCAGATGTTACCGGCACATCCATGGCCTTAATCTGCTGCTCCAGGCATAGTAGAGTCCTCCTAAGAGAAGATATGTGGAATACGTCGTACAGACCTGCCAGCTCCGATGGCAGCTCCAGCCTGTATGCTAAGAGACTGATCCGCTCTTGGATCCGGTAAGGCCCCATATATCTTGGGATGAGCTTATTCTTCTGACCATGCACCCGTGAAACTCTATGCATTGGTCGGATCTTCAAGAATACCTGGTTTCCCACCTGAAACTCCACCTGATGTTGTCGGGCATCGTAATACTCAGACTATCTGCTCTGTGCCTCTAACATCTTGTCCCGTATCTGCCTCACCTGAGCCTCAGTGTCCTCAACAAACTCCGAGCCCAAGACCTTCGGATCCTCATACTGTACCCATGACAGCGGAGTCCTACACTTTCGTCCGTATAGGGACTCATAAGCAGCCATCCCTATGTTGTACTAGAAGCTGTTATTATATGAGAACTTGATCAGTGGCAATAGCTTTTCCTAAGGTTCTCCGCATTCCAGAATGCATAGTAATAGCAGATCATCCAAGGTCCGGTTTGTGCGTTTCGTCTGCCCATCAGTCTGGGGATGAAAAGCTGTACTGAAAGTATGTGGGTGCCTAAGTAAGTCTGCACTGATTGCCACTCCCTGGACGTAAACCGTCTATCCTGATCCGATACAATTGTCCTGGGTACGCCATGATAACGGACGAACTGTTCCACGAATTTCCAAACCAGCACACCCACCGAGTAATCCTTCCTGATCGGGAAAAATCTACCTACCTTTGTCAGCTGATCGACGATTACCCAATTCGAACCGTTTCCAGTCCACGATCGGGGAAGGACATGTATGAAGTCCATCACGATATCTTCGAACATCCACACTGGCACTGGGAGTGGATGCAATAAAACTCTTGTGTTTTTGCACTCTGCCTTCACCAGCTGGCATGTCTCGTCGTGGGTCACGAAGTAGGTAATATCCTTCTTCATGCCTGGCTAGTACATGGTCTTCTTCAGATCCGTAGTCATCTTCTTAACTCCTGGGTGTACTGAATAACGGCTGTAGTGGGCCTCCTTCATGATATCCTCCCGAACATGGCCTCCCTATTATATATAAACACGTCCTATCAAGCATACCAAATCATCTCTCAATGTGTAATCCCCAACAGTACCTGACTCTAAGGCCCGAAATATCGGCTCCAGCTTGGCATCCTACCTCTGCCTATCTCTAACTCGGTCTCGAATATCATTAGTAGCGCTCATCGCGGCTAAATACTCCTCAAAAAGCTTGGGGTCATCAAATGACACCAGCGTGATGTGCATATCCACTAATCTCTGCACCAACTCCATAGACATTATCTGGGGCTCTGCTCTGGAGGTGGCGGCTCTCCGACTCAGCGCATCGGCTACCACATTCGCCTTCCCTGGGTGGTAATGAATCTCATATTGATAATCTGCTAGAAATTCCACCCATCACCTCTGTCTGATGTTCAGCTCTTTCTGCGTGTCCACATACTTCAGATTTTTGTGATCGGAGTATATGTCGCATTGGACACCGTACAGATAATACCGCCAAACTTTTAGATCAAATACGACCACTCCCATCTCTAAGTCATGAACAGGGTAGTTCTGTTCATGTTTCTTCAGCTGGCGTGAAGCATAAGCAATCATATAGCCCTTCTGCATAAGCACTGCTCCCATGCCCTGGTAGGAAACATCGTTGTAGACCTGGAATCCTTCTCTCCCTAAAGGAAGAGCATGAATTGGAGCCAAGGTGAGTTGATCCTTCAACTCCCGAAAAGCCGTCTCGCACTTAGGGGTCTAGACAAAGGGCACGTCTTCCCTTGTCAGGGATGTGAGTGGAAGGGCAATACGAGAAAATCCCTCCATGAACTTTGAGTATAACCGACAAGTCCTAAAAAACTACGCACGTCTGTGGCTGCCTTCAGCTGCGGGCAGTCCCGAACTGCCTGAATCTTGGCTGGGTCTACTGCAAACCCAGCTCCGTTGATAATATGGCCTAGAAAGGCAACCTCCTTAACCCAGAACTGACATTTGCTGAACTTTGCATAAAGGTGATGCTCTCGTAGTCTCTTTAAATTCAGCGTCAGATGTCGTGTGTGCTCCTTCTCCATCCTTGAGTAGATGAGGATGTCGTCAATGAACACGATGACGAACACATCCAGATAAGCCTTGAACAACCGGTTCATGAGGCTCATGAATGCCGACGGTGAATTCGTGAGCCCGAAGGGCATCATGCTAAACTCGAATAACCCATATATGTTATTGAAGGCAGTCTTCGGAATGTCCTCCTCTCGAATCCTTAGCTGATTGTAGCCTGACCTCAAATCCAGTTTCGAAAAGAAATGCGCCCCCTCCACCTGATCAAACAACTCATCAATTCTTGGTAGTGGATAGGTATTCCGGACTGTCAGTCTGTTCAGTGCGTGGTAGTCGATGCACAATCTAAGTGTCCCGTCCTTTTTCTTAACGAATAACACTGGGGCTCCCCATGGTGAAGAGCTCGGCCGGACATTCAGCTTCCACTAGCTCCTGCAGCTGGCTTCGAAACTCCGTCAACTCCTTCGGAGCAAGCCGGTAAGGGCCTCTAGATGTCGGCTTAGCCCCTGACACCAACTGTATCTGGAAATGCTACTCTCGGTGCGGGGGTAGTCCCGACAACTTCTCTGGGAATACGTCAATTCTATATCCATAAATCTAATTACTTAGGAAAGAGAGAACTTAAAATTATCTGGCATTCCTGTGATCAATTGCTCCGGATTCCGATGTTGAGTATGATCCAGTACATACACTTGCTCCCTCTCCTGCCTGCGGTCTCCGCCCTGGTATCCAAGTCCTTGGTCATATCCTCGGCCTCCAAAATACTGAGCAAGTGGGGCAACTGGTGGTGTTGGTAGTGGTGCCCCCTTCATGGGGCATTTTCTTCGGATATGCCCCACCTGATGACAGTTGAAGAACTCTGGTGGTGGATATGCCATACCCCCGGGTTTCTACATCTCCCGTATTTGGAGAGGCTAAGGGTAAATCACTACTGGTTCCCTCTGCTCTTATCTCACCTCCTAACAAGGATGGTCCTCTACTCTTCTCCCATCTCTCCCATCAGTAACGCGGCCCCGTCGTTGATCATTTCTAGCTCCCTAGCCCCGATCCTTAGTTGGCTGCTTCCGGCCTCGGGTAGTGTGCCAATCTGCCTCGATCCTCTTCACCATCTCTAATATCCGAGGAATAGGCCCGTCAGACACGAACAACAGAACCTCCCATAGATCCTCTCGCATGCCCTTATAGAACCTCTTGGTGTATCCTGCCTCATCCAACTGATAGGAATCCGCAAACTTGGCTAGATGATTGAACTCCCAATGATACTCCACCAAAGTCTTATTGCCCTGTCTCAAATGTAAAAACTTATCTTCCAGCTCATCTCTGGCTTACTGCGGAACAAAATGCTCCAACAGTGCGGCCCTAAACTCCTCCCATGCAATCTATGCAATCTCTCTATCAATAAACGTTGTGTCTAGTGATGTCTTCCACCATATCTTGGCATGGGACTCCAAGCAAGAGATAACAAAAGGCACCCTCTCCTCCCATTGGCACCGAATGCCAGTCAGCATCTCATAAATGATATCCAGCCACTCCTCTATCCAAACAACCGACTCTGTCCTCAAGTAAGATGGGGTAGAAAGTCCTCAAAAGATACTAAACCAATTGGCCCCCGGGTTTAGCTGCGGAGCTGGAACCTGCTTAGCCCTAAAAGCCTCCATTATGGCTGTCAAAGACTGCACCATCTCAGACTGTAGGAACGGAGTGGGGACTAAGGGAGGTGGTGCAATATTCGGAGTCTACCGGACTCCACCTTGTGGTGTAGGCAGTGCTGGGGCCTGCGTAACAAAAGTCATTCGTAAGTAATCGACTCAAACCTAATTAAAGGTAGACAATTAACATGTGATCCCCCATATGGGCACACCACTGCTTCAGCTGCTTAGTTTGTCCCCAAACAAAACTCACGCGGGGGTGACCCAGGGTTTGTGAACTGCTACTTCTCGATCGAGCTCTCCTCTGATACAACTTGTAAGACCCCATTTTTTTTCCTTTTAAAAACACCAGGGTCTTAGGCCCAGAACCGCCGCTTTACGGTGACACCTTCACACCCGGAGAGGTCACACCTACAAAATGCCTATCCTGCCGGCCAATTCGATCACAACAGTAGCATAGTAATAAAAGGCAAGTCCACAAACATCACATATATAGTAAATAATCTCCACGAAGGGAGTGTCCACAGATATAATATAAGTACAGAAAACTTGGGCTCATGCCCAGTACATCAAAATCCTCACTACATTTCTCTCATAGCGGAAGCAAAACTAAATAACTACTAGCGATCGAGACTCACAGTCCCAACTGTCTGAACTCCAGTACTAGACTGTCCCATCTCCAAGCGTGCCGACCTCTGGGGCTGCTCCTCTATGCTGGGATCCACGGTCCCCTAAAATGATGTTGTTCGAAAACCGTTAGTCTAAAATACTAAGTCCTATCATTCCTCGCTGCTTCCCCCATAGCTCCTAGCCACCGAGCGAGGAGGAGGAAAGAAGAGGAAATGAAGGTGCCGAATAACAAATAACAGGTGACGGCGGAACTAGTCTAGCAGTTCTATAAGTATTTGCGGCAGTAATAAAAGTAAGAAAGACAGAACAAGCAATAAGTAACCTTAACTTATATGAAAGTACGTAAGCTAAGGGATCTTTTACAAGGCTCCTATTGTATAAAGAGTCCCATAACAGTTTATACGATAGGGTGTCAGTGTTCTAGTAAGCATATATATATCTACCGATTAAACCTTAACTTATAAGCACGCTCATGCGAACTTATAAACCAAGGGGTCGTTTTGCAGGGACTATTGTATAAAGCATTTCATACCACTTTATACAATAGGTATCAGGGTTATATGCAATGGTTATTCTATGACATGCAGTTATGCCATGATGTGAACATGCAAGTGCAACTCACCCACTCGACTTAGTGTATACAGACCTTTAGTTCCCCCTTTCTAGAGTCAAACCTCCCAGGATACCTTAGAAGTAGCAAACAAAAGCAGTGGGTTGGGCCTCGCCCACCTCTATAATGATAATTGCACTACCAGTCAGACCTATCGTATGCCTCAACGCTGGTGCACTAAGCAGAGCTCCTGCGTACTCTTGTCGGCTGGCGCACCAGGTTTTATCTAGTCAAGTGCTAAACAACACTTGTCGAGTCAACGTATTGGCATCGGATCATTGACCCTCCAATACCGAAGATCCACCACCTTATACTTTATGCACATGCAACCTATTAATCAGCTACCGAGCTAAAGCTCCCCAGACTATCCCGTCCATCACAATCAACAACCGAGACAAAGCTCATCGGGCCAACCTGCCCATCACTAAATCCACCGAGCCTACTGCCCGAGTGAGCCAACCTAACATCCCGAGACATCGAGGTGAGTGAGTGTGAATCCCTAGTTATTCTAGTTACTCTTGCATTTCAGATTTTCCTACAGTTTAGGATAGCCCAGGACTCCCCCCGCCATACCCCGTGAAGGGCTCTCAAAGGGCACTAGGAACTACGATGAGATGAAGCCCAAAGATCCCTTTCGCAAGGAACTTATTATTATTGGTATTGACCCAACTCTCAATCCCTTTAATATTGTACTGGATCTAACCCTAGAATATTTTGACTCTTTCTCTCTCTCCACGGGAAAGACGTTGTTTCGTCGACCCTGAGCATCTCTTAACAATAGTCAAACCTCCCACTCCTCATCATAACTCCCGATGATGAACTCATTTCACTTACCACATCAATACACTAACGTCCCTACTCTATGGGTTCATTTTGCACCATACCATGATTTTTGTAGTTTTACTAAACACAGACTATCTTAAGCTATATGATGTATACAATGGGAGGTACTCCAAATTATCATCGAAATCCACTATAATATTTATTGGAGGTCTACCATGACATGATTAGCCTAAATCCAGAATTACATAATATTCGTAATTTAATTAACAATTTATTTAATTTTTCTAAGTAATCAAAAAACCCAAGTTTAAACATGAAGTACCCATTCCATGCATGAAAATGCTCCACAAAATTTATGATAAATACAAGATGACTATTTAACAAAAAATTCAAAGTCTCCTAATTTTTTATCAAGGTTTAACCTCTAAACCTAATTTTAAAATAGAATCTACATTAATCATTTTAAGGAAAAAAGTACTTCCAAAATACTTCCGAAAATTCTGAGAATATCCAAACAAATATATAATTACCAATAAACACTCTAGGTCAAGTTTCATAGTTTTCCAGTGAACAAAGAACTCTAAACATAATTTTGAACAATAATCCAAATTGGTAAGTTAATGCACTAAGTACATTAATTATTCATCTAAAAATTATAATAAAATTTTCACAAGAGCATGTTTATTTAGAATCACTACTGATCAAGTTTCACAATTTTTCAACAAGTGTGGAGCTCTGAATTCATTATTGAACATACTTTTGTTTTAAAAAGCTTGTGAACAAGGTACTGAGAATACACATCTAAAAATTATATTAAAATTCAAGGAGATGTATATTGATATAACACTCTCTGCCCAATTTTGATAACATCCAATCAAGCAGTGTGATCATAATAATTAGAAGATTATCAAGGGCAGTTTCATGTACTATAAAGGAGGTAATAAATGCATTCTTCCAAAATTACAAATAAAATCACCAAAGGGTTTTATTGATCCTATGACTATACTACCCAAGTTTCATGGCTTTTGATTATGTTTTGGTGTTCTATCTTGCATGTGTATGGGTTGTGCCCTTAGCTAGGGTTAGGGTTTTGAGGGGTCTACCGATCTCCAAATCCTCTAAGATTTTTACCAGAGGACTTTAGTTACCCTATTATCCTCCCTACCAAATTTTAAGTCCATACAAGGGCATTTAATCACATGCCCTTCTCAAACCCCAAAAGTCCAAACATAGGGTTTGAACTTGGGTCCTAAAGAAATTCAATCCCAAACCACCCCATATCCCATATGAGGGTTTTATATGTCATGCCAAACCAGTGGACCAAATCCCAATCTCTGTTGAGGGGATTTGGCCACTCAAACCACAAAGTGCACTTTTGACCTAAATACCATTATTATGGCAAGGATAGGGCTTGCAAAAATTCAATCCAAATCATCTTTAAATGGGATGAAAATTTATCCAGATCCATATGACGACCCCAAAGACCACTCACCAAAATTTGGGAGTGTTTGGAGGTCATTAGGTCCCTTAATTAATTTACCCTATGGTATTTAAATAATTTAAAAAACTGTGTGAAAATTTTATCCAAAAATTCTAATTTTCTAGCAGAACTTGGGTATAAGTTAGGTTGACTCCCTGTCCAAATTTCAAGTCATTTGGAAAAGATATGAAGTAAGGACACTCATTTTTATCTCTACCTACCTCTAGGTATAGACCCCACCAAAATGGGTGCCCTGGTCAAAACAATTGTCCAAATTGACTCAAATTAGTTTTAAAAAAAAGTAGACCCATAAGGCTACAAATTATATGTTGACCACATTTCCTAATTTAGCCTCTATATATTTTTAAAATAATTTACAATATAACTTAAATGGTGTGATATATTAATTAAAATGAAATAAACATAATCCTATAGTTTGAACAGTAGCCACACGCATCTTTACGCAGCTTTGGACGACATCCCATCATCATCCCCACGCTCCAACGGATAGTATTTATTCCTCCTGGGCAAACTTCACGCCTCTGCCACCGGCCTCCTAGCCACCTACTTGGCCGGCCACTGCCACCACCACCTCCGTCGAGGTGGTGGCTATCGCCAGGCGGCGACACAGCCGCCGAAGGGGTGGATTCCGGCGATCACGATGAGTTAATTTTTACAGAAAAACCAGGAGAAAATCTCTCTCGATAGGGCTCAATTGAGCCCGATTCTTGGCCCTAAACATTCCTATGATCTACCCACAAGAAAAGAGGAAGGGGAGACCTTGTTTGCGGCATGTGAGCTGGTGGTTTGCATCCTTGCCATCTCCGGCCACTTATTTGGGCTTCTCTACAAATTCTACACCAACACTACTAAAACTGAAATGTAATCGTTGGAAAATCTTGCCCTTGCCCTGGTGAAGGTTTCTAATGAAGGAATTGGGGAGAGGTGGCTTGTAACTCCCCAATTCATCAAAGCACCATTAATGGCCATAAGGGTGAATTTTCAGTTTCACATAAATTGAGGGGCTGAGCCACCCCACTGGCCATCCATCTACTAAAAACTTCTCCCCTGCCTCCAAGGAGTTAAAGCCCCATAAAAGGGAGGGGTTATGGAGCCTCTATGGCCTTGATGGCCATTAAGCTATTACTTTCTCTCACCTCCAATTTAGGGTAAATTCCTCTCTCTCTCTCCTAGTCACCACATTCTGAACTTGGTGGGCCCAAAATGTGTCTCTCCACCTCCTAGACCAATGGGACACTCTAGTTTGGGCTTAGCCCACTTGGATTGGTCTTGAGCTAGCCATTTAGGCTTGTTTGACCACTTTGACCCATGAGTTGACTTTGATCAAATTAGCCACTAGGGTTGACCCCAATGGGCCCTTGGTGAACCATCGACCTCACTTAAAGTTTAGGAACACTTAGGTAGGGTAGGATGAGCATCTTGGAGGTCACCTACCCCTTAGTTAGGGCACTTTGACCTTTTTAGGGCAAAGGTTGACTTAGGTAACCTTAGCCTCTTTGATTAACTCCAATGGGTCTCAGGTGACCCTATGGACTACCCAAGGTGTTAAGGGTGTTGTGGTAGTGTTATGGGTTAAATTTGATGCCCTAAAGTCAGACCATAGGCCTGATGTTGAGGATGTGCTATAAGAAGACCGAGGTTATTTCCACTTTGGGCCTTGCCCACTTGATTTAGAGCTTCTGATGGTTTTGTCATGACCTAGTCATGACAAAACAAAGACATAAGGGTCTAGTTGTTTGAGGGATGTTACAATTCAACTGGGGTTTCGTCCCCAGTGTGGTTAATAATTATATTTTTTAGTACCCTTCCTTCATGTGCTACTGTAATTCGTTTTTTTGATATATTATGATTTTGTTTAGCTTAATAACTTGCAAGCATAGCTTAGATTAAATTTTTATTGCCATGGTAAATACAATTTTTGCTGGAGCTCTTTGGCAGGTTTCCCTTCCCTTGCGCGGCGGAGTGAGTGAAAGTTTTGCCGGTATAGCTGCAAGCTTTCTTGCATCTTCTGTTATGCTCATTTGCTGAGTATGGGGTAACACCTCTCCCCCAACTTATATTTCATTGTCTGTATTGCAAATCTTGGATTGGTTGATTAGATTAAGTCTGGTGGGGGAGAGTTATGTGGGTTACCTGTGTACATACCCAGCTATCACTTGCATACCAAAAGCACATTTTTATTTTCTATTTAATGTAATCTCATCCGCATTGTGCACCTACACCTGCATGAGCGCGATCTTAACCACACACGTGGCTCGAGTCAAAGGTATTTCTTTTGTGTAAACTTTAAAATGGCGATGATGGCTTTGGATTTTAGGATAGAGTAGTATAAGACTCATGCAGTGCTCCTAATCGAATACTCATGGTCTGTATAAAAATAGTATAGATTTAATTTTTCTTTATGCTCATAAATTTATACTTTTTCTGCAGATGTAAATATTGGTTGTATTACTTAAAAATGTTGAATCTGGTTAAATCGAAAGGTAGTGTAGGGATGTGTGTAGCCGTCACTAGCCTCATATTATTCGTGTCGGGAGGAAGGATCATCTTTCTCGGTGTCTAAGAACTTGCCCCAAGATACTCTCAAAGCTTTGGTGCATGGTTAGTCAAACGTGAGCGTTATGTAGGCCATCATTTTGGCCCGACTGAGGCTTTTACCCTGTCCTAACGTTAATCTTTGTTAGCCTATGTTGTGCTTATCCCACCTGTTGATTTAGCCCTACTCCGCGATCACAAAAGACTAAAAGCCTTTCCCAGTAGCAAGCCCCTATCTCGAGATATTAGTATGTTACTTCTTGCATTTGGGATGTTGCTGTGGTGCTATTATATGGATGTGAGGTGGAGTTTTCTTTATAATTTGTGCTTAATGTGTTGTTATATAAAAATTTTAAAAAAAGAAAAAAGAAAAGAGTGTAAAAAATTAAAAATTGTTGTTTGTTGTGAAATAAGAAGTGTAATTGGAAATTCCATTTGTGTTATTGTTGTGGCAGTAGGCGGTGTACACACCCTTGTCGTCAAGTTCAAGTCCGGTGGTGTAGTGCACCTGCAATTTTTGTTGGTTTGAGGATAATCTTTTGTATGAGCTCATTTGGGATGTGCGTAGCCATCGTTTTTTCTCTTGTGCATCTTTACCTACGTGTACACCCAAGCACCATTATTATCCTAAAGCCCTATAAGTTCACGCTTTAGTCAAGCTTACGTCGTGGAGATAGTGTGAACGGGCAAGCATATGGTCCTCGATATTGATGGATTTCTTTGGAGGTGATCCTGAGCCCCGATCTTTGGCATTGCTCACCGGAGTGGTGATAATATGTTTTGTAGCCTAAACTATTATCATATTTTCTAGTTTTGAAGGCGCTAATCGTGTCTTATTAGCTTAATTTTTATCTTTCTTATGTAAATATTATTGCCACTAACATTTTCTTATTTTTTTGCAGGTTTCCAGAATTTTGGCAAAAAATGACCTGACACGCCCCCCTGTCATGCCCTCCCTGGGCATGTCACCCGATCCCGAGGAAGCTTGCTGACAAAGAACAAATAACAGGAAAAATGACTGTCATGCCCCCATGACATGCCCTCCCCGGGCATGTCCTAGGGCATGAAACGGGCCGTGTCGCCCTCTGCCCAAATTCTGCCGCCATATTAAATGCATTTTTGCCTCCGCACGCCAATAGTACTGTCACGCCCCCCATCACGGGCATGACCCAGGTCGTGTTCACCCCCTTTTCCAAGACTGGCGGATTTCCGACTAATGATTGATACTTGAAGTATGTGTCACGCCCCCTACACATGCGTGATCCAGGGCGTGTCAGTTAGCACACAGAAGCAATCAACCTTCCCGCTAGAATCCAGAACCCGAGGTCAAACCCGCAAGTGTCACGCCCCCTGACAAGCCCTTCCCGGGCGTGACCTAGGGAGTGACCAACCCGAGAAAAAAATCTATAAATTCAGTTGCCCCCCTTCCATTCAGATAAGTTTAGGTTGAGAGGGGAGGTGCTGCCCTTTTGTTTACAAGTGTTTTTTAGTGTTCTTCCCTCTCTCTCTCCTTCTCCTGTTGTGTTTTTAACACTAGATTAGTGCTCCTTTTGTAATAGCTTTTGTATTAGCTTTGTACTTCATTTTTAGCCTAGTGTTAATGCTAGTTTAGCCCTATATTTCATTGCAATTTTCATTTCCATGCAAGTGTAGCTCCTTCATTTCAAGTTAAAACTTTCTCCTAATATTAATATAAAAATGCTCTTTTCTTACCATGTGTTCTTTATAAATTTCTACTCATCCCTCCTCCTCTACTTCTCTATGATTAACTAATCCTCCTTGTACTCGATCTTGATGATCCGAGGTTTGAGTGATTAAGTTATCATGCTTTGAATTTTCCTTTTTTTTAGGGTTTAGGCCTTCGAATTACTCTTTAATTTTCTCATTTTGGAATTATATTATCGATATATAATTTCCAATATAGCTTTCATTCTTGGCTATCCGAGAGGTCGATAGTTTGAATTGAGCATTCAAGAGTAAAGAGAGTTGTACGCACCCCTCGAGAGAGGCAGACGCCCAAATCTCCTGGATTGGAGTAAAATCCAATAGTGGGGGTTCACCGCTTAAAGCGAGCTTTAGGCTTCCGATTTAGACAAGAGTTGATCGGACCTTCCTAAACTCAGTTTTACACGACATCGAGAGAAGCGTGTTCAAGCTTTATGAACCTCCACGGTCAAGGAACTCTCCCATATTAAGTTTAGTTTTATTTATCGTGTTTTTAATTGACTTTTGCCGAGGTGATTCTCGATCGAGTGCATTTCCATTTCATCGTTCTAATCCTTTATTGTAAACGGTTCTTTTATGCTTTCTATTTAACTGCATTTAGTTCTCCTTTAGTGCTAGTTTTCCTTTCATAAAGTGCTTTTAATTTTCTCTTTATCCCAAAAGATTTCCGTCGATAAAATAATAGTCTTCGTTTGAGTAAGTGTACTCAACAATTCCTGGATTTCAATACGACACTTGTGAGCCCTAGCTACAGTTCGATAGGTATACTTGCCTAATTGGATTGCTAGTTAAGCTCTCTTTTCTTAAGCGAAAAGCGATAACCAAGTTTTTTGCGCCGTTGCCGGGGAGCAACTTTCGTTTATATATCGAAAATACGAACCTATTAATTTTATCATTTCTCTTTCTCATCCTCCTAAAAAATTTTAAAATAAAAAAATTTGTATTATCGCTCTTAATAACAACCAACTTCATAATTTTTTTACGCCACCTAATTCTCTCGAAAAGGGCAAATGACTTAAAGTGCCACTATCATGTCTAGTACCTTGTGAACCCTTCATTGGGAAGGCCTTGGGAAGTTCAAGAGTTAAGCTATTAAAAAAATCTATTTAAAAAAAAAATTTAGTTTCTCTTTTCTTTTTTCTAGTTTATTTATTTCTTTTTTTCTCTTCTATTCTTTTAGTGCATGACCCGCGGGAGTCTATCGATTATTTTGGTCTTGGACCATGAAATTGAGCGTACTCTTCGGAGAAGATCGCGATTTCAAGGCCCTACTCTCCAAGTACTAGTTTAGGACTCCAATCACTTTCTACTTTAAGAATGGAAGAACACCACGTGGAGGAGGTCGTGCATAGGCCAATGTCCTATTATGCACGACCGAATTTAGAGGGAATAGAATCTAGTATAATGCGCCCTGTTATAGCTAATAATAACTTCAAACTAAAGCCTAGCTTAATTCAAATGGTTCAGCGGTATGTGCGGTATGACGGACTTCAAGATGAAGATCTGAACGCACATATAGCAATCTTTCTTGAGATTTGTGACACCTTCAAGATAAATGGTGTTACAAATGATTCTATTAGGCTAAGATTATTTCCTTTTTCTCTTAGAACTATGGCTAAGATGTGGCTGAACACTCTACCTAAAAATAGTATCACAACCTGGGATAAATTAATGGAAAAATTTTTGGCGAAGAATTTTCCGCCAGCTAAAACTGCAAAACATAGGAATGACATTTCTGCTTTTTGACAAATAGACTCCAAAACCTTATATGAAACTTGGAAAAGATTTAAAGAATTATTAAGGTGATGCCCACATCACGCGCTGCCTGTATGGTTACAAGCGCAGACGTTTTATAACTGGCTAAATCAAAATACAAAGTAAATGATAGATGCGGCCTCTGGCGGTACTTTAAACCATAAGACCTTGGAAGCAGCTCTTGATCTTTTCATGGACAAGACCATGAACACTTATCAGTGGAATGTGCCTAGGTCCCGCCAAAACAAACCTGCAGGTATCTTTCAAGTGGACAATGTCTCCAAGCTCGCTCTGCATGTTGAAATATAAAGCAAAAAAAATACGGAGATGACTGCTGCCTCCGCCCCTCAGGTATGGAAATCTGCAACTCCTGCTCCCGAACAAGTAGTTTATGTTAATAATGTGCCTAGAAATGCTTTTAATAATTTTTTTGCTTCGAATTTTCCTGCGCCCGATTTTGTTTTTCCAAATAGTTATAATCCTACTTTAAGAAATCTCCCGAATTTTTCGTGGAGTAATCATTTGAACGCGATGAGCCCGCCACCACAAAACAATTTTTCTGCCCCACCACCACCTCTTCGAAACTATCAGAAAAATCCAAGCTTGGAGGTGTTACTTTCTAAATATATAACCACAAATGACGCTGCTATAAGAACTTTAACTAGAAGCGTTAAAAGTCTTGAAAACCAAGTAGGACAGCTCGCAAAAATAATTTCTGAGAGAACTGCAGGGTCTCTTCCTTCCAATACCGAGCCCAACTTGAGAGAGCAAGCGAAAGCTAAACTCTTCGGAGTGGGAAGCAAGTTTTTTTTATGGTTAGTGAAGAACCCGAGGAAATCTCCGCCCCTTTTTTAAAAATCAAAGCTTCGCCCCCATTTTAAAAATTCCACCCTCTACTGAAGAAGTTATCACCCCCATTTTAGAAAAAGATCTCACTCCACCACCCATATTTAAAAATAATCCAACTCCTCCATACCCTTCCGAACTTAATAAGTAACGCTAAGATGATCAGTACTCCCGCTTCTTAGAAATGTTAAAGAAAATTCACATAAACCTACCCTTCCACGAAGCAATTTCTCAGATGCTGAAGTACGCTAAGTACCTTAATGACCTCCCGACTAACAAGAAGAAGTTAGAAAACCTTTCGTATGTCACGTTAAACATCGAGTGCTTTGTGGTCTTGAAAAAAGGTTTACCAAAGAAAATCAGTGACCCGGGTAGTTTTTCTTTTCCGTGTGTCTTTGGTGATCTTTTTTGTCAAGAACGCATTAGACGACTTAGGTGCGAGTATTAACCTGATGCCCCTCTCGTTATTTAAAAATGCTAGCTTATAGATCTGTTAAGTACCCATTAGTAATAGTGGAGAATTTCTTAGTTAAAGTCGACAAGTTTATTTTTCCGGTGGACTTCGTCAAATTGGACATCGAAGAAGACATCGAGGTTCCCCTGATCCTTGGCCAACCCTTCCTTACCACCTCCCGAGCTATCATTCACGTAAGCGAATGTAAGCTCTTCCTTCGAGTAAGCGAAGATGAAGTGAATTTCTCTCTCACCCCCTCGCTGAAGAACACCCTAGCAAATTACGACTCGTGTTTTTTCATAGATACCCTTAGTGAAGAATCCTCATATTGCCTTTATGAATTTGAAAAAGAATTTTCTAATTTTTGTTCCTCCTCTACTCTTCCAACTGAATTGCTGCACCTAAGTGAAGAATCCTCCAATTGCCTCGCTGAATTTGAAAAAGAATTTTCTGATTTTTGTTCCTCGTCTACTCTTCAAACTGAACCACTGCAAGAAGCCGACATGGCCACCAGCTCCACCCCTTTTAATTTTCCATATACAAAAGTCTACGAAGATATAGTATTTGAAAAAGAAAGAATTTATAAAACCTCGTATGAAGAACCCCCTACCCTAGAATTAAAGGAACTGCCCGAACAACATAGGTATGCCTTATTAGAAAAATATTCCAAGTTACAAGTAATAGTTTCGGCCTAACTCACGGAAGAGCAAAATGATAAACTTCTTTTAGTTTAACGTAAACATTGCCGAGCTATTGCCTGTCAAATTTCTTATATCAAGGGCATAAGCCCATCTTTCTGCACTCACAAAATCTTAATGGAAGAAAATTCACATAACTCCATACAACCTCAGCGTCGTATAAACACAAACATCAAAGAATTAGTTAAGGGCGAGGTTATGAAACTCTTAGACGCAGGAATTATCTATCATATATCTGATAGTAAGTGGGTTAGCCCAGTTTAGGTAGTGTCGAAGACTGGAGGGATAACGGTAGTTAGTAATGAGAATAATGAATTAATCCCGACATGGATGGTGATCGGGTGGCGAATGTGTATAGATTATCCTAAGTTAAATGATGCCACCCACAAGGATCACTTTCCATTTCAGTTCATTGATCAAATTTTAGACCGATTATCTGGCCATAGCTTTTATTGTTTTCTCGATGGCCTCTCGGGGTATTTTAAAATCCCCATCTCCCCCGAGGACCAGGAGAAAACTATGTTTACTTGTCCCTTCGACACCTTCGCCTACCGAAGAATGTCGTTTGGATTGTGCAATGCGCTTGCTACATTCCAACGATGTATGCTCGCTATCTTTGACAAGTACATAGAATGCATTATGGAGGTATTGATGGATGATTTCTCCGTGTTCGGTGAAACTTTTGATAGTTGTTTAGAAAACCTCGAAAAAGTCTTAAAACGATGCGAAGAAACTAACCTTGCCCTAAATTGGGAAAAATGCCATTTTATGGTGAGGGAAAGGTTAGTTTTGGGTCATAAAATTTTTGCGAGAGGAATTGAGGTAGATATTTCCAAGATAGAAGTTATCGAGAAGCTGTCGCTGCCTACAAACATAAAAGCTATAAGAAGTTTCCTAGGTCACGCTGGTTTCTACCGCTACTTCATAAAGGACTTCTCCAAGATCACCAAGCCCCTTAGCCATCTCTTAGAAAAAGATGCCCCATTTATTTTTGATGACCTTTGCCTAGCTGCTTTTAATTTAATAAAAATAAAAATTAATTAATGCCCCGATTATGATAGCTCTAGTGTGGGACCTTCCATTTGAAATCATTTGCGATGCGAGAAGTTTCGCGGTGTGAGCCGTTTTAGGTCAACGCATATCTAAAAACATCCACCCCATTTATTACGCTAGTAAAATTCTTACATCTGCACAGGAAAGTTACACATGGACCGGGAAGGAGCTCCTAGCTATAGTATTAACTTTTGATAAATTTCGCCCTTATATTACACTTTCAAAAATTATTGTTTTTACGGACCACTTGGCGCTCAAATATCTTCTTTCTAAATCGGATGCTAAGCCGCACTTGATTCGCTGAGCCTTACTCCTCCATGATTTTTACTTAGAGATCCGTGTCAAGAGAGGATATGAGAACTTGGTCGCCGACCATCTCTCCCGATTAGACAATCACTTTATTGAAAAATTAGATGAAAAATCTTTGAACGATTATTTTCCCGATGAGAAGCTATTTTCAATTAACACATCTACTTCTCCTTGGTTTAGACACATCGCCAACTATTTACTGTCTCGTGTGCTCCCAAAAGAGTTCTCCTCTCAACAAAAGAAGAAATTCTTTTCTGAGTTGAAGAACTATTTTTGGGAGGACCCGCATCTTTTCAGAGTCTGTGCCAACCAATTGATAAGGAGATGTGTTTCTTATGAAGAATGTTTAGATATTATTAAACATTTACATGAACAACTGACAGGTGGGCACTATCAAGATGCTCTCACCGCTCACAAAGTGCTAAGCACGAGTTTTTACTGGCCTAGCCTGTTTATAGACGCGCAGGCCTTTGTGAGTAGGTGTGATAGTTGCCAACGGTGGGGTAATATTTCCAATAAAAATGAAATGCCACAAAATTATTTTCTCAAGTGCGATGTTTTTGACCTCTGGGGAATGGATTTTGTTGGCCCTCTTCCTTCTAGCTTCGGGAATAAGTATATTTTAGTTGTCGTAGAATATATTTTGCATTGGGCTGAAGCCCAAGCTCTTCTTACAAACGATGCCCGAGCCGTAGTTATGTTTTTTTAAAAAAAAAATATTTTCTCGATTTGGTATGCCGCGCGCCATTGTTAGTGATAGCGGTTCCCATTTCTATAACTCGCAGTTTTCTAAAATCCATACTAAATACGGCGTTACACATAAGCTTTAAACTGCCTACCACCCCCAAACTAATGGACAAGTCGAAGTAGTGAACAGAGAAATTGAAAGAATTTTAGAAAAGATTGTTTCAACATCTAGAAAATACTGGTCAGCCAAATTAGATGATACTTTATTGGCCTACCGAACAGCATACAAAACTGCCCTCGGATGTACGCCGTTTCGATTGGTTTATGGAAAATTATGTCATTTACCCGTAGAATTAGAACACCACGCTTTTTGGTCCTTAAGATTTTTGAATTTTGATCCCCACTTTGTCGGCGACCTTAGAAAATTTCAACTTAACGAACTCGACGAGTGGCGCTCTAACACATACTAGAACAACAAATTTTATAATGAGCGGACGAAACGTTTTCACGATAAACACTTAAGGAACCCAAAAACTTTTAAGTTGGGCGACCAAGTTTTTTTGTATAACTCTCATTTACGTTTATTTCCGGGAAAATTAAAGTCGCGATGGTATGGGCCATTTTATGTTGTAGAAGTTTTTCCTTATGATGTTGTTTTAATTTCACACCCTGGTAAGGGTAAATTCAAAGTAAATGTTCAGCGTCTTAAACTTTATTTTTCTGGTGATGATGATGTTAGTACAAACATTGTTAAATTTCTGATGCACGAACTCTAACTTCAAACTTTTATTTTTTGTTAAAAACTTTAAATATTATTATTTTTGGGTAAAATATTTTTGGACATTATTATTTTATTGCGTCGAGCTCAAATGACGTTTTAAACAAAGGGCGCTCTTGAGAGGCAACCTAAGTTATCTTTTTCTATTTTCTTACTTTTAAAATTTTTGCCCCGGACGGCTCCGACAAGCTGAAGCTTCTGCGATCGCTTGCTCCAACGTTGCTGAATCCATCACGAAGTTCAAACAAGAAATTTCATGAAGATCCAAAAGCGCAAGCATGGGGGAGCGACATCAATCAGCATTCACAGCGAATAAATCCGGGGAAGTACCTGTTTTTCAATTCTGTACTTTCAATTCTGTAATTTCATTTTCTCTCCTTCTCTAACCTCCTTTCTCCATTGAGGACAATGTCCGTTTTAAGCTTGGGGGAGGATTTCGTCCTTCTTTTTGTTATGTGTGAATATTTTGCTTTTTCTGAATATTTTTCAAAAATCCAAAAAAAAAATGAATATCTTAATGATGAGTCCTCTTTATATACCTATTTTCGGACTCATCTAGGCTTATTTTCTTGTCTTTGCACACTGTTTAGCGTCATTTGCACTTCTTTTGGTTCGCTACGGTTTTCCACGTCTTGTGCACTTTATTAGCCTATTTCCGTGTGTGTGTGTGTATTTCCCTCTTTGCTTGCATATTATTTATGTCTGTGACTGCCATAATCGACATCCCGTCCAGTTTTCCTGCAGGTTCTGGGATCGTGTGGGCGTCCGGCATCGGACTTTCACCATTTTTGGCAAAGGAGTCAATGGTCGTGCGTTTTTACCTACGCACGACCATCGACCTCTTTGGCGCACAATCATCGGTCGTGCGCAGTCTTGACCTCTCCTGTGAAATTTCTGTCCCGGCATATCGCACGATAACCAGCCATACCGCGCACGATCACTGCTCGTGCGCTGCCGGTCGTGCGCAGTCATGATATCTTTTTCCACTTTTCTGCCTCCATATCGCACGATCATTGACCATATCGCGCACGACCATTGGTCGTGCGCCCGTGATCGTGCGCGCTGTTTAATTCTGTCTTCTATAAATAGCGCAGGTTTCGCCCTATTCCGGATCGCTCGACACTTTCCGCCGTATTTCGTCCCCGACGAGTTTTTCTGCCGTCCTCCTTCATTCTCCACCTTAGGGAGGGTCTCCGGGCAAGCTTTCAACGCCAAATCAACGCCGGAGCATCCTCTCGGCCTCCTCCTTCATCCTAGAGCTTCAAGCGGAGTTTTGACCTAGCTTTCTCCATCAAGTTAGGAGGAGCTGGAGCCGCAATCTACGGGTCATTTCAACGAAGAAGACGGGTCCATTGGGAGTGAGTGACAGCCTCCTCTACCCCGGACGCAGTTGAGGACCGAGCTTGGACTCGGATTGATAACCCGGGATTCCAACCGTGAGCCCTCAATATGGCTTCGGATCCGGTCGATTCGCACACCTCTTCCTCTTATATTTGATAGCTTAGCTTAACTCTTTGTATTGATGAAGTATCTTTATTGATTAGCATTTTCACTTATTCATGTCTATGTGAGTTATTGTGATTTTGTTATTATTGCTTGAGGTGCGCCATATTCCATCCACCACCATCCACCCTTGCCGCACTAGCAATTGCTAGTGGCGTGCTTTGCGAAGAGGTGCTCACGACCCTCATTCCGCCATTCTAACCACCTCATCCGCTAGCCTACTCGTCCATCCGCCAAGCGATTCGGTGCATAGCGGCCCGTGTAGTTTCCATCCCGTCTGGCGAAGCATCGCATAGCGGCGTTGCATAGGAGTAGCTTGTAGATTTTATTTCCTATTTCCGCAACAATCAAAACCCCCTTTTTTGAGCCGACTCGAGGACTTCAATCTCAAGTCCTCCTCGACATTAACTCATCCCTTACTGTGTTCCTCAAGAGACCGACACTCGGGAATTTATTCCCAAACTTTATTACTTGTGCGACCGGTGCGCTTGCCGTAATTCCACGCATCAAGTTTTTGGCGCCGTTGCCGGGGAACATAGTCGTTTGAGTTTTTGGAGAGGAAGATTTGAGATAGTTGCCCTTTCCATTTGTATATTTCATATTTTATTTTTGTTTTGGTTTTTAGTTGTTATTTTCATTTATTTATTTTATTTTATTCCCTTTCTAGTTTTTATTTTGCTATAGCAGGCTGTTCCACTCTTTATTTGCTTGCGAGTATTTAATTTCTGCTTAGAAAATCTCTCGTGGTGAATTCTTTCTTGCTGCACCATGTATTCTTATGCAAATATCCGTTGCCGTTGGTGCGGGGATTATAGGCATAGCAGTGATGAGTGCCCCACTGAAGAATGGGAGCATAATTCTCGTGGTTCAGTGTATGGGGCACCGTTGTCTTATGGTACTTCATACACCGTACCCCAGTCTTATGGTCACTACTCTTCTCCGCATTCACCTTTTTCATATTCCTCCCTGGTCCCTTCTGGACCGAGGGGTAATGGAAAACGGTGTTTGTGTTGTCATAGCACCGACCATGTGTTGAAAGATTGCGCAGAATTTCAGCACCAGATGGAGGCGGATGATGAACCGGATATCCGGATCGTCTCATCCACCTCTCAAATGGCCGCTCCTTCTGATTCTGATGATGTATCCGCAGTACCACCTTGTCTATGGGGGACTGCTGTGGATACACCCATCAGACCTTCCACTAGTTAGTGCGATGACATTGCGGCACCTTCTCTCCTTGTGCCTTCTTCCACTATTTTTGATTCACCCCCGGAGGAACCTGCGCATATTATCTCTGATGATGTTGCTCCTCCGCTTTCTTTGCATGAATTACCTACTCCCATTTCTAGTGAGTTGGTTGATGATGTTGTGCCCTTTGGAAATTGGGAACATGAGGATGCGCCGTGGTGTGACGAGGACATTATTCTCATCAATGGTGAGTACTATGTCTTGGAACACCGTGACATACCGAGGTGTGATGAGGAAATCCTTGCCGGCGAGGAGGTTTCTACTTCCTTGTTGGATGAGGGGGTCCAAACCACCACCGAGGACCTCGTGGTCTCAGCTTCCCCTCGCCATGACTCACATGACACCGACAGTGATCTATGTTTGGATCCTGCTGAGAGTGATTCCGGGATCACTCTCCCTATTTCCGCTTCTTTTAGTTTTTCTTCTCCTTTATTCCTTGACCCCCCTTCTCCTTCTGCGCTTGTGCGGGTTGACTCCCTGCAGGTGAGTTGGGTTGACTTTGAGCCTTGCGCTCAGGTTGTCGGCGAGTGCCTCAGCTTGCATGAGGAGTTTCCTACTCCTTTTGCAGTTGAAGCCTCTACCTACACCTTCGCCCCCAACGAGCTTGTGGTGGACGATACCTTGCTAGGCAAGGATTTGTTTTGTGGTGAGATGAGTGAGGACCAGTGCTCCTCCTCATCTTACTTCCTATTTCCTCTACCTGTGCGTCGCAGGTATTATTATTCAGGTAGAGGGGTAACTGTTCTATCACCGTATCGGTACCCATTACCGACACGGATATTAGGACAGTTACCTGTGCATTTTCTATTTCATAGGCCCATTAGCTAGAACTGTTTAGAATTTAATAAGTCGTGCTGGGATGACAATAACCCCAGTGCTTATCTTTCATTTTCTGCATTTTTTTATGTCTAGCTTAGTTTAGTATTTCTTTTTGTATATTTTTCTTTTGTTTTTGCGGAGCTCACCCCTGCAGGTATTCATGGAAACTACGCATTGGCGGGGTTGTGATTCTTCGTTCGGCGGGCCTGCTGCTACTTTCCACGCGTCTTCTGGTATGCTCACTAGCTGAGCATTGGGTAACCTCTTCCCTTAGCTCATTCTGATTTTAATTTCTATATCATTTGCTGTGTAGCTTAGTTTAAGTCTGGGGGAGAGCATGTTTACCTTTTGCACGTGCACATTTCTTTTGCATACTAGAAGCTTTTATAGTTATTGTTTTGTTTAGTTCATTTCTTGCACACCACTACACCCACTTGAGCGCGAGCTTAGCTATTACTGTGCCGCGAGTTGAACTTGTATCTTTGTTAGATTTGGAAAATTTCTATGCTAGTCTAGGATTGTGCGACGGAGTAAAATGTTGGCCTTGCTGTGTTTCTAGTCAACTGCTCTCGTTTTGTATAGAAATTTGTGTAGATTTAATTTTTCTGTATGCTTATAGTTCTATATTTTTCTATTTGCGTACATATTTCTTATTCTACTCAAAAGTTGGTGAATCCGGTGTGAATCAAACGGTAGCGTAGGAATGTGTGTAGCTGCCATTAGACTCGTATTGCTTGAGTCGGGAGGAAGGATTATCTTTCTCGGTTGCTAAGAACTTGCCCCAAGCTATTCTTGAAGCATTGGTACTTGGTTAGTCTAGCGTGAGCATGATGTAGGCCACCTTTTGGCCCGGTTGAGCTTTGTACCCATTCCTAACATCGCCCTTGCTAGCCCCTTTGTGCCAACCCTTCCTTTTGATTCAGCTCCACTATATTCGCCAAAGCCTCATAGCTGATCCTAGTCGCACACCCAAGTCGAGCTTAGTGTTTTATATTTTCATGTTGGGTTGTGATGTGGTATTTTTTTATTCGTGAAAATGTGGAAGCGCGCCCAAGTTTTATTTGCTGAAATTGTATATTGTGAAAAGAAAAAGTTGACAAAGAAAAATATTTGAAAAAGAGAAAAAAAGAGAAAAGAAAAAGAGAATGAAAAAGTTTGATTGAAAATCTTTATTTGAGATGATTTGGATTTGGAGTAGGCGGTGCACACACCCATTTAGTAAAAGTTAAGTTTGGGGGTGTGGTGCACCCATGTTTATTTTGTGGGCAGCGGGTACTAGTTTTGTACGTTAGCTCATTTGGGTTAGGTGCATACCCTTCATGTTTATCCTTGTTTTCCTCACCGTAACCCAAGCCCCATTATTACCCGAAGTCCTACGGACTTGCGCTTGAGTTGACTAGTGCCGTGGAGAGAGTGCGAACGGGAAAGCTTATGGTTTCCGACATTAGTGGATTCCTTTGGGGGTAATCTTGAGCCCCGGTCTTCGGCAATGCTCACCTTAGTGGCCTGTCTACTTTCTTCCTGCGTAGGACCGGATGATTCACCGTGATTCCACTTTTGAGTAATAATAAATTTTTGCTACGCATTGTGGAAAATATAAAATATTTTGTATACTTAAGAATTTCCTCTACTTTATTTTTATGCACGCGAGCATGCGACTTCGCATGGTACTCCGTTTTGCAATTTCTTTGTTAGCTAGTTCATTTTCCCCGTCTGCTTAGGTTGTGTTTGCTCGGGACGCGCAAACGGTTAAGTCTGGGGGTGTGATGAGTCCTCTTTATATACCTATTTTCGGACTCATCTAGGCTTATTTTCTTGTCTTTGCACACTGTTTAGCGTCATTTGCACTTCTTTTGGTTCGCTACGGTTTTCCACGTCTTGTGCACTTTATTAGCCTATTTCCGTGTGTGTGTGTATTTCCCTCTTTGCTTGCATATTATTTATGTCTGTGACTGCCATAATCGACATCCCGTCCAGTTTTCCTGCAGGTTCTGGGATCGTGTGGGCGTCCGGCATCGGACTTTCACCATTTTTGGCAAAGGAGTCAATGGTCGTGCATTTTTACCTACGCACGACCATCGACCTCTTTGGCGCACGATCATCGGTCGTGCGCAGTCTTGACCTCTCCTGTGAAATTTCTGTCCCGGCATATCGCACGATCACCAGCCATACCGCGCACGATCACTGCTCGTGCGCTGCCGGTCGTGCGCAGTCATGATATCTTTTTCCACTTTTCTGCCTCCATATCGCACGATCACTGACCATATCGCGCACGACCATTGGTCGTGCGCCCGTGATCGTGCGCGCTGTTTAATTCTGTCTTCTATAAATAGCGCAGGTTTCGCCCTATTCCGGATCGCTCGACACTTTCCGCCGTATTTCGTCCCCGACGAGTTTTTCTGCCAACCTCCTTCATTCTCCACCTTAGGGAGGGTCTCCGGGCAAGCTTTCAACGCCAAATCAACGCCGGAGCATCCTCTCGGCCTCCTCCTTCATCCTAGAGCTTCAAGCGGAGTTTTGACCTAGCTTTCTCCATCAAGTTAGGAGGAGCTGGAGCCGCAATCTACGGGTCATTTCAACGAAGAAGACGGGTCCATTGGGAGTGAGTGACAGCCTCCTCTACCCGGACGCAGTTGAGGACCGAGCTTGGACTCGGATTGACAACCCGGGATTCCAACCGTGAGCCCTCAATAAGGCTTCGGATCCGGTCGATTCGCACACCTCTTCCTCTTGTATTTGATAGCTTAGCTTAACTCTTTGTATTGATGAAGTATCTTTATTGATTAGCATTTTCACTTATTCATGTCTATGTGAGTTATTGTGATTTTGTTATTATTGCTTGAGGTGCGCCATATTCCATCCACCACCATCCACCCTTGCCGCACTAGCAATTGCTAGTGGCGTGCGTTGCGAAGAGGTGCTCACGACCCTCATTCCGCCATTCTAACCACCTCATCCGCTAGCCTACTCGTCCATCCGCCAAGCGATTCGGTGCATAGCGGCCCGTGTAGTTTCCATCCCGCCTGGCGAAGCATCGCATAGCGGCGTTGCATAGGAGTAGCTTGTAGATTTTATTTCCTATTTCCGCAACAATCAAAACCCCCTTTTTTGAGCCGACCCGAGGACTTCAATCTCAAGTCCTCCTCGACATTAACTCATCCCTTACTGTGTTCCTCAAGAGACCGACACTCGGGAATTTATTCCCAAACTTTATTACTTGTGCGACCGGTGCGCTTGCCGTAATTCCACGCATCACTTAAAAATCCAAAAAATAAAAAATATTTGAAATAAAAAAATGCTTTTTGTTATTACTTTAATATTTAAGACGTTTTTGTAATTCAATAGTACCCCTTGTTTTTTTTTGTTTTTCTCAAAATCTCATATAAATAACTTAATTAATTATTATATTTCTAATCGCCCTTTTTAATTATGTTTCACAAGTAAAATGTTGGTCATACTGTGTTTCTAATTCACGGTAGCATGTTAGCGTAAAACATTTTTTTTCTAAAACTCGCATTTTCATTATGAGTTTCATTCTTTATTTTCTTTACTTTCTTAAAAATTCATCATCTACTATTTTCCTTTTCGTTTTTGGATAATTTTTGTAAGGTAAACTTTTGAATAGCGTAGTAGATGTAAACGATCCAAGTCACCTATTATTTCTATTTTCAAGATAATTTCATCATTCTTCTTTTATTATCTAGGACTTGTTTTTTTAATTTTTCAAATCTATGTTTAAAAAAAAATTAAAAGCATGAATATGATTTAGGCCATTTTTGTTTTCGTTTTAGCTTTCCTGCCAACCTAAAAACATTCACCACTACTTATCCACTTTTGAGCCTTTTTTCCAATTTCTTTTGATAGCTCCGCTTTTCATATCTTTTTCACCAAAGCAAAAATTTCCAACCTATCTAATAACACTAGCCTTTTTGAGTTTCATAAAGAATTTTTATGATTTTGATAGGTTATTTTATGATATTTTTGGAGAAGTTTTTGAAAAAAGTATGCTCAAAAGAAATGTTTGCTTTTGTTTAGCCAATTCAAAATGAAAATAAAAATATTTATAGCCTTTGTTTTGAAAAAGAAAAAGAGAGAAAAAGAAAAATGGAAAATAAAAAAAAATTATTTAAATATTATGGCTTTTGTTTGGCTCTAATCGTGTCTTTTTAACTTAATTTTTTACTTTCTTATGTAAATATTATTGCCATTAACATTTTCTTGTCGTTTTGTAGGTTTCCATAATTTTGGCCAAAAATAACCTGACACTCCCCCCTATCACGCCTCCCTGGGCGTGTCACAGGGCGTATCACCCGATCCCGAGGAAGCTTGCTGACAGAAAACAAATAATAGGAAAAACGCTATCATGCCCCCCTGACACGCACTCCCCGGGCGTGTCCTAGGGCATGACATGGGGCATGTCGCCCTCTGCCCAATGTTTGCCGCCACATTAAATTCATTTTCGCCTCCGCATGCCAACAGTACTAACACGCCCCCCATCACAGGCATGACCCAGGGCATGTTCAGCCCCTTTTCAAAGACTGACGGATTTACCACCAATGATTGAGACTTAACGTACGTGTCACTCCCCCCCCCCTACACGGGCATGACCTAGGGCATGCCAGCCAGCGTACAGAAGCAATCCTCCTTCCTGCCAGAAACTAGAACCCGAGGTCAAACCCGTACGTGTCACACCCCCTAACACTCCCTCCCTGGGCGTGACCTAGGGCGTAACCAACCCGATTATAAAATCTATAAATTCAGTTCCCCCCCCTTCCATTTCTGACAAGTTTGGGTTGAGAGGGGAGGTGCTTCCCTTTTGTTTACTAGTGTTTTTTAGTGTTCTTCCCTCTCTCTCTCTTTCTCTTTTTGTGTTTTTTAACCCTACCTTTGTGCTCCTTTTGTAATAGCATTTGTATTAGCTTTGTACTTAATTTATAGCCTAGTGTTAATGCTAGTTTAGCCTTTTATTTTTTTGCAATTTTCATTTCCATGCAAGTGTAGCTCCTTTATTTCAAGTTGTAACTTTCTCGTAATATTAATATACAAGTGCTCTTTTCTTACATTGTGTTCTTTATGCATTTCTACTCATCCCTCCTCCTCCACTTCGCTATGATTAACTAATCCTCCTTGTACTCGATCTTGATGATCCGAGGTTCGAGTGATTTAGTTTTGATGCTTTAAATATAACTTTTCTTTTTAGGGTTTAGGCCTTCAAATTACTCTTGATTTTTCTCGTTTAGAATTATATTATTGATATATAATTTCCAATATAGCTTTCATTCTTGGCTAACCGATAGGCCGATAGTTTGAACTTAGCATTCAATAGTAAAGAGAGTAGTACGCACCCCTCGAGAGAGGCAGACGTACAAATCTCCCAGATTGGAGTACAATCCAATTGTTGGGTTCAATGCGTAAAGCGAGCTTTAGGCCTCCGATTTAGACCAGAGACGGTCAGACCTTCCTAAACTCAGTTGGGCATGACTTTGAGAGAAGCGTGTTTAAGCTTTAGGAACCCCCACGGTCAAGGACCTTTCCCCTATTAAGTTTAGGTTTATTTATTGTGTTTTTAATTGACTTTAGCCGAGGTGATTCTCGATCGAGTGCATTTCCATTTCTTCGTTCTAATCCTTTATTGTAAATGCTTCTTTTATGCTTTCTAATTAACTGCATTTAGTTCTCCTTTAGTGCTAGTTTTCCTTCATTAAGTGCATTTAATTTTCTCTTTATCCCAAAAGATTTCCTTTGATAAAATAATAGTCTTCGTGTGAGTAAGTGTACTCAACAGTTCCCGGATTTCAATACGACACTTGTGTCCCCTTGATATAGTTCGATAGGTATACTTTCCTAATTGTATTGCTAGCTCAGCTCTTTTTTCTTAAGCGAAAAGCGATCACCAAGTGGCCAGCCTACTTTCTTCCTACCTATGACCGAACAATTCTCCAAAATTCTAATTTTGAGTAGATACAATATCAATTTATGCATGTTGAAATGTATAAACTTCGTAGTATAATTAAAAAGTTTATCTATTATATTTTTTATGCCCATGATGTATTTTATTTCTCGCAATACTTTATTTTGAAATTACTGAGCCAGAAAACTATTTTCTAGTCCACGGAGTGATGATTTGCTTTGGACATGCAAATTTTTAAGTCTGGTGGTGTGATGAGTCCGATATTTATAAGATTTTTCAGACTCATCTGGGCCTGTTTTCTCACTCGTGCACAGCATTTCAACCGGTAATCGGTTATATTTGCTTCGATCGGTCAATGGCCACACTACGCATCGCTTTGTCCCGAGGGTGTGCAATTGTGCATTCTATTGTCAGGGCTAAGCACATGGTGCTACCCATGGCTCATCCGGTTGATTTATATGTTTGTTTGGAACCTTTGGGGGCTATGCCTTAGTTGGATTTATCGCTGTGCCGGTGGTCGAGAAGTCTGGAATTATATTTCCAGCTCTTGTGTAAAACGAACGATCGTGTGAATTTCTTCGCGCACTAATTCAGCATAACCGTGCATTATACACAGCAATCCTAGGGACGTCTGATCTACCCGTGCGTTTTGTTCCCGCACCATTTCGGCTAAACCGTGCGAGAAGGAATCGCACGGTCTGCATATTGTTCTTGGAATTCCAGCGCTCTGGGGTTAATCGTGCCCTTTCCTTCACGCATGGGCATACGCGCCCGTGCATGAGTAAAATGCTTGGTTTCTCTTTGCTATCCTGATTTTCAGTGCTCTGTGGTTAATTGTGTGATTTGTTCATGCACGGAATGAAGTGTCTGTGCATGAGTAAAATGCACGGTTCCACCTGTTTGCTGGGAATTTCAGCGCTCTTTGGTTACCTGTGTGTTTTCCTTCACGCACGGGAGGAAGCTTCCGTGCTCGAGTAAAACGCATGGGTCAACTCATCTTTCTCGTAGGCCATTATCTGCGCGTTATTGATGCACTGTCATATGCCAAACCGTGCGTGACCAATTTTCTAACATGTTTCTATTTAAGCGCAGCTTTCCTTCCATTAAAGAGGGTGATCATTTTCAGCCATTCTTGTTGCTTTTTTAGGGCAAAACTTTGTCATTCCTCCTCCCCCCTTCATTTTCCACCGAGGAGAGAAGCTCCGGCCATGCTCGCGAAGCTTACCTCTCGCTGGTGCTTGCTCTCGGCCTTCTCCTTCACCTCTTAGCTCTATTAAAAGTTTTGTCGTCATAGCCACCAATCAAAGGGAAGCTTTCAACCTTCTTTTGTATCGTGACACGAAGAAGACAGGTCCATTAGAGGGTAGTGATAGCCTTCTCTACCCCGTACATAGTTGAGGACCAAGCTTGGATGCGGACTGACAACCCAACGATTCCTTCCACGACTCCTCGACGAGCCTTCGGATTCAGTCGATTTCTTGACTTGTTCTTGCTCTATTGGTTTATATGCATGGATAAATCTTCATATGTAGATTATGTTGCACTTTAGTTATAAGCGTTATTTGTTTCATCTCTATGTGAATCTATATTGCTTCACTACTTTAGTTGCTTGAGCAGTGCCCATATTTCCACCCGCCACCATAGTTAGTATTGTCGCACTAGCGATCGCTAGTAGCGCACATTATGACGAGGTGTTTGCGACCCTCAATCCGTTGTTCTACTCATTCCCTACGCCTACCGACTCCTCCATTCCTTTGAGCGAAGCAGCGCATAGCGTCCATCATAGTAGTAGATTTAATTAGCCTTTATTTTCTTGTAAGTAAAACCAAACCCCTTCTTGACCCTTACCAAAGTACGACTTCAATCTTAAGTCCTACCTGAGATATAAATCCACTTAGCGGTGTCCTTGAGAGATTCAATACTTGGTAAAGCCTCCCGATTTTATATTACTTATGCAAACAGTATACTTGCTGTAAGCGCATCACCCCTTCACTCAAGAAAGGGGCAGTGGCTAACTTTCAAGGCCATCCAGTAAAGAACCAGACCAAAGGCAAGTATATCAGCAAGACTGATCTAGCTATCTCTGATATTATAAAAAGCCTGTCATTGTAAAGAAGACTGCTGTAAAGTGCATTAAGTGCAAGCCTTGAAAACCTTCTGGAATACATACCTTCAGTCAGATCCTTGCTGAAAGGAACTTGAAGAAGGCTGTCACACCTCTTCCATCTGTTCAGTCAATAGTTAAGCCAACAGTAGGACCTTCTCAGAAGAGAAGGTACAATATACATGAGTGCTGGTGATTTGGCAAGGTGCGGCATTTTGCCTTAGATTGTTGGTACAATCCTACTATGCCTTGAGCTAGTGTTAGTCCACCAGTCAAAAAAGCGGCTGGTATACAAGTCCATTTTCAGACTAACATGCACCTAAGACCCATTAGATGTTGGGGTACTAAGGTAAAATAAATTATGCAATGCAGGTTAGTCCAAGTGCCAATACCCCTATATGCTACTTGGACAGTAGTTGTTCCAAGCACATGACTGGGATAAGAAGCATGTTTGGTATTGTATCCACAATAACCTAGATTTGTATGAAGTCACCCTTAAACTAAGATTAATTAAGTTCGTATTTAATGCCTTGTTCAAGTTAAGTGTTTGCATGTTATAATTATCAAGTGTTGACCAATGTATGTTTATAATGGGTCACCAAACACAGGACCATACAATGTAATACCTCATTATATAATCCATGGTTATGAATCATATGTAACCTCTCTATTGGGACACACTTCATTTTCAAAGTACTAAAATTTTGAGAGAAAGACTAGTTGCTGGATTCCTTAAAGAAAATTATATTTTCAGAACAACAAAAAAATTTATAAGTGTTTTTCTCGAGAAGGACTTTTTGTACTCGAGTAGAATTAAAGTTAGTACTCGAGTTAGCTAAGTCAAGTATTGGAGTAGCAGAAGCTGTTCTCGAGAAAGCCTAGTGTAATTCTCGAGAAAGCCATGAAGTACTCGAGTATGTCTTGACTCTCCTTCTTGAGTGACCTTAAAATAAGCTCTAAATTCTTCTAAGTCTTTTTCTCGAGAAAGCCAAGGACTATTTTCGAGAATGCCAAGATAATTTCTCAAGAAATAATAGTTCATTACTAGAGAAGTTGAAATTACTTCTCGAGAAGCAGATGTTATTACTCGAGAAGCCGAAGTCATTTCTTGAGAAATAGATGTTTTTTTCGAGAAGTCAAATAATCTCGAGCAGTCATTCTTAATATCTTGAGAAGTCAAAGTTTCTTTTATCAAGTAAGATCTATTCTTCTCGAAAAACCAGAACACATTTTGTGTAATTTCCTTCAGTACTTCTTCTCAAGAAGCCTATATCCTTTCTCGAGAAACAGAAGCTGTTCTCGAGAAGTCTATCTTCCTCTCGAGAAACAAATGTGCAGAAATAGATTTTCTTTAAGTATCTGACGGATTCAATTTCAAATATCATTAACCTTTGATTGGTCCACGTGGCTTGCAATTAATGATATTTAGACCGTTAGGAAAGGCCTATAAAATATCTTGTCAGAATCGACAAACCCTAAGAGGATTTCTTACGGTTTTCTGAATTATTTTCTATCTTCTAAACTGGGAAGGGCCGTCGCCCTGTTATTCATCGCCGATCTTCTCGATCCAGAAATTTGGACAGGAAGGATTCAATCGATCAAGCTACTCATGTTCTGCAAATCTTCTCCTTGATCATGGTGATCCTACGTTCTCAGATCCAAGTAATCTCTGATTTCTTTCTCAACTTTTCTGACTGAGCCTTACGATTTTTCAATAATGAAGAAGCCGAGATTTAGCCAGATCTGTGAAGACAAATTTTGTATTTTCATTACAAATTCATTTTATTCTTGTAGAAGTTATTCTTCGAGATTATAGGAGTTATTCTTCAAATTTTGTTGGACTTGTTCTCCAAGTTGTTGTACGAGTGGTTTTACTCTGAGTTGTAGGAACATTGTCCCAAGTTGTTGGATTGTTTTCCAATCGAAGATAATAGTGAAGTAGCCGAGTCTAGCGTGGTGCTGGATCGGTGAGATGGATAGTGGACGTACCCAAGGTTAGGGAATCACTATAATTTTTGGTGTTGTCCGTGGTTTGCTTGTTTATTTTCTGCGCATCTCTCATATAATTTTTTATTCTGCAAAAAGATGCAGAACTCAACTATTCACCACCCTCTAGGTGATTAAGGTAGACAACTAGAAATTATCAATTGGTATCAGAGGCAGGTTGTTCTTCAAAAGGTTAACACCTTGAACAGATCTGATCCTAGTTGTCTAAAGAGTACACAAGCACGGTCAGAGTCAAGGATTTTGCTAAACTCCCCGTATGCACTAAGGCAAACTTCCCCATATGGAAAGAATGGGTGAAGTTCTTCATGGAAGTAGTGGATCCAAGGATTTTCATGATAGTGGAACAAGGCCCCTACATTCCTATGACGGCCTCCACTTTTTATTCTTCAAAGAAAGTACCAAATAAGCTGATGGATCTAGAAAAAGATGAGATCACACTTGTCTCTCTAGACAAGAAAGCTAGAAATTTCATCGCAAGTGCAGTTGATGATTCTATGCTACAAAATCTCATTCACTGCAAATCTGCCAAAGAGATATGGCAATCTCTGATCGTGTTGATGGAGGGCAGCAAAGAAGTAAGGGATTATAGAAGATACTTTTTGAACCAAAAGTATGAGGCCTTCAGGCAAGGTCCCAAAGAAACTATATCAAACACCTTTGAAAATTTTTTCAAGATCGTCAACGGTCTGAGGAACTATGGTCGAGTCTTCACTAATGGAGAATTAAACGAGAAGCTCCTAAGATCCTTAACTAAGGAATGAGACAACAAAATATGTGCCATAAACGAGTTTGGAAAACTTGCTAAGAGTGATCCTTAGAACCCCTTCGGGAAGCTGATGTCATATGATCTTCAAATAAATACAAGAAAAGGTGAAGAAGAGGGAAGCAGATCCTCGTCGAAGGAGAACTCTATCGCGCTAAAGGAAGATAGCTCAAGGAAGTTCAAAGTTGCATCTCCTGATCCTGCACAGGAAGAAATTGAATAAGAAGATTTGAAAGTTATTACTTAAAGGTTAGCTAGTCACCTAGAGGGGGGTGAAAGGTTTTGTAAATTACTTAAGACTTGTTGCTGTTTATAGTTTTTGTTATCTAGAGCTTGTACTAATTACCGAAATTATAAGAAAAAAACAAGCAACACAGCAAGCATACAAGCATTTATAGTGGTTCCCCAATTGGGTACATCCACTTTCCCTCCCACCTATCCAACTGATTTGTTGGTCTAGGCACAAACTCAACCAATATGGTCCTCAGAGCTTACACCTCAGGCCCTCTTCCTTACACACAGATTCTTTTTAGAATCCAAACTCAGAACCACAAGGGTTCCTACTTCAGAGCCCTACAGTGCTCCTACAACTCAGTGGTCCACTGACCACCTAGCTTAGCCTTATTTCTTAGACCTATAGCTCAGGCTTCTCATCCCTACAACTTCAGGCACACAACCCTACTATTAGAGTACTGCAACACTCTTACAACTCAGTAACTATCCAGGTACCTACCGTAGTGCCCTTCCAGGCACCTACAGCTCAGCCTCCTCCAAGTCCTACAACTCAGTGACATACTTGTCATCTATGGCTCAGTGACCCGCCAATCACCTAACTCAGGCACTATGCTTTACACTCAAGCTGGAAGGATAGCCCTACCTCAAATCCATACTTGGATACAACCTCAGAGAGAAGCACTCTCCTACCTTAGGCACTTAAGCCCTACAGTTTAGATCTGCACTTGGATCCTACCACAGTACCCCAGCAGGGCACCTACCTCAGTGACTAATTAGTCACCTACCACTCAGGCATAAAGTGCCCTACACTTAGATTAAGATAAACTTAATCTTATAGGAAATAACCAAGTAAAATTGAAATATTGACTCAGAGATAAATCTCTGAGTATAACTTGGTGGACCGAGCAGTTATCAGTCCAGCCCAATGATGTAGAAGGGATGAGTCTTCTTCTACAACAGACTTCGTCTTTGCTGTATAGGTGAGCATATATCTATTGTTGAAGGCATACACCCCTTCACACAGCTATCTTCTATTGCTGATGGATTAAATCAGCCAACTTGTTCTTCAAGGAACAATCCTGCTGAACTAGAAGAAGCTTAGGCTATCTTTGCCTTCTGGCTTTCACTACTGAACATTGCTTTCAAGCTTGTCGAAGAAGACGAAGTACAGCCACCTCTTTTTCATTTTTTTATTTCGTTCTTATTTTTCGTTAACCCTAATATTCTTTTCTTCTCTTTCTTTTATATCTGTTGATTTGAATCAATGACATAATTTGAATGTGGGCCTAGTCAATTATAGTTAGCGCCACCTCCCTCAGAAGAAGATAAATAGTATCTTCTAGCACTACTGTAGCTTTCCCGCAACGACATGAAGTATTTGGACTGGGGTCGACCATCGTCGATATGAGATCGACGAACTCTGTCCTGAGCTTGACGAACTTTAGAATCTTCAACTTTAACTTGAGCTCAACGAAAGGCGGGCTCATGTCGAAGAACACTGAATCTTCAACCTTTAACCTGAGCTCGACGATATGTGAGCTGAGCTCGATGAACGCTGAATCTTCAAACTTCAACTTGAGCTCGATGAAAGGCGGGCTCAGGTAAATGAACTCTGAATCTTCAACCATCAACTTGAGATCGACGATCAGTGAGCTGAGCTCGATGATAGTTTTTTTTGTATTTAAGCTATTAGGGTATTTTTAGGTCTTTATTGTGCAAGTCTTGTCTTATTAGCTTATATGTACCCCCTCTTGTATTTATTTATGCCACGAATGTTTTTTTGCTCCTTTGCAGGTTTTTTCAATTTTCAGCAAAAATGACTAGACACGGCCACCAACACGGCCGTGTCATGTGGCGTGTCACTTGTTCCCAAGGAAGTTACCCACCAGAGGAAAGTCCAGAGTTCATCCCGAGTAGGACACGGCTCAAACACGGCCGTGTCGCTGGCCATGTCAAGCAGGTCGTGTCAACGTGAGGAGTGTCACCAGAAGCCGATGACTTTCCAGAGAAGGACACAGCCACCAACCCGGCTGTATCGCCGGGCGTGTCACAAGAAGTCAAGGACTTTCTAGAGAAGGACACGTCCACCAGCATGGTCATGTCACCGGGCGTGTCGCCACCTCCTCGAAGCATGTTTCCCGACATTAATGCACCACTGTCAAAGCCCATCAACTACATAGGACACGACCACCAATACGGTCGTGTCATGGGCCGTATCAGCATGGGCCTGCCCGCCGATTCGGCGATGTAATGATCATTCCAATCAGAACCAGAGCCAGAGGTCAACCAGCACGGGACACGGACACCAACACGGCCGTGTCGTCGACCGTGTTGGCCCCTCAAGATTTTCTATAAATTCGGCCCTTCCCCCTTTATTTTCCAGAGAGTCTTGGATGGTGTAGGGTGGTGCTGCCCTTTTGTTTTTAGAAGTTTTTAATGGATTTTCTTAAGTGTACTTTCTTTCTCTCTTAAGCTTTAATTAGCTAAATCTTAGTGCTCTCCTTCTAAACAAGTTCTTGTAATTTGTTTTAGTAGTTTAATGTTAATGCTAGCCTAGTTTTATTTTCCATGCACTTGTAATTTTAATTTCCAAGTTGTAAGCTTTCTTTATCATTAATAAAAAAAGTGTTGTTTTCTCTCCTCTTTCTACCTTGTTTTCATTATGTTCTTCTTCTCATCTCCTTTCCTCCACTTCACCATGAGTAACTAATCCTTCTTATACTCGATCTGGATGATTCGAGGTATGAGTTGATTAAGTTAGGATGCGTTAATTTTTCTTTTTTCTTTTTAGGGTTTATACCTTGGATTACCCTTGATTAAATATTGATTGGAGATATATCATCGATATATATTTTGCATCTTTGCTTTCATTCTTGGCTAGCCGAGAGGTCGATTGTTTAAAGTGAGCGCTCAAGAGTGAAGAGAGTTGCACGTACCCCTCGAGAGAGGCAGACATTAAATCTCCCGGATTGGAATGAAATCCAATAGCGGGGTTCATAGCGTAAGGAGAGCTTTAGGGCTCCGATTTTTATGAGAATCGGTCGGACCTTCCTAAACTCAGGTGGGCACGTCTTCATGAGAAGTGTGTTCATGCTTTAGGAACCTCCACAGTCAAGGTGGTTTACCTTATTAAGCTAGAGTGTTTTTATCGCATTTGTTTATTCAATTATTGCCGAGGTGATTCTTAATCGAATACTTCTTTTTGTCCTCATTCAACCCCTTTTTTTAATCGATAGTTGTTGTCTTTCAAGTTTAGTGTTAGTAGTGCTTTCATTTTATGCAAGTGTTTTCCTTTATGCTAGTAGTCTTTCCTTTTTAGTTAGTAAACAACCCTAGTTTTCCTTCGATAAGATAATAACGTTCGTGTGAGTAAGATTACTGAACGGTTCCCGAATTTAAATACGACACTTGTCTCCCCTATCAATAATTCGACAGGTATAATTTCTTAGATGGATTGCTAGTTCGGTTGATTTTCTTTTCTTAACGAATAGAAGACCACCACTCGAAGAACTCTGAATCTTCAACCTTTAACTTGAGCTCGACGATATATGAGCTGTGCTCGACGAATTCAACATTCTTGACTTAGAAAATTTCTACTGGTTTTGTCTCAGCAGTTCCTTCTCAACTATCTCAGTGGTTTCTTCTTCACAGTTGAGACGAGTCTATCTAGGCGGTTTATCAACTATCTCAGCGATTTCTTCTTCACAACAGAGACAGTCTTCTGTCTCAGCGGTAATTTCTTCACAGCCGACACTGTCTTCTATCTCAGCAGTTTAGTTAAGACCAACACTTCTCTAAACGATATTTGTTGAGCTTCTCAGCTGTCTCAGCGGTTATGCTGAGACATTCTTTTCATCTATCTTAGCTGTCTCAGCGGTTATGCCTTAGCCAAATTTTCTGACTTCCAACTTCCACTTCCTATTCACCTGTCCAATCAAGGACAACCTACATGTAATAACTCAAGCATACATCAAATACATTATCCCCCTTAGCATGATTGGTGATGCCTATTCAAATCCTAAGGAACATTGAAGGGCACAATTCCCAACAAGACTAGGAGCCAAGATCCTCGGGCTCAGAGTTATAAGATGGAGAGTTCTCCCAACTCTCTAGGCAGTTCAAAAAGTTTCTAAGTAAGAAGAATCAGTGGAAAGGCAATGGCTTTTCCTCTAGAAGATCACGTCACGAAGTTGATCGTCATAAGAAAGGCTCAAGTAACCACGATAGGTATAACTCCAAACCGAACAAACATATTTCATCTAATATTATTTGTTACTGTTGGAAGAAGCCAGGGCATGTAATTGCTGATTGCCCGCACAATAAGAAAGAGGGTGGAAGAAGAGAAGAAAATAAGTCTTCTTATAGTAAAAAGAAATCTGAAAGAAGCCTAGTAGCTAAGAAGGAAAAAAATCTCAATGACACTGACTCATCTGAGTCAAGTGAGGAAGAGGAAGCCTACATTGGGCTAATGGCACAAACAAACGAGGAAGAAGGACCCCAGTTCACTATGAAGGTAAATTCTCACACCCCTCTCTCAGAATCTGATGATTCAGACCATGATCATGGGAATGCTCCTTTGATGATGAGTCTGAACTCATGACTCAATACAAGGAGTTGATCAGAGCTTACGACAAATGTAAAAGAGTCACAAGAAATCAAGCCAAGGAGATCAAATCTCTTAAGGCTGAGGAAAGCACTCTGAGGGAGGAAGTCGCAAGGATGGACTCACTCATAAAGGAATTCCATGCCGTGATGGAAGAATATAATAAAGCTCTCGAGCACCTAAACCTGAAAGAGAAAATCAACGAGAAATTGGACGAACAACTTGCCGCTGAAAAGAAACTAGTTGAAAGTTTCTCCAAGCCAAAGACAGTCCTTCCACTTGTTGCTGAATTCTCTGCTCAGGCCAAAGGAGCTAGCTTAGGCCATCAGGCTGCTCCTAGCAAATATTCTAGGAGGAATAAAGCTCAAAGAAGGAATAAGGCTGCTAAGAAAGCTTTAACCAAGGGAAGGGGAAAGAACTTTTAGATCAAACTTCGTTTAAGCAGGTCATCTTCCAAACATACAAGTTTGATTTTGATTCATCCCATGATCACCATGCCAGGCCTACTTATTTAGAGCCCAAGTCATGATACCAAGGATGGACCTGTCCCCAAAACATTGGTGAAAGTGTACTCAAGGCACCTTATGAGGAAATCCAAATGAAATACTATGGTCCATATGTTCATGTCCATAATATTAAGAGAGAACCTAAGGCCAAGCAAGTTGTACCAAAGGAAAAGGAGGTGAAAAAGTCTTATGAGTGCCATCATCATGAGGCTTCATCCTCCAGATCAATCGCCCCTACAAGACTACTAGTTCAAATGGTCAAGTAGGAGACTTGGAAAAGGTACAATAGGTTTGACTGTTGGTGTTGCGGCAAAGTTGGTCACTTTGCTGTAGATTGCTGTTTTAATCCCAGAAGCTTTAAAACTCCTCTAGTGAATCATACAAGGCATACCACTTGTAATGTTAACACTCCTAGGGGGAGCATGCTGATAAATAACCAAGGACTCAAAAGTGTTTGGGTTCCTAAGGTAAACTAATTCTTTTTTTGCAGGAATGTCCAAAGGACAACAAATCGTCCATCTGGTATTTGGATAGTGGATGCTTTCGGCACTTGACTGGGACAAGAAGCCTTCTTCAAAAGTATTCTCCAATTGTGAATGGGCCAAAGGTTATCTTTGGTTGTTCTGATAGGGGAATCACAAGAGGCTACGATATGATACCTAACGGTAGTGTATCCTTCTCAAATGTGGCTTATTTTGAAGGATTAGAACATAATCTTATAAGCATAAGCCAGCTATGTGATAAAGGATACATAGTAGAATTTCATGCAGACAAGTGCTTGATAAAATCGGTAGATAACTTAGAAACGATTCTATCAGGCACTCGTAGTAGAAATATTTTTTGTTTATATTTTATTTGCATTGACTCCTCTACACCAGTGTGTTTTTTGGCAAAAGATAGTGAATCTCTTAATGACCAGTGGCACAAGAGATTAACACATATAAATTTCAAAACTATTAATAAATTATTTTCTCTTAATTTAGTACGTGATGCACCCAACGTTAAGTGTGTTAAAGATTGACCTTATCATGCATGAGTAAAATGCAAGCAAACAAGGGCTACCTTTAAAAAAAAATTTGGCAAAGATTCTAATAGGTGTTTACACCTACTTTATATGGACATGTTTGGTCCCCTGTAAATTAGAAGTTTGGGAGGTAAGGATTATACACTGGTTATTATATATGACTACTCTCGTTTTGCATGGGTGTTCTTCCTAAAATACAAGTCAGATACTTTCGATGTTTTCACTAATTTTGTCAGGAAGATCCACAATGAATACAACTGTTTAGTTGTCAAAATCAGAAGTGACAATGGAACAGAGTTCAAATTTGGAGCCTTGAAAGAATTCTGTGAAAGCCTAGGTATCTTTCATGAGTTCTCCTCTCCTCATACTCCTCAACAGAACAGTAACTAAGAGAAGGAATAGAACACTCATAGAGGCCTGTAGAACCATGTTGAGTGATGCCTCACTACCAGAATACTTCTGGGCTGAAGCCGTCATCACTGCTTGTCACGTGCAAAATAGAGCACTAATAAATAAAAACCATGATAAAACACCTTACGAATTACTAAAGGGCAGGAAACCAACTATTTCATAATTTAGAATCTTTGGAAGTAAATGCTTCGTACTCAACAATGGGAAGTATCACACAACTAAATTCAGTGAAAAGACTTTTGAAGGTATTTTCTTAGGATATAGTAGTCATAGTAAGACATATATGATTTTCAACAAGAAATCTCTAGTCATAGAAGAATCTATTAATGTTGTATTTGATGAGACAAGCTTGCTACAAAGAAACTCTTCTAGTGTGTTTGTTGAAGATGCAGGTTAAAGACTAAAAGAATTAAGCTTGGATGAGTCAGTCAAAGAAAAAGGTCAAGAATTCATCACAATCACCACTCCAACCCCAATTGGAGAGGTTGATCACCATGATGAAGATGTCATTCAAGCTGATGAAGTCACTCCAGTGATAGAGGAAGCTCTAGATGCAATTAATTTAGAGCTCAGACACATAAAGGATCACCCTATTGATCAAATCATAGAAGACCCTCATGATCGTGTCAGAACTCATAGAGGTACAACTAATGAGATTTTGTATTCGAGTTTTCTCTCGCAGGTTGAACAAAAGAAGTTTGAGGAAGCAAATAAGGATGCATCTTGGGTAATGGCAATGGAAGAAGAACTAAATCAGTTCAAACATTTCCAAGTCTGGAAGCTTGTACCAAAACTCCAGAGGAAAGAATGTGATTGGAACAAAGTGGTCTCTCAAAATAAGTTGGATGAAGATGGAACCAAAGTCAAGAACAAAGCGAGACTCATCGCCCAAGAGTACAAACAAGAAGAAGGGATCGACTTCGATTAGACATATGCGTCAGTAGCAAGACTGGAGGCAATCATGTTGTTCCTCGCATATGCTGCACTCAAAGGCTTCACTGTCTACCAAATGTATGTGAAGTCAGCCTTCTTAATGGTGACATAAAGGAAGAAGTGTATGTGTAACAACCTCAAAGTTTTGTTGATCGTAAACATCCTAATTTTGTTTATGTATTATTTAAAGCATTATATGGTTTGAAACAAGCTCCACAAGCTTGGTATGAAACGTTGTTTAACTTACTTCTTGAAAACAAGTTCACAAGGAGAAAGATAGAAAAGACATTATTTCTTAGGGAAGTAAAAGGCAAGATTTTGCTAGTGCAAATCTATGTCGATTACATCATTTTTGTTTCTACTGACGACATCCTTTGCAAGAAGTTTTCCAAACTTATGCATGAGAAGTTTTAAATGAGCAGTAAGGGATATATAAAGTATTTCTTGGGACTTTAGGTGAAACAATTTTAGGATGGAATTTTTATCTCTCGGATGAAGTTCACTAAAGAGTTGGTCAAGAAGTTCGAAATGGAGAATGCAACCTCTATGAGGACTCCAATGGGTTCAGCTATGTCTCTGGACAAGGATGAGAAAGGGGAACCTTTTGATGAAATCAAACACAAAAGCATAATTGGATTCTTGATCTTCCTTACTGCTAGTAGGCCAGTCATCTTGTTTTCAACATATGTGTGTGCAAGATATAAGGTGAACTTTAAGATATCTCATTACACTGCTGCAAAGGGGATTTTGAGATACTTTAAGGGCACACCAAATCTTTGCTTATGGTACCCAAGAAATAAGGATATCGAGCTAATTGGATTTTCTTATGCATATTTTGCAAGTTGGAAATATGATAGAAATAACACTTCTGGTACTTGCTAATTCCTTGGAAGGAGACTCATCTCATGGAGCAGCAAAAAGCAAAAATTATATCGCAATCTCGACAACCAAGTTTGAATACATTTCTGCTAGCAGTTGTTGTGCACAATTACTCTGGATCAAGAATCAACTTGAAGACTATAAAATGAAGGTCAATAACATCCCACTGTTCTGTGACTCCTCCAGTGCAATTGCAATAGCCAACAGCCGGACAAAGCACATAGAGCTGAGGTACCATTTCATCAGGGAACATATGGAGCAAGGAGACATCAATCTCGAGTATGTTCATACTGACATGCATGTTGCAGAAATTTTCACGAAGCCACTGGATGAGACCAAGTTCTTGTTCTTCAAAACAGAACTTGGCATGCTCAACAAGGAAGGATGAAGAAAAGGGCCTCAGAACAAGCTCAAGAATCGGGTTACCCTTCAATAAATCAAGAAAATTCTATGTCTGGACTTCATTTCTCGAGAAGAATTTTATTACTCGAGTACTTAGCAGACTACTCGTTAACCACAGCTCCTTCCTGAGAAATATTACCCGATTTATTCACTTCTCCTCGATAACTTCATACTTACCACTCGAAAAGGATATCTCCACTTGAGAACAAGATCTCTTCTTCTCGAGAAAATATATGCCTCCTCTCGAGAAATTATTTGTCTATCGAGAAATCACATGCTAATTTTTCCTCCAAGTTCAAATTTTTGATATTAGCACCCAGGCACCTCAACAGCCACATTTCAGGTATTTCATTATTATTATTACCTTAATCATCAAGATTTAGTGTTTATATATAAATAGACTAAGTCCAGAAAAATCCAAATCCCGAATTTCAAAATCATTCTCTCGAGAAAACACTTCGTCTTCTCCAACTCCGCCGCTTCTCTCGCAAACAACAGTGTTCCTCCTCTCGCTGACTAACAGACATTTAGTTCTTGAAGAAATGGCTCCTTCATCCTAGATAGGCATCGACAGTGAACTTATCTCAACTAGAATCACCGAAATTTCTGATGACTTCAGAAACATTCTCATCTTGCTCGACAACGCTTGATTATCTTTCGATCTTCACAATCCTTACAAAGTTCTCATATCTGATGTAGAAGAGTTCTTCCAAGATGCTAAGGTCAAGCAAAATGGCAAGCTTTTGAAAACTAAGGTACGGGACATCAAAATCAAGAAAACTTCTACCTATATTTCTCAACTTCTATAGCTGTCGTTTATTGATGAGGAAGACGACCTAGAAAGTACAGACTAAGACCGGGCTTTCAAATTCTGTGTCCTTCCTAAATCCACCATCACAGTTCGCCGACAGAACATGAATACAGAGAGCAAACTTCTTGTCGATATTCTGGGAAAGGTCCTTCTCTACCATACCAGTTCTATAAGCTACATCACCACTGAATTCTTTGACATGATGACAACAGTGATCTGTAGAAAGAAATTCCAATGGGGGATGATGATTATTGACAAAATCAAAGAGAGCAAAAAAAGTGCCAACTATGGCAGAATTATGTCTCTGTATCTAAATTAGTTGAAGCCAGATGTTTTTACCTTAGCTAAGGGCATGACAATTCATCACATGAAGAAGGTTTCCATCACCTCCATCCAGAGATGGGAATTCAAGCTTCAAAGACCAGGCCAAGCCCATCCAGCTCCAAGGGAAGTTGTAGATAAATTCAGGACCCCATCTCCCCTCTCTCATCAAACAACTGACACATCTGATCCAATTATTGAGGCGGAGTCTGCTCCATTTGCACAAGTGACAGTTCCAGATCCAGCTCTAGTTCTATCGGATGTTCAGGCCCAAGTCTCAAGTCCTCCAGATGCTGAACTTATAGTCATATAAGAAGACACAACTCTATCTATTGCTGCAAAGGACACTACTGTACTAGAATATGGCTCAGGTCTTGTTGATGATAACCTGCCTGATCAAGAAATTCATACTGATGCACAGGTAAAAGATCAATTTATATCTACAGAAGATGACATTAACAGGATGATAGAGGAACTCTCCTCTAAAGAAACTCCCTTCCCTCTGCCTGAAGAAAAATCTTCTCAACCAGAATCTTCTCACCCCCAGTCTCCTATTGAGGATGAACAAGATGAAGAGACAGTTTCTATTTTGATGATAAAGAATTATCTCCTGAAGCAGCTGAACCTCTTCTCCAAAGCCTGCATTTCAACAGTCCAACTATCATAGGTGATGATGTTGAAGATGAAATACCAACTACTAGAAGAAATCAGTCCACATCTACTATGCTCATTGAAGAAATAGTTCCCTGGACATCTCCAATCCTTCCTCCTCCACCTCCTCCAGCTATAGCAAATACTTAAGATACCCTTCTAGGTAAGATTGAGTCTCTTTTAGCCCAACAAAGAACATACTTTGATGACTCTCTTAAAGTTGTAACTGACAAAATAACTGCTCTAGAGAAAGAGATGAGGAGAGGCTTCGCTGAGATTAAACATAATACTGATTCCCTCAAAAACCTATTCCAAATAGGTGGGAAAGCTTTAGATCACACAATTACTAGTATTGGTCACATAATTGACTAATCAGTCACCATGGCAAATAATCAGATTCAATTGGAAAAGTCTGCTGAAGGGCACAACTACAAATATGAGAAGAAGTTTGCAAGTTCAAAGAGGAAGCTATAAGCACCCTATCTATAGAAGTCAGAAAGGGGGAGAAATTGGTAAAGGAATATCAAGAAAAGTTTGATGGAAACATGAAAACTCTTTGGGAAGCAAAGCTGAAAGAGATAAATACTGATGTCCTAACCCAAATTGCTAGTGTTAAATTTCATGCATATGATACAACAGTTTGGATGCACAACCAAATCTTCCATGAATTTAGAGTTGATCCAAATGTTGTTCCTCCTCCTCTTCTCAATCCTACTGTCCTACAGCCTTCTGCCCAGATGCCTTCTTTCTCTCCTAGACCTGAAGATTATGAAGCCCCTCCTGCAGAGTATTCCCAAGTTTTGTAAGAACAAGAGATTCCTCAGATTCCACCTCAAGAAATTCCAGCTCCCAAGAAAATAAAATATGGTGACGGTGCCACTGCAAGCCGGTCCACTCCAAATCCAGAAGCTGAAAGAAGAAGAGCTCAAGAATTTGCTGAAGTATTGTGCCCAACCTCCAAGTTACTAATTCTTGACACTCCAAAACTCGTTGTGGATTTCAATGAAATTAGAAATGATCATTATAGCCCTAATAAATGGGACATGTTTGAGAAATCTCTTACCAAGAGGAGAATATATGACAGAAAATATGGCAAGAACAATCCCAAGACTCCTCCCAAACCTGCTAAGTACTCTCCTAAACCATACAGCTATCGGAAGATGCAGCAAGAAAAGAAAGATAGGGCATCATCAATAGAGCAAGTAATAATTGAAGATGATCATAAGTTTCATATATAAGATTTTGTGGAATAGGACTTTTTCATGGACAATGTCTATATATATATATAAATGTTTAAATTTTGATTATCTAAATTTTCTATTGCATAACATTTAATCCATTATTCTGCTTATTAGTTATTTTATTTGTTTATCTTGATGTAATTCACCTTATTGTAGAGGGTTCTGAGTTCTACAAATAGTGGAGATTGTTGGGTATTGTATCCACAATAACCTAGATTTGTATGAAGTCACCCTTAAACTAAGATGAATTAAGTTTATATTTGATGTCTTGTTCAAGTTAAGTGTTTGCAGGTTATAATTGCCAAGTGTAGACCAATGTCAGTTTACAATGGGTCCCCAAACACAGGACCGTATAGTGTAATCCCTCATTGTGTGATCCATGGTGTTGACTCATATGTAACCTCTTTATTGGGACACACTTCATTTTTAAAGTATGAAAGTTATGGGAGAAAGACTAGTTGCTGGATAACTTGAAGTATTTTTTTTTTCAGAACAACAAAAAATTTTCTAAGTGTTTCTCTCGAGAATGACTTTTTGTACTCGAGTAGAATTAAAGTTAGTACTCGAGTTAGCTCAGTCAAGTATTCGAGTAGCAGAAGCTGTTCTCGAGAAAGCCTAGTGCAGTTCTTGAGAAAACCATACAGTACTTGAGTAGGTCTTGACTCTCCTTCTGTGTGACCTTAAAATAAGCTCTAAATTCTTATAAGTCTTTTTCTCGAGAAATATAAGGACTGTTCTCGAGAAAGCCAAGATAATTTCTCAAGAAATAATAGTACATTACTTGAGAAGTAGAAATTCCTTCTCGAGAAGCAGATATTATTACTCTAGAAGCCGAAGTCATTTCTTGAGAAATAAATGTTGTTCTCGAGAAGTCATTCTTCTCTTCTTGAGAAGTCAATGTTTCTTTTCTCAAGTAGGATCTATTCTTCTCGAGAAAGCAGAACACATATTCTGTAATTTCCTTCAGTACTTCTTATCGAGAAGCCTATATCCTTTATCGAGAAACAAAAGCTGTTCTCGAGAAGTCTATCTTCCTCTTGAGAAACAAAAGTGCAGAAATAGATTTTCTTTAAGTATCTGACGGATTCAATTTCAAATATCATTAACCTTTGATTGGTCCACGTGACTTGTAATTAATGATATTTAGACCATTAAGAAAGGCCTATAAAAGGACTTGTAAGAATTGACAAACCCTAATAAGATTTCTTACATTTTTCTGAATTATTTTCTAACTTCTAAATCGGGAAGCGCCGCCTTCCTATTCTTCATCGCTGATCTTCTCGATCCAGAAATTCAGACATGAAGGATTAAATCGATAAAGCTATTCATCTTCTATAAATCTTCTCCTTGATCGCGGTGATCCTACGTTCTCAGATCCAAGTAATCTCTGATTTCTTTCTCGACTTTTCTGATAGAGCCTTACAATTTTTCAAGAAGGAAGAAGCCGAGATTCTGCCAGATCTGTGAAGACAATTTGTGTATTTTCATTACAAATTCATTTTATTCTTGTAGGAGTTATTCTCCGAGATTGTAGGAGTTATTCTCCGAGTTTTGTAGGAGGTTTTCTCCGAGTTGTTGTATGATTAGTTTTACTCTGAGTTGTAGGAACATTTTCCAGAGTTGTAGGATTGTTTTCCAATCTGAGATAATAGTGAAGTAGCTGAGTCTAGCGTGGTTCAAGATCGGTGAGGTGGAGAGTGGACGTACCCAAGGTTGGGGAACCACTATAATTTTTGGTGTCGTCTGTGGTTTTCTTATTTATTTTTTGTGCATCTCTCGTACATTTTTTTATTCTGAAAAAAGACGCAGAACTCACCTATTCACCCCCCCCCCCTCTTGGTGATTTAGGTAGACAACTAGAAATTATCAAATCAACTTAAAGGAATACACTCATGTAAAAGATAGACCTAAAGTTATCTTTGGTGGTTCAGATAGAGGAGTGAAAAGAGGTTACGATACGATTACCAATGACATAGTCACCATTTCAAAAGTGGCTTATGTTGAAGGGTTGTAACACAACCTTATAAGCATAAGACAACTCTCTTATCTTGGATATGTCATTGTCTTCCACAAGGATGAGTGCCAGTTTAAGAGGTCAACTGACCAAGAGGTCATCTTGACAGGCTCTAGGAGTGGAAATATTTATTTCTTAAATTTCCTTTGTCAATATACATACTCTCCTATTTGTCTAGTGGCAAATGAGAAAGTTTCTTATTGTGTGCAATGACATAAGAGCCTAGCTTATTTGATTTACAAGACTATTGGAAAGCTCTTTAGTGAAGAGCTAGTTAGGAATGGTCCTAACATGAAATGCACTATGGAAAGCTTGTGCTCAACATGCCAAAAGGGCAAGCAGACCAAGGCTTCCTTCATGGGAATTGGGACCAAAGACTCTGTAAGTTGATTATACCTCTTGCATATGGACTTGTTTGGTCCTATGGCAATTCATAGTCTAGGTAGGAAAGTCTACCCCCTTGTGGTGGTTGATGACTATTCTAAGTTTACTCATATGTTCTTTCTTAAGACATACAATGAAGCCCTTGATGTCTATATGAAGTTTGTCAAGAAAATTCATAATGAGTTTGATAGTACTGTGTTCAAAATCAGAAGTGACCATGCAACTGAATTCCAGTCTAAGAGCATGACAAAGTTCTGTGAAGAGCTAGGGATTCATCAAGAATTTTATTCTCCAAGAATATCCCCGTAAAATGGGATTGTTTAGAGGAAAAATTGAACTCTCATAGAGGCTGGAAGGACATTATTGAGTTGCACATCTCTTCAAGAATATTTCTAGGATGAGATAGTAAATACTACATGTCATGCCCTTAACAGAGTCCCTATCACCAAGAGCCACAAGAAGACTCCCTATAATATCTTGAAGGGCATAAAACCAAACTAGGGCTATCTAAGGATCTTTGGTAGCAAGTGATCTGTGCTTCATAATGTTAAGTCCCATGTGACTAAGTTTGTTGCCAAGTCCTTTGATGGGATTTCTGTTGGGTAAACCAATCTTAGTAAAGCCTATAGGATCTATAACTTGAAATGCCAAGTTGTAGAAGAGTCTGTGCATATAGTCTTTGATGAGTCTACCATGATTAACAGTGAGCTGCCAAGCTCCTCTTATAGCACTGTAGGTATAGAGATGATGATGGACAAGCTAACCATCAAAGAAGCTTCTCAAGAAAACTAAGTTGGAGTGGATATTCTAGATGATGTGCAAGGCACACTTGAAGAGGATTAAGATCAGCAAGAAGCTGTTGTTGAAGCTGATGCTGAAAGAAGATTGCCTCCAACTGTATGGCATTTATGAGATCATCTAAGATACTAGATTATTGGAGATATAAACCAAGGAGTGGTGACAATAAGCAAGAGTCTTAATATAACAATGTATACAAGTTTCCTTTCACAAGTTGAGCCCAAGAGATTTGAAGACGCCAACATAGATTAGTTTTGGATTTGAGCTATGCAAGAGGAATAGAGCCAATTTAAGAGATGGAAGGTCTGGAAGCTAGTTCCCAAACCACAAGGACATAATGTCATTGGAGTCAAATGGATCTACAGTAATAAACTTGATGAAAATGGCATTATAATCAAGAATAAGGCTAGACTAGAAGCTAATGTCTACATACAAGAATAAGGTATTGATTTTTAACAAACCTTTGCCCCTATAGCAAGATTGGAAGCCATTAGACTTTTCCCTGTATATGCTGCATTCAAGGTATTTAAAGTATAACAGATGGATGTGAAGTCAGACTTTCTGAATGGTTACTTAAAGGAAAAAGTCTTTGTTTAGCAACCTCTAGGTTTTGTTGATTTTAACTCACTTGAATTTGTTTATAGTGTTAGGAAAGCTCTATATGGGCAGAAGCAAGCCCCTAGAGCAAGGTATGATACATTGTCTAGCTTCCTCATTGAGAGCAAATTCTCAAGGGGAAGATAAAAATGACTCTATTCCTAAGGGAATCTAAGTGTAAGACCATCCTAGTCCATATATATATAAATCACATTATCTTTGAATCTACTGATGACAACCTTTATAGGAATTTAGCCAAACTTATGCAAGGGAAGTTTGAGATGAGCAGTATGGGTGAACTTAAGATCTTCTTGGGACTCATAGTAAGACAGACTGATGATGTCTTTTCCATATCCCACTCGAAGTATACCAGGGAGTTGATCAAAAAGTTTGTTATTGAGAATGCCTCCACCATGAAAACTCCCATGGGGTCAAGTATGCATATAGGCAAAGATGAGGCATGGAAACTTGTTTATAAAACATTGTGTAGATGGATAATTATCTCCCTTCTATATCTTACTACAAGTAGGCCAAACATCATGTATGCTACATGTGTTTGTGCTAGGTATCAGGCTAGCCCTAAATAATCTCATTACTCTACTGCTAAGAGGATTTTGAGGAATCTCAAGGGAACACCAGGTCTTGGCCTATGGTACCCTAGAAATAGGGAACTAACAGGCTATTCAGATGCAGATTTTGTAGGGTGCAAAGAGGACAGGAAGAGCACTTTAGGCACTTGTCAGTTCATGGGAGGATGACTAGTGTCTTGGAGCAGTAATAAGAAGACCAGTTTTGCAATCTCAATAGATGAATAAGAATACATCTCTGTATATAGTTGCTGTGCACAATTACTGTGGATTTAACATCAGCTCCAGGACTATAATCTCCAGATAAGTAGAACTCCTTTATATTATGATTCTACTAGTGCAATCTCAATTTCTAGGAATCCTATCTATCATATCAGGACTAAGTACATTGAGATTATGTATCATTTCATTAGGGAGCATGTGGAGTGTGAAGACATGAGCCTTGAGTTTTTCATTATAGACAAGCAAGTGGCTGACATCTTCACTAAGCCACTAGATGAAGCAAAGTTCAACGCCTTCAAGTTTGAGCTGGGTATGTTGAACCTATATCTTAATTTGCTCCTTAGGTTATTATTATTGCTGGATTTACTCTTCTTGTAAGTAGATTAGTCTTTCATGTGATATCAAGTGGTATCAATACTAAGATGGACTCAACTGTCCAGTAAAAAGATGATAGAAGATGCTCATATTGAGGGGGAGCAAGTATATCAACTACTATAGTGGATCAAAGATCATCACTACTGCTGCTGTTAAGTCACTGTTACTACTGAAAGGAAAAGAGAAATAACCATGTGGATCAATGATAACACATACCTCAAGTGGATCAATGGATCACTCAAGTGTCAAGTGGCTGTAGTGATGTGTTGTATCAGTGGCTTCAACACAAGAGGTATGTTCTCTAGTCAACTAGTTTGAACACTAGTGTAGTAGAAGTAGAAAGCAAGAGATATGTTCCATATTCCTATCACGTCCCTCAATAGATATGCCTATTGAGGAAGCCAGAAAGGGGGAGAGGTGTGGAAATACAGGTGTGGTAATACTTAGAATGGGGAGATTAAAAGCAATATTTGACATGACTAGGTCATGTTGTGTCAGTTCATATCACTTGGAAAGATTCAAGTAGTATGAGGAATGCAATGACTATATGTTGAGCCAAGTTAAGTCACTGCATATTATGAGTTAAGTGCTTATAGTGGTGCTCTATTTATGTATTAAGTGATATAAGTAGAGTGCATATTACTTGAGCAATTGTTCAAGTGGTATGAGCGTTTATTAACTTGACATGTTGAGTCAATGCAGTAAAATGGAGTACATGATATTAATTTGATTTTTATGTTAATGCTTCTTATTATTGTTGGGTGTTCCATCTTCTTCAAATAAGGGGAGATTGTTGGGAATATTCCCCTCAATGTTCCCTAGTCTTGATTTGAAGAGGCATCACCATAAACACTATGAGCATAGTTGTATTTGATGTTATTCAAGCTCATCATATGCAAGATGTTCCATGGAACAAGTTTAGACAAGTTGTTTAAGTTGTTGTGACAAGTGGTCATAAGGTTGAGAAGTGGAGAGCAGAAATCTATCTAAGTCCACAGGCATTGAGTGAAGATGGTTCACTTAATACTAGAAGTCAAAGAAAGATGCTGAATAGGTTGAAAATCGCCTATGTACACAGGAATTTAGTGAAGCCAGTTCACTCAATGCTAGATGCCAAAAAGTGCAGAGTAAGCTGTGGACAGTCAAAGCCCAGCATTTTGCAATGCAATTCTGAAGCTAAGTCTACATGTGTTGAGTGATGATAGTTCACTCAATGCCATTCATTAAAAGTCATTGAGTATAGATGCGTCTGTCAAAGCCTCAGTATTGGAAAGCTGAAAAAGCGGATAAGTTCACAAGAGTTGCGTGAAGCTAGTTCACTCAACACCGGACAATAAATGCCTTGAGTAATGACAGGACAGTCAAAGCCAAGCAAGTTATACAGACAATATTATAGCTAAGTCCACAGGCATTGAGTGAAGCCAATTCAATCAATGCCAGATAGTAAAAGCGTTGAGTCATGTTGCTGCAGTCAAAGCCTAAGAAGAAAGAAATAGAAAGCAGTTAAGTATAAAAGCATTGAGTTCTAAAGCTTCATTTAAAGCTCTTAATGCCTTAGAAAGCTGGCAGACTTCAGGGAAGCAGCTAAGTATAAAAGCGTTGAGTGAATAAGCTTCACTCAACTCTCTCAATGCCTAACAGATAAATAGTTATTGCTAAGTCAAGGGGCATTGAGTGATGCCAATTCACTCAACGTCTGGCAGTGCAGAAAAGATTGACTAAGTCCAAAGGCGTTGAGTAAAGCGAGTTCACTCAACGCGCTCAACTCCTGATGGTGCAGATAATTTGAATAAGTCCAGAATCATTGAGTGTAGGACATTCAATCAATGCACTCAATGCCTGATGGTGCAGATAATTTGACTAAGTCCAAAATCATTGAGTGAATGCCATTCACTCAGCACACACAACGCCTGGAGTTGAATATGAAGATTTGGCTAAGTCCACAAATGCTGATGTCAGCCAAAGTCAACAAAGTCAACAGAGTTCAAATTAGTTACGGGAAAGCTACAGAACACAACAAATTACACCAGTGCTCTATTGTACGTCTTCTTCCATTAAAGTAAGGTGCAGCTGGACATCACAGGTGGTCCCCACTGCTTCATGGAGCCGTTAATCAACTGAAGATAAAAGGGACAGGTTTAGAAGGAGGAACAAAACTTTTAGGGTTTTATTGATTTCGTAAAGTTACGGCTGAACTTCATCTTCCTCACCATTATTGCCGAGCCCAAGATTGAAGTTGAATCAACTAAACAAAAAGTTCTTCCAAGTTAGATGTAGCAAAGTTCTTTTGCTATAGCAAGTTCAGACAAGGTTTTGATAAAAAATAAAGCGCAGTGCTTTCAGGTTTCTGCTAATCCAGGTTAGCTGATTGAAGATCTCAAGAACAGTTAAGTTTTCAGTCTTCATCAGCATGTTCAGAAACTAGTTTTTGAGGTTCTTCTAGCATAGGCAGCTACTTACTAAAGATATTACTCTCGCTGCTGTGAAGAAAGTTATGACTGAGATTACTCAGCTCAGGAAGGAGACATAGAGAAATTTCTCTATGTCAAATCAACACCAAACAAACCCTTTTTCTTCTGTAGGATCCAGTTGTGGATCTGAGTGTAGGGCCTTTTTGCCTGAGGTAGGCAGATTTGCCTGAGGTAGGATCCAGTATTTGATCTAAGTGTAGGAACTTTGGGTCTGAGGTAGGATCCTGTGTGGATCTGAGTTATAGGTCTTTTTAGCCTGTGGTATGGCAGTTTTGCCTGAGGTAGGAGAGTCATTCTCTCTAAGTGTAGGACATTTGGCTCTGAGGTAGGATCTAGATTTGGATCCAAGGTAGGGCCTTGTGACTGAGCTGTAGGAGAGTCATTCTCTATGAGGTTGGGATATCCTCCATAGCCTGAGCTGTAGGACTTTGGTTCAAGTTTGAGGTAGTTGATCAGTTGATCACTGAGTTGTAGGAGCAAGTTTTCTCTGAGGTAGGGCTTTGTGCCTGAGTTGTAAGTCTTGGAGGAGACTGAGAGATCTTGCGGGATCTGTGGTGTAAGCCTTAAGGAGCTGAGTTTTTGGAGAAGTGCCTTGTCTAACAAGAAGTTAGAAATGTGGGAGGGATAGTGGACGTACCCATAATCTATGGAACCACTATAAATTCTATGTGTGTTCTTTGTGTTTTGTCTTGAAAGCATAAAACTACTAACTCACAACACACTAAGCAAAAGATAATATTAAAAGACTAGAAAAACTATTCACCCTTCCCCCCTATAGGTGTTTAACTCCCTTGAAATTAAAGAATTTCATAGGCATCTGTGATTTTTGCACTTAAGCTGTAGCGTCACTACTTATTTGGCATGAAAGTTGATATCTTCACGGATCATAAGAGACTTAAGTACTTAATAGATCTGAAAGATCTGAACATGCGGCAATGGAGGTGGATGGAGTTCCTTAGGGACTACACCTTCAAGATACATTACACTCCCGTGAAGGGAAATGTGGTCGCATATGCCTTGAGTCGTAGGACTCTAGCAAGGGAATTTGGTTGCATATGCATGATGAGCGACTGATCCAGGAGTTAGAGGCCTTAGATATTTCTTGTGTTGATAAGAATACTACGACAAATGCGTGTTTGAACTGGACGAAGTTGTAGTATGACCTCACGTTAAGGGTTCGACGAGAAACGGAACTCGATGAGAGTATGAAGCGCTAAGCAGCGGATGAGTTAAATTCCCAATTCTCTTTGGATGAAGGTCTTTTGATTAAGGAAAGTCATTTGTGCATCCCAAATGTGGGCAAACTACGGGAGGAGTTGATGTGTGAGGCACATTTCATGAAATACTCAATCCACCTAGGGTACACAAAGATGTACAAGGACATTAAAAAGATGTTCTGGTTGCCGGGTTTGAAAAAAGACATGGCTCTTTAAGTGGCAAAGTGCCAAACTTGTGCCTTGGTAAAAGTTGAATGTCAGACTCCTCGAGGTTTCTTGAAGTCGTTACAAATTTTGGTGTGAAAGTTCGATGATAACTCTTTGAATTTTGTGCATGGGTTACGGAAATCGCAGAGATGGAAAGATGCAGTGTGGGTTATCGTTGACCGATTGACAAAGGTATCACAGTTCATACCATATAAGAATATGATTAAGTTGAAAAACTGGCCAACTTGTTTATTGACAACATAGTATGTTTGCACGGTGTGCCCTGTAGCACTGTTAGTGACTGAGATGGGCACTTTACTTTGAATTATTTGAGGCTAATCCACCAGTTGTTGGGTAATCAAATGAATTTCAGTACGGCCTTTCATCCTCAAATGGATGGTCAGACTCAGAGGACCAATTAGACATTGGAGGATATGCTTCGGATGTGCGCCTTGGACTTCTAGAAGAGTGGGAGGACCATCTCTATATGAATGAGTTCGCCAATAATAACAACTATCAAACTAGAATTCAGATGGCGCCCTTTGAAGCTTTATATGGTAGGAAGTGTCGTACTCCTTTAGCTTGGGCGGAAACAGGTGAATCAAAGTTATATAATTGTAAAGAAGTCGAAGATGCAAATTCGACTATATGCATTATACGAGAGAGACTACTAGTAGCCCAAGATAGACATGTAAAGTACTACAATGCCAAGCACCGAAACGTGAAGTTTGCGGTGGGCAATTGGGTATATCTGAAGATAAAGCCATTCAAAGGCGTGTCCAGGATTCAGCGCTTTAAAATGTTGAGTCCGAGATATCTTGATCCACTTGAAGTGGTTGAGCGGATTGGAGAAGATGCCTATCGATTAGCTCTTTTGATGGAGCAAAGTGGTTTGCACTATGTGTTTCACATATCGGTGCTGCGGAAAGATTAGAAAGAGTTGACACAGGTGGTGGCTGATGATCATGTATCGGTCGATGGCGGGCTGATGACAAAGGTTAGACCCATTCAGATCGAGGATACAAAGGTCAGACAGCTACGAAATAAGATAATTGTGATGGTCAAAGTCCGTTGGGATAATTGTGGCCATGCCAAATTGACATGGGAGCGTGAGCAAACCATACGAGATGAATTTTCCGAGCTATTTTTGTAAAGTAGAGTTGTAATAGTTTTGTTCTGCTTTTCTTATAGTTGAATAAATTTCGGGATGTAAGTTCTATAAGGTGGGTAGGTTTGCAACACCCCAAAAACTATAAAATAGATCATAAAGATGGCTCTTGCCTAGCGACAGTGGGTATTGGTGGCGATAACACTCGACGTTCTTAACGCACAAGACTCTTTCAAGAAGCGTTGAGTTGACTCGATGAATCGTTGACTCGATAATTGCGTGGCGATAGTGGGTATCGCTGACAATAAAACTCAACACACTCGACTCTCTTGACGCATTCAACACACTTTACGAAGTATTGAGTGAGCTATCATAGTGCAATAGTGGGTATCGCACGGCGATATTGCCACGTGGTGTCTATACACGTGTTGAATGGCAAGAAAGAGGCCGATGAGCGTTGTTTGATTAGAGTCAAAGCAACTATGGCCTATATCGCCAGGCGATAGCCGATATTGCGCGGCGATATCATTTTAATTGACTAGTCAACTGGAATTGTGGCCTTTGCTTTCTTTTGATGAAATGATCCTGTGGCTGGGAGTAATCCCGAGACCACTTAAGCAGAGAAGAAGTGGAGATAATTTTCATTTCTCTTCTCTCCCTCTCTCTCCTCATTTTTATTATAATCTTGAAAGATTGGTCTATGAGCTGAATTTAAATTATGTGAGCTTGTTGAAGAAAATCCTGTGGTCTGAATCGAGAACTAAGGCAAGATCCGAGAAGAGGAAAGTGAGGCGCTCCTTTCAAACTGGATAGAAAGCTTTCTAATGGCTCTAAAATTAATTCTGAGGGTAACAATCTTCCTTCTTGGACAAGTGAAGTCCTCCTTTTGCATTTGCGTGGAATCATCCACCAAAAGGTGGAAGAGTGAAGGAAATTCCGATGGGTTAATACGTGATATGATCAGGTAATTTTGCATAAAGAATCCGAAAATCGCAGTATGAAATAGGCATACTGTGTGAAGCCCATCCGGACAAGTTGGTCTGGATTAGTGATGTTTTAATTTGCGTGCCAGAGAAGACTCTGAGTATAAGCATGTAGTTTATGGAGTCTGAAGGGTTGTGCCTATGAAGTCAGGAGTAGGAAGTTCTGGGGATGCGCTCCTTAAAATACCAAGAAAATACCATGTTTTTTTGGATAATTATGGTTATCTCCTTGCAACAGTGAGTATCATTGACAATAGCTCTGTGTAAGCTGTACTCTATGGAAGTCCAGTTTTCTTGCACCGCAGGAAGCTATAGTGTTGTGCTAGAAGGATGTTCTAGTTATGACTGAGTCTGGAGATAGAAGAAGTGTTTTGTTGTTAATGCCGGGTTATAGTTGCTATTAGTGGCGATAGATCCCAGGTTGTATTGTATTTGCAGGGACTATCCCATGGAGACTGTGGGGCTAGCAGGTGAGATGTGAGCCTGGGTGCCCAACTATGGCCGTGAGTGTCATTGTGTGTTGATTGTGGGCTCTGGTCCTGGGACCTAGTGGGCGTCAGTCGAAGTTGAGAGCTTGAAGAGCCCATCTAAAGAAAGGCCAATGAGCCAACGGGAAAGGTGAGGCTGACTCGTATCTTGTCATTCATCATGATGACTATAACTATCGGCATTGGCATGGCGATTTGAGCAACGGGATATGGCTGAACTGTACCCGCATTATGTCGTTTGGGCAAGATTGCCTAAAGTAAGTGGATTTCACCGTTGGCATAATGAGAGTCTTAGGCCTCGTGTCGTCAAGGCTAGTATGCTCAAGTATTCCATCAAGTCTGGGACTATGGATTGTGGTGGGACCTGGGAAGTCCGGTACACCGATAATGTGCCCTGAGTGCACGGAACATCTGGCAGTTGATACAGGCATTTGTTATATTCAATGGTTGGTTGCTATGCATGTAGGGAAGGATTACCGCTGCCCCAGGTATGGGATAGGGTCGTTATAAATTTGTTAGTAAAAGCTGGCCGTTGACTTTTTTGCCACCCTTGTGGTGGATTGTCCCTGTGCAGGTGCTGGAGAGCCGAGCAAGAAATAGCGAGTTACAGCCCTTTAATGCTATACAAGCCCTCGAAGGCCAAGCGAAGGCTTTTTAATGTTTTAAATTTGTGGCCAGCCTGCATGACGGTGTTTGTAAACCAAACTTTTCAAGCATAACTGTAAGGCTTTAAGGCTGTTACTTTTGTGTATTTTTGTAAATCATTCCTAAGATATATATAAATATAGTGGATATTCGCATATATTGAGTTCAAGTTAACCCATGAAGCTTCCGCTAGAATGCTTTGAGTTAGGATTCGTTTGGTCTTTTGATATTAACATTTAACCCCGCTGACTGTCTGTGCAATATGGCATGGGGCCTCGACCGGACCCTCTGTTATATTTAATGTGATGCATTGAGGTGTCACACAGAGCAGATGGACGAGTAGGCAAGCAAATGGAATGGTTCACACTAGAGGAATAAGGGTCGAAAGCACCTCTTCGTAATACATGCCACTAACAATCCTAGTGCGATAATATTCACGATGGCGGGATGGATAGGATGAGGCAGTGGCACTCCTCACTTATAGAAACCAAAAGCCATTCACATAGAGATGAAAGGTAAGATTTAAAAAATGCTAGGTTTTACACAATCATCATCCAAACAACCAACAAATCAATAAGAAATCTAACAGAATCAAGGAGGAGGGAAGAATACAACTAATTCACGAAGACTCATCAAAGTTTTACGGTCGGAATTGAGGGTTGTAAATTCTCATGTGAGCTCGAGCTTCGATTACGGTCTGATGTCAAAAAGAGCTGGCACCATCTTCCACATTACTCGTCTTCTTCATCAATAGTTTCCAGTCACGTTCTCCACCAAAGAACTGTCTGATTATAGTGAGAAATCCTTCGATACGGAGCTTGAAAATTCTTAGATGATGGAGGAGGCCAAGAGGATGCCCAAACTAAACATTTCCATGAAGAATGTGTCCTGAGCTTGTCCAAATGGTGGGCGGCAATGGATCAACAATAAATGGCTAACTACGTCTGTGCTGATCCGGGTTGAAGAAGGATCCATAATTAGGGCGACATTCTACGACTCAATAAGTAGATGGTTAGAATTAAAGAGAAGCACGAACAAATGCACGATCGTGCATTTTATCTTGCGATAATAATAGCACAAGGGGCTAGCCTGAGGCAATGGACAAATCATTCATTTTTGAAATCGCACAGGCAAACACCTCGTGCGTAAACAAATCGCATGGGACAGAGTATAACTTGGTTTTAAGTATTACAGGGAGGTCGTGTGTTTTCCTTCACTCATGATTGAATCCAATCGCACGTTAAGAAAAACACATGATAGTTGCTCACTAAAAGGGACCTGTACCGATCGCATGACTAAAATAGTCATGCTTCAATGAAAATGCACGAACGTGCGATGTCAATAGGCATCAATTTGAGCATCGAGCGAACAATCAACCTGTACCCAAGCACCACAACAAGGAGTACACCTCCAACGCAAGAAGAAATATAATAATATTAGCAAGAAAAAGGCACGGGGAGCACCATATGCTTACCCCCAGCAATGAGATGCACGAGTGCACACCCCAATGGGCCAAAAATGGGCTCTTTATGTGAGAATCGTGAACAAGTGAAATAAAAGCAATAATGACCTTAAAGTGAAGTACATGTGCGTGAAAACTAGCACAGATGATTCCAAAAAACACTATAAATATCGGACTCGTCACACCCCCATAATTAATCGTTTGCTCGTCCCGAGCAAATCATCCTTCATGTGGACAAGAAAAATAAATAGCTGCAAAGAAATTGCAAGGGCGGAGTACCATGCATTGAAATTTCAATGAAGCCAAAATCATGGTGCACTTACGACAAGTGCATCGATCGCACAAGTAATATAAAATGGGCTAATTTTCCCAATTATTGAATTCACAAGGAACACAGTAAGGTGGAGTAACTATCGAGGACTTATGATCGAAGTCCTTAGGTCGGGACTATGAAGGGGTATTTGATTTGGATTGCGGAAAATAAAATAAAACTAGGTTAACAACTACTGTGCAGGCCGTTATGCTCTGCTTCGCTAGGCTGGATGGAGACTACACAGGCCATTATGCACTGCTTCGTAGGGCGGATGGACAAGTACACAAGCAGATGGAATGGTTCAAACATGCAGAATGAGGGTCGTAAGCACCTCTTCGCAACACACGCCACTAGGAATTGTTAGTGCGGCAACACTCACGATGATGGGATAGATGAGATAAGGTGGAGATGCTCCTCACTTGTATAAACCAAAATCCATGCACATAGAAATGAACGATACCATATAAACAAAGCTATGTTTTAGACAATCATCATCCAAACAACCAAGAAATCCATAAGAAATCTATAACAATCAAAGAGGAGAGAAGAATATAACTGATGCACGAAGTCTCATCAAAGTTTCATGGTCGGAATCAAGATTTGTCAATCCTCATTTGAGCTTGAGCTTCGACTGTCGTCCAGCATCCAGAAGAGATATCACCTTCTTCCATGTTACTCGTCTTCTTTGTAAATAGTCTCTGGTCATGTTCTTCACCAGAGAACTCTCTGATTGCAGTGAGAAATACTTCTATGAGGAGTTTGGAAACTTACAGATGATGGAGGATTCTAAGAAGATGCCACGACTCAAGATTTGCATGAAGAAAATATCCTGAGCTCCTCCCAAAGGTGGGCGTCGATGGAGCGATGAAAAATAGCAAACTAGGTCTATGCTGATTACGGTTGAAGACAAATCCACAATTAGGGAATCATCATATGACATAAATAATAGAAGGCAAGAATTAAAGACACACGCAATCAAATGCACGATCGTGCGTTTGATCGTACGATAATAATAGCTCAGGGGGCCCAACCTCAGGCAACAAGAAGATCGTGCATTTTTGAACTCGCACGAGAAAATTTCTCATGCTCGAACAAATCACAGGGGGCTTGACAGAACTCATTTTTAAGCATTACAGGGAGGTCATGTGTTTTCCTCCGAGCATGATTGAATCCAATCGTGCGTTAATAAGAATTCGCGATGACTGCTCACTAAAAGGGACCCGTAGAAATCGCATGACTAAAACGGATGTACTTCAAGGAAAACGCATGATCGTGCGATGTATAAATGCAATAATTTAAGCTCTGTGGTAATAGCCCACCTGTACACAAGCACCACAACTTGGAGCACACCTCCAACACAAGAAGAAATATAACAATTTGAGCAAGAAGAGGGCATATGGAGCACCATGTGCTTACCCCTAGAAATGAGATGCACGATTGCACAGCCCAACGTGTCAAAATGTGCATATTATGTAAGAATCGTGAACAAGTGAAATATAAGCAAAAATGATCTATAAGTGAAGTGCATGTGCGTAAAAAATATACCAGATGAGTCCGAAAAACCCTATAAATATCGGACTCATCACACCCCCAGACAAAACTATTAGCTCGTCCCGAGGAAAGCATCCCTCATGTGGATGATAAAAATAAATAGCTAGCATAGAAATTGCAACGGCGGAGTACCATGCGAAGTCGCATGCTCAGGCTCATAAAAATATAGTAGAAGAAATTATTTATTATGAAAAATAGTTTATAATTTTCTAGGTGCGTATTTATATATTATTACTACTCAAAAATAGAATCACGGCTAATCGCCTGGTCACGCATAGGGAGAAATTAAACTGGTCGCTGAGTTGAGCATTGCCAACGATAGGGGCTTGGTACAACATCCAAAGAAATCCACCAATGACGGTGACCATAAGCTCGCCCTTCCACCCTCTCTCCATGACATTGGTTTGGTTCAACACCCAAATTAATAGGGCTTTAGGTTTAAGATGAGGCTTGGGTTTAGGTGGGGTATACAAAGCCAAACATGAGTGCTCAACGCACCAAACCCAAATGAGCAAAAGCAAAAAAAAAACATCAATGCACCACAAAACAATGCGGGTGCACCATGCCCCTAGACTTGGACTTGACAATATGGGTGTGTTCACCGCTTACTTCTTATACAAAACATCATACCTAATTTCATTATAACGTTTTCTCTTTTTACCTTTTTACATACTTTCCATTTTCAAATTTTCTTCTTCTTCTTTTTCACATTTCCTCTGTTTTTTTCATTTTTGCAATTTCAGCATAAATTTAATTTGGAGCATATCCACAATTCCATAAAAACATCACCACATCAACACCCCAAAATGAAAATAAAAATAAAACTAAAGCTCAAATTTGGGTGTGTGACAAGGATTGGCTATTTGGCTTTGGCGAGATATTGGTGGAGCTAAATCAAAAGACGGGGTAGACACAAAGGGGCTAGTGAGGATAGAGAGATAAGAGTTGTACAAAAGCTAAACCAGACCAAAATGATGGTGAAAGGTGAAGGGATAGATGTAACTTTACTCTAGAGTGGGGTGGGGGGGGGGTGAATAGAGTATTTTAAACTTTAATTTATTTTTATAGCAGTTTTAAAAATTAGTGATATATATATAGATAGATAGATAAAATACAAAACACACAAATAAAAATTAGCAATCACAGCCGACACAAGGATTTTATAGTAGTTCCCTTATAAATCTAGGTACGTCTACTCTTCTACCACCCTGGTAGAAGTCCACTACAGGTTTTTCATCAGGTGCCCTATCACTTGAAGATCGATTTTCTAACGGCGATCTAGAACCATTTGGGCTTTTGACCAGGTACCCAAAAACCAAACTTAAGTCTTTTGATAAGGTGACTTATGAACCAAGTGTTAACTTTTGAAGTGAGTTAGAACAATGTACACAGTTTAAGAATAAACTAAAAGAGTTAGAAGTTGTAATCTCTGTCAAGTATCTCTGAGAAGACTTAGTGGATGATGTTGCAAAAAGCTCCCCCGGATTTGAATAGTGATTGTGATCAAGAGAGGAGACTTTTTCTTAAGGGTGTAGGCCTTCTTGTATGTTTTTACTCTCCAGTTGATATTTTAGACAGATATGTATCAGGATGTCTCTCAGATTGAAGATGTGTTTACAGAAGAGTCTGAAGCAGAATATATGTATCAATATCTCTATATCTATCTGTATATGTATATCTCTATCTATCTCAGGAGAAGCAACAATCTTCTATATTTATAGTCTGTCAGGGAAGAATTCAATATTTGAAATAATTGATTCTTGAAACGTCTGAAGCATCCTTTGTGAATTTGTAACTACCTTGGAATTAATTATGTTTAAAACTCTATGATAAATCCATATTTAATGCTACCTTAAACGACTATATTCGTAGCATTAAATATTAAAGTTTTATTTATCAAGATTTTGAAAATATTATGCCTTCTGTATATAGAAACTGTCTTATCATCGAAGTCAGCAAGGATTTCGTCGAACTGAGCTTGGATTTGGTCGAGCTGAGCTTTTATGAACTGAGCTTTTACTTTTGTCGAGCTGAGCTCTGAGTTCGTAAAACTGAGCTCTGAGTTTATCGAACTGAGGTCTGAGTTCGTCGAACTAAACTCAGAGTTGATATCTGAGTTAGTCGAATTGAGTTCAGAGTTCATTGAACTGAGCATCTCAAGAATACCTTCTGATTTAGTAAACCTGCCTAAACGCAAGGTTGCCTAGCTGCTAGACCACTCGATATGCTGCTACTGAAATGAACAGGCCGCCAGAAGTGGATAACTTTTTGAACCGGGAAACTACTTACAGAAGAGAGACCGCCTAGCCATAACACGCGACCTTCTATTAACCGATAGTTGCTATCCGTAGAGTCCGCATTGTCCCTAATTGCAGTCAGAACCAAGTCCCTAGCTTCTAATGCTATCCGAACAACCTTCACAGCACAACCCGATCAATCTTCAAACCACATGAATACAATATCCAGTCCGCAGCAACTATCCGCGAGTTCACTTACTGTTCATTCTTTTATTATTGATGTGACAGGGGGTCCTATTTATAGGAACGGTGAGGAGTGTGGCCACCTCCCTAACCGATAGAATAACAACCCCATCCCATGGAAAGCACCAAGTGTATCCTCAAGCCATGGATACACAACCATCCCGCCGCGACCTGTGCTGGATAGCTAGCCCGCCAATAGCATCACCAAGGCCGGATAGCAACCTCTATCCGACTTGTCTCCAAAGGCCTACCTAGACTTAGACACCAACCACAGAACTCTACAATAATATTATGTCTGCCTATCAGCGAACACCACTCCAGTCTGCGCGCCCTGCGGACACAGCACCATTCCGCACCACCAAGTAAGTAACAAAGGCACATCAGCCAAGGTGTCGATCATCGCGGATACTGCACCAGTATGCACACCTTACAGACTCAACTCCAGTCTGTATTCCGCAAGCTCATAACCAAGGCACACAACACTTTTACCGAGCATGGCGGACTAAGAAGTAGTCCACGCTTAACTATTCGAGCTCCTCAGACTGAGCCAAACCTCGACTTGGTTCAGAACCAACCAAGTCCACACCACCGGCCAAAAGGGCCAATTCACGCCTACTAGCGGACACTAGTATCAGTCTGCCAATCCCGTCGAACTCTAGAACCTATCCACACTAACCGGCGAACCGTGCAGTTTCCACCAACCACACGACCAGAGCTAGACCAAGGCATCTGCCATGCCGGTCTGCCGAGCTCCAGCCAAGTCCGCGTCTTGCTAAACTCCACGGATAGAGAAGATATCTTCTCGGTTACCTTCTAGAATCCAACTGCCTGCTGATCATAAGCCGGCCTGGCTGGCTGCTGCCTCTATTCGTATAGTCCACATAAATAGAGAGCCCAGGCTGCCAAAGAACAAGCAGCTTGCAACAGCTTTTTTACCTGTCTATACGCTAGTCCTGTCCGCATAGGCCGTGCGGACAGGTCGCCCAAGTCGCCCAATCACCCATTTTCACTTCACCATTTTCAGCACTCCCCCTTGTAGTGAGAAGTGGTGAACAACCCTATCAGTTCCCGTAACCTTGCACCTGGTCCTTTCGATAGAGCCGTCGAGAAGATGTCCGAGAAATAGTCCCCAATCTGCATATCCTAGACCATGAGGGATACCTCCAGCATCTCCCGAAATTAGCTATGCTTCCCTCCGCCTTCTTCTTCGGCCTCGACCTCCACTTTTGCATCACCGGAGTATCAACAATGATCTTGGGCATAAGGCCACAAGCCCCGTCTCCTCTAAGGGAAGTCACCTCCTTAGCCTTGGCATCATTCACCTCCTAAACTTTAGTGGTGTCATCACAACTAAGTGACACTTGATCGATCTGAGGGCTTGTAAGGAAATAAGAGACCAAACTCACCGCATTTCCTCCGGAATATTGAGCTTATGGGTTGGTGATCCTCTTTGATCTCCGAAAAATCTGATCACGGCTATCCACCTCCGCTGCTCCTTCTGAAACAGCTCCGTTCCCAGGAATACCCGGAACAATGCTCCCCTTGCTTCCTAAATAAGAAGCCACCGCACTAGAACCGGAAGCACCTGGAGTAATGCTCCCCCTATTACCTGAAGCAGAAGCCTCCTCTATTGAACAAGAACTGCCTGGAACATCGTTCCCTTACTACCAGAACAAGAAGCATCTAGAGCAATACTCCCCCTGCTTCCCGAACTAGAAGCAACTGACTTCGAGCCAGAAGTACCTGGAGCATCACTCCCCCTGTTTCCTGGCATAGATGCATCTGCCTTTGATCTTGAACAACCTGGATCTCCTTGTGACACAGATAGCTCTATTAGAACCTTAGTAGCAGCCTTATCCAGCCCACCATCTGACTTACTCACCTCTAGCTCCACATCTGAGCTACCCCAATACGACGTCAGCTAATTGAAGATAACATCTCTCGATATGTTGAACTTATTCATCGCAGGATCCATACACCTCCATCTCCTCTTCTGCCCATCATACCAAATGAAGACTAGATTCATCCCGATAGCATCCGGAGTATGTACGTTGCAGGTAGATCAAAAAACCCGAAGGAGCTTCATGGTGGGCTTTTTCCTAAACATCAACTCATACAGAGTCTTTCTGTTGATCAGACTCAGAGGCATCTGATTGGTGACATGAGCCGCGGAGGCCATCTCTTCCGTGCAAAAGGCCTTAGGAATGCATTTGCACTGAAGCCAACACTTACAGGTCTCCGTCAAAAAATGGATCTTCTAATCTGCTACTCCACTTTGTTTTGGAGTATGTGCACAAGAGAGCTCCTTTTGGATTCCATGCTTCCTGCAAAAGTTAGAGAACACGGTTGAGCCGAACTCACCACCGTTGCCCGTTCTCAACTTCTTGATCCGTAGACCAAGCTAACCCTCCATAAGTTTCCTGAACTCCACAATAAAATGGAATGCGTTTGACTTCTCCTTCATGAAGTACACAAAAGTATATCACGAGTAGTCATCAACCAATATCAACATGTATCTCTTCCTCCAAGACTGGCGGTGATTGTCGGTCCCACCAGATCACCATGGACAACCTCCAATGTTACCTTACACCTGGACTACGCCTTATCAAACGTAAAGTGAAAAGCTTCAGCGTGTTGACATCCCGCTCAAGCTTGACAATCGTCGAAGGATGACATCCTAGGCAAGCCTCTCACAAGGCTTCTCACCTCCATTTATTTCAGCTTGTCCATCCCCACATGCCCTAGTCTTTCTTGTTAGATAGATGCACTATTACTGGCCTTCAACTTATCAGTATAAGAACTTGTTGACAACTCAACTAAGTCCTTCTCTTTGCTTTCAACATGACCGACATTCACCGAGTGTAGGACAACCTTACACTCCTTCTTGAGGTGACCAGGCTGCTTGCATTTATAGCACCTTGGTCCTCTCTTCCTCTTCCAATCACGCCTTGGAGATACACTCCTCTCTTACTGATCAGAAGTAGAGGGACCAACCTCAGTAGCCAACTTCATCTCTTTGTTGAACAACCCATCAAGGGAATTTCAAATCTCTGCAGTTGACCGACATTCACCGATGTGGTCCAAGAGTTCCGATGAGAAAACCTACTTGATAATAGACTCCGCTTTCACATTTGTCTCCTTCCAAGCTCTCATCATTTCAGTATTGCCAACAGTAACCACTTGCCTTCTGTCTCCACAAACAACCTCCCAAAGGTTCTTGCCAAGAAGATAGCATTCCATACATGACTTCCACTTTCCAAAGTTAGTTCATGTAAGAAGCTTAATTCCAAGATACCTTGCAAAACCACCTTCCATTGCACTTAACCCTGGGTCACTTAGACTCACAGAAGAAATGAAGCAAATTGCTGGTCTATCCACTGCTCAAGCCTCTGTTCCCTCTAATACCATGTGAAAATTATATATAGCAGAAGATGGGAAACAAGGCACGGGAGTACTCAACCAATCCAAGCCCAAATAAACCAGATGCAAACCAGAAGAGCAAGAATCTTGTAATAAACAATCTTTACAAGGCAAGACATACATGATGAGACATAGTTCGCCAAATTAATCAAAGGGAAAGCAGAAACTATTACAAGGCAAAACCTAACAGCGAGAAATCAAAGAGTTAGCCGCCGGGTCTACTACTCCACTATATAGTCCGCACAAACCACTAGGTTGCTAGACTGCAATCCAAGCCACGTGGACTGCCCATTATTCCAATATAAGAAGGAACTCTTCTCGCCGATCAGCAAGCCGTCTAATCGCATGGTCTCCTAGCCTCCTAACTGTACGATCTACTGCTACCGAATTGAACAGGCCGCCAGAAGCAGACAGCTTATTGAACCGCTAAACTAGTTGCAGATGAGAGACTGCCTAACCATAACCCGCGACCTTATGTTAACTGTTGGTTGATATCTGCAGAGTCCGCACTGTGCTTGACTGCAGTTAGAACATGGTCCCGGGCTTCCAGCGCCGTCTGCACAAACTTCACAACACAACCCGGTCAATCATCAAAATGCACGGATACAATATCAAGTCAACAACAACTATCCATGAGCTCACTTACTGTTCATTCTCTTATTTTTGATGTGACAGGGGGGGTCATATTTATAGGCACGGTGAGGAGTGTGGTCGCCTCCCTAACTGATAGAATAATCACCCCATCCTGAGGCAAGAACCAAGTCCATCCGCAAGCTGCGGAAACCCATCCTGTCCGCCGTGACCTGTGCCAGACAGCCATCCCCCCAAAAGCATCACAAAGGCTGGATAGTAACCTTTATCTGTCTTATCGTTAAAGTCCTAGCCAGAATTTGACAGCCACCTACAGTACTCTACAGCAACACCCTGACCGCCTAACAGCGGACACCGCTATAGTCCATGCGCCCTGCGGACACAGTACCACTCTGTACCTCCAAGTTAGCAACAAAGGCACATCAGCCAAGTTGTCAAGCTTGGCGGATACTGCACCAGTCCGCAAACCTTGCGAACTCGACTCAAGTCCTCATTCCACAAGCTCACAACCAAGCCACACAGCACTGCTGACGAGCTTGGAGGACTGAGAAGCATTTCATGCTTAACTGCACAAGCTCCACGGACTTATCCAAACCTTGACTTGGTTCAGAACCAACCAAGTCCACACCACCGACCATAAGGGCAAATCTATGCTTACTAGAAGACACAATTGCTAGACCAAGACATATGCCATGCCGGTCTGCCGAACTCCATCCAAGTTGCAGGTGGTACTTTGTAGGAGTGATGAAATCAAGAAGTTGAGTGGCAATATATGAGAAATACAGATACATAAACACAGGTTGATTCTGAGTAGATGCAGAGGATTGTTTGGAAGAAGTGGGAGGTGTTTTATTAGCATAGTTTGTACGTAGAAAGGAAGACTGTCGCATAGATAAAGGATTGATGACAGGGGGAATATCAGAAGGAATTGGTTCCTAGACGGGTAAGTGAGGTGGAGAAAAGTGAGGTGAAGATATGTGAGGTGCAGATGAATGAGGTGAATTTATGTTAGCTAGAGATGAATGAGGTGGAGATAAATGAGGTGGAGATGAATGGGTGAATGATCAGCTGGGGAATCTGCTTGGAAGTTTTAGGATGAAACTTCTTCAGACAAAGTAGTTTGTAGAGAAGGTGGAGTAAAAGGTCTATCAGGATGATATGGAGATAATGGAGTGGGAGAAACAAGGTGAGAATCTTCTTCTGGAGTAGGGGGAGTAGCTAAGATAGCTCTAGTGCTTTCAGAAGCTGTCCTAGAGGATTTAACCCTTGGAGGCTTAGGAATAACCCTCTCCCATTTTCCAAATAGTGCAGAGGTGTTCCTCTTGGATGCATTAATATATACAGTTTGGAAGACCAAAACCTCAGGGCATTTGGTCTGGAGGAAAATTCCCAAAATTCATCCATAACACACACTTATTTTATTAATTTTCTTCTTAATTAAATCAAACAACACTGTCCCCCAATTAATGTTTTTTTGTCAACAAGAGAACTCATCAACAGAAACTGGTGTCTTGTGACATAGTCATAGGCTGAATGTTTTCCCAGAAGAACTTTTCCAACTACATCAGCTAGAAATTTGTATTCCACGGAAAAATTCTTTTTCAACAAATGGTTAGGGTTTCCTTGTGAGTGACCCATTCTATTTAGCATAATATCAGATTCATTACTAGATAATTCTAAATCATCTTCTCCATTTATTAAACCAAAAATTTTGGATAGAATCGCAGGGGTAAGAGAAACCTGATGACCTGAGATGTATCTAGTAATGGTTGTGAGATTTTGAACCTTTGCTGTATGAACCAATTTCTTTATCTCTTTGACGGGGAGCTTTATACGTGTGGAAATAAAATTACACAAGTGTTCTGCCTCAAATAGTTGCAAAATGTCCTGGAAGATTTGATCCGAATGATTAAAAGAGTTCAGGTTGATATCGAATCAAGCATCGAACTTCATTGCAGTGAGAATCGCTTGAGAGACCGCCATTATCCTGCAAAACAACGAGATCAAGTGCAAGAGAAGAGAAATGAAGAATGCGCGGGACGGAGCTCGATTAAAACCTAAATCTAAGTTTTCATAAGTTGAATGGACGATAAGCATTTTGTCGAACTCCGTTCGACGAAAGGTTCACGAAAGGTTCACAATTCGTCGATCTCTGAAAGGTTCATAATTTGTCGATCTCCGTTCAACGAAAGGTTTACAATTTTTCGATCTCCGTTCAACGAACGGTTTGCAATTCAATGATCTCAGTCAAAAATCAATTTAATGATTTTCCATAAATCATTCCTAATTGATTTAAAAAGAAAATATGTTTCTTTTCATCCAATGGTTTGGTGAAAATATCTGCTCTTTGTAAATCAGTAGAAATAAATACTAGGTTAATTTTATTTTTATCCACATTATCTTTGATAAAGTGGTGTCTTATTTCTATATGTTTAGTCTTACTATTGAGGACTGGATTCCGTGCAATTGAAATTGCACTAGTATTGTCACAGTATATAATAGAATTATTTAAGTTATATCTAAAATCTAGTAATTGATTTGAATCCACAGAACCTGTGAACAACAACTACCTGCTCCAATATATTCAGCTTAAGTAGTTGAAGTAGAAACAGATGTTTGCTTTTTGCAAAACTATGACACAAGCCTATCACCAAGAAATTGACAAGTTCCTGATGTGATTTTTCTGTCAACTCTGCATCCAGCATAGTCAGCATTTGTGTATCCAGTTAATTCAAATCCTGACTCAGTAGGATACCAGAGTCCTAGATTAGGATAACCCTTTATATATCTAAAAATTCATTTTACTAAAATTAGGTGAGATTCTTTAGGGTTAACTTGAAACCTAGCACAAAAATAGGTTGCAAACATATTATCTGGTCTACTTGTTATTAAATACAATAGAGATCCAATGATTACTCTATATGTTTTCTGATCAACAAGTTTGCTTTGTTCATAAATATTAACTACAATATTAGTAGGCATGGGTGTTTTCATAGAAGAGGCATCTGACATCCCAAATCTTTTAATTAGCTCTTTAGCATATTTAGATTGAGATATGAAGGTGCCATCAGATGTTTGCTTCACTTGTAAGCCACGAAAAAAAGATAATTCACCCATGATACTTATTTCAAACTTTGAATGCATTAGGTCAGAGATGCAATACCCCAAATCCCAAAATGGAGTTCAGGCTAGGCAATATGGCCTGGGACACGGGCGTATCCCAAGCCGCATCCTGCTCTATGTGGGGCACACGTCCAATGACACGAGCGTGTCAGAGGCTATGTCCTCCTCGGGTTTTGGTCGGGTTTGTGCGGCCTATTGAACATGGGCTTGACACAGGCATGTCCGAAGCCATGTCTAGGCACACAGCCTGTGACACGGGCGTGTACAGGGTCATGTCCTTCTCTGAAATTGTCTAGGGCTTTGAGTCCTTGTCACAACCCGCATTTTCTCCAAATATAGGAATTATCAGAGTATGAGAAAATACGCGTTATGATGCCACGTCAAGCAGGGGATAACTGCTGACGCTCAGGCAAACCAACTACAACCTTTATGCAAGAAAAATCCTTAGTTTAATGATTAGAAAATCAGTTATATTTTAGAGACCGTATCCCTCGGCTCAGTGGATCACCAAGTCCACAAAAGAAAACGATATTTGTACGCTGCGGAAAAATACTTTGTTTAGGCTTGACATCCTAAAGAGCACATAAGGGTCCTTAAAAGACCCACTTACGCTATGCAAGCCTCTACATTTAATTTATACAATATATAAGAAAATGGTTTTCATACGTGATTTGGAAAATAGTGATTAAGTTTATAAAACATGCTGATCATGAGCTTCATTTATAATAATATTTATAGTTACAAGTAACTAGCAACCTAGCATAAATCCTTCTCAAAGCAAGTAGACTATCTCCAGAAAATGGTAGTAGCATAAGTAATATATCTAGTACAAGGTAACAACTACCAGTGGGCGCCAACAACCTGACACGAACCCACTGGCATACATGCCTGTCTGTAAGAAAGTACTGAAAAACTACCTCACTAACAAGGCAAACGGATCTCCAAAGTCCAAGAGACCACCAACACCACCACTGCAAACTAGCCACCCAACTAGCTACAGCTCAGAACCTGAGGCATTCCAAAAGAAAACAGAATACCTCAGCAAGCTAAACAAAGTAAAAACTGCATGAAAGAGTCAACCAAAGGGACAAAGTAACAGAGAAACATGCAGTAGAAAGAGTCACAACTGTCCAAAACTGGACAATAGAAAGTGCACTACGTGCAAGGAAACAGCAACAACTCAACCCAGGAACAACATCCTGCAGGGCCTACTAGGCTACCAAGAGCCAAAAGTGCTGCAAACCACCAAGGAAGAAACTTCTAACACCCTAACTGTGGAAAGTGGTAGTAGCAAAAACAACAACAAGGAACCGGATCGGAGGCAAACTCAGTCCCCCATCCACCATGTCCAAGTCAACAAGCTCGAGGGTCTACACGTGAAAGCACAAGGGACCTTCCACCCACACATGCCCATCCCGTACCTGGAGCAAGAAAAACAAGAGTGGCCTTGGCTAAATCGCACAACTCCACCCCCACAAAGAGCTATAAACCACCACTACTAACCACGACCCACGATTCGGCCTTTAAGAAGGTAAAGAAAACGGCCGACAAAGAAAAACCAGAAATATAACAAGAAAACCACTCGGGAACGAAAAACAAGGAAAGGGAAGGGTGTTGAAATGAATCAACACAACAAGGCGTTGAGTGAGACCCACTCAGTGCCTACCTAAACCTTGACGTTGAGTGAGCTAGCCTCAGTCAATGCCAAAACCAAACTCTAACCACAATCCCACTAGGGTAAAACGGAGCTCGGTGATCGTCAGTCGGAGGTTGACGATCGTCGATCGGCAAAAGGCCAGAAAGAAGCCCGGCGATCATCTTCCTGGAGGTCGACGATCGCCGAAGGCTAAAAGGCGAGCGAAGCTCGACGATCTTCCTCCAGGAAATCGTCGAGCGCTGATCGGCTATCAGACAAGAGCTGAGCTCGACGTTCGCCTCCTAGAAAACGTCGAGCGTCGAATGGAGCTCGACGTTTTCACCCTGGAAAAGGGTCGAACGGAGATCGACGATAGTCGAACGACATAAGGCAGAAGCAGCGATCGACGATCTCCATCCAGAGATCGACGATAGTCGAACGACTCCAGACAGTAGAAAATTCAGTATCGAGTAGTTGCTTCCTACTCGTGTATCTTAAATCCCTGCACTCGAGTAGTTACCTACTACTAAAGTAAACCAACACCAGCACTCGAGTATCTCGAATCCACTACTCGAGTAATTCACGCCCCCTACTCGAGTAGTTACCTACTACTCGAGTACTCCAAGTCTAAAACTCGAGTTAATGCCTTCTACTTGAGTACCTCAAAGCCACTACTCGAGTATCCTAAACCACTACTCGAGTACCCATTACCACTACTCGAGTATCTCATAGCCACTACTCGAGTATCTTAAACCACTACTCGAATAATACACTAAACAAATTCGGGAAAATCACCCCCCTCTCCTAACACTCCCTCTCGGCTACACCCAACCTAGAGAAATATCTGAGCAAAGATAAACGGCATCACGCCAGCAAAGTTGGGTTCCAACAGCATAAGTAGGGGGGGTTCAATAGGAAGAACTAAATCCTATAGTTAGCAAGAAAAAGAGAACAACAAGGCCTCTAACCTAGGGCTAACAGTGATTTCAAATTCAGTAAGAATACTCAAAAAGAAACTGGGCAAGGGCAAGAATACCACTTGCCTCAACTTTCAGCGAAGCTTGGACGGCTTTCCTCCTCTTCACACGGAACAAACAAGCGCAGTACCTAGAATTAATCTCACGGCCATCAATGGCGGAAACTCCAAAACAGAAAACCTAAATCTCATCAAAACTTCTCGAAAAATCGAATATCTTACCGTCGAAACGAAGATCTCGGAGAGAGCAAGACAACGCAATTTTTGGAATCGAATTCCGTCCACGAACAAGCCCGGAATCGCCGACCGAAGGAGGTACAGGACGGGCGGTTTTCTCCTCTGTATTCCGCGATCAAGCAGGGACGGTTCTCGCTCAGGAAAAGGAAGAAGAAGTGAGCCGTCACTTCTTAAGAAAATCTTTTATACGAAAAGCAAAACACCGGTTCATCCATAACCGAACCCTAAAACACCTAATTACTTAATTTCATTAAGTAAATACCAAAATAGGTATAAGCCAAAACTATGGCTGCCACCAAGGCAAGGCAATAACTGCCCAATTAAATTCTTCCGCAGAATTTAATAATCGGTCAAAACCGAAAGGCTACAGGACAGCCAAATCAATTTAATTAATTGATCACATAGACTATTAACACACCAAATGACACAAAAACCGAATCACCTCGGAATTCGACGAAATTCACACCGTAGCTAAATACCTATGCTACGAACACAATGACGAAGTCAAAATTAACTTTCGACGAACAGAACTCGAGTTATACCCAAATAAAGCCAAACACAACCATCCCCCTGAGAGGCCACACCGGGTCACCCAAAACGACTCGGCTTGCTAGGGAGATCTTGCCAACAGGCTACCAAACAGGGCACTGAGTTCTAAGGAGCTAAACCATACTCCACACATGGCACAAGCCACGGAAACGCGTCATCGTAATGCCAATGAGACAAAAAAATCGCAAGAAAAATGGGGGGCGTTACAGTCACTCCCCCTAAAAGAATGTTTCATCCCGAAACTTTGCTCACAACATTCCTACTAAAGAAGGAAAAGCAACACATAGGAGTTACAAGAAGGAAAACATACCGATCAAATCAACGAAACAGGTGAGGGTAAGCCCTCCTCATAGCCGACTCTAATTCCCAAGTCGCGCTTTCCAAATCCTGATTTTTCCAAAAAACTTTAACCATCGATATGGACTTCTTTCGCATCACACGCTCCTGAGTATCCAAAATACGAACCGGCACCTCAACGAAATAGAGGTTGGGCTCCAACTGGGGCACAACGTCCAAGAGCTTCCCACTACTGCGCACACACTTCCCCAATTGGCTAACATGAAAAACATTATGCACGCCTGGAAAGTTCGCTGGCAAATCCAATCTATAAGCTGCACACCAATCCATTCCAAAATCTCAAACGGGCCCACATACCTTGGGTCCAACTTCCGATTCTTACCAAATCTCTTAACACCCACCATCGGGGAAACTTTGAGGAATACAAGGTCCCCGATGGAAAACTCCAAAGCAGATCTACGCCGATTGGCGTTCTTTTCATATCTCTCCTGGGCTATACGAAGCTTCTCCCGAATAAGCTTCACAGCGACTTCCATATCCTCAAGCGCATCAGGGCCCAACAATGACCTCTCACCAGCCTCAGCCCAAAACAACAGAGTCCTACAGTGCCTCCCATACAAGTCTTCGAACGGAGCCATCTGCAAACTCTCCTAATAACTGCTGTTGTAGGAAAATTCCATGAGTCGCAGCCGCTCATCCCACGCTCCACTGTGGTCTAAAATATAGCACCAGATCATATCCTCAACAATTTGGTTCACCCTCTCCGTCTGCCCATTGGTCTGCGGGTGGTACACAGTAGAATACCTCAGATCCGTACCCAAACCCTCCTGCAGACTCTGCCAAAAACGTGAAGTAAACCGGGAGACTCGATCAGAAATGATGCTAACCGGCACACCGTGGAGTCGGATGACTTCATTCAAGTACAACTCTGCTATCTTCTTCATCGGGTAATCAATCTTATAAGGCACGAAGTGAGCACACTTCGTCAATCTATCTACTATAACCCAAATAGAATCAAATCCTCTCGGGGATTTTTGTAAACCCGTAATGAAATCCATTGATATACTTTCCCACTTCCAAGCCGGGATCTCTAGCGGAGTCAACTTACCACCAGGCCTTCCATGATCGGCCTTCACACGCTTGCAAGTGTGACACTCAGCAACAAATCGGGCTATATCTCCTTTCATACCATACCACCAGGCAATTTGCCTTAAGTCACGGTACATCTTCGTAGATCCTGGATGGTAGGCAACGCTTGAACCATGAGCCTCACTGCAAATCATCCTCCTAATATCCCCAACCGCTGGAACGCAAAACCTGCCGCGGTACTTCAAAGTACCTGTATCATCGATAGCAAAATCGGGTAACTCTCCCTTCTCAGTCCTGGTGAAAAGGTGCATAAGATCAGGATCGTCCTTCTGGTGCAGCCTAGTCAAAGAAATCTAGGACGGCTCTGCCACTGACAAACTACTCTGCAAACTACAACATCCCACTGATTAATCCATAAGGAGGAACACCTCCACTAAACAATCGGCGGAGAGGTTAAAGATCTTTCCCGTCTTTCGGCTCAGGGCATCAGCCACCACATTGGCCTTGCCCGTATGATACTGGATCTCCACATCATAATCAGCCACATATTCCAACCACCGCCGCTGACGCAGATTCAACTCCTTCTGCGTGAACACGTACTTCAGGCTCTTTTGGTCAGTGAAGATCTTGCATTGAGCCCCATAAAGTAGGTGTCTCCACAGCTTGAAGGCATAAATAACTGCTGCAAACTCAAGGTCATGTGTAGGATAATTCTTCTCATGAGTCTTCAGTTGCCTTGACCCATAGGCAATTACCTTTCCATCTTGCATCAATACGCATCCCAGACCTACATGCGAAGCATCCACGTAGACATCATAATCTACTCCCTCAGTAGGCAGGGTCAGAACGGGAGCAGTGCACAATCTCTTCTTTAGCTCTAGAAAAGCCTCCTCGCACTTTTCGCTCCAAACAAAAGCCACATTCTTCTGAGTCAACTTGGTCAAAGGTGCGGCTAGGGAAGAGAAACCCTCCACAAATCTCTTGTAATAACCAGCCAACCCTAAGAAACTCCTGATCTCCTTAGGCGTACTTGGTCTACTCCAATCCATCACTGCTGCAATCTTTTCTTGATCGACCGAGATCCCATCCTTATTCACCACGTGGACTAGAAAAGAAACCTGAGGCAACCAAAATTCGCACTTGCTCAACTTGGCGAACAACTTGTGGTTCCTCAGCTCCGATAGGACCAAACGCAAATTCTGCTCATGCTCCTCAGCACTGCGAGAATAAACTAACACATCATCAATGAAGACCACAACGAACTTATCGAGGAAATCCTTGAACACCCAGTTCATCATATCCATGAAGGCTGAAGGTGCGTTGGTCAGACCAAACGATATCACCAAAAACTCAAAGTGTCCATGCCTCGACCTAAATGCAGTCCGTGGAATATCCGCCTTACGGATCCTGAGCTGATGATAACCAGAACGAAGATCGATCTTGGAGAACACCGTGCTACCACGCAACTGGTCAAATAAATCATCGATCCTCGGCAGAGGGTACCTGTTCTTGATAGTGACCTTGTTCAACTCTCTATAGTCGATGCAAAGACGCATCGACCCATCTTTCTTCTTTATAAACAAAACAGGAGAACCCCAAGGCGACGAACTCTGCCTAATAAACCCCTTAACCAACAGCTCATTCAACTGAACTCGCAACTCCTCTAACTCACGAGGGGCCATCCGGTACGGCGCCTTTGCAATAGTACATGTACGCGGCTCTAAATCAATAACAAACTCAACATCCCGATCCGGAGGAAGACCAGGAAGATCATCAGGAAAAACATCGGCGAAACCATGAATAATAGGAATCTCTTCCAAGCGTGGCACGCTAACAGCGGCTCCAACCGCCGAGACTAAACAAACACAACAATCAGAAACAAACAATCTCTGAGCACATATCGCAGAGATGACAGGAAAATCCTGACACAGATCAGCATACACGCTGCCGTGCTGACCGTCGTCTCTGATGAAGTCCAAGCGCTTTCCTTTGCACTGAATGACCGCATCATACCGAGAAAGCCACTCCATGCCCAAAATGACATCGAAGTCCTCCAGATCAATCATCTTCAGACCCGCCTTCGCAAGAAAGTCCCCCAACAAAACCGGGCAATCCAAAATGCCCAAATCTGACAACACAGATTCACCAGAGGGAAACTTGACACGGAAGGAATCCCGAACATGATCTAGAGTCAACCGATGACGCTCTACAAAGGCTCTAGCCACGAACGAGTGGGTAGCGCCGTAGTCAAACAGAACACGCGCCCAGCGATTCTTCACCTTAAACTTCCCTATAGGAACACATAAACTAAGGAACTACCACAGCAATATCGCAACATACAAGCAAATAAAACTACCAGGCTAGAAAAATAACAAACTGCTAACCTGAAATAACCTGGGTCAAAGTCTGAGCCTCCGCGGAAGAAATCACGTTCAGCTTCCCTTTTCCCTTGTCCACACGCGGAGGTGGAGGTAAAGCCTATAACGGAACTGCAGGAAGAACTGACTGAACCTGAGGGCACCTCGACTTGATATGACCCTTCTGCCCACACTGATAGCAGACCCTATCCTTGGACCAACACTGGGCCGCATCATGCCCGGATCGCTTACAAACTGAATAGGAGACATCTCTCCTAGGAGCACCCTGAATCGCATGGACCTGCTCCTTCTTCTGAGCTGCTAACCTCTTAAAACATTTCTCAATAGGGTGGCCTGACCGGCCACAGAAACTGCACACTACTCTGCTCCTCTTTCCTGGAACAGCATCGGGTACCAGGGGCTTCATCCCCTCGACAGACTTTCTCTTGTCCTTTCTCATCTGCTGGCCTCTGCTCTTTGCCGTCTCAATAGCCTCCACCTTCAGAGCAGCCTCTACAACTCCAGCATAAGTCACTGACCCATAAGCACTGGTCAACTGTTGCACCTCGCTCCTCCACCAAGAAATCTCTTAATCCGATCAGCCTCAACGCTGACCAATCCAGGGGCAAAACGGCTCAACTTACTGAACTCTATCTCATACTCACCCACCTTGAGTTGCCTTTGCTTCAAATAAAGGAAGTCATTCATAAGGCGGTCACGCTCGACCGAAGGCAAGAACTTCCTCAACATCATCTCTTTAAACATTTCCCAAGAGCATCCAGCTACTAGGCTCTCCTTTTCTCTCAGCCACCAACTCTTCACAAAACCTTTGAGCTGATAGGTGGCTAACATCACCTTCTGGTCACCAGCAATCCCTGAATACGAAAACATCTCTTCCATGGAGATCAGCCAATCATCTATAACCATGAAATCTGCCTTCCCGTCATAAGTGGGAGGGCTCAGTCTCTGAAATTGCGAGATGAAGGCCATCTCCGCTGGCACCACCACTGGAGGTCTCACGGGTGCAGGGGGAGGAGGAACAGCTAACCCCCCAGCAGGAACTTGCACACCCTGAGCATGTCCTGCCACAACTGCCACCAAAGACTGAATCTGGGCTCGCACCTCCTCCAACTGCCTGCCCATAGAATCGCTACTCTGACGCAGACTCTCGATCACCGCATCATGCATAGCCCCAGACGACTCACCTTCAGATAGGGGAGTCGATCGAGTCGTAGGTCGCCTAGCCATCCTAATATCAACATATCCCAATCAGATCCCCAATCAACTACTAGAACCAAACACAAGTACAGACAGTACATATATATATAGACTTAAAGCTGCTAAACTTGCTGTGAGAGTTTATTTTTTAACAAAAATTTAATGATATGCCCTAACCTAGGATGGTTAACCACCACCATACTAACTCTTGTGCCTAGATCGAATGCATGACTTTAAATTAATTTGAAAACTTATGTGTGTACATATGTCATCCTCCAAATCTTTAGCTTGGCACGTTGTGCTTATGCAATGATATGCTATGCATGATTGTGCTATGCATTCTAAAAAAAAGCCCTAATGCATGTTATGAGCGGCGTACGCATGAAAATGTTATGCATCCCATACTACATAACATTCCCATGCAATGAAAAAGAAACGTGCAAGTCGCAGTCATGTGGTGAGGTTATGCATCCCATACTACATAACCCTCACATGTAGCCCCTATGGTGGATCCATATACAAACACATATTATCCATCCCATACTGCATAATATGCCCCGTATACTTCATGTTATGCCATGAGTGAAGTGTTCATGCTTTCGCCAAGACGTGCTGATGACATATCGGTGTGTGAATGACATGATGCAGAACTACAAAAAGCAAACAAAGGAAGGTTGCTCAACTAACTTGTCAAGCAACCTCCCTCTGATACCAACTGTCACAACCCGCATTTTCTCCGAATATAAGAATTATCAGAGTATGAGAAAATACGCGTTATGATGCCACGTCATGCAGGGGATAACTGCTGATGCTCAGGCAAACCAACTACATCCTTTATGCAAGAAAAATCCTTAGTTTAATGATTAGAAAATCAGTTATATTTTAGAGACCGTATCCCTCGGCTCAATGGATCACCAAGTCCACAAAAGAAAACGATATTTGTACGCTGCGGAAAAATACTTTGTTTAGGCTTGACATCCTAAAGAGTACATAAGGGTCCTTAAGAGAACCACTTACGCTATGCAAGCCTCTACATTTAATTTATACAATATATAAGAAAACGGTTTTCATACGTGATTTGGAAAATAGTGATTAAGTTTATAAAACATGCTGATCATGAGCTTCATTTATAATAATATTTATAGTTAAAAGTAACTAGCAACCTAGCATAAATCCTTCTCAAAGCAAGTAGACTATCTCCAGAAAATGGTAGCAGCATAAGTACTATATCTAGTACAAGGTAACAACTACCAGTGGGCGCCAATAACCTGACACGAACCCACTGGCATACATGCCTGTTTGTAAGAAAGTACTGAAAAACTACCTCACTAACAAGGCAAACGGATCTCCAAAGTCCAAGAGACCACCAACACCACCACTGCAAACTAGCCACCCAACTAGCTACAGCTCAGAACCTGAGGCATTCCAAAAGAAAACAGAATACCTCAGCAAGCTAAACAAAGTAAAAACTGTATGAAAGAGTCAACCAAAGGGACAAAGTAACAGAGAAACATGCAGTAGAAAGAGTCACAACTGTCCAAAACTGGACAACAGAAAGTGCACTACGTGCATGGAAACAGCAACAACTCAACCCAGGAATAACATCCTGCAGGGCCTACTAGGCTACCAAGAGCCAAAAGTGCTGCAAACCACCAAGGAAGAAACTTCTAACACCCTAACTGTGGAAAGTGGTAGTAGCAAAAACAACAACGAGGAACCGGATCGGAGGCAAACTCAGTCCCCCATCCACCATGTCCAAGTCAACAAGCTCGAGGGTCTACATGTGAAAGCACAAGGGACCTTCCACCCACACATGCCCAGCCCATACCTGGAGCAAGAAAAACAAGAGTGGCCTTGGCTAAATCACACAACTCCACCCCCACAAAGAGCTATAAACCACCACAACTAACCACGACCCACGATTCGGCCTTTAAGAAGGTAAAGAAAACGGCCGACAAAGAAAAACCAGAAATATAACAAGAAAACCACTCGAGAACGAAAAACAAGGAAAGGGAAGGGTGTAGAAATGAATCAACACAACAAGGCGCTGAGTGAGACCAACTCAGTGCCTACCTAAACCTTGACGTTGAGTGAGCTAGCCTCACTCAATGCCAAAACCAAACTCTAACCACAATCCCACTAGGGTAAAACGGAGCTCGATGATCGTCAGTCGGAGGTCGACGATCGTCGATTGGCAAAAGGCCAGAAAGAAGCCCGGCGATCATCTTCCTGGAGGTCGACGATCGCCGAAGGCTAAAAGGCGAGCGAAGCTCGACGATCTTCCTCCAGGAAATCGTCTAGCGCTGATCGGCTATCAGACAAGAGCTGAGCTCGACGTTCTCCTCCCAGAAAACGTCGAGCGTCGAACGGAGCTCGATGTTTTCCCCCTGGAAAAGCATCGAACGGAGATCGACGATAGTCAAACGACATAAGGCAGAAGCAGCGATCGACGATCTCCATCTAGAGATCGACGATAGTCGAACGACTCCAGACAGCAGAAAATTCAGTACTCGAGTAGTTGCTTCCTACTCGTGTATCTTAAATCCCTGCACTCGAGTAGTTACCTACTACTCGAGTAAACCAACACCAACACTCGAGTATCTCAAATCCACTACTCGAGTAATTCACGCTCCCTACTCGAGTAGTTACCTACTACTCGAGCACTCCAAGGCTAATACTCGAGTTAATGCCTTCTACTCGAGTACCTCAAAGCCACTACTCGAGTATCCTAAACCACTACTCGAGTACCCATTACCACTACTCAAGTATTTCATAGCCACTACTCGAGTATCTTAAACCACTACTCGAGTAATACACTAAAAAAATTCAGGAAAATCACCCCCCTCCCCTAACACTCCCTCTCGGCTACACCCAACCCAGAGCAAATATCTGAGCAAAGATAAACGGCATCACGCCGGCAAAGTTGGGTTCCAACAACATAAGTAGAGGGGGGGGGGGTTCAATAGGAAGAACTAAATCCTATAGTTAGCAAGAAAAAGAGAACAACAAGGCCTCTAACCTAGGGCTAACAGGGATTTCAAATTCAGTAAGAAAACTCAAAAAGAAACCTGGCAAGGGAAAGAATACCACTTGCCTCAACTTTCAGCGAAGCTTGGACGGCTCTCCTCCTCTTCACACGGAACAAACAGCCGAAACACCTAGAATTAATCTCACGGCCATCAATGGCGGAAACTCCAAAACCGAAAACCCAAATCTCATCAAAACTCCTCGAAAATCGAATATCTTACCGTCGAAACGAAGATCTCGGAGAGAGCAAGACAACGCCGTTTTCGGAATCGAATTCCGTCGACGAACAAGCCCGGAATCGCCGACCGAAGGAGGTACAGGACGGGCGGTTTTGTCCTCTGTATTCCGCGAACAAGCAGGGACGGTTCTCGCTCAGGAAAAGGAAGAAGAAGTGGGTCGTCACTTCTTAAGAAAAGCTTTTATACGAAAAGCTAAACACCGGTTCATCCATAACCGAACCCTAAAACGCCTAATTACTTAATTTCATTAAGTAAATACCAAAATAGGTATAAGCCAAAACTAAGGCTGCCACCAAGGCAAGGCAATAACTGCCCAATTAAATTCTCCCCAGAATTTAATAATCGATCAAAATCGAAAGGCTACAGGACAGCCAAATCAATTTAATTAATTGATCACATAGACTATTAACACACCAAACGACACGAAAACCGAATCACCTCGGAATTCGACGAAATTCGCACCGTAGCTAAATACCCATGCTACGAACACAACGGCCTAGTCGAAATTAATTTTCGACGAACAGAACTCGAGTTATACCCAAATAAAGCCAAACACAACCATCCCCCCGAGAGGCCACACCGGGTCACCCAAAACGACTCGGCTTGCTAGGGAGATCTTGCCAACAGGCTACCAAACAGGGCACTGAGTTCTAAGGAGCTAGACCATACTCCACACATGGCACAAGCCACAGAAACGCGTCATCGTAACGCCAACGAGACAAAAAAAATCGCAGGAAAAATTGGGGGCGTTACAGTCCTGGTGAACACGGTCTGGACACGGGCGTGTCTGAAGCCGTGTTATTGCATGCAACGCCCCCGATTGTTTTGAGATTATTTAAAATTTATTTGGCATTACATTTACACATTTCCTTCTAGCTTGTGCCATTGTGAGAGCGTGGTCTTAGCTCTTTAGGTTCTCAGAGTTGCTTATTTTGTAGCCTGTTTACAACATTCCCTAGCGAGCTGGAGTCTGTTTTGGTGACTCGGTGGATCCCCTCCGGGAATGCTTGTGTTTTGTCTTCGGGTGGTGTTAGCCCGAGTTTTGTTCGTCGATGGTTCAATTCGACTTCATCATTAGATTCGTAGCGTGGGTATTTAGCTAAAGTGTGCATTTCATTAAATTCTGAGATAGTTGGGTTTTCGTATCGTTTTGACGTTTTATGTAAGTAATTAATATAATATTATATTCAATTGATTTCTATTATGCTAGTGGCTGAGTTTTATAAGATATTATTTTGCTAGGTGTTTTAATATAAGTGATTATTATAGTATAGTGGCTGTTCATTTTAAGAGTGGCTCAATTTTATATTACTTAAGTTATATTATATTATATCTTGCTTGAGTTGTGAGTGAATAGACTTTATATATAGTTTATTTTAGTTATATCCCATTCATCTTCCCCAAAAAGGACGGCTGGATTCATGCAGAAGGAGGCGAGCAGCGGACAACCCTAGACATTCGACCGCTGATTTAGGGAGCTTTAGAGCTCAAAATTTTTGTTTGGGGGTGGATTCAAACATCTCTCGCCTAGATATACATCCCTACAGTAAGTTTTCAAAGTTTCATGGTCTTTCTAGAAGTCAAGGATTTCAGTTTGACCCTTTCTTCCTCTTTAAAGATCCAAATTTCTTGGCTAAGTGTTTTTGCTGCCAGATTTGAGAGAAGGAGAGGAGCTGGCCGAGTTTTTTCTGGAATTAAGGCAAGTGGTGCTTTTCCCTTCCTTGCCATGTAGCTTTGTGTTTTCTTTGTAGCATTTATTGACATAGATCTTGGGTATGATGTATGTTTTGGCAAGATTTAACTTGATGTAGGTAGATAACGTCTGAGTGGGTTTGGTTTTGGCTAGATCGGTATAGTCAGTGTCTGTATAGTTAGTATTATCAGGTTTTCCTTCCAGATAGTCTATGTAAGAAGAGAATTTCTAATATTTTGGCTATTGCTATGATTTATCCCCCCTCAGTTTAGATAAAATAGCTTTTTCTGTCAGGTTCTATCTGTAGGCGTTGAGTGTAGCTTTAGGCATTGAGTGTAAGTTTAGGTAGTAGTCGCTTTCTAGCCTAAGTATAAAAGCGTTGAGTGTATCTTAGTATAGAAGTCCAGTTTTTAGGCTTAGTGTAAAAGCGTTGAGTGTGGTGGACACACTCAACACCTAGCTATTTTGGTCTAGAGTCTATGTAAAAAGCGTTGACAGCATTGAGTGAGGTGAGCTCACTCAACGTTGTCTCCTTATAAGTTTTTATAATTCCTTTGGCGTTGAGTGAGTTGAGCTCACTCAATGACGTCTAGCCAGTCAGATTTTTATAATTCTTTAGGGATTTAGTGAGTTGAACTCACTCAACACCGTCTAGGCAGTCGGTTTTTTTCGAAGTCTTTTGGCCATGAGTGAGTTGAGCTCACTCAACGTCGTCTAGTCTGGCAGGTTTTTCTAAGTTAAAAGCGTTGAGTGTGGTGAACTCACTCAATGGCTTTGGCTGTTTGGCATTGACAACTTTGAGTGTGGTGAACTCACTCAATGCCGTCTGCTTAGCTTGATAGTTTAAGGCAAAAGCGTTGAGTGTGTAACATCCCATTTCCACCTAGACCCCTAGGAGTGGTTTTGTCATGACTAAGTCATGACGAAACCCTAAGAAGCCCAAGAAGATTAAGTGAGCTTAGGCATGAAGGTGGAGATCACCATGGTCTGCAAATAGTAGGATTCTAAACACTAGTTTAGGATGACCATACGGCTTCACCATGACTCTATGACCCCACCACAATATCCCTAACCTATTGGAAGGTCCATTAGATCCCTAAGAGTCCATTGAAATCAACCCAAAGTTGTCAAATTGACCTAAGACCACCATATGCCTAAATTGGGCAAGGTGCCCTAACTAAGGGCAATGTGCCCCTAATATTCCCAACAAACCCTACCTAAGTCTTCCTAGACCTTATGTGAGGTCAATGGGTCACAAAGGACCCATTGGGGACAACCCAAGAGGATAAGTTGACACAAGTCAACTCTAGCCCCAAAGTGGTCAAAGTGCCCTTACTAAGGGTCAACTGACCTCCAAGGTGCCAAGTCAATCATACCTAACCCTACCTAGACCTTAGAAGAAGCCAATGGGTCACCAGGGACCCATTGGGGTCAACCCAAATGGACAATTTGACCAAGGTCAACTCAATCCGTGAAATAGGTAAAATTAGCCTAAATGGGCTAACCCAAGCGCAAACCCATTTCCCCCACTTGGGCTAACCTCATTATTATTATTCATATGGGTTATGGGCTGCCAATAGGCAAGGGAGATGAACAAATTCGGCCTTGATGACTAGGAGAGAGAAACCTCCATTTTACCCTTTAATGGAGGAGAGAGAAAGTGGTTTAAAGGGGTCATTCATGGCTAAGGGAGACCAAGGGCCTCTCCATTTGATTCCAAGGGATGAATATATTCTCCCTCATCAGTTTTGAGGAGTTTAATAACCATAACAAGCCATAAAAGTGGCTGAATTTAAATTCTCCCATAAGGAAGAGAGAGAAAGAGGGGAGAGAGCAATTAATGGCCATGGGAGAGCAAGGGTTCCTCTCCAATTGATTCCAAAGCCATGATTCATATTCCCCTCATTATTTAGAGGAGACCAAGGGTTTTCCTCAGCCTCTAGGTGGCTGAATACAAGGGATATGCCATGGCCGAATTTCACCTTTCATGGCCATAAATGGCTTTGAAGCCATGACCCTTCCTCTCCCCCATTTCAACCTTTTAAAAGCTCCCCTAGGCCAAGAGCATTTGTTTCCACCATCCCACTCAAGAAAACGAGGGAGTTCACGGGGTTGTTGTAAAGTATCGGAAAGCTCAACCACCGGCCATGGCGCACAACCACCAAACCCGTCGGCAAGCACGGTTAAAGGTCCTCCTCTACTCCTCTTTTCGTGGGCTAGATCCTTAGATATTTTAGGAGAGAAATCGGGCTCAATTGAGCCCGATTAGAGAAGAGATTTTCTGAAATTTTCATGGATTTTTAACCTTGCGGGATCGCCGGAAACCGCCCCTCCGGCGGCCGTGTCGCCACCCGACGATAGCTCCCACCTCAACGAAGGTGGTGGCAGTGGTGGCCGGCCAGGGAGGTGGCCGGGTTGCTGGGAAATGAGCTTGGAATAGGCACTAGTTTCGGCCAATCTAAACCCTTGGCTGGAGGAAGAAGATGACCAGGAGCCCCACGATTTGCTTTAAGATCCGTACTGGATCTGGATTTATTTATTCATATTTTTTCGATTTCTATCCTGTTTATTGGGTAGTTTTAAATTAAATATTAAACATACTTAGGCACCTATAAAGGAATATTGACGAACATCAAAGTTGTATCCCGTGAAGTCTAGTTTATTGTGAAATTTGTTTGAACCCATTTGGGTAAGTGGTTTGACAGCAACACCCATTTTGGTGGGGTCTATACATAGGCTTGACCAGAACTTGGTTTGAGTGCCCCTACCAATCCAGCCATTCAAATGACTTGAAATTTTGGATGGGGGTCACTCTTAACTATACCTAGAATATATCAAAAAATGGGAATTTTTGGAGAACCTTTTGCTATAGTTTTTGTAAAAATTTATTAATCCATGAATAAATTAATTAGGTGTTCTGAACATCTCAAAACTCTCCTAGATTTGGGTGGGTGGTCTTAGAGAGCATGTTAAAGCTCTGGTAAAAATTTCATCTCATTTGAAGATGTTTGATTAGGTATTGACCCAACCCTAGGTATACCCTTATAAGGTTATTTAGGTCAAAGTGCTCTTTTTGGTGTTTGAGTGGTCAAATCCCCTCAACAGAGGCTAATATTTTGGCCACTGATTTTATATGGCATGTAGCACACTCCGATGGGATTTGGGTTGGTTTGGGGTAGGGTATCCCTAGAACCCTAGGGTAGGCCCTTTAATGGAGATTTTTAGGGTATGAAGGTCTTGGGGTCAAATGACCTTGGAATGACTTGAGTCTTGGTGGAAAGGATCATAGGGTCGCTCTGGTCCTCTGGTTGAAGTTGTATTGAATTTTGAAGCCTTTAACCCCCTCATATTCCTAATCCTAGTTTAGGGTACAAGCCCAATAGTTGGGTTTAGGCAATAAAAACACCTCACCATAACATGAAACTTGGGCAAGGTGTGCCACTAATAAAAAGAGTCCTAAAATAATTTTGGTGGAATTTTTGGGCTCATAAAATCAGTACTTCCTTAATAATCCTAATTATGTCCTTAAATTTATTTTTCTTGTTATGATATTTCTGTCCACAGAAAAGTTGTGAAATTTAGTATTTGGAAGTTTTACATCATGATAATTCTTTCTGTATTTTTATTGGAATTTTTAGATGATTATTTTAAGTACTTGTTTCATACGTTATGAATTGTGTATTTCTGATCAAAAATAGATATAGAGCCCAATATTATTAAGAAAATTATGAAACTTGGTCAGTGGGTGTTTTATTTTATTATGTTGGCTCTGAAATTTTCTCATAATTTTTAGGCAATTAACAACAGTACTTACTTCACAAGTCTGTAAAATTGGAAGTTTACATTTAATTAGATTCAGAGCCCGTCATGGGTGAGAAAAATTGAAAAACTTGATTACTGTTGATTTTAGGTCATTATCAGACTTCTGGAATTTTCTTATAATTATTAGATGAGTTTTTACAGTACTTACTTCATTAACCAATGGTTATGGAATTAATGGTTATAAATTAAAATAAGGGGCTACTGTTAACTGGAAAATTTGGAGAATACTTCTAGAGTGTTTTTAGGCCATGATAAACTTACTGGATTTTTATTATAATTTTTAGAACAATATTGCTGGCCTTTGCTTTTTAAAAAGGTAATATTGACTTTATGTTCTAAATTGTGGATTTGTGGCCTAAACAATTCTGAAAATTATTAGACCTTGGATTTGCTGTAGAAATGTTACCTAGTATTTATCATAATTTTTTTGTGATTTGTTTCTGATTTGAAAGTGCATTTCATGTTAAAAGTAGGGCATTCACAGTCTTAGTTTAATAGATTAAATGCCCAAATGATTAGGAAAATTATGAAACTCTAGAGTTAGTGTAAATAGGTCATGGTAGACTCCCAGAAATTGTTATGGATCTGTTGGATGAGTAAATGGAGTACCCCGTAGTGGGAGCACCATGTAGCTTAGCATGGTCTGCATATAGTACATAGAACTTAAATAGGCTAGCTCGGAGAGCTTAAACACACTTAGGGGAGTCACACTGAAATAAAAGATAGGATTGGTCATGGGTAGAAATCAATAATATTAAGTGCCTTGTGAAAGGGAGCTTTGGGCTTCAGCCCATCGTAGTTCCTAGTTCCCTCGAGAACCCTTCACGGGGTATACCTTGGGCAGTCCTGGGCTAATGTAAACCATAGGAATAATAAACATTAAAGAGTAACTAGTATAATTAGGGGTTCACTTTCACACACCCCGGTGCCTCGGGAAGATTGGGTGACTAGGATGTTCGGGGGGTAGGCCCGGTGGTTGTGGAAATGGGTAGGGTCGTTCGGTGAGCCGATGGCTCGGTAGATATTTGTGACGGGCAGGATATCCCGGGGAGCTTTGGCTCGGTGGATAATACATTTATATTGCATGTGAATAAGATATAAGGTGGTGGGTCTTCAGTATTGGAGGGTCGTCGCACCGACCCAAATACATTGGCTCGGCAAGTGTGGTTTTGCACTTCGCCAAATTAAGTCCGGTGTGCCAGCCAGCAACAGTATGCAGGAGTCCGCATAGTGCACCAGCGTTGAGACGTATGATAGGTCTAACTGGTAGTGCTGATAGCAGTTTAGAGGTGGGCGAGGCCCAACCCACCTCTTCCGTTTGCCACTACGGAGGTATCCTAGGAGGTTAGGCTCTAGAAAGGGGGAGCTAAAGGTCTGTGTACACAGAGTCGGGTGGGTGAGTTGCACTTACATGATCACATCATAACATATTTGCATGTCATAGCATCATCATTGCATCAACCCCTGACACCTATTATATAAAGTGGTATGGGATGCTTTATACAATAGGCCCTACAAAATGACCCCTTAGCTTATAGGCTTGCGTGAGCATGCTTATAAGTTATGGTTAATTTCTATGATAAATATTGTTTGCTTGTAAACCGACACCTCATTGTATAAATTGGTATGAGACTTTTTGAGAGGTCTAAGTTGTTAGCCTAAATCACCTAGAGGGGGGTGAATAGGTGAAATACGTGTCAAATGCGGAATTAAAAATTAACACAGCACACATCAAGCAATCACAGACGACAAGAGATTTATAGTGGTTCCCCAACCTTGGGTACGTCCACTTTCCTCACTGATCTAGCAAATCACTACACTCGGCTACTCCACTATCTCGGATTGAAAACAATCCTATACCTCGGAACCACGTTCCTACAAAACTCGATCCAACTGGATCTACAAAACTCGGAAGAAAGATCTTCCTACAAATCTCGGAGAAAAACTCCTACAAGGAAATTTTGGGTTTGAGAATAAAGAAAAATCAAAACAATAAATTTCAGATCTTGATCTTTGACAGTCTTCTTCTTTAGGAACTTCGGCTTGATCAGAAAAGGTTGAAGATGACTTGAGAGAGATCCACGAATCTGAAAACTAGAACCACCTCGATCGAGAAGATAGATCTGAAATCTTTGAGGCTCGGCGAGATCGAGTGATTCACTTTTGTCTGGATCACTGGAGAAATAGTCGTTGAAGACGGAGATCGACGATCCAGAATTTCTTCCGTGAACAACAATGGCGGCGGCGGCGTGAGAATTAGGGTTCACGGAATTTTGTCTTTCTTAAAAAGAATATCTCTGTAATCTTGTTGATAAGTCAATTCTGAAATGAACTTTTTATAGGTGGACTCCAACGGTCATAATCTTAATTAAGGATGACACGTGGACCAATCAGAAATGACGGATTCAAAATACTTAGCGAATTCGAACTTAGAAAAATTCTGGAATAGAGAACTGCTATACTCGAGTAAGAGAAGATATACTCGAGTAAGGGAATATAGATACTCGAGTGATAAAGAGGAGTATACTCGAGTATGAGTAGAGAAATTTACTTGATAGAGAAATGAACTACTCGAGTATTAGAAGAGATATACTCGAGTATCAGAAAGATATACTCGAGTGAAAGGGGAATTACTCGAGTATCAGAATATGTATCCGGGAAACATTCACTTACTCGAGTATCAAAGTCAATTACTCGAGTATGGAAATAATTACTCGAGTATTAAAATCAACTACTCGAGTATCGAATGATTTACTCGAGTATAAAGAATCAATTACTCGAGTATAGAAACACTTACTCGAGTATTAAAAGAAACTACTCGAGTATAACTACTTGAACTTGCAGAAAAGAGAAGAAAAAGATCTACTCGAGTATGATACAAGATTTACTCGAGTGATTAAGTTACTTACTCGAGTATGAAAGCAACTTACTCGAGTGACTGACTAACTACTCGAGTATAGAAATATATACACGAGTATTCAGAGCCTACTCGAGTAAGTCTAACTGATTACTCGAGTATGTCTAACTAGCTACTCGAGTATTAAGTCTGATACTCGAGTATAACAAGGGGTTACTCGAGTATTTTGGACTTAGAAATTTTTCTGAGGAAATTAGCTCCAATGCTTCTGTCCATCAATCCAAGTGCATATAGGAAGTGTATCCCAATAGAGAGGCATGAAGGTCTTTGGTTAGATGGAGTGAAATGACGCGAAGTTCCGTTATGAGAAATTCTTCAATTTAGTCAAATACCGCCCCGTAGCCTTATGTTCTAACCTCTCCTTCCAGTACCTTTTAGTCGAGTGCGCAGCCTTGTTTTCTATGTTTCAGCAGCCTTCTGTTTCATACAAGTAAGGTGAATGAACACTTTGGATCACACAATGAGGGATTACATTGTGTGGTCCTGTATTTGGTGACGCATTATAGACTGACATTGGTCTACACTTGGCAAATAGAACTTGCACACATACAACTTAAACACAGCATCAAATACACCTTAATTCATCTTAGTTCAAGGTCTGACCTCCTACAAATCTGAGGTATTGTGGAGACAAATCCCAACAATCTCCTCCTATTTGTAGATGTCAACATCCTCTATACTAAGGTGAATTATACAGAGTGAAAAGAACAATGCACATATACTTGAAAAACAAAACATAAGCTAAAGCAAGTTAATTAATGAAATAGCCATAATCAGAATTAAATATATATATATATATAGAAATGTTTTAAGCACAGAAACAAAAGTCCAATTTCACATTCTCAGTTCAACTCAAGATGGGGCATCCTTGTGCATCCTTTCTCTTTTCAGGTCTTGCCTCTCTAGGTAGCTGAAAGGTTTTGGAAAGTAAGTCCTGGGCCTAGAAGGAGCAGCTGGGTTGTTATGCCCCCAATTTCTGTCATGTAGCCTGATCTTTATCTGAGATGCTTCATAGGCTTTCCACTCTGAATAACTGTAGTAATTATCTCTGTTCTCCCCAAGATCAGTCATTAACCTCAAAGTATCAAGAATTAGGGACTTAGAGGTAGGACTCCATACTTCAGAATGAACAATAGGTGGTCTACCTTCAGGAGCTGGCTCTTTCCTTGGTGCAAAACGGCTGGCAGAAGCGCCGTCACCATATTTTCTTTTCTTCTTAGAAGGGCCTTGAGAATTGGAAGGAAAATCATCTTGCCATGCTTCAGTATAGGATAGGGGAGGCTCAGTCACATCACCCTCAGGTCTGGGTGAGAAGACTGGCACACCTCCTTGAAAGGTTGCTTGAGCTGAGACATCTGCTGGAGGCTGTTCTGCAAGAGGATTTAGATGCTGAGGTATAATGGTAGGGTCCAGTTGAAACTCAGGAAAGTTTTGATTATGCAGCCAGACAGCAGTGTCATAGGTATAGAATTTTACAGACTAGAGCTGGGAGAGAATTTCTGCTTTCATTTCTTTTACCAGACCATCCACAGTAGCTTGAGCTTGGAGAGATAGTTTGTCAACTTGTTCTTTTATAACTGCTTGAGCTTGTTCAGATAGTTTTTCCACTTGTTCTTTTACTATCTTCTCCCCCTTGGTGATATCTACAGATAGCTGAGCTATAGCTTCATCTCTGAACTTGCCAACTTCTTCACAAATTTTCATAAGATTGGCATCAGCATTCTTGTCCAAATGGATCTGATTATATGCAACAGTTTCTTGTTGATTTCTCAGTTCTCCTATGCTTGAGATAGTGTGATCTATGGCCTTGCCACCTAGCTGGAACAATCTTTTTAGTTCATCAGTATTTGCCTGGATTTCTGCAAAGCCTCTACTCATCTCTTGTTCAAGAGTAGTGACTTTGTTATTGACTGATGCTAGAGATTCATCAAAATAGTTTCTCTGTGCAAGGAGCAACTGTGCAATCTGACTTACTAAATCTGAAGAAGAGGGGGTTGAGGTTGGTGCAGGAATTGAAGGAGCAGGAGGAGGAGTTGTCCAAGGAGGAATTTCTGTTAGGACCACTGAGCTGACAGCCCTTTTGAAGGGTTCTATTACAACAGCTTCTTCTGGATTGAGGAAGGATGGCAGGGAGAAATCCAAAGTCCTCAGAGGTGCCTCCACAGGATCTGGAGACATTTCCTCATCATCAGACAAGATAACATGATCAGATTTGGTAGGCTCACTATCTGCAGACTTGGCAGGAGACTGTAATAGAGTCTGAGCTGGAGACTGTACAGGAGATTTGGCAGGAGACTTGGCAGCTGAAACATTCTGAAAAAGAGGATCATCTGAGCTTAGCTCATCAATGAATCTGTTGATGTCTTCAGCTGTAGACAGTAGGTGAGCTGTATCTGAAATTTCAGATTCAGGAATTGCTGATTGAAGATGAGCTGGAGTAGGAGAAACTGGAGGAGTAGCAATTCTGACTTCTTCTTGTGTTGGAATCACTGATTCAGAAGAAACTTTAAGCTGAGAAAGAGAAGAGGCAGGCTCCCCCTCAACTAAAGCACCAGAGGTAGCAATAGTTTGATGTAGAGGAGGAGATGGGATCCTGTCTTCAGGTAATCTGCTGTCTTGTTGTAGTTCTGAGATGGCATCAGCCTTTGAGGCTTGGACAGGGTTCAGGATCTTGAGGTCATACCTCTGAATGGAAGAGATAGAAACTTTCTTCATGTGGTGAAGAGGAGTCCCTTTAGAGAAGTCAAACACTGTAGGATTGATCTCATGGAGGAGGAGGGAGATAATCCTAGCAAAACTGGGATGTTTGACGCTTTCTCGGATCTTATCCAGTATCATCATTCCGAATTGGAATTTCTTCCTGCAGACAATAGCTTGCATAACATCGAATAGATTTTGGGATACATCTCTAATGGAGTAAGTCTTGCACCATAGGATTTTGGCAATGATGTCAACGAGAAACTTCCCTTCTGAATTGAACAAGGATCGATTCAGGGTTTCACCTCCACCTTCAGGATCTCGACCGCAGAACAGAGAGGTGCGGTCGGCATCTGCCTTGTCTAGGTCATCTTCTTCGTCGACCACTGGCATCCGGAGCAGAGTGGCGACTGAAGTTTTATCTAACCGAATTTCAACTCCCCTTACCTTGGATTTCAGAACGGTGCCATTGTGTCTAACCTTCAGATTTTTGTAGAACTCTTCAACATCAGGAAGCAAGAGGCGGCAGGGTTCTTGAAGAACGAAGGTCAATCCGGCCGTGTCCAGGAGAATCAGTAGGTTCTTGAAGTCATCCGAGATATCTTCAATGCAATCAGTCACTAATTCAGAGCCGATTCCAAACTTGGAGGAGGGAGGAGCCATCAGCGATTCGGAAAACTTGCGGCGAAGGAGGACGAAGAGCAGGAGTCGGGAATACGAAAAGTCGGCGGCTACTCGAGTGAATGAGAAGTGGAAAGGACTTTTTCGTTTTGAATATATATATAAATAATCCTAATTAGGTTTAAAAAGGATTAACTATAATGACATACCTAAATGAGGCGGCAATTTGCTAGGTGCGAGTAGAGAGTTTGAAAATCCAGAACAAATCCGAGTATTCGAGTAGAGGATGACATCATACACGAGTATGAGGTTTAGTATACTCGAGTAGGTCACAACATACACGAGTAATCAAGAATTCATACTCGAGTATGTAATTAGTATACACGAGTATCAAGTTCTTGATGAGTTTTCATACTCGAGTATTAGAAGTTCATACACGAGTAACTGTTGGATTACTCGAGTATATGAAGCTTTTTACTCGAGTATTAGCCGTTTACTCGTTTAAGTGTAACGATGCTCGAGTCTCTAATACTTGAAGGAATTTCCCTGGTAGATGATTATTTCCACTGAAAAACTGTACCTCTGAGCAGCCAACATTATTGATATCTTCTTAATTTGAGAGTCCATCACTGGTCTTCTTTGTTGAGCAGTCCAAGCTCAGTTTTGAAGAACGAGAACTTGGACTCGTCCAGTGGCTTGGTAAAAATATCTGCAACTTGCCTGTCTGTGGAGACATACTGTAGATCTATGTCTCCATTCTCCACATACTCCCGGATGAAATGATAGCGAAGCTCTATGTGCTTGGTCCGGCTATGAGAGACTGGGTTGTTGGCTATTGCTATGGCGCTGGAAGAGTCATAGAACAGGGGAATGTTCTGGTACTGCATGTTGTAGTCTTCAAACTGATTCTTGATCCATAAGAGCTGTGCACAACAGCTGCCTGCAGAGATGTACTCTGATTCAGCCATTGAGATGGCTACACAGTTCTGCTTCTTACTGCTCCAGGAAATAAGTCTCCTTCCGAGAAATTGGCAAGTCCCGGAAGTGCTTTTCCTGTCGTCTTTGCTACCTGCAAAATCTGCATCTGAAAAACCAATTAGTTCACTATAATTACTTCTTGGGTACCATAAGCCAAGATTTGGTGTACCTTTGAGGTATCTCAAGATTCGCTTTGCAGCGATGTAGTGAGATTCCTTAGAGTTCACCTGAAATCTAGCACATACACATGTTGAGAACATTATATCTGGTCTACTCGCAGTAAGATAGAGCAAGGACCCAATTATGCTTCTGAACTTGGTTTCATCAAAAGGTTTCCCTTTCTCATCCTTGTCCAGAGACATAGCTGAGGCCATTGGAGTCCTCATAGAGGTTGCATTCTCCATTCCGAATTTCTTAAGTAGCTCTTTGGTGAACTTGGTCTGTGAGATGAAAATCCCATCTTCAGATTATTTCACCTGAAGCCCTAAGAAATACTTTAGCTCTCCCATACTGCTCATTTCAAACTTCCCTTGCATAAGTTTAGAAAACTTCTTGCAGAGGTTGTTATCCGTAGAGCCGAAAATAATATCGTCGACATAGATCTGCACTAGCAAAATCTTGCCTTTTATTTCCCTAAGAAATAATGTTTTGTCTATCTTTCCTCTTGTGAACTTGTTCTCAAGAAGGAAGCTAGACAGAGTCTCATACCAAGCTCGAGGAGCTTGTTTAAGACCATATAGTGCTTTCTGTAATAAATATACATAATTAGGATGGGTTGAATCAACAAAACCTGGCGGTTGCTCTACGTACACTTCTTCCTTTATGTCACCATTCAGGAAGGCGGACTTTACGTCCATCTGATAGACGGTAAAGCCCTTGAGTGCAGCGCAGGCAAGAAATAACCTGATCGCTTCCAGTCTTGCCACTGGAGCATAAGTCTGGTCGAAGTCGATTCCTTCTTCTTGACGATATCCCTTGGCGACAAGTCTGGCCTTATTCTTCACGATTATCCCATCTTCATCCATCTTGTTCCGGTAGACCCATTTTGTCCCAATGACATTCTTACCTTTGGGTCTAGGAACAAGTGTCCAAACCTTGCATCATTTGAACTGATTCAATTCTTCTTCCATGGCTAGAATCCAGGATGCGTCGGAGTTGGCTTCCTCAAATTTCTTTGGTTCAACCTGTGAGAGAAAACTTAAGTGTAAATTCTCGTTAGTTGTACCTCGACGAGTTCTGACGCCATCCCGAGGATCTCCTATTATTTGGTCAACAGGATGATCCTTCAAGTGTCGGAACTCTAAAGTCCTTGAATCTGGGATCTCTTCAGCCACTGGAGTTGCATCTTCAGCTGGGATGTCTTCTTCATCTTGATCATCCTCCTCTCCAATGGTGGTTGTAGAGGGGACCTTGATGAATGTCTCATCTTTATCTTCACTAGGTTCATCCAAGCTAAGTTCTTTCAACTTTGTACCTGCATCTACAATAGGCACACTAGACGAGTTGCTTTGCAACAGACTCGTCTCATCAAATACAAGATGTATCGACTCTTCCACCACCAGAGTTTTTCTATTGAATACTCTATAAGCCTTACTATGGCTACTATATCCTACAAAAGTACCTTCAAAGCTTTTCTCGCTAAACTTGGTAGAGTGATACTTCCCGTTGTTAAGCACGAAGCATTTACAGCCAAAGATTCTAAAGTATGAAATGGTTGGTTGCCTGCCTTTTAGAAGTTCGTAAGGAGTCTTATCATGGTTCTTGTTGATGAGTGCTCGATTTTGCACGTGACAAGCGGTGTTGACGGCTTCAGCCCAGAAATACTCCGGAAGTGAGGCATCAGTCAACATGGTCCGACAAGCCTCTATGAGTGTTCTGTTCCTTCTCTCAGCTACTCCATTTTGCTGTGGAGTGCGAGGAGAGGAAAACTCATGAAAGATACCTTGACTTTCACAAAATTCTGTCATGGCTCCAGATTTGAATTCCGTTCCATTGTCACTTCTGATTTTGACTACGGAACAGTTGTATTCATTCTGGATTTGCCTCACAAAATTAGTGAAAATACCGAAGGTATCTGACTTGTGTTTCAGAAAGAACACCCACGCAAAGCGCGAGTAATCACCCACAATAACCAACGTATATTCCTTACCTCCCAAACTTCTAACCTGCAGTGGACCAAACAAGTCCATATGGAGAAGCTGCAAACTTCTATTGGAATCCTTGCCTATTATGCTTTTAAACGAACTTCTTGTTTGCTTGTCTTTGATACAAGCGTGACAAGGACTGTCCGTAACGCACTTGACATTAGGTGCATCCCGCACTAAGTTTTGAGAGAATAGTTTATTAATAGTTTTGAAATTAATATGTGCTAGTCTCTTGTGCCATTGGTCAGCAAGAGATGCACTACTTTTTGCCAAAAGACACACTGGTGTCGAAGAGTCTATACAAATGAAATTCAGACAGAAAATATTTCTGCTTCGTGTGCCTGATAAAATAGTTTCCATATTGTTAACCGATTTTATCAAACTCTTGTCAGCATGAAATTCAACTACATATCCTTTGTCGCATAGTTGGCTTATGCTGATGAGATTGTGTTCCAATCCTTCAACATAGGCTACATCCGAAAAGGATACGCTACCATTAGAAATCATACCATAGCCTTTAGTGATTCCTCGATCTGAACCTCCAAAGATGACCTTTGGTCCGTTGCAGACTGGGGTGTAATTCTGTAGTAGGCTCCTTGTCCCGGTCATATGCCGAGAGCATCCACTGTCCAAATACCAGATTGGCGTTTTGGTGGCCTTTGGACATACCTGCAATTATAATCATTTAGCCTTAGGAACCCAAACAAGTTTGGGTCCTTGGTCTTGAGTTAGAATACTCCCCCTGCGAGTATTAGTCTCATGAGTGGTCACTCTCACGTTGCTAACTTTAGGGGTTGCAGCATTTTCAGGATTGAACCAACAATCACTGGCAAAATGACCAATTCTGCCACAGCACCAACAGTTGAACCTATTGTATCTTTGCCTTGTGTGGTCCTGCTTGACTTTCTGGAATGAAGGTCCAGCAGGAGCTTTACTCTTGGAGGAAGAGGCTTCATGATGATGGCAGTTACATGAGGTCTTCTCCTTCATAGGCTTTTCTACAATGGGTTTTACTTTTGGTGTCTTTTTGAAATTATGACCATGAGCATAAGGTCCATAGCTTTGAAGCTGAATCTCCTCATAAGGTGCCTTGAAGACACTCTCGCCAAAGTTACGAGGACGAGTCCAACCTTGGTATCTTGACTTAGGCTTCTCAGGGATTGGCCTAGAAAAGTGTCCGTAGGTGGACTCATAATCGAGTTCATTCGTGGGAAAGATAACTTTCTTGAACACAACAGGTTCCAAGGGAGCTTTCCCTTTTTCTTCAGCTAGAGCCTTCCGGGCAGCCTTATTCTTTCTCTTGGCCTTGTTTCTCCTAGAGGATTTACTAGAAGAGGCAATGTGGCCTAAACCAGCACCCTTGGCCTTAGCAGAGAATTCAGCAACGATTGAAAGAACTGTCTTAGGCTTGGAGAAACTCTCAACAAGCTTCTTTTCAGCCTCAAGTTGTCGTTCCAATTCTTTGATGATTTCCTCTTTAAGGTCGATGTGCTTGAGAGCTTTATTGTATCCCTCCATAGCTGCATTGAGGTTCTCTTGAAGAGAGTTAGTCTTATCGACTTCTTCTCTCAAGCTGCTCTCACTAGCTCGTAGAGTATTTATCTCTTTGGCTTGAGTTTTCATTAATCTACGACATTTTTCGTAGGCGGTGAGTAACTCCTTATACTGACCCATGAGCTCAGATTCATCTTCAGAGGAATATCCCTCTTGCTCATTGTCATCATCAGAATCAGAGAGAGGAGTGTGAGATTTTACCTCCCCAGTAAACTGGGGGACTTGTTCATCATCTGAATGAGCCATGAGCCCAAAGTAAGCTTCCTCTTCTTCACTCGACTCAGATGAGTCAGAGTCGCTGAGAGTTTTGCTCTTCTTGGCTACTAAGCTTTTCTCTTTCCTGCTCTTATGGTGTGAGGATTTCTTTTCCTCTCTTCTTCCACCCTCTTTCTTTTTGTGAGGGCAATCGGCGATGACGTGACCTGGCTTATTGCAACAATAACAAATGATGTCAGTTGAGATCTGTTTGTTCTGTTTAGAATTATACCTGTCATGGCTGCTTGAGCCTTTCTTCCGATGATCACCGTCATGTCGTGATCTTCTATATGAGGCATCCTTGCCTCTCCATTGCTTCTTCTTGTTCAAGAACTTCTTGAACTGCCTTGAGAGTAGGGAGAACTCTCCATAAGATAGTTCTGAGCCAGATGAGCTAGGCTCAGATGATTCTTCTTCATCAGCCTCAGGAACTGGGGCAGGAGAGCTAGCCTTTATCTTCCTTGAGCTATCTGCCTTTAGAGCGACAGATTTCTCCTTGGATGCAGACCTGGTTGTCTCTTCTTCAGCTTTTCTTGAGTTGATTTGCAGCTCGTAAGACATAAGCTTTCCGAACAGATTCTGCGGGTCCGTCTCAGCTAACCTTCCAAACTCCCGAATGGCACATACCTTATTGTCCCATTCCTTGGTTAGGGATCTTAAGAATTTGTCATTGAGTTCCCCGTTGGTGAAGACTCGGCCATAAACTCTTAGGCCGTTCACTATCTTGAAAAAGTTCTCGAATGTGTCAGCTATGGCTTCCTTGTGACCTTGCCGGAAGGCTTCATACTTTTGATTCAGAAGGGATCTCCGATCATCCCTCACTTCCTCTGTACCTTCCATTAGAGTCACTAGGGATTGCCACATCTCCTTGGCAGATTGGCAATGAATCAGATTTTGCAGCATTGAGTCATCGACTGCACTTGCTATGATATTCTTTGCTTTCTTGTCCAGAGAGACAAGTGCAATCTCATCCTTGTCTAGATCCATCAACTTCTTGGGAACTTGCTTGTTAGGATCTATGGTGGAAGTAGTCATAGGAGTGTGGGGACCTTCTTCAACAATCATGAAAATCCGGGGATCTACTGCTTCCATGAAAAACTTTACTCTTTCCTTCCATATAGGAAAGTTGTTCTTGGTGCAGATAGGGAGTTTAGCAAAATCCTTGGTCTTACTCATGCTTGATACTTTTCAAGAAACAACTTAGAAGGATAAGATCAAGGTGTTAACCTTTTAACGATCAACCTCCCTCTGATACCAATTGAGAGGTCTAAGTTGTTAGCCTAAATCACCTAGAGGGGGGTGAATAGGTGAAATGCGTGTCAAATGCGGAATTAAAAATTAACACAGCACACATCAAGCAATCACAGACGACAAGAGATTTATAGTGGTTCCCCAACCTTGGGTACGTCCACTTTCCTCACCGATCTAGCAAATCACTAGACTCAGCTACTCCACTATCTCGGATTGAAAACAATCCTACACCTCGGAACCACGTTCCTACAAAACTCGATCCAACTGGATCTACAAAACTCGGAAGAAAGATCTTCCTACAAATCTCGGAGAAAAACTCCTACAAGGAAATTTTGGGTTTGAGAATAAAGAAAAATCAAACCAACAAATTTCAGATCTTGATCTTTGACAGTCTTCTTCTTTAGGAACTTCGGCTTGATCAGAAAAGGTTGAAGATGACTTGAGAGAGATCCAAGAATCTGAAAACTAGAACCACCTCGATCGAGAAGATAGATCTGAAATCTTTGAGGCTCGGCGAGATCGAGTGATTCACTTTTGTCTGGATCACTGGAGAAATAGTCGTTGAAGACGGAGATCGACGATCCAGAATTTCTTCCGTGAACAACAATGGCGGCGGCGGCGTGAGAATTAGGGTTCACGGAATTTTCTCTTTCTTAAAAAGAATATCTCTGTAATCTTGTTGATAAGTCAATTCTGAAATGACCTTTTTATAGGTGGACTCCAACGGTCATAATCTTAATTAAGGATGACACGTGGACCAATCAGAAATGACGGATTCAAAATACTTAGCGAATTCGAACTTAGAAAAATTCTGGAATAGAGAACTGCTATACTCGAGTAAGAGAAGATATACTCGAGTAAGGGAATATAGATACTCGAGTGATAAAGAGGAGTATACTCGAGTATGAGTAGAGAAATTTACTTGATAGAGAAATGAACTACTCGAGTATCAGAAGAGATATACTCGAGTATCAGAAAGATATACTCGAGTGAAAGGGGAATTACTCGAGTATCAGAATATGTATCCGGGAAACATTCACTTACTCGAGTATCAAAGTCAATTACTCGAGTATGGAAATAATTACTCGAGTATTAAAATCAACTACTCGAGTATCGAATGATTTACTGGAGTATAAAGAATCAATTACTCGAGTATAGAAACACTTACTCGAGTATTAAAAGAAACTACTCGAGTATAACTACTTGAACTTGCAGAAAAGAGAAGAAAAAGATCTACTCGAGTATGATACAAGATTTACTCGAGTGATTAAGTTACTTACTCGAGTATGAAAGCAACTTACTCGAGTGACTGACTAACTACTCGTGTATAGAAATATATACACGAGTATTCAGAGCCTACTCGAGTAAGTCTAACTGATTACTCGAGTATGTCTAACTAGCTACTCGAGTATTAAGTCTGATACTCGAGTATAACAAGGGGTTACTCGAGTATTTTGGACTTAGAAATTTTTCTGAGGAAATTAGCTCCAATGCTTCTGTCCATCAATCCAAGTGCATATAGGAAGTGTATCCCAATAGAGAGGCTATACATGGGCCAACACTTTGGATCACACAATGAGGGATTACATTGTGTGGTCCTGTGTTTGGTGACCCATTATAGACTGACATTGGTCTACACTTGGCAAATAGAACCTGCACACATACAACTTAAACACAGCATCAAATACACATTAATTCATCTTAGTTCAAGGTCTGACCTCCTACAAATCTGAGGTATTGTGGAGACAAATCCCAACACTTTTTATACGATGGGAGCCTTGCAGAAGATCCTTTACCTTATGTGTTTTCAGATAAGTTAAGGTTACAAATTTCATGTTCTGTCTTTCATACTTTTATTACTGCTGCTTATACTCATAGAACTGCTGATTAGTTCCGTCGCCACCTGCTTATATTTGTTACTCTCCACCTCCATAGCTTCCCATTCCTTCTCCCCGCTCTATGCGTAGGTGTAACACCCCTATCCGTCGCATAGCATATAGCAGTAGGTCCGGCCGGGGCCCGACGCCATATACTACGGACAGACCGGCTGGTTACGCGTTGAAATCATACAACCAATCACCAACGTCCTACACAGAGTCATTCTAGCGGAAGCAAATTATTAAGTTGCACAAATTCAAGAACCCTGCCAAGTAGGAATGTCCACTACAGAAGTAATAATAGGAATGAAAATACAAAAGTACCGGCCTTAAGGCCTTACAAGGTTTGCTTAACAAAACATGTCTTACATACTTCGGCTCGCAGGCCGGCCATACATGAAATAAATGGAAAGCATAAAAAAGGTTAGGCCTTCGAGGGCCAGCACCGCAACATGGGCTTTAGCCAGCTATTTTCCGCTCGGCTCCGCAGCACCTGCAAGCACAAACCACCGCCCGGTGGCAAACAAAAGCAACGGTCAGCTATGCTGACCAAATTATAACGATCCCGCCCCCAAAATCGGGGCGGCGATGCTCTTTCCCTGCACTTTAATAGTATTGCAATATATATTAATGTGAACACACATCAACACAGGCGTAGGCTCGCACGGCCACACACCCCGTGCACTCAGGGCACATTCTCGGCGAACCGGCCAACGTCACGTCAATTCAAGCCATAGACGTTCCCAATCCACCACCGCCTCTTGGACGGTCATCCATATGAGCATTTTGCCTTCCTGGCCTTGGTCACGGCAATTTAAGCCATAGACCGACGAAGACCCTCATCCATGCCAACGGTCCTACCGAACGACATAGATCGGGTACGGTTTCGCCTGACCCGTGCTCATATCGCAACGGCAATTTAAGCCATATGCGCAGGTCAAGACTCACCGAGTCTCGTTTCCGCCACAACAATCACATAACCCGGTTATGTTCACGTTGGCTCCCCGGCCACCGTGTTGGCAAAACCCGCTTTTGCCCAGTTTTCCGGGTGCACCTTGGAGTTAATCTCCAAGGCTCCCTGATGCAATCTACCACGTAGAAAACCCGAAAACACCCAAACACCCAGAGTCTTCCCCGGTTCATATACAATGCAACATCACCGATCTGGCTCTACTTGTCCGGATAGGCTTCACACACAATGCCTATGTCCGTTTTCGCATACGGACTCTACACAAGGGGGACTTCACATATCTACCCCAAGGAACGCTCCAACTCTTCGCTCACTCGCGAGAGAGGGCTTCCTATGGAAAGGAAAAGAGGGCTTCACATGCCCAAGGATGAGAAATCGTTACCCTTGCATTCTTCCGCGACGCCATCGAAAACTATATGGTTGGAAAGCACCGCAACGGCGTCGCCTCCGAGAATATGGACTCTGATCGCGATTCGGAGCTCCGAAGCTCTTCCGGCGGCCGGATCTTGGACTCCTCCTTCCTCCTTGCTCTCCCTTCTCTCTAACTTTTAGAGAGAGATTGGCCAATGGAAAATGGGTTTCTAAACCCTATTTCCCGACCATAACCACCCAGGAGCAGCCCCCCACCGTCGGATCCAAAGCCAAGGAAACGAACGGCCTAGATTAAATCCAAAATCATAAAATCTGGGCCGAACACGGGTTGGCACACGGCCGTGTGCCTGGCCGTGTAGCTCATTCGCCGTCTCGACCCAAATTGAAAACCAGCACACGGCATGTGACACGGCCTCCGACACGCTTGTGTCGCCTGCGACACGCCCATGTCGGGACCCGTGTCACGCCCCCCCCGTGTGCAATAAATCAACACTTTGCAGTCAGAGGGGTACACGGCTTGGTGACACGACATCGGACACGCCCGTATCAAACTAGACACGCCCGTGTTCGTGCCCGTGTCACTATCCGTGCACCCAACCGCACAGCACAGGTGTGACACGGCCTGGGACACGCCCGTGTCCTAGGCCTTGTTCCACCACACGACCATCGTCGACCTGAACTGGTCGACGACACGGCCCGAGCTCGACACACCCGACACGGCCTCCGACACGCCCGTGTCGGGGCCCGTGTCACCTGCACCAAAAACCTGACTTGGCCAAAATCGATCCCCGTCGCTCCTACAACAATTTGGGGTGTTACAATTCTACCCCCCTTAAAGAATTTCGTCCACGAAATTAATAAAGGAAAAATAGGACTTAACGTAAAACAGTACTTGAACGGAATAATTCCGGGTACTCCTCGAGCATAGTCTGCTCCCGTTCCCAAGAGAGCTCCTCACGCCCGCAGTTATCCCACCGGACCTTAACCATCCGGATCTCCTTATTACGAAGCCTCTTGACCTCAACATCTTCGATGCGAATGGGCTTGACCCTAGTCGTCAACCCTTCGTCCACCGGCACTTGGTCAACCGCGATCACCTGCGAAGGCTCTTGCACCGCCTTCCGCAACACAGAAATGTGGAACACATCATGTAATCCACTCAATTCCTCTGATATCCTCAAACGGTATGCCGCTTCGCCGACTCGCTCCAGAACCTCAAAAGGTCCAAGGTATCTTGGGCTCAGCTTCTTCAAGCGTCTTACCCGCGAAACCCCTTTGAACGGCTTCACTTTCAGATATACCCAATCGCCTACCGCGAACTCCACGTTCCGGTGCTTGGCATTGTAATACTTCGCCTGCCGGTCCTGAGCGATCAACAAGCGCTCCCGAATGATCCGCACTAACGAGGTAGCACTCTCCACCTCCTGCTTCTTGTACAACCTTGCCTCACCCGCTTCATGCCATGATAACGGCGTGCGACACTTCTTACTATACAGGGCCTCGAAGGGCGCCATTTGTATACTCGCTTGGTAGCTGTTGTTGTACGCGAACTCCACCAAATATAGGTGGTCTTCCCAATGCTTACCGAAATCCAGAACACACATGCGTAGCATGTCCTCCATCGTTCTATTGACCATCTCGGTCTGCCCATCCGTCTGCGGATGGAAAGCTGTGCTGAACTTTAACTTTGTCCCCAGCATCTGCTGCACCAACCTCCAATCATTTGACGTGAACCGCCCATCGCGATCACTCACAATACTACGGGGCACACCATGCAGCCTAATAATATTGTCCACATATAGCTTCGCCAACTTCTCCACCGAGTCATCCTTCCTATGCAGAATGAAATGCGACACCTTGGTTAGCCGATCTACGATCACCCAGATGGCGTCGATCCCCTTCAGCGACCTTGGCAACCCGTGCACAAAGTCCATAGATACATCATCGAATTTCCACTCCGGTATAGGCAAGGACATCAGAAATCCTCCCGGCTTTTGGCACTCCGCCTTCACCAATGCGCACGTTTGGCATTTAGCCACGTACAACGCCACTTCTTTCTTGAGCCCCGGCCACCAAAACGGCTTTTTGAGATCACGATACATCTTCGTGCTCCCTGGGTGGATTGAGTACTTGGTATGATGAGCCTCGTACATCAACTCCGCCCGGAGGTTACCCCCACTCGGGACGCACAACCGATGATCCTTCCGTAATAAACCATCCTCCACCGAGAACTGGGAATTTGACCCATCCAGAGCGGCCTCCAAAAGCTCCTTCAAGGAGTCATCTAACTCCAATGCCTGCCGAACCCGGTCAGCCAGGTCATACTGAACTTCCGTCCAGTTTAACATTGCTTTGGCGCTCGTCTCCCTGTCAACGCAATAGATCTCAAGCTCCTCCAACTCCCGTACTAGCCGCTTATCATGCACCGACAACCAGTTGGCTTGGGCGGGAGCCCTGCGGCTCAGCGCATCCGCAACTGTGTTGCCCTTCCCGGGTACATAATGTATTTTGAAGATGTAGTCCCCTAGGAACTCCATCCACCTCCTCAGCCTCATATTAAGGTCCTTTTGATCCAACAAATATTTTAGGCTCTTGTGATCGCTGTATATATCGACCCTTACGCCGTAAAGGTAGTGCCTCCACAACTTGAGTGCAAATATCACGGCCGCCAACTCCAAGTCATGCACCGGATAATTTCTTTCATGCACCTTCAACTGACGCGATCCATACGCTATCATGCTCCCATGTTGCAATAACACGCAGCCCAAGCCACTACCTGAAGCGTCGCTATACACCTCAAAGAGCTCGGTCCCACTCGGCGAACTAAGTACCGGCGCCGTGGTCAACCGTCTCTTCAGCTCCTCAAAAGCTTGCACGCACTCTTGCGTCCACAAGAATTTCTGATCCTTCCTTGTCAACTTCGTGAGAGGTAAACCTAACCGCGAGAAGTTCTCTACGAAGCGCCTGTAATATCCGGCAAGCCCGAGAAAACTACGGACTTCCGCGACAGAGGACAACGCAGGCCACTTTTGTATCGCAACAATCTTCGCCGGATCCATCGCTATACCTTCCCCACTCACTATATGACTAAGGAACGCTACCGAGGGTAGCCAGAACTCGCACTTGGAGAACATTGCGTATAACTCATTCCTTCTCAGAGTCTCCAATACCAGGTGCAAATGCTTGAAGTGGTCTTCTTCGCACTGCGAGTACACCAAAATATCATCAATAAAGACGATCACAAAGCGATCCAGGAAATCTCTGAACGTCCGGTTCATCAACTCCATAAATACCGATGGCGCATTTGTTAGTCCAAACGGCATGACCGTGAACTCGAAATGCCCATACCTCGTACTGAACGCCGTCTTCGGGATATCACACTCCCTGATCCTCAGCTGATAGTACCCCGACTTCAAGTCCAACTTGGAGTATACCGACGATCCGACTAACTGATCAAAGAGATCATCAATCCTCGGGATCGGGTACTTATTCTTCTCCGTTAGCTTGTTCAACTCTTTGTAGTCGATACACAGCCGCATACTCCCGTCCTTCTTCTTAACGAAGAGGACCGGTGCGCTCCAAGGCGACGAGCTTGGACGCACATACCCTTGCTCCATCAGCTCCTCTAGCTGAACTTTCAACTCTGCCATCTCCTTAGGCGCCAACCTATATGGAGCACGTGACACCGGTTTGGCCCCCGGTACGAGCTCGATGGTGAAATCAATCTCCCGCTGCGGTGGGGCTCCGGGAAGACTATTCGGGAACACATCGGGGTATTCGCAAACCACGGGGATGCTATCCAATGGATACTTTGGCTCCACAGCCCCCACTCTTGCGAAGAACAGCTCTGCACCAGCACGAACCGCCTTCACCACCTGAAGAGCAGACATCAGTGTCTTGCTCGACCCCTTTAGCCCCTCGAATGTAGTCTCCCGCCCTACACCCAGCTTGACCTCCTTCCGGTCACAGTCAATCCAAGCTTTCTGCTCCGAAAGCCAATCCATCCCAAAGATCACGTCGAACTCTACTAGCGACAGCAATGACGCTAGCAAGTCGAACTCTTGGCTCCCAATGTGAACCTTTACGGCGCACACCCTGTCCGCACGCATCGAGCACCCATTCGGTAGCAGCACATCCAACTTGTCCTTCTCCATAGAAGAAGGGACTCCGATGCGCGATATGAAACTTTCGGACAAGAAGGAATGTGAAGCTCCCGTGTCGAACAGTGCCCGTGCCGGACTATCACTAATCACAACAAAGCCTATACAAACAATATTAGGCTAACGAGTAATAGATAACGGTATTAAAGCTAACTTGCTATAAATTAACTCATACCTGTCACCACATCCGCTTGCTTGATGGCCTCCTGCTGGCCCAAGTTATAGACTCTAGGCTGAGTCGGAGCATAGTGGGACGCGGTCGACTCCACCGCTTTGCCCTTCTCCTCGTAGGTAGCTCCTTGTTTCCTTTCGGACTTTGAGCGTCCACTCCAGCAATCACGGGCAAAGTGCCCCGTCTTTCCACACGTGAAACAAGCGCCCGGGGTTCGATTGGTAGTTGCCCCCGAGGCACCTGAAGAGGCTGGACCCGACGTCTTAGCTTTCTTATAGAATCTGCGGTAGCCCGACTTTGACGTAGTCGGTGCCTTGAACTCCGCTTTATTACTACCGGATTCCTTCTTCGCTTGGACATTCTTCATGTCCTTCTCAAAGGACCGGGCAGAATTGACCAGGGTCAAGAAACCCTGCGCCTTGGGCCCCGACAGAAGCAACCTTAAATCATCTCTTAGCCCTTCGTAGAAGCGGCTCGTCTTGCGCTCCTCGTCTGCGATGGTAGCGCCGGCATATCTTCCCAACCGAGTAAACTCGTGGAGGTACTCATCAACGGTGCAATCCCCTTGCACCAACTTCTGAAATTCGCTTTCTAGCGCAATTCTCTGCGCCGAGGGCAGGTATCAAGCCATGAATAGTCTCGCAAACTCCTCCATCGAATCTTCGGCCAACGGCCTTCCCCGCAACTGATGTAGCTCTAGGCCTTCCCACCATAGTCTTGCGTCCCCATCCAACAGGAACGTCGCTATGGTGGTCTTCTGCCACTCTTCCATTTCTGTCGCAGTCATCACCCTGTTGACCCTTGAGAGCCAATCCTCTGCTTGGGTCGGGGTTTCTGCCCCCGTGAATACCGGTGGATGAAAGCCCATCACGTGCTTCAGTTGTCTTTCTGTTGCTCTCCGAGGCAACTCTGGCTCCAACACTACTTGCTCAACCCTCCTTTGCTCTGCTGTCTGAAGCGGTACTTGCTCCATAGCAGGAGCAGGCTGCTGCACCTGCCTTGCAGGCTGCGCATTGATCATTGCCATGACCGCTTCTGCCACCAACCTAATGGTCTCGGCAGACGGAGGTGTTGTAGGCGCATTGCTTGGCGCACTGCTCGCCTCAGAACCTGGTCGTTCAGACGGCCCAGCACCACTTCTGGTCACCTATAATCGTGCAAAACACCGATAAGCGACCCAAAAATTACTGCAAACAACAATTATAGGAACACACAGGTTCCTCAAACATGTATATTTTAATTCCTAAGTGGACATTCATGGGTTCTTTTCATGTTATAACGATGACGCTCACATGTGCTCACCACCCCTTAAAGTGAATTTCTCCACGAATTCATTTAAGCTTGACTGAAACCAAAAGTCTGATACCAATTTGTAACACCCCTATCCGTCGCATAGCATATAGCAGTAGGTCCGGCCGGGGCCCGACGCCATATACTACGGACAGACCGGCTGGTTACGCGTTGAAACCATACAACCAATCACCAACGTCCTACAAAGAGTCATTCTAGAGGAAGCAAATTATTAAGTTGCACAAATTCAAGAACCCTGCCAAGCAGGAATGTCCACTACAGAAGTAACAATAGGAATGAAAATACAAAAGTACCGGCCTTAAGGCCTTACAAGGTTTGCTTAACAAAACATGTCTTACATACTTCGGCTCGCAGGCCGGCCATACATGAAATAAACGGAAAGCATAAAAAGGGTTAGGCCTTCGATGGCCAGCACTGCAACATGGGCTTTAGCCTGCTATTTTTCGCTCGGCTCCGCAGCACCTGCAAGCACAAACCACCGCCCAGTGGCAAACAAAAGCAACGGTCAGCTATGCTGACCAAATTATAACAATCCCGCCCCCAAAATCGGGGCGGCGATGCTCTTTCCCTGCACTTTATTAGTATAGGCAATATATATTAATGTGAACACACATCAACACAGGCGTAGGCTCGCACGACCACACATCCCGTGCACTCAGGGCACATTCTCGGCGAACCGGCCAACGTCACGTCAATTAAAGCCATAGACGTTCCCAATCCACCACCGCCTCTTGGACGGTCATCCATATGAGCATTTTGCCTTCCTGGCCTTGGTCACGACAATTTAAGCCATAGACCGCCGAAGACCCTCATCCATGCCAACGGTCCTACCGAACGACATAGACCGGGTACGGTTCCGCCTGACTCGTGCTCATATCGCAACGGCAATTTAAGCCGTATGCGCAGGTCAAGACTCACAGAGTCCCGTTTCCTCCACAACAATCACATAACCCGGTTATGTTCACGTTGGCTCCCCGGCCACCGTGTTGGCAAAACCCGCTTTTGCCCAGTTTTCCGGGTGCACCTTGGAGTTAATCTCCAAGGCTCCCTGATGAAATCTACCACGTAGAAAACCCGAAAACACCCAAACACCCGGAGTCTTCCCCGATTCATATGCAATACAACATCACCGATCCGGCTCTACTTGTCCGGATAGGCTTCACACACAATGTCTATGTCCGTTTTCGCATACGGACTCTACACAAGGGGGACTTCACATATCTACCCCAAGGAACGCTCCAACTCTTCGCTCACTCGCGAGAGAGGGCTTCCTATGCAAAGGAAAAGAGGGCTTCACATGCCAAGGATGAGAAATCATTACCCTTGCATTATTCCGCGGCGCCATCGAAAACTATACGGTTGGAAAGCACCGCAATGGCGTCGCCTCCGCGGATCTGGACTCGGATCGCGATTCGGAGCTCCGAAGCTCTTCCGGCGGCCGGATCTTGGACTCCTCCTTCCTCCTTGCTCTCCCTTCTCTCTAACTTTTAGAGAGAGATTGGCCAATGGAAAATGGGTTTCTAAACCATATTTACCGACCATAACCACCCAGGAGCAGCCCCCCACCGTCGAATCCAAAGCCAAGGAAACGAACGGCCCGGATTAAATCCAAAATCATAAAATCTGGGCCGAACACGAGTTGGCACACGGCCGTGTGCCTGGCAGTGTAGCTCATTCGCCATCTCGACCCAAATTGAAAACTAGCACACGGCATGTGACATGGCCTCCGACACGCCCGTGTCGCCTGCGACACACCCGTGTCGGGACCCGTATCACACCCCCCCCCCCCCATGTACAATAAATCAACACTTTGCAGTTAGAGGGGTACACGGCTTGGTGAAACGACATCGGACACGCCCGTGTCAAACTAGACACGCCCGTGTTCGTGGTCGTGTCACTACCCATGCACCCAACCGCACAGCACAGGTGTGACACGGCCTGGGACACGCCCGTGTCTTAGGCCGTGTTCCACCACATGACCATCGTCGACCTGAACTGGTCGACGACACGGCCCGAGCTCGACACGCCCGACACGGCCTCCGACACGCCCCTGTCGGGGCCCGTGTCACCTGCACCAAAAACCTGACTTGGCCAAAATCGATCCCCGTCGCTCCTACAACAATTTGGGGTGTTACACTAGGAGCCATTGGGGGAGGGGTGGGGGATGATAGGACTTAGTCTTTTAGACTAATGGTTTTCAGACCAAATCATTTAGGGGATCGAGCATTAGGAGCATCAACATCGGAAGGACAAGGAAGTAGGACATGAGGAGAAGTTGCTACGCACAACCACTACTACACGGCGACAGGTCAAGGATGGACTTCAGTTTGCTTCCGCTTAGATGTTGAGAGTTGCGAGAGTTTTTATAGTGAGGACTTGATGTGTCGGGTAGAAGCCCTTATTTTGTACTCTGATTATTATTATTGTGGACTCTCCCTTCGTGGAGATTTATTTTATATACATGTGACTCTTGTGGACTTGTTTTATATTTACTTATGCTACTGTTCTGCGATCGATTTGGCCGGAAGGATCGGCATTTTGTATTGACGACCTTCCCGGGTGTGAAGGTGTCACCGCAAAGCGGCGGTTCTGGGCCTAAGACCCAAGTGGTTTAAAAAAAAGGGGTCTTACAAGTGGTATCAGAGAAAAACTCGATCAGAAAAGTAGAAGCCCACTAACCCTAGGTCACCCCGCGCGAGCTTAGTTTGAGGACAAACTAGCAGCGGAAGCAGTGGTGTGCCCATAAGAGAAATCACATGTAAATGTCCACTTCATCATTAATTGGAATTCTTCTTTGTAGCCTGCGGCAAACCCTGCCCCCAGCAGGGAGCACCTCCGACTGCAAAGATCTCATCTTATAATTCTCTAACCAACGAGTTAGACTCAACCCACTAGGACTTACGACTAACCATGACGACTTATAGTATGCCTTAGTTCAAAATAGACCTTGGGGATGAACTTGGTTAAGGTAAGGAGATACCCAAAGAGAATAAAGGAGGAGTTTAACACGATAACGACTACCTAAGACATAAACTCAGGTGTCCCTACTGTCCCAATCAAGGATTACTCAACTGGTAGGACGACCATAAGGAGAATTGAGGCCAATGATCTATTAGCAGAATGGTAGAAGTCATTTTATCTCGACCCTCGTACCAGTAACAAAATTACCTGTAGGAAACCACCGAGACAAACACTGAGGGTCGGATAGGAATTCATGTTTGGATGAAACCCATTTGGGATTGGGAACAATTTGACCCTGATAAGGTCATCGTAAATGTGACTCATAGAGCTTAAAGTATAGAGTATATTGACGAGTTTCAGGGTGGAACCCCAAGTCAAAGAGTTATGCTTTAGGGATTGTGCACCCAGGTAGGACAGATATAATAGGGTAATATAAAAGATACTTAGCCCAAGGTAGGTAGGGGCTTATCTTATGTTTATTGGGGGCTTATCTTTTGTTTGTTGGGGACTTATCTTTTGTTTATTGGGGACTTGTCCTTTGTTTATTGGCCAAAATAGTATTTACTTGGGTTTCCTTAGACCTAATTTAGAGAATGTTGCGTAACAAACATAATGAGGTTGAAGTCGATATAATTTGACGTTATTCGGGCGAAGATAAGAATTTGTAAAAACATGTTTGGAATGTTGACCTGTAGCATTACCAAGACAATGACATGATAATAAGACGCAGTAATTACGAGAATTAACTATTATCACGAAAAATTAAATGACGGGCAACAAGATTCACGATATCTGAGAAGGTAAAAAATTTAATCGCTATGTTGTATCATCAGAAGTATGGTGTATCTCAGAACATATACCCCCGGAGTAAAGAAAGGAGTCATGGGTTTGGTGATGCATGGTAAGGTCCGTCAGTTGATGTAGGCTATGTGAAAGAGTTTTTGGGGAACTATTACAGCCACTTCCCAAGTTGGAGTAGATGTTCGAGGGTATAATTATGGATTTTCATACACAGGATTCCTCGTCCCCACTCCGGGCACAAGTAAAAAGGGAACATCGAGGATACACTGGCCGAGGTAGCTAATGTCACCCAGACCCGGAAGAAAACTCTCGTGGGTGTTTCATAAGATTTGTGAGTATTGGTTCGTTATCAGGGTGCGCTCAAGATGACCGTGTCAACTCAGGATGGATGGTATACGTCCAAGGAGAGAGGATCAGTCCAGGCTTATCTGGACTATCGGGCGACATTAAACACAGCTCTCCACGCTCATGCAGAAGTGCAGGATTCCACTGTCATGGATCTAGGATGAGGATCCAAATGCACTTGACTCAAAATTTATGAAGAACCCAGATACCTAGGTGTGACTAATTTAAGATAGGATGCTGGAGGCCTAGAGCAGACCGGCAAAATATTCCGATGCGCGACATTACCAAGTAAAGTATCAAGAGGGAGACCATGATTCCTGAATATACGTCTGGTGCATAGAGTCTTGTAGGTATGCGGGCAGACAAAGCTCAGTCCCTGGAATATGGGGGTTACAAGATCCGGGAGTAGATCAACCTATTGGCTTATAGGGTGGAGCTACTGCCGGAGTTAGTGGGTTTGCATGATGTATTCCACATCTCCTTTCTCAAGAAGGCTCTACTACGACCAGAACAGTAGGTTCTTGGCATAGATGGCTTGACAGATTTTGATTAATCGGTAACAAGATGAGCCGGTCAGGATAGATGACACAGCGGTGCGAGTCTTGCGGCGCAAGAAGGTCCTACTGGTCAAGGTCTTGTAGACGAACCCTGGGCAGGAGGATCATACCTGGGAGCCACCAAATCTAATGCACCGGAGGTACTCAGATCTCTTCGGGTAAAGTATACATTCAACTTCCTATGGGATGTTACAATCAGTTACCCTCAGTAGAAACCCCGCAGGCCTAAACTATAATTTCGAGGAAAAAATTTTTGTTTGGTTTATTAGGATTTGTAACATCCCATTTCCAGCTAGACCCCTAGGAGATGTTTAGTCAGGACTAAGTCAAAGTCATGACGAAACACTAAGAATCCTAAGAAGACGAAGTGAGCTTAGGCATGAAGGTGGAGATCCCCATGGTCTGCAAATAGTAGGATTCTAAACACTAGTTTAGGATGACCATAGGGATTCACCATGACTCTATGACCCCACCAAAATATCCCTAAACTATTGGAAGGTCCATTAGAGCCCTAATGGTCCATTGAAATCAACCCAAAGTGGTCAAATTGACCTAAGACCACCATATGCCTAAATTGGGCAAGGTGCCCTAAATAAGGGCAATCTGCCGCTAATATGCCCAACCAACCCTACCTAAGTCTTCCTAGACCTTAAGTGAGGTCAATGGGTCACCAAGGACCCATTGGGGACAACCCAAGTGGCTAAGTTGACCCAAGTCAACTCTAGCCCCAAAGTCGTCAAAGTGCCCTAATTAAGGGCCAAGTACCTCCAAGGTGCCAAGTCAACCATACCCAACCCTACCTAGACCTTAGGTGAAGCCAATGGGTCACCAAGGACCCATTGTGTTCAACCCAAATGGTAAATTTGACCAAGGTCAACTCAATCCTTGAAATAGGTCAAATTAGCCCAAATGGGCTAACCCAAGCTCAAACCCATTTCCCCCGCTTTGGGTAACCTCATTATTATTATTCATATGGTTTATGGGCTGCCAATAGGCTAGGGAGATGAACAAATTCGGCTTTTTTGACTAGGAGAGAGAAAACTCCATTTTACCCTTTAATGGAGGAGAGAGAAAGTGGTTTAAAGGGGTCATTCAAGGCCAAGGGAGACCAAGGGCCTCTCCATTTGATTCCAAGGGCTGAATATATTCTCCCTCATCAGTTTTGAGGAGTTTAATAACCATAACCAGACATTAAAGTGGCTGTATTTAATTTATACCATAAGGAAGAGAGAGAAAGCGGGGAGAGAAAGCCATTAATGGCCATGGGAGAGCAAGAGTTCCTCTCCAATTGATTCCAAATCCTTGGTTCATCTTCCCCTCATTATTTAGAGGAGACCAAGGGTTTTCCTCAGCCTCTAGGTGTCTTAATACAAGGGTTATGCCATGGATGAATTTCACCTTTCATGGCCATAAATGGCTTTGAAGCCATGACCCTTCCTCTCCCCCATTTTAACCTTTTAAAAGCTCCCCTCGGCCAAGAGCATTCGTTTCCACCATCCCACTGAAGAAAACGAGGGAGTTCACAGGGTTTTTGTAAAGCATCGAAAAGCTCCACCACCGGCCATGGCGCACCACCACCAAACCCGTCGGCAAGCACGGTTAAAGGTCCTCCTCTACTCCTCTCTTCATGGGCTAGATCCTTAGATATTTTAGGAGAGAAATCGGGCTCAATTGAGCCCGATTGGAGAAGAGATTTTGTTGGAACACCCTATTACTAATTTGGGTAAGGATCACTATGTTTGTCTTAGGAAACCAGGTTGACCTAGTTGTATAGTTGTAAAGGTCAACATTAGAATGAGTCTAGGGCTTAGAACTTAGGTTTGAAGCTTCCCCCAGGGCCATTCCAATGTCAAGGATATAGAGCCAAGTCTAAGGCAATTTTCGTCGAGCTCCGGTCGACGAAACGTCGAACTCGGTTCGACTCTCTCTGAGATCAACTTGATAAATCGTCGAACTCCGGTCGACGATCTTCGAGCTCAGATCGACGATCTGCTCTCAGACAATTTTGGTTAGTCGTCGATCTGCATTCTACGTTTTTCTAGCTCAGGTCGACGATCTTTCTTCAGCTATTCTTCAGGTCGCTGAGCTCGGTTCGACGATCTTCGAGCTCAGTTCGATGTTTTCTGTCTGCTTGATCTGTTTCTATCTCTGACCTCAGTTCGACGATAGTAGAGCTCAGATCGACGATTTTTCTGAGAGATCAACGATTTTAAGGATTCAAATGCTGCCAGTCTTTGGAATGTTTTTGAAATCCCTCAGCATTTATGTCAAGGAGATCTGCCAGCCGTTTGTCTTTATTCTGGAGCAAGTTTCAAGGAATTATTCAAGAAATGTTTTATTGGACCTTCCTCTAGAAGACAAGACTCTTTATGGAAGACATTTATGACTGCCAACGGCTATCCTTGACAAGAATTTTTCAGAGAATAAGATTCTCCCTTTTTGTCTTCAGAAATATAGAGAGAATAGACAACACTCAGGGAACAACAAGAAGAATTAAGCTGTGACAGATAACAAGTGATCATCTTCTGAAAAATCAGAATAACAGTCTTTTTGCTTACAGAAAAGTGATCACAGCCTCATCTCAAGAACTCCAGATACCTCATCTTTTAGCCTTTTTGCTGAAACAATCCTTTGCTAAAGATCTAAAGTTCTGAAGGCCTATCACCCTAGAGCAAAGCTTCCATTCCTGAACCTGTCTACAACTCAGGGGGAGCTTTGACAACAAAAGATCCAACAGTCTTCTCTCATTTGATTTGAGAACAGAGAAGACAACTTCACCTCTTTATCTTTTCTTTTTCTGCTGTAAAAGGGTTCTTGAACTCCCTTCAAAAGTTCTGTATGGTTTTAAGAGCCTTGTCAAAACTCAGTGGTGGCAAGACACCTTATCAAAAAATCCAGTTTTGGTTTTTGAGCACCTTATAAAAAGCTCATTGGTGTCAGGACACCTGATCAACTCATCCTGAGTGGATTCCTACCAAGGGTGGTAGAAGAGTGGATATACCCAGGTTTTTAGGGAACCACTATATTTCCTTGTGTCTTCTGGGTTGTTTGTGTGATTGTTTTGCTGTGTGTTGTGCTCTTTACTTCTTTGTTTTTAACTCTTCATTAACACTCTACACTATACTATAAATTGAATTTTATATTTGTTGATCTATTTCAACTGTGAAATTAATTTAAATAAACTCTATTCACCCCCCTCTAGAGTTGAGATAGATCTTACCCTCACTTTCAATTTGTATCAGAGGGAGGTTGGTTGCTCATACAAGCTAACACCTGAACCAAAAGATCCTTGATAAGATCAATCTCTTAAGAGGGTTATTTTCTTTATATCTTATATTAGTCAAAGACATGGCATAAAACAAGGATTATGCAAGCACCAGACCTCCAGTGTGCAATCTATCTAAGTTTGCACTCTGGAAGACAAGGATTAAATTATACATGAACTCTATTAATGAAGATATTTTCAATTCTGTCTTGACAGTTTGTCCAAGTCCACCAGCAAGCTCAAGCACAAATGCTGTTCCACCTCCCTCAGGAACAGATGCAGACATAAAGAAATGGAAAACTGCAGATGTAAAGGCCATGAACATCTTAGCTCAGACAATGTCTGATGAGATATTTCAGAAAGTAGCTGACTGCAACTCAGCCAAAGGAATTTGGGACAAGCTGTCTGAAATTATCTCAGGGTCTGCTGATGAAAGGAAAGACAGGAGATCTCACCTCATTACCCAATATGAGAATGTCAAGAAAGGAGAGACTGAGTCAGTAGCAGATATGTACAACAGATTGAGTCTGATTGTCAATGAGCTAAAGACCTTGGATAAAGAAATCTCATTGACTGAGCTTAATGACAAGATCCTAATATGCTTCCCCAGTACTTGGGATTCAAGAATCTGGCCAATCAAAGATGCCAGAAGTCTAAATGAAATCACTACTGAAGCTCTCCTAGGCAAGCTCAAGTCTTATGAGCTGCTCATTAAGAATAGAGAAGAAGAATAGAAGGCTGCCTCACCAGCCTCAAAGAAAGAGAAGTCAATAGCTTTCAAAGCCATTGAGAATCATCCTGAAGAAAAGCTCACAGGCAATGAGGAGTTGGTCAGCCTACTGGCCAAAAGATTTTACAAACTGGCCAGAAAAGACTTCAGAAAAAGGCCATACAAAGGACATGATAAACCAAGGTATGATATGTCAAATAATGATAAAGAAATTATATGCTTTGGCTGCAGGAAACCAGGCCACATTGTGCCTGACTGTCCAGAAAACAAGAACAAGGACAGAAAGGATAGAAGAGAAAGAAGGAAAGAGAAAGACTTCAAAAAGAACAGCTCAGATAAAGCCTCCTCCAGCAAGAACAAACATACAAGGAAGGGCTTTGTTGCTGAGACATGGAGTGAGACAGAAGAGGATTCTGAAACTTCATCCAGCTCCAGTGATGATGAAGATGATGCAGATGAAAAAGAATTCTGCATGATGGCTATTAATGCCTCACAGCAAAACTCTGATGCAGAATCAGATTCAGACTCAGAAACTCAACCAGAAGAAGATCAAGTAATTGACTCTTTTGATTTTATTTCTGAGGACTTTAAAATTGAATTTAAGACATTGTGTTTGGACTTACTAAAATCTGAGAAAGAGATAATCTCTCTCAGAAACAAATTATCTGAATACAGTGTCCTAAACTCAAATAACCTCAAACTCTCTAAGGAGTTAGAATGCTGTAGGGAGGAGATAGCTTCACTGAAAAGTGAACTATCAAAGGCCAAAAAGTTTGAAGAATCCCTAAATGGTAGAAGTATCAGACTGATGGACATTACAAGCATAGTGAACTCTAGATTCAACAGTACACTGGGCTTGGGTGCCTCATCCAGCCAACCTATAATATTAACAACTCCAATCAAATTTGTCTCTGACAAAGGAAAGGGAGTAATAGAGGTAGCTAGGAAGAATGCAGATCTGCCAGAGAAAACTTCAGTTCAACAGATTGCGTCGAGCAGAGCTCGACGATCGTCGAATAGAGCTCGACGATCTAACCCAAGATCGTCGACCTCATCTCGACGATATCCAAACTCTGAACTTCAGTATAATCGATCTACGAGCAGAGATCGACGATCTGACCCAAGATCGTCGACCTCAGTTCGACGATCGTCGAACAGAGATCAGGTCTATGAACATTCCTTCAATGGCACATCTAGATTCAATCCTAGAAGTCCCACATCCCAAGGCTTTAACCCCTATACTGAATGGATAATACCTCCTAGGAGATATCATCCTGAAGGCTATAAGAGTCAACCTGAGATGTCCTTCATTTCTGAATTCAAAGGATATCAGCCTAGGCCCAAGGTTAACTGGGTTCAAAAACAAGTAAGCTGTTCATGTGCAGGTAAAGACCTATTCAGTATCTAACCAACAATGGTATCTGGATAGTGGGTGCTCAAAGCACATGACAGGGAACAGGGAGAACCTATCATCCTTCATAACCAAACTTGGACCCAAAGTGATTTTTGGTGATTCAAATTTTGGCCAAACCAAAGGATATGGTGCTGCTCAGATAGGCTCAGTCACTTTCAAGAAAGTGGCATATATAGAAGGACTGAAGCACAATCTGATAAGTATCAGTCAGCTATGTGATGAAGGATACAAGGTGACTTTCAACAAATCCCTGTGCAAGATCAAGTCAGAGAATAACACAACTGTGTTAACAGGTAAAAGGACATGTAACATTTACTTAGTAGATTTTCTTTCATCTAAAGTAGATATCTGTTTATTTAATTCCATATCTAAGCCAAATGTTTTATGGCATAAGAGATTAGGACATCTAAACCTTAGAACCATTGCTAGGCTATCCAAGGACAACCTTGTTAAAGGACTACCTTCTTGCCCCTACAAGAAGGAAGGACTTTGCAAGGCTTGTCAATTAGGCAAGCAAACTAAAAATAGCTTTAAGTCACTTAATAAGAGTGATTCACCTAGGATTTTGTATCTGTTGCACATGGATCTTTTTGGACCCATCACAGTACAAAGCTTAGGAGGGAAGTCCTATACTTTAGTGGTTGTAGATGACTTCTCAAGATTCACTTGGGTATTCTTTCTGAGGAAGAAGTCGGATAACTTCAAGTGTTTGACAGATTTTCTCAAATACATTCAGATTGAGTTCAACACTCACATTGCCCTGTTCAGAAGTGATCATGGGACAGAGTTTGATTCTCTTCTCATGCAAGAGTTCTGTCAAAGTGAAGGGATCAGGCATACTTTCTCAGCTCCTAGAACTCCTCAACAAATTAGGGTAGCTGAAAGGAAAAATAGAACCCTAATTGAATCTGCTACTACATTATTGGCAGATGCTCACCTACCTCTATCCTTTTAGGCTGAGGTAGTGAACACCTCCAACTATGTGCTAAACAGAAGCCTGATACATAAACTAAAGGGCAAGACTCCCTATGAATTGCTCAAAGGGAAGAAACCTAAAATAGCTTATTTTAAAATTTTTGGCTGTACTTGTTATATTCATAATAATGACAAGAAGTATCTAGCAAAATTCCAAGCTAAAGCTGATGAAGGAGTGTTTCTGGGATACTCTATGACCAGCAAGGCATATAGGGTATATAATAAATCTTCTTGTAAAATGGAAGAATCTGTTCATGTTACTTTTGATGAGACTAACATGTGTTACAAGGAGAAGTCTACCTCTACCATAGAACCTTTGCAGGTACATTCTATTTCAGAAAATATGAACAGATTACAGGTTAAAGAAGAGAACACAACCTCTCAACAAAAGAATGAGAGTGATGAGTCCTCTTTATATACCTATTTTTGGACTCATCTAGGCTTATTTTCTTGTCTTTGCACACCGTTTAGCGTCATTTGCACTCCTTTTGGTTCGCTACGGTTTTCCACGTCTTGTGCACTCTTTTAGCCTATTTCTTTGTGTGTTTGTATTTCCCTTTTTGCTTGCATATTATGTATGTCTGTGACTGCCATGATCGACATCCCGTCCAGTTTTCCTGCAGGTTCTGGGATCGTGTGGGCGTCCGGCATCGGACTTTCACCATTTTTGGCAAAGGAGTCAATGGTCGTGCGTTTTTACCCACGCACGACCATCGACCTCTTTGGCGCACGATCATCGGTCGTGCGCAGTCATGACCTCTCCTGTGAAAGTTCTGTCCCGCCATATCGCACGATCACCAGCCATACCGCGCACGATCACTGCTCGTGCGCTGCCGGTCGTGCGCAGTCATTATATCTTTTTCCACTTTTCTGCCTCCATATCGCACGATCACTGACTATATCGCGCACGACCATTGGTCGTGCGCCGGTGATCGTGCGCGCTGTTTAAATTCTGTTTTCTATAAATAGCGCAGGTTTCGCCCTATTCGAGAGACCAATCGAGATCCGCGATTTTCCGCCGTTCTTCGTCTCGGACGAGGGTTTCCTCCGTCCCCCTTCATCCTCCACCTTAGGGAGGGTCTCCGGGCAAGCTTTCAACGCCAAATCAACGCCGGAGCATCCTCTCGGCCTCCTCCTTCATCCTAGAGCTTCAAGCGGAGTTTTGACCTAGCTTTCTCCATCAAGTTAGGAGGAGCTGGAGCCGCAATCTACGGGTCATTTCAACGAAGAAGACGGGTCCATTGGGAGTGAGTGACAGCCTCCTCTACCCCGGACGCAGTTGAGGACCGATCTTGGACTCGGATTGACAACCCGGGATTCCAACCGTGAACCCTCAACAAGGCTTCGGATTCGGTCGATTCGCACACCTCTTCCTCTTGTATTTGATAGCTTAGTTTAACTCTTTGTATTGATGAAGTACATTTTATTGTAGTTAATGATCTTGCACTTTTTCATGTCTATGTGATTTGTGTGATTTCATTATTATTGCTTGAGGTGCGCCTTATTACTCCACCATCCATCCACCCTTGCCGCACTAGCAATTGCTAGTGGCGTGCGTTGCGAAGAGGTGCTCACGACCCTCATTTCCGCCATTCTCACCACCTCATCCGCTAGCCTACTCTTCCATCCGCCAAGCGATTCGGTGCATAGCGGCCCGTGTAGTTTCCATCCCGCCTGGCGAAGCAGTGCATAGCGGCCTGCATAGTAGGATTTCCGCCGTTCTCTCCACCTCATACGCTTGCCTACTCGCCCATCCGCCTAGCGATTCGGTGCATTGCGGCCCGACTAGTCTTCCATCCCGCCTGGCGAAGCATCGCATAGCGGCGTTGCATAGGAGTAGTTGTTAGATTTTTACTTTATTTTCCACAACCATCAAAACCCCCATCGTTACCTTCGCCCCGAGGACTTCAATCTCAAGTCCTCCTCGACATTAACTCATCCCTTACTGTGTTCCTCAAGAGACCGACACTCGGGGATTTATTCCCAAACTTTATTACTTGTGCGACCGGTGCGCTTGCCGTATTCTACACGCATCAAGTTTTTGGCGCCGTTGCCGGGGAACACAGTCGTTTGAGTTTTTGAAGAGATAGATGCGAGATAGTCGCCCTTGTCCATTTGTTCATACCCTGTTTTATCTTTATTTTAGTTTTTGAAATTGTTTACTTTATTTTTCCTGTCCCTTCCTTGTTTTCTATTTTTTCTTAATATTGCAGATCCGAGTTATTTTATTCTTGTGTGTAGTAATTTCCGGTAAATATTTTTGTTCGCGATGGATTCTGCTGCCGAGTGCCGTATTATTGACGCTTTGCGGAGATGCATCTATGCCATGGCTGTTTCTAATGCCGAGCACTGTTTTCGGTGTATTCTATGTCAAGGTGTGGGCCATATGTTGAAGGATTGCCCTCGCTTATGCAAGCCTTCTACCTCTGTGGACGCATCCACAGCAGTCCCCTGTTCGCGGGAGACTACAGTGGATGGGCCTACCAGGGTGTTGCCTGGCCCATACACTGACATGGCGCACCTTGCTCGATCTTTGCCCGTTGAGATTACGGAAGAATCTCTCGCCGCATATAGTTCCTTCATGGGTTCCTCAACCCCTTTTTACGAGCTCCCTTTGAGTGATCACTCTCACTCGGATGTTAGCCCGCAAGGAGTGGATCGGGAACTCATGGACGATCCTGTATGGGACGAGGAGAGTGTTCCGGTCGTCGACGGGGTGGCATCTGCGGATGATGTTGCGATGGGGCCTGCGCATTCTATGCCTGATTTTGAGAGCAGCTTTGCCCCTACGCAGTATTTGCCGGAGTTTTCTACTCCTTTTTCTTGTGAGTCGGCTGATGATGCCGTATTTGTGGATGATTCGGTGCCCGAGGTTGCGCCGAAGTGGGATGAGGATTCTACTACCTCCGACGGAGAATGTGGATCTTCGGAACACTTCTACGCACCCCGGTGGGACGAAGAATATCCTCTTTCCGATGCGGAGGATTGCACCTCTTTGTTGGGCGAGGTCGTTCTTCTTACCACCGTGGACCTCGAGTTGTCGGATTCCCCCCGATAAGACTCGTATGATACCGACGATGATCTTTGTTTGGATCCTGCTGAGAGTGAAGCCGGAGTCACTCTCCCATTTTCTGATTATTTTAGTTCTTCATCTTTTTTATCCCTCGATCCCCCTTCCATATCTGAGCCTGTGCGGGTTGATTCTCCGCTGGTGTGCTGGGATGACGATGAGCCTTGTGCTCAAGCCGTTGACTCTTACGCACCTGTGTGGGATGACCCCTTGCTAGGCAAGGATTTGTTTTGTGGTGAGATGAGTGAGGACCAGTGCTCCTCCTCATCTTACTTCCTATTTCCTCTGCCTGCGGGGAGCAGGTATGATTATTTTGGCAGAGGAGTAACTGTTTTATCTCCGTATCGGTACCCGCTACCGCAACGGATAATGGAATAGTTACCTGTGCATTTTCTATTTCATAGGCCCATTAGCTAGAACTGTTTAGAATTTAATAAGTCGTGCTGGGATGACAGTAACCCCAGTAGTTATCTTTCATTTTCTGCATTTTTATTTTTTTTATGTCTAGCTTAGTTTAGTATTTCTTTTTGTATATTTTTCTTTTGTTTTTGCGGAGCTCACCCCTGCAGGTATTCATGGCCACTATGCATTGGCGGGGTTGTGATTCTTCGTATGGCGGGCCTGCTTCTAGTTTTCACGCGTCTTCTGGTATGCTCACTAGCTGAGCATTGGGTAACCTCTTCCCTTAGCTCATTCTGATTTTAATTTCTATATCATTTGCTGTGTAGTTTAGTTTAAGTCTAGGGGAGAGTCAGTTTACCTTTTGCACGTGCACATTTCTTTTGCATGCTAGAAGCTTTTTGTATTTTATTTTGTTTATGTTCATTGCATCGCACACCACTGCACCCACATGAGCGCGAGCTTAGCGGTTTGCGTGTCACGAGTTGAACCTGTATCTTTGTTCGATTTGGAAAATTTATGTGCTAGTTTAGGATTGTGCAATGGAGTAAAATGTTGGCCTTGCTGTGTTTCTAGTCAACTGCTCTCGTTTTGTATAGAAATTTGTGTAGATTTAATTTTTCAGTATGCTTATAGTTTATATTTTTCTATCTGCGTAAATTCGTTTATTCTACTCAAATGTTGGTGAATCCGGCGTGAATCAAACGGTTGCGTAGGAATGTGTGTAGCCGCCACTAGACTCGTATTGCTTGAGTTGGGAGGAAGGATTATCTTTCTCGGTTGCTAAGAACTTGCCCCAAGCTATTCTTTAAGCATTGGTACACGGTTAGTCTAGCGTGAGAGTGATGTAGGCCACCTTTTGGCCCGGTTGAGCTTTGTACCCATTCCTAACATCGCCCTTGCCTGCCCCTTTGTGCCTACCCTTCTTTTTGATTCAGCTCCACTATATTCGCCAAAGCCTCATAGCCGATCCTAGTCGCACACCCAAGTCGAGCTTAAAGTTTGTATTTTCAAGTTGGGTTGTGATGTGGTGATTCGTATTTGTGATATGTGGTTGTGCCCAAAAGAAAAATGTGTTGATTTTGTAAAAAGAAAAAGAAAATATTGAAAAGAAAAATATTTGAAAAAGAGAAAAAGAGAAAAGAGAAAGAGAAAGAAAAAGTTTGATTGAAAATCTTTATTTGAGATGATTTGGATTTGGAGTAGGCGGTGCACACACCCATTTAGTAAAAGTTAAGTCTGGGGGTGTGGTGCACCCGTATTTATTTTGTGGGCAGCGGGCACTAGTTTTGTACGTTAGCTCATTTGGGATAGGTGCATACCCTTCATGTTTGTCTTTGTTTTCCTCACCGTAACCCAAGCCCCATTATTACCCGAAGTCCTACGGACTTGCGCTTGAGTTGACTAGTGCCGTGGAGAGAGTGCGAACGGGCAAGCTTATGGTTTCCGACATTGGTGGATTCCTTTGGGGGTAATCTTGAGCCCCGGTCTTCGGCAATGCTCACCTTAGTGGCCTGCCTACTTTCTCCCTGCGTAGGACCGGATGATTCACCGTGATTCCACTTTTGAGTAATAATAAATTTTTGTTACGCATTGTGAAAAATATAAAATATTTCGTATACTTAAGAATTTCCTCTACTTTATTTTTATGCACGCGAGAATGCGACTTCGCATGGTACTCCGTTTTGCAATTTCTTTGTTAGCTAGTTCATTTTCCCCGTCTGCTTAGGTTTTGTTTGCTCGGGACGCGCAAACGGTTAAGTCTGGGGGTGTGATGAGTCCTCTTTATATACCTATTTTTGGACTCATCTAGGCTTATTTTCTTGTCTTTGCACACCGTTTAGCGTCATTTGCACTCCTTTTGGTTCGCTACGGTTTTCCACGTCTTGTGCACTCTTTTAGCCTATTTCTTTGTGTGTTTGTATTTCCCTTTTTACTTGCATATTATGTATGTCTGTGACTGCCATGATCGACATCCCGTCCAGTTTTCCTGCAGGTTCTGGGATCGTGTGGGCGTCCGGCAACGGACTTTCACCATTTTTGGCAAAGGAGTCAATGGTCGTGCGTTTTTACCCACGCACGACCATCGACCTCTTTGGCGCACGATCATCGGTCGTGCGCAGTCATGACCTCTCCTGTGAAAGTTCTGTCCCGCCATATCGCACGATCACCAGCCATACCGCGCACGATCACTGCTCGTGCGCTGCCGGTCGTGCGCAGTCATTATATCTTTTTCCACTTTTCTGCCTCCATATCGCACGATCACTGACTATATCGCGCACGACCATTGGTCGTGCGCCGGTTATCGTGCGCGCTGTTTAAATTCTGTTTTCTATAAATAGCGCAGGTTTCGCCCTATTCGAGAGACCAATCGAGATCCGCGATTTTCCGCCGTTCTTCGTCTCGGACGAGGGTTTCCTCCGTCCCCCTTCATCCTCCACCTTAGGGAGGGTCTCCGGGCAAGCTTTCAACGCCAAATCAACGCCGGAGCATCCTCTCGGCCTCCTCCTTCATCCTAGAGCTTCAAGCGGAGTTTTGACCTAGCTTTCTCCATCAAGTTAGGAGGAGCTGGAGCCGCAATCTACGGGTCATTTCAACGAAGAAGACGGGTCCATTGGGAGTGAGTGATAGCCTCCTCTACCCCGGACGCAGTTGAGGACCGATCTTGGACTCGGATTGACAACCCGGGATTCCAACCGTGAACCCTCAACAAGGCTTCGGATTCGGTCGATTCGCACCCCTCTTCCTCTTGTATTTGATAGCTTAGTTTAACTCTTTGTATTGATGAAGTACATTTTATTGTAGTTAATGATCTTGCACTTTTTCATGTCTATGTGATTTGTGTGATTTCATTATTATTGCTTGAGGTGCGCCTTATTACTCCACCATCCATCCACCCTTGCCGCACTAGCAATTGCTAGTGGCGTGCGTTGCGAAGAGGTGCTCACGACCCTCATTCCGCCATTCTCACCACCTCATCCGCTAGCCTACTCTTCCATCTGCCAAGCGATTCGGTGCATAGCGGCCCGTGTAGTTTCCATCCCGCCTGGCGAAGCAGTGCATAGCGGCCTGCATAGTAGGATTTCCGCCGTTCTCTCCACCTTATACGCTTGCCTACTCGCCCATCCGCCTAGCGATTCGGTGCATTGCGGCCCGACTAGTCTTCCATCCCGCCTGGCGAAGCATCGCATAGCGGCGTTGCATAGGAGTAGTTGTTAGATTTTTACTTTATTTTCCACAACCATCAAAACCCCCATCGTTATGTTCGCCCCGAGGACTTCAATCTCAAGTCCTCCTCGACATTAACTCATCCCTTACTGTGTTCCTCAAGAGACCGACACTCGGGGATTTATTCCCAAACTTTATTACTTGTGCGACCGGTGCGCTTGCCGTATTCTACACGCATCAGAGAGCAGTGATGATGAAGAAGAAGTTCAACCTCTTGAAGAAAATCATCCTGAAGAGCCAGTTGTTATTCCACAAGAGGAAACAACAACACAGGCTGGTGAACAATCAACACCCCCTGTTGATTTTGTAACAACAAGAGATCATCCAATCACCCAAGTAATTGGAGAGATCTCAGCTGGTGTGCAAACCAGAAATCAGGTCAACCAGAACCTGATGCACACTTGCTTCCTATCTCAAGTTGAGCCTCAATCCATTCAAGATGCAGAGCAAGATCCACACTGGATCATTGCAATGCAAGAGGAGTTGCATCAATTTGAAAGGAATAATGTTTGGGAACTAGTGCCTAAGCCAAAGGATCACTCCATTGTTGGAACAAAGTGGGTGTTCAGAAACAAGCTGGATAACCAAGGAATTATTGTCAGAAACAAGGCAAGGCTAGTTGCCCAAGGTTATTCTCAGCAAGAAGGAATAGACTATGACCAGACCTTTGTACCAGTTGCAAGGTTAGAGGCCATTAGAATATTCCTAGCTTTTGCTGCTCACAAGGGATTCAAGGTTTACCAGATGGACGTGAAGAGTGCATTTCTCAATGGGGACATCAAAGAGGAAGTCTATGTTAGACAACCTCCAGGTTTTATCTCTCTAACTCACCCTGATTATGTTTTCAAATTGCATAAAGCATTATATGGTCTCAAGCAAGCCCCTAGAGCATGGTATGAGACCCTAACATGCTTTCTTCTGGAAAATGATTTTGTTAGGGGGAGAGTAGACCAAACTCTTTTTATTAGAACCCATAAGTCCCACACCCTACTAGTATAAATTTATGTAGATGATATCATATTTGGATCTACTGATTCAAACTTGTGCAGAAAGTTTTCCAACCTGATGCATTCCAAATTTGAAATGAGTAGCATGGGTAGGCTCTCCTTCTTCTTAGGATTGCAAGTAAAACAACATGCTGAGGGCATATTTATTTCCCAAACCAAGTATGCTAAAGAATTGGTTAAGAGATTTGGTATGTCTGAGGCATCTTGTATGAAAACACCCATTCCTACCAATGCTGTATTGGATGCTGATGAACATGGGAAACCAGTTGATCAGACAATATATAGAGCAATGATTGGCTCTCTATTGTACCTTACAGCGAGTAGGCCAGATATAATGTTTGCTACATGCATATGTGCTAGATTCCAAGTTAGCCCTAGAGAGTCACACCTAACTCTAGTTAAAAGGATTCTTAGGTATGTAAAAAGTTGTCCAAATCTAGGACTCTGGTATCCAAAAGACTCAGGATTTGAATTAACTGGATTCTCAGATGCTGATTATGCTGGATGCAGAATAGATAGGAAAAGCTCCAGTTGAACTTGTCAGTTCCTTGGTGACAGACTTGTCTCCTGGTTTTGTAAGAAGCAAACATCTGTGTCAACCTCAACTGCTGAAGCTGAATATATGGCTGCAGGCAGTTGCTGTTCACAAATATTGTGGATACAAAATAAGCTCATAGACTATGGCTACAACTTAGAGAAGTCTAAAATTTTTTGTGATAATACAAGTGCTATCTCTATAGCACAAAAACCAGTCCTCCATAGTAGGACAAAACATATAGAGATTAGGCATCACTTTCTAAGGGATAATGTAGAGAAAAACAAAATAGAACTTCAATATATACCTACTGATTTGCAAAGGGGAGATATTTTCACCAAGCCCTTGGATGAAAAGAAACACAGTTTCTTCCCAAATCAGTTAGGCATGTTAGATGGAGGTGATGGAGCTGACTACCCCCGGCATGTTGATTTGGAGCGTCCTCCCCTGGACGACTTTGGTGATCCAGTGCTTGTTGATGAAGATCCGCTTCCGGATGATTACGGCGACCCGGTAGATATCGTTCCGGGCACTCTCTTGGTTGATGGCATTGCTCGCCGTCACTTGTTGTTCGATGACCATGATGATCGTTGCCGCAAGCTTGAAGGTTGGAACTTGGCCGCAACATCCACCGCCATCATCGCGTTAAAATCTTCGCCGCTTCTACGATCAAATTTATAATTATGTTGTTTAATTTAGTAATTTAATTTCAGCATTGTTATTTTGTTCATGTGGCCTATTTTTAGCCACTTTGGTGTGCACTTAGCCTATTTTCTTATAAAGCCTATAAAAGGCTAACCCTTGCTTTATTTTGAGTAGAATGAATGATAAAGAAAACCCTAATTTCAGATTTTGAAATCTCTCTCTTCCTCCCTCTTGTGGCCGCCCACTTCCCCTCTCCTTCCTCCTTAGGCCGCCGGCCTCCTTCTCCATCTCTTCCCCCTCCAACCTCTCGGCCAAGCTAGGCCGACCACCTCCCTCCTCCTCCTTCTAGCCGTCGACCACCTCCCTCCCTCTCCCTCTTGTGGCCGCCCTCCTCCCTATCTCCCCTCCAACATTTCGGCCAAGGTTAGGCCGCCCACCTCCCTCCTCCTCCTTGAAGCCACCGGCCTCCCATCTCCCTCTCTCAAAAAAATATTTCTTACTCCTTCTTGAAGGGCGCACCTTCCGTTATTTGGGCGGCACCACCTCCGGCGAGATCCGAAGAAGGCGATTGGTTTTCCTCCAACCGGTGTGGCTTCGGTGGAACCGGAACCGGAACGATCCCTATATCCCTGTCGACATCCGAGCGGGGTAACGAATATTTCTTCACCAATATAGTGATTCCCCTCTTGATATATTAAGTGGCTACGGCATGTTGTGTGATCTGTGACGCGTGATTTTCGTGACTTATATTCCTTTGATTTGCTTGCGTATTTCCGATCTTCATTTACGTTCGTGAGGCTTGGCGGCCCTCGTTTATTTTGTTGGGAGAGAACCACCCGTTTCCGAATCGTTTATTTTCGGTGGGTTCTCTTTTGGTACAACTACGCTCGATCGAACCGTGTGGGTTCCTTTCGCTTGAGAGGACCTTGGCATATAGCCTTGGTATCATCTTGAAGGGCTTTGCGACCCCTACGTAATAACCTAACCACTAGTATCCGGATCTGCATGTAACTGCGTTTCACATGTGCTTGGGATCGTTAAGTCATCGGAGAGAGTCTCGCTTAGTCACATCGTCTCCCGTAACGCCCAAAATGACTAGCCTACATCAGGAGGAAGCCTAAACTAACTTACAAGATTTTTGAAAAGATAAAACAGACCAAGACTAGGCTAAAAAATCAGTTCCTTTTGTGTCTGTAGAATAGGCTTTGTCTCTGAACTGCGCTCGACGTTTTCCCAGAAAATGTCAAACGTAGATCGACGTTTCTCTAAAAATCGTCGACCAGAGATCGACGTCTCCAAAATCGTCGATCTGAGTTCAGCGCCTCCGTTAGCTCCAGGTTTTCTCTCCTTCTGTTCAGAGGCCGTCGAGCGGAGCTCGACGCTTTGTAACATCGTCGAACGGACATCGACGATATTGACGTCTCTTCAGATTCCCTCTGTAGCCCAAATCGTCGAGCTGAGATCGACGTTCTGTCGAACCGAGCTCCACGATTTTCCGTTTCGCCGTCGAACCCTAATATAAAATCATTTCTGCGGCCGTCGTTCATCTTTGCGCTTTCATACACTCTACAACTTTCTCCGTTTTCCCTCCAAATCTTCTGTGCTTGGTTGTGTTTGGTTCTTTGTTGCAGGTAAAAATGGCTGGCTCCAGTGCTGCAATCTCCAAAATGAAATTTGACACCGGATTTGACATCGACATGAACTCGTTTGATGGAAGCGATCAGCGCTTCAAGGATATTCTTTATCTATTCAGAGATCAACAGCTATCGCAAATAATGACTATCAGAATGAAGATTGCATCCGAAGAGATAAAGGAGTGGTGTTATACAGCGATAGATGAGAACGAGAACTCTGTCGTCGGCTTCATAAAAGGGACTCAGGTACAATTGTCCCCTGCTCTTTTAACTGAAGTTTTTCATCTTAGTTCTGGAGAAGATTCCGTAGAGTTATCTGGAGAGGAGTATGAATCCATGCTTGATAGAATGGGTCACAATGCTGTGAACCCTAGCAAACTGCTGAAGAAAAATCTGTCGATAGAATTTCAGTTTTTGGCTGATGTAGTTGGGAAAGTTCTTCTGGCCAAGCACTCAGCCCATGATACCATATCAAGATATCAATTCTGTCTGATGGGAGCTCTGCTTGATAAGAAACATATAGACTGGGGATCAATTTTCTTCAACCTGATTAAGAAAAAGCTGAGTAAGACTGCTGTAAGCTTTGGGAGAATTCTAGGGGTCTATCTGAATTCCAGATGCCCTGAGCTGCTAACCTCTTCTGGGATGTTCATTAATGCATCCAAGAGGCTCTCCTGTGCCCTTTTCAGCAAATGGGACAGGCAGATTGTAAACCCCTCCAAAGCTGCTGCACCACTATCTTCAGGCACCAGGACTGTCTCAGTCACTCCACCTCTGGTCTCTGCCCCAGTAGATGTGTTGCCTGCTTCTCCTCCTCCTCCAGCTGTCTCCACCCCAACCACTTCATCCTCACCTCCAATCACCACCATATTGATATCTTCCCCCATTAACATTTCTTCACCAGTTTCAACCCCTCCAGCATCTACCTCAGAGGAATTCCATCCTCTTTTCTCTTATTCAAGCTTCACCTCTCCATCATTTTCCTTGGCAGATGATTCCTTTATGGATGATTCCCCCTCCTCTCCTCCAGAGCCTCCCTATACCTACTCATTCCAACAAATGCTCCAAGAAATTTTATCCCAATCATCCTTCACACCTTCTCTTGCCTCACCTATCTTCACCTCAACATCTTCAATCCCCTCCTTTCCCCCATTAGAGCCATCCATACCCTCATTCTCCATGCCACCAGCTCCAGCAATCATCCTTCCAACAACCTTCTTTCCTACCTCTGCTCAAGCCCCTCTTGAGCATGTAGATTTATCAGCCCTGGCTGACAGGTTATATGAGCTGCTATCTCCTAAGCTAACCTCATTACTGGAGACCACTCTAGCTCCACTCCTGACCCATGTCAAGGAGCTGTCTTCCAAGCTCTCCTCCTTCTCTCCCTCTCAGGCAATTACCTCTTCTGGGTGCCTTGACTCAGTTATCCCTGAATCCAGGCAGGGGGAGATGCCTTCTGAAGTAGTGTTTGTGCCTGAGTTTGCTCCAGCTCTGGCTCCTGCTCCTGCCTTTGCATTGGACCTCCAGAGCTTGCTCTCTGTGTTTGATACAGTTTACCTCAGATCTTTTCCAGTTCCTCATGCTGAAGACTTGTCTAAGGCCATTGTGCCTATTTCTATCTGTGATCCCAGCCAAATTGAAGCCTATGTAAATTCCTGGAAGGCTGTGGATGTTTGTGTTTCCATCTCTGATGTTGCTACTAAGGCCATTGTGCCTCTTGTTGTTGAAGCTGCTGCTACTGTTACTGAGGATACTGAAATGGTTTTTGTAATTGAAGATACATCTGCTGCTGAAGAAGTTACTGCTTACCTAGAAGATCCTGCACCTGCTGTTGTTACTTTGATTACTGCTGCTGTTGCTTCAAAAGTTCCCTCTGCTCAAATTTCTGATGCTGCTCCTGCCCTGACTGCTGATCAGTTGAAGTTACAAGAGAAATACATAAAAAGCATTGATGATTTGTATGACAATCTTCAAAGTTCAGAGAGTGATCAATTTCAAACTGATTCAGATGACTCTGCAAATGCTATTGCCAAGAAGAGGAAGGCCAGAAGCAAGGCCATGATGTCAGTCCCCCCAGCTAAGGAAAAGGATTCTTATGACATTCCCTACTACATTCAGCATGACTGCCCCATATCTGAGCCCTGGATGCAGTATTCCAAGAACCAATCAAAGGCTATGAAGAAGAGAAGGAAGCTGAATAAGTATGAAAAAGGATCTTCTCAGTATCAGCCTCCTCCTCCTCCTCCAGATTCTGGTTCAGGCTCAGCCCCTCAAGCTCCAGCTTCCAGGCAAAGCTCCTCCCAGTCTTATCAAAAATATTATCAAAGGGGGCAACATCAAAGGGGATATCAATCTAGTAGGGGCCAATATAGAGGAAGCCAGAGAGGGCACAGATTTCATCAAAGGGAAGGACAAGGCCATACTGATTCTACTTCAGGTCCTTTCCCTTATAAGCTAAAAGATGCAGTTGTCTCCAGGACTCCTCCTACTGATTCTGAATCCATCAACAGATATGAACCTCCTATTTCATTGGAGGATCCTGAGAACAACCCCTTGTCCTGGACAGCTAGAATGAAAGAGTTGGCTGCTCTTGATCAAATAAAAAAGGCCAGAGAGCAAGGCAAGGACACTTCCAACATAACAACTTTATCAGATCAGAGAAAGAAAGAACTGGAGAAATATACATCAAGAAAATTCTTTAATCCAGAAGATTATATGAAACTGCACCCTGAGGCTGTAGTTCCAAGGCCCAGATCTCAAACTTCCTTAGGTGCAGAAGATGATAGAAGATCCAAGAAAGAAGCCCTCAATCCCAATAGAGAAATTTTGTTTAAAAAGGGAACTGAGAAGTAAATTGTGTAAGCTGAACAATCATCCTTCTTTGGATATTTGCTGACTTCTTATCTATGATCTGCATTGCTGCTATATCTTTTCTTCTGCACTGTTGATTTAGTTTCTGTCTTGAATGTATACTTATTTATTTCCTAATTCTGTCTGTAAATAGTAATCATAACCCAAATAGGGGGAGATTGTTGGAACACCCTATTACTAATTTAGGTAAGGATCACTATGTTTGTCTTAGGAAACAAGGTTGACCTAGTGGTATAGTTGTAAAGGTCAACATTAGAATGAGTCTAGGGCTTAGAACTTAGGTTTGAAGCTACCCCCAGGACCATTCCAATGTCAAGGATATAGAGCCAAGTCTAATGCAATTTTCGTCGAGCTCCGGTCGACGAAACTTCGAACTCGGTTCGACGCTCTCTGAGCTCAACTTGATAAATCGTCGAACTCCGGTCGACGATCTTCGAGCTCAGATCGACGATCTGCTCTCAGACAATTTTGGTTAGTCGTCGATCTGCATTCTACGTTTTTCTAGCTCAGGTCGATGATCTTTCTTCAGCTATTCTTCAGGTCACTGAGATCGGTTCGATGATCTTCGAGCTCAGTTCGACGTTTTCTGTCTGCTTAATCTGTTTCTATCTCTGAGCTCTGTTCGACGATAGTAGAGCTCAGATCGACGATTTTTCTGGGAGATCAATGATTTTAAGGATTCAAATGCTGCCAGTCTTTGGAATGTTTTTGAAATCCCTCAGCATTTATGTTAAGGAGATCTGCCAGCCGTTTGTCTTTATTCTGGAGCAAGTTTCAAGGAATTATTCAGGAAATGTTTTATTGGACCTTCCTCTAGAAGACAAGACTCTTTATAGAAGACATTTATGACTGCCAACGGCTATCCTTGACAAGAATTTTTTAGAGAATAAGATTCTCCCTTTTTGTCTTCAGAAATATAGAGAGAATAGACAACACTCAGAGAACAACAAGAAGAATTAAGCTGTGACAGATAACAAGTGATCATCTTCTGAAGAATCAGAATAACAGTCTTTTTGCTTACAAAAAAGTGATCACAGCCTCATCTCAAGAACTCTAGACACCTCATCTTTCAGCCTTTTTGCTGAAACAATCCTTTGCTAGAGATCTAAAGTTCTGAAGGCCTATCACCCTAGAGCAAAGCTTCCATTCCTGAACCTGTCTACAACTCAGGGGGAGCTTTGACAACAAAAGATCCACTAGTCTTCTCTCATTTGATTTGAGAACAAAGAAGACAACTTCACCTCTTTATCTTTTCTTTTTCTATTGTAAAAGGGTTCTTGAACTCCCTTCAAAAGTTCTGTCTGGTTCTGAGAGCCTTGTCAAAACTCAGTGGTGGCAAGACACCTTATCAAAAAATCCAGTTTTGGTTTTTGAGCACCTTATCAAAAGCTCATTGGTGTCAGGACACCTGATCAACTCATCCTGAGTGGATGCCTACCAAGGGTGGTAGAAGAGTGGATGTACCCAAGTTTTTGGGGAACTACTATATTTCCTTGTGTCTTCTGGGTTGTTTGTGTGATTGTTTTGCTGTGTGCGGTGCTCTTTACTTCTTTGTTTTTAACTCTTCATTAACACTCTACACTATACTATAAATTGAATTTTATATTTGCTGATCAATTTCAACTGTGAAATTAATTTAAATAAACTCTATTCACCCCCCTCTAGAGTTAAGTGGGTGGTCTTAGAACATATCCAAAAATGGGAATTTTTGGAGAACCTTTTGCTATAGGTTTTGTAAAAATGTAATAATCCATGAATAAATTAATTAGGTGTTCTGAACAACTCAAAACTCCCCCAGATTTGAGTGGGTGGTCTTAGAGAGAATGTTAGGGCTCTGGTAAAAATTTTATCTCATTTGGAGATGTTTTGATTATGTATTTACAAAACCCTAGGTATTCCCTTATTAGGTTATTTAGGTCAAAGTGCTCTTTTTGGTGTTTGAGTGGTCAAATCCCCTCAATAGAGGCTAATATTTTGGCCACTAATTTTATATGGCATGTAGCACCCTCCAATTGTATTTGGGGTGGTTTGGGGTAGGGTATCCCTAGAACCATAGGGTATGCCCTTATAAGGAGATTTTTAGGGTATGAATGTCTTGGGGTCAAATGACCTTGGAATGACTTGATACATGGTGGAAGGGATCATAGGGTGGCTTTGGTCCTCTGGTTGAAGTTGGATTGAATTTTGAAGCCTTTAACCCCCTTATATTCCTAATCCTAGTTTAGAGCACAAGCCCAATAGTTGGTTTTAGGCAATCAAAACACCTCACCATAACTTGAAACATGGGCAGGGTATGTCACTGATAAAAAGAGTCCTAAAATAATTTTGGTGAAATTTTTGGGCTAATAAAATCAGTACTTCCTTAATAATCCTAATTTTGTCCTTAAATTTATTTTGCTTGGTATGATATTTCTGTCCTTAGAAAAGTTTTGAAATTTAGTATTTGGAAGTTTTACATAATGATAATTCCATCTTTATTTTTATTGGAATTTTTAGATGATTATTTTAAGTACTTGTTTCATACATTATGAATTGTTGATTTCAGATAAAAAATAGATATAAAGCCCAATATTGCTACGAAAATTAGGAAACTTGGTCAGTGATTGTTTTGTTTTATTATGTTGGCTCTGGAATTTTCTCATAATTTTAAGGCGATTAACCAGAGTACTTACATCACAAGTGTGTGAATTTAGAAGTTTACATTTAATTAGATTCAGAGCCCCTCATGTGTGATAAAAATTGTAAAAATTTGTTACTGTTGATTTTAGATCATTATCAGACTTCTGGAATTTTCTTATAATTACTAGATGAGTTTTTACAGTACTTGTTTCATTAACCAATGGTTATGGACTTAATGGTTATAAATTAAAATTAGGGGCTACTGTTCACTGGAAAATTGGGAGAATACTTCTAGAGTGTTTTTAGGTCATGATAAACTTACTGGATTTTTAATATAATTTTTAGAACAATATTGCTTTCCTTTGCTTCTTAAAAAGGTAATATTGACTTTATGTTCTAAATTATGGATTTGGGGCCTAAACAATTCTTAAAATTATAAGACCTTAGATTTGCTATAGAAATTTTACCAAAAATTTATCATAATTTTTTGGTAACTTGTTTCTGATTTGAAAGTGCATTTCATGTTCAAAGTAGGGCATTCAGAGTCTTAGGTTAATTAGATTAAATGCCCAAATAATTAGGAAAATTATGAAACTCTAGAGTTAGTCTAAATAGGTCATGGTAGACTCCCAAAAATTTTTATGGATCTGTTGGATGTGTAAATGGAGTACCCCTTAGTGGGAGCACCATGTAGATTAGCACGGTCTGCATATAGTACATAGAACTGAAATAGGCTAGCTCGGAGAGCTTAAACACACTTAGGGGAGTCACACAGAAATAAAAGAGAGGATTGGTCATGGGTAGAAATAAATAATTTTAAGTGCCTTACGAAAGGGAGCTTTGGGCTTCAGCCCATCGTAGTTCCTAGTGCCCTCAAGAACCCTTCATTGGGTATGTCGTGGGCAGTCCTGGGCTAATGTAAACCATAGGAATAATAAACATTAAAGAGTAACTAGTATAATTAGGGGTTCACTTTCTCACACCCCGGTGTCTCGGGAAGATAGGGTGACTAGGATGTTCGGGCCGTAGCCTCGGTGGTTGTGGAAATGGGCAGGGTAGCCTGGTGAGCTGATGGCTCGGTAGATATTTGTGTCAGGCAGGATAACCCGGGGAGCTTTGGCTCGGTGGATGATACATTAATATTGCATGTGCATAAGATATAGGGTGGTCGGTCATCAACCTTGGAGAGTCGTCGCACCGATACCAATACGTTGGCTCGGCAAGTGTGGTTTTGCACTTCGCCAAATTATGTCTGGTGCGCTAGCCGGTAAGATTACGCAGGAGTCCTCTTAGTACACCAGCGTTGAGGCGTACGATAGGTTTGATAGGTAGTGCTGATACTGGTTTTGATGTGGGCGAGGCCCAACCGACCGCTTCCATTTGCCACTACGGAGGTATCCTGGGAGGTAAGGCTCCAGAAAGGGGGAACTAAAGGTCTGTGTACACAGAGTTGGGTGGGTGAGTTGCACTTACATGATCACATCATATTATATTTTCATGTCATAGCATCATCATTGCATCAACCCCTGACACCTATTGTATAAAGTGGTATGGGACGCTTTATACAATAGGCCCTACAAAACGACCCCTTAGCTTATAGGCTTGTGTGAGCAGGCTTATAAGTTATGGTTATTTTTCTATGATAAATCTTGTTTGCTTGTAAACCGACACCTGATTGTATAAATTGGTGTGATACTTTTTATACGATGGGAGCCTTATAGAAGATCCTTTAGCTTATGTTTTTCATATAAGTAAAGGTTACATATTTCATGTTCTATCTTTAATACATTTATTACTGCTGCTAATACTCATAGAACTGCTAGATTAGTTCCATCGCCACCTGCTTACATTTGTTACTCTCCTCCTCCATAGCCTCCCTTTCCTTCTCCCTGCTAGGTTCCTAGGAGCAATGGGGGAGGGGTGTGGGATGATAGGACTTATTCTTTTAGACTAACGATTTTCAGACCAAATCATTTAGGGGATAGAGCATTAGGAGCATCAGCACTGGAAGGACAAGGTGGTAGGACATGGGGAGCAGTTGATGCACACAACCACTACTACACGGTGACGGGTCAAGGATGGACTTCAGTTTGCTTCCGCTTAGATGTTGAGAGTTGCGAGAGTGTTTGTAGTGAGGACTTGATGTATCGGGTAGAAGCCCTTATTTTGTACTCTGATTATTATTATTGTGGACTCTCCCTTCATGGAGATTTATTTTATATACATGTGACTCTGGTGGACTTGTTTTATATTTACTTATGCTACTGTTCTGCGAGCGATTTGGCCGGCAGGATCGGCGTTTTGTAGTGAAGACCTTCCCGGGCATGAAGGTGTCACCGAAAAGCGGCGGTTCTGGGCCTAAGACCCCGGTGGTTTAAAAAAAATGGTGTCTTACGGAGTGTGGGTAGCTCACTCAACGCCTTTGGCTGTTTAGCGTTGGCAGAGTTGTGTAAGCATTTTGCGGCTAAGTGTTTTGGCATTGAGTGAGTAGTGCTCACTCAACGCGGCATCGAGTGAACTTGATGCTTTTCCCACTTGGTGTTTTAGCATTGAGTGAGTGTTTCTCACACAACATGGCGTTTAGTGTACCCGACACGGCTTCGAGTGTACTCGACGCTTTTCCCTTAGAATTGTAGTTTTCTCCCGAGTCTCTTAGTGTGGCTTTTTATAGGGTTTTGGTGATGTTTTCGGCTAGTTTTGAAGGCCGAATCGTGAATCATGGCAGGTGATTACTCTTGTTTTCTTGACATGGATATTTGGGTGTAGAGTCGTGGCCACCACCATTTTAGCCTCAGTTTGGGCCGCTATGTTGGACCACAAGGCTGCACCGATGGCCCCTGAGTTATTTGGATCTGGTTGTTTGGATGAGGGCTGTTTTTGGTCACCAACCCAGATCCATGGTTTTACCACTGCTAATGATTCATATGTTAGGACTGTTAGTTCCTTTCTTTCCATATTATTTGGGCATTTTGTGGTTTTGTTGTTCTTCAGGTTTTAGCGAAGCATGTTGTTATTCTCGCACTTGGTGCGCTTTGATTACTCTTTTTCTTTGAGTACTTAACTTTTGCTTTTAAATTTTCTCCCTTTTGTCGACTTTATCTGCATTCTTTTGTAGGGTTTGGTAAACCTCTTCCTTTGTTTTTTTGCTTATGATCTACTGCTCCTTTACTGCTAGTTTTTCTCTTGCTTAGGTGTTCTTTCTTTGAATGCCTCAGGTTCAGGGTTGTAGCCGATTAAGCAGCTAGTTTTCTTTTGTAGCTTGCTAGTGTCTGCTATTTTGCTGAGGGTTCTTTCCCTCATCATTGTGAGGTAGTTCTTTTTTTGTTTCTTTCTATATAGACATGTATACTCACCACTGGGTTCGTGTCAGGTTGTTGATGCCCACTGGTGGTTTTTTTGGTGATGCTAAGTATATGACTTAAACTGTTAATTTGGCCTTTATGAAGGTTGTTTACTTGCTCTCTAGGATTGTTTTATGCTAGGGTGCATGTTAGATATTTTTAACTTATAAAAACCCTACCAATATTACTTCATATATGTCATATTTCTAAAACTAAAAAACTATTTTCTAAAATAACGTAAAGACCATCTTCATACTATACTAAACTTAGAGTCTCGCATACCATGAGTTGTCCTTTGTGGACGTTTATGCTCATGTAGGATGTCAAACCATCTTAACTAAAGTATTTTTTTTCACAACGTATAACTATTGTAACACCCCAAAAATCCCTAAGTCCAAAATGAGTCAGGCTGGGTGATACGGCCTGGGACACGAGCATGTCCCAGGGCGTGTCCAGTGCACACGTCCTGTGACACAGGCGTGTCCTTAGGCGTCTCCTGCTCCGGTGAATACCCGGGTGGCGTTGAGTGACGTTGAGTAGAATGGCATTGAGTGTGGTGACACGGCCTTGGACACGGGCGTGTCCAAGGGCGTGTCCTGCTCGAGTGAATACCCAGGTGGCGTTGAGTCGCGTTGAGTGGCATTGAGTAGAATGGCGTTGAGTGTGGAACACAGCCTGTGACACGGGCGTGTCACAGGGGCGTGTTTGGCACATGGCTAAGGATACGGGTGTGTGCCTTAGTCGTGTCTTTCTCGGGTGATCTGGTCTTGTGTTGAAAGAGTAACATGGCTAGTCACACGGCCATATGCTTTCTAACACAAACGTGTCAGGGGTTTGACACGTGTGTGTCTATGGCCATGTTCTGGACTGAGTGAGTCAGTTCTGTAGCCGCTTCAGGAACACAACCTGTGACACGGGCGTGTCACAACCCATTTTCAGTCCAGGAAATCAGTTTTAGGGCTGATCTGATCCGTTCATTTTCTTTAACCAAGATCTAATGGGCTAGGCTGTAACATCCCATTTCCAGCTAGACCCCTGGGAGTGGTTTTGTCTTAATAGAACCCTAGGAAGCCCAGGAATTGAAGTTTGTCGACCAAGATTTTAGTCAAGGGTAGGTCATGCCCGTGACCGACCCGTCACGCCCGTGACCTAGGGCGTGACCCCCTTCGACGATCGTCGACCTCAGGAAAACGATTGTCGAGCTCAGAATTTCAACATAGGCCAGACACGCCCGTGACCGACCCATCACGCCCGTGACCTTGGAATGGCGTTGAGTGAGCTAAGCTCACTCAACGCCATGGTCTGGAATGGCGTTGAGTGAGCTAAGATCACTCAATGCCGTGGTCTAGATGGCGTTGAGTGAGCTTAGCTCACTCAAAGCCATAAGCGGGATGACGTTGAGTGCGTTGAGTGCACTCAATGCCATAAGTTGAATGGCGTTGAGTGTACTGACTGCACTAAACGCCATCTGGTGTCGGCAGGTTTGCGTTGAGTTAGCTGTGCTGACTCAACGTCGTAGACTGGATGGCATTGAGTGAGCTTAGCTCACTCAATGCCGTAATCTGTTAGGCGGGATGGCGTTGAGTGCGTTGAGTGCACTCAACACCATGAGTTGAATGGCGTTAAGTGCACTGACCACACTCAACGCCATTTGATGTATTCTGGATAGCGTTGAGTGAGCAGAGCTCACTCAATGCCATAATCTAAACGGCATTGAGTGAGCTAAGCTCACTCAACGCCATCGTTTAAAAGGCCGTAACCCGGATGGCATTGAGTGAACTGAGCTCACTCAACGCCATAATCCGGATTGTGTTGAGTGAGCTGAGCTCACTCAACGCCATAATCTGGGATGGCGTTGAGTGAGAAGAGCTCACTAAATGCCGTAGCTTGGATGGCGTTGAGTGAGCTGAGCTCACTCAACACCATTATACTTAGAATTTTCTGTCATTTTTATTTCTTGCTGGGTGCTGGTTCAGCTGAATCGGGCCAGCATGGGGGTCGGCCGTTTTCTCCAATAAGACCTGATAAGTATTATTTAATTTAAGTTGACCGGTCAGGCTGTGCCACGTGGACCGTTAGCTTTGCAAAAAGATGGTTGCGGCCATGGCCGAAAGCTTGATGTCACGGCCATCAATGGCATTTGATGTCATGGCCTTCCCTCTTCCCCTTGAAACGGCTGGATTCAACTCCTCTCAGGGAGAGGAGGAGTTTCCAGCCCTCCTCCAGCTGTTACAAAGCCGTTTAAGCCCCCCCCCCCCCACCACCATGGCCGAGGCAAGCTATAATTGTCCATTAATGGCCACCAGCTTTTGGCAATTCGCCCTTCCTGGCCAAGCTTTTAAACGCCCTCAGAGGCCAAAGAGGAAGTTTTCCCGGCCTCTACCAGAAGTTTTAAAGCCTCCCCTTGCTGTTGAAGAATTTCCGGCGACGCCACCACCGCGCAAATGGCATCACGACGATCGGCTCGACTCCAAACCACGAACAAGGTCCTCCCCTCCCTCTTCTTCTGCGGATAGATCTTAGGATTCAATAGGATTGAGAATCGGGAACAACTGAGCCCGATTAGAGCTTTCATTTTCATGGATTTTCCATGAAATCCGCGTGCTCAGGCTCGCCGTAAAAAGCCTCTCCGGCGGCTGCGCCGCAGCCCGACGATGGCCGCCACCTCAACGGAGGTGGTGGTGGCGGTGGCCGGCCAGGGAGGAGGCTGGACGGCCGGCTGTGGGAGGGAGAAGTGTTCCCAGGAGCGTGCTATCTGGACCGTCGGCAGGAGGTTTAAGACAACCTCCCAGCCAACGGATCAACCTTTAAGATCTGTGCTGTTAAATTAAGTTCTTGCTTTTTCGTGAATTTCTATACTAGAATATCAGTCACTTTTGAAAATGTAGGAATAATACTTATAGGCTCCTACAGAAAAAGACGTCAACACAAATATTGTAGCTCTATGAGTCTAGAAATTTTTAAAAAAAATTTCAAGCATTTAGGACCACTGGATAGACCTCAGAACTCATTTTGGTGAGGTCTACCCATAAGGCTGTCCTGACCTTAGAAAAACTCCCCACTCCAATCCAGTCATCAAAATGACTTGAAATTTTTAGTGTGGCCTAATCTTACCTATACTTAGGACATATCCAAAAATGAGAGTTTTTGGAGAAATTTTTTCTATAGTTTTTAGAAAAATTTAATAATCCTAGAAAAATTTAATTAGATGGCTAAATGACATCTAAACCCTCCCAAATTTTGGTGAGTGGTCCCTGGGTTTATCATAAGGTTCTGGTAAAAATTTCATCTCATTTTGAGATGTTTTGAACAGGTTTTTACCCAACCCTATGTTGATCCTTATAGGATTATTTAGGATCAAACACCCCCTTGGTAATTTGAGTGGCCATATCACCTCAACAGAGGCTGGTATTTTGATCACTAACCTTTTAGGGCAAGACACACCCTCCAAGGGAGTTTGGGGTGGTTTGGTGTAGGGTAGCCCAAGAACCCTAGGGAAGGTCCCTTAATGGGATTTTTTAGGGTTGTGAAGGTCATGCAGTCAAATGACCATGGACTAAATTAAAATTTGGTGGAGAGGACCATAGGGCCATTAAAGTCCTTTGGTCAAAATTTTAGGGTATTTGGAGACCTTTAGCCCACCTAAAACCCTAACCCTAGTTAAGGTCACCAATCGAAATTTGAACTATTCTACTTTCAACTGAACTTCAAATCAAGTAGAGTTTGGGCAGAGTTATTTTCTGGTCTAAATGGACATAATATTATTTTGTTGAGATTTTTGGGTTAATTTATACAGTACTTCATTTACAACCCTAGTAGTGCCCTAGATAATTATTTTGATAATTCTGGAATTTCTGTTCATTGGAATGTTATGAAATCTTGGATTAGGGCATCTTATAGCATGTTGTACCTTCTATATCTTTCTTGGGAGTTTTATCTGATTATTTTGGGTATTTGCTTCTTTAACTTACCATTTGAGATATGTAGTAAAAAATACAATTAATGCCCAATTACTATTTGGAAAATTATGAAATTTGGTTAGTGGGTGTTTAAAACCATAATAGTCACCCTGTAATTTTCTCTAGAATTTTAGATGATTAAAAATAGTACCTCCTTCACCGAGCTAGGAAAGTTAGTATTTTACATTAAATTAAATTCAGAGTCTAAAATATTAGAGAAAAATCATGGGACTTGGTTTCTGATAGTTTTAGGTCACCATAAAGCTTCTGTAATTTTATTGTTATTTTTGAGTACATATTTACAGTACTTGCTATATAATATGGTAGAAGTGGCCTAAAATGGTAAATTAGGAAATATAGGCCTAAACACCTCTGAAATTTCTCAAAACTTGGAGTTACTGCTTAAAGGTCTCATAAGATTTTTACTGATTTTATGATGAATTATTGCTGGCTCATTAGTGCACTTCATGTTCATACTAGGGCATTTGGAAGCTTAGAATAAATAAATTAAATGCCCGAGAAATAGGCAAAATTTTGAAATCTTGGTCTTAGCTATATTATGTCACAATAGACCTCTAGTAAATATTATAGGAGATTCGGAAGACAATTTGGAGTACCTCCCCTTATGCACCTCATGTATCTTAGGATGGTCTGCATATAGTAAAACCACGAAAACGGAACTAGAGTGGATAACGAACTTGGGGAGATGGAATTGTGGTAGTTGCTGGTTTGGATAGGGCAAGTTAAGTCCAAGTTCATTAATAGAAGTTAGGATAAGTAGAGTGTGAGATTGGCCAGTATTAAGTGGCGTTCGGGAACGACGAAAGATCGTCCACCCCGGGTAGGAGAGGAAGTGTCTTAATTCTCTAGAGCTAGGTCTAAGGTAACTTAAAAGGGATCGGGTAATGGGTATCAACAAATAACAATAAGTGTCTTGCAAAAGGGAACGGTGGGCTTCAGCTACCATCATAGTTCCTAGTGCCCTTTGAGACCCCTTCACGGGGAATACCGGGGGGCAGTACTGGGCTAACGTAAACCGTAGGAATAATAAATTAAAGAGCAACTAGTATAACTAGGGTATCACTTTCACACACCTCGATAGCTAGGAAAGTAGAATGAGTTGGTTTGGTTGCCATTCAGACGGTTGCTATGAAGGTAGATGCACGGACGGGATAGTCCGGGGAGCCGAGGGCTCGAGGGTTGAGTACAGAATAAAGGTGGTGGGTCTTTGGTATTTGATTATCGTTCACACCGACATCGGTACGTTGACTCGACGGTGTGAGACACTTAGGCAAAGAAAGTCTGGTGGATATAGCCAGCACTAGTATGCGGATAATCTAGGTTGTGTTCTTCTAGGGGCGTACGGAAGGGCTAGGCCCGGTTGTGTGGATACCCGCCTAGGAGTGGGAGGCCCGACCCACTGTCTCCATTTGCCACTACGGAGGTTCCTGGGAGTTAAGCTAGCTGCCCGAACAGAGGGAACTAAAGGTCTGTGCGCATAGAGTCGTGTGCTTGAGTTGCACTTGCAAGAATCATGGCATAGCATATGACTACACTCATATTTGCATACAACCGACACCCCAACGTATAAATCGGTATGGGACTTTTTATACGATGGGAGCCTTGCAGAAGACCCCTTAACTTATAAGTTTGTATGGGCATTCATATATGTTAAGGTTACTTAATTGTTTACTTGTTGTTCTCTACCTGCCTCTTATATAATTGCTACTTACTACATATTTTACTTTTTTACTCACCACCATAGAAATGCTAGATGTACTTAATTCTAGATTATTGTTTTCACACCATGATAGTTTTTAGATTAGTTCCATTGTCATCTGCTTGAACACTCTCCCCCTTTATAGCTTCCCTTTCCTCCTCTCCGCTCGGTGCTTAGGAGTCATAGGGAGAGGGGTAGTGGATGATAGGGCTTAGTCTTTATGACTAATGGTTTTCGAACCACAACATTACAGGAGCTCTGGATGGGAGACAGGGACCAGCAGTCCAGGGACCAACACCAGCGGAGTACGGTGCTCATGGAGGTGGGTCAGTCTAGCACCTGTGCACCTGCGACCAGCTCTGTGAGTGATTACTATATTTATAGCTTCCACGATGAGTAATTTATAGTGAGGACTCTAATGTACCAGGCTCGAGCGCGTTTATCTATAATTCATCTGAATTGTATCTTTGTAGTACTTTCTATTATTATCTATTGATGGACTGGATGTGCTTATTATTTATGTGAATATGTGGACATTTTTACATTTATGTATACTCACTTCTCTCTACTTGCGATCGAAAAGGGCTGGAAGAATTGGCGTTTTGTAGTGGTGGCCTTCCCATGAGTCGGTGCAACCGCAAAGCGGCAGTTCTGGGCTAAGACCCCGGTGTTCGAAAAGAAAAAAAAGAGTCTTACAAGTGGTATCAGAGGAGACCTCGATCGGAAGAGAAGTAGTCCACAAAATCTTGGGTCACCCCCGTACGAGCTTAGTTTGCGAACAAACTAGCAGCGAAAGCAGTGGTGTGCCCATAAAGTAAATCACATGTGAAAGTCCATCCTACCCTTTCTTATATTCCATTCATACATCCTCTAACAAATGGAATTTTTCCTTGTAGCCTGCGACGAACCCTACGCCACAGTAGGGGACACCTCAAGCTTTGAATGTGGTCCCACCTCCACCGGCTCCAGCTCCGTTCCAGGAGACGGAGATGGGGCAAACACTAACGACCATTCCGGAGGAGTTCAGAGCTCAGCAAGCCCCGGCTTCACAGCCAAACCCCGGGGCCAATTGGATGACTATCTTACGGGGACTTTCCCCTCCATCCTACCTTGGGACGGAGTCTGTAGTACGCACGGAGGAATGGTTGGATACCATTTACGAGATGCTAGCAGGGATTCGATGCCCCACTGAGGAGGCAAATACTTTGGCGGTCTCCTGCCTAGAGTCACACTGAAAGAGGTGGTGGAAATCTCATTTGGACACCACCTTTGCGAGGATGGATTACGCTGATATTACTTGGGAGGAGTTCAGAGCAGTGCTCTTGGGACATTTTGTACCTCAGTCGGCGAGTGATGACCTGGAGGATAGGTTCCTATGGTTGAGGCAGGGGAACAGGACTGTGGTAGAATATTATCAGGAGTTCACTCACCTGGCCCGCTATGCGAACGCTTATCCGTTGGACGACGCTGGCTATGCCCGGAGGTTTTACAAGGGGCTGCAAGACGACATGAGGCAGGCCCTCCTCTTTGTCTCAGAGGGGAGTTTGGCCAGGATTCTGGAGATGGCAAAGAAGAGAGAAGCGAATCAGCTTACAGTGAAGAGCCGGAAGATACCAGCTGATGATACAGTGATTGGAGGTCGTGGAGACCGTCCTCGAGGCCAGGTTATTGGGGGAGAGAAGGAATGGGGAGCAGCCTCGTCAGGAGATTGGGCAGGAGTAGAGGAGTCAGGGGGTATTGGCTCCCCAGCTTTTACAGATGCTGGAGATGCTAAGGACAGTGGAGCAGCCACCGGTATGCTTTCAGTGCAATCAGTCGGTGCATATAAAGAGGAACTGCCCAATGAGGCAAGCACCCCCACCAGCACATCAAGGCACTCCACCTCCCCGACAGTTTGGCGGACGAGGACAGGACCGAGGACGAGGATTTCAGGATCGAGGTCATAAGCCAGAGAGGGAGCAAGTCAATGCTCTAGACCTGACACAGCCCCGAAACCCGGAGCAGGTTATCGCAGGTATGACAGTACTTTTTAATTTTGTTCATATGAACTAGTATTCAAGACATAACCTAGTTAGAAATTAAGAGAAGACAACTGCAACAAGAATACTAAGACACTTAATTACCCTAGGCATAGTCTTCGTTAGCGGCAAGCCCGCTCACACTCTCTTCGACACTGGTGCTTCGCACTCGTTCGTGTCGGAGGATTTCATGAAAGGACTGGGAGGTGTTGAGCCATTCACCGGGAAAATGATGACGGTGCGCCTACCCGATGGATCAGAGATAATGATCTCTGCTCATTGCAATATGGAAGCGAGGATCGGCAGGAAGGCGTTTGAGGCACCAGCAACGATTTTGAAGATGCCAGGTTATGATCTGATCCTGGGCATGACTTGGTTGTGCTAGAACCATGCCCAGATCGACTGCGTAGCGAAGAGGATCATAGTGAGTCACGGCGACTCCTTCATTATCATCAAAAGTATTATACCAGCACCCCGTACCTTGTTATCGTATGTGCAGGCCGTTAAGGCCCACCTGCCGGGGGAAGAAGTTTATCAGGTCTTTTTTAAGGCGGTCGTGGCCAAGGACTCCATTTCAGATATTCTAGTAGTGTGGGACTTCGCCGACGTGTTTCCGGAGAAGCTACCAGGGCTACCCCCTCATCGAGAGAAGGACTTTCAGATTTAGCTCGTACTGGGGGCTAAGTCGGTATCCAGAGCTCCCTATCGAATGGCCCCAAAGGAGTTGGTGGAATTTCGAAGCCAGCTTTAGGAGTTAGTGGAGGCCGGGTTCGTTCGGCTTAGCTCTTCGCCATGGGGAGCTCCGATGTTATTCGTTAAGAAGAAGGACGGGACTCTTCGACTGTGCATCGATTACCGGGCCCTGAACAGGTTGACGGTCTGGAATACTTATCCCTTACCAAGGATTGACGAGCTATTTGTCCAGCTGGAGGGAGCTCATTGGTACTCAAAGCTGGATCTGAGGTCAGGGTACTACCAGCTTCGCATTCGGGAGGAGGACATCCCGAAGATGGCCTTCAGCAACCGATATGGGTTGTACGAGTTTACCGTGATGCCGTTCGGGCTCACGAATGCACCCTCCGCATTCATGACCTTGATGAATCGGGTGTTCGAACCGTATCTTGATGTCTTTGTTATCGTATACATCAACGACATCCTTATCTATTCAAGGACGGAGGATGAGAACACGAGACATCTGGCCTTGACCTTGGAGAAGCTGTGGGAGCATAAGATGTATGCCAAGTACAGCAAGTGTCAGTTCAGGCTAAAGGAGGTGTCCTTTCTGGGCCATGTCATTTGTGGAGCAGGTCTGGCAGTGGATCCGGCCAAGGTCTAGGTAGTACGGGATTGGCCACCGCTAAAGTCGGCCTCGAATGTTTGAAGTTTCTTGGGACTTGCCGGTTATTACCGGAAGTTCGTAAAGGGGTTCTCTCAGATTGCTCTCCCTCTTACAACTCTGACGAAGAAGGAGCCCCTTTTTATTTGGAGACCTCGATGCGAATCCGCCTTCCAGGAGCTGAAGGATTGTCTTACCTCGGCTCCCATCCATGCTCTTCCATCAGGGAAGGAAGGATTCCAGGTGTATACAGATGCTTCCTATCAAGTGATGGGTGTCGTTCTGATGCAGAACGGGCACGTAATAGCCTATGCCTCCCGACAGTTGAAGCAGCACGAGCAGAACTATCCCGTGCACGATTTGGAGATGGGGGCAATGGTTTTTGCTCTTAAGATCTGGCGACACTACCTTTACAAAATTCACTGCGATATCTTCTCTGACAATAAGAATCTGAAGTACGTCGACACCCAGAAAGAGTTGAACATCAGGCAGAGACGCTGGGTGGAGTTTCTGTCGGACTACCAGTATACCATGAACTACCATCCGGGGAAAGCGAACGTGGTTGCAGATTCTCTGAGCCGGAGAGCGAGTACGACAGGAGTAGGCCCGCATCTGATGGCCTTGGAGTTGGTTAAAGCATTCAAGGAGATGCAGATTTCACTGGTATCTGAGGATGACTCGGAGCTATATATAGAGTACCTGGGGTCGATGGTTTCTACGGATGATATTCGAGACCTCATCAGAGATGGGCAGATGCTAGATGAGAGAGCTGAGCCGATATTCCGAGCCTTGGAGGAAGGCACGACAGGAGATTATTGCTTGAGGGACGGTCTCCTATGTTTCAGAGGCAGAGTCTACATACCGGAAGGATGCCAGATCCGGGAGGACATCATGACGGAAGCTCACTACAGCCGGTATTCGGTACACCCGAGGATCACCAAGATGGTAAAGGATTTGAAGAGGACGATGTACTGGCCGGGTATGAAGAAAGACATTAAGTACTTCGTGATGTATTGTGAAGCGTGTCAACTCGTGAAGGCAGAATGTAGGAACCCAGCAGGCTTGCTGCAGCCACTTCCGGTGCCGGAATGGAAATTTGAAGATATAGCCATGGACTTCATACATGGGCTACCTCGATCCCGTGCGGGGAATGACTAGATCAGGGTGATAGTGGACAGGCTAATAAAGGTGGCAAGATTCATTCCAGTGGCGAAGGATGCACCGGTTAGTGTATTAGTACGGAGGTTTATTGAGCAGTTTGTGCGTTATCATAGGGTGCCCAAGACTATCATTTCGGATCGGGATGGGCGGTTTACATCCAGGGAATGGAGGTCAGTCAAGGCCCAACTGGGTTCTCGGTTGACATTCAGCACAGCTTTTCACCCTCAGACCGACGGGCAGCAGAGCGCACAAACCGTACACTTGAAGATCTTTTGCGCCTGTGTATTTTCGACCGCGGCGAGCCTTGGGAGAGATTGCTGCCACTGGTCGAGTTTTCGTAAAACAACGCCCATCAGTCCAGCATAGGCATGCCTCCATACAAGGCGTTGTATGGAAGGAGGTGCAGGACCCCATAATCATGGGTTCAGGATGAGGATTCGTATGCGCTAGGCTCGAAGTTTGTGGGAGATATAGATGCTCAGATTAGATTGATCCGGGATAGGATGTTGGAAGCCCAGAGCAGGCAGGCCAAATATTACGATGCGAGGCATCGTCAAGTGGAGTTCCAGGTGGGATACCGAGTTTTCTTGAAGATACGGGCGATGCACGGAGTTTCGCGGGTGCGCGGGCGGAAGAAGCTCAGTCCGAGTTATATGTAGCCTTATAGGATCCTGGAGCGGATCGGCCCCTTAGCCTATAGATTGGAGCTACCGCCGGAGTTAGCGGGATTGCATGACGTCTTCCACGTCTCCTCACTTCGAAGGGCTCTGCTATGCCCTGAGCAGCTGATTTCCTCGGTAGATGGCTCGGTGGCCTCGGATCGGTCAGTCAACTTGGAGCCTATCAGGATCGATTACACGGCAGTGCGGGTCTTGCGACGGAAAAAGGTTCCGTTACCAAGGTGTTGTGGAACAATCATTGGCAGGAGGAGCATACAAGGGAGCCACAGGACTTGATGCGGCAAAAATACCCGGAACTTTTCGGTCAGGTATACCTCACAAACCCTCTGGACAATAACTTTGCTTTCCTATATTAAACCAATAGGACTTAAATTTCAAGAATAGGGGCTAATCTTTTGTTTATTGGGGTATATACCTAGATAATTGGATGAATTGGTCTTAGAATTGAAACTGCACATAGCAAACGTAACGTAGAAATGTAAATCATTCAACTCTCATGGGATGTTACAAGCCTTTTTGCTCCCGATTGGAGTCCCGTAGGCTTAACCTTGATTTCGGGGACGAAATCTTTGTTTTGTTTATTGGGATTTGTAACATCCCATTTCCAGCTAGACCCCTGGGAGTGGTTTTGTCTTAAGAGAACCCTAGGAAGCCCAGGAATTGAAGTTTGTCGACCAAGATTTTGAGTCAAGGGGTGGTCATGCCTGTGACTGACCCGTCACGCTCGTGACCTAGGGCTTGACCCCCTTCAACGATCGTCGACCTCAGGAAGACGATCATCGAGCTCAGAATTTAACCATAGGCCAGACACGCCCGTAACCGACCCGTCACGCCTGTGACCTTGGAATGGCGTTGAGTGAGCTAAGCTCACTCAACGCCGTGGTCTGGAATGGAGTTGAGTGAGCAAAGCTCACTCAATGCCGTGGTCTGGATGGTGTTGAGTGAGCTTAGCTCACTCAAAGCCATAAGCGTGATGGCATTGAGTGCATTGAGTGCACTCAACTCCATAAGTTGAATGGCGTTGAGTACACTGACTGCACTCAACTCCATCTGGTGTCGGCAGGTTGGCATTGAGTGAGCTGAGCTCACTCAACGCCGTAGACTGGACGGTGTTGAGTGAGCTTAGCTCACTCAATGCCGTAATCTGTCAGGCGGGATGGCGTTGAGTGCACTCAACGCCATGAGTTGAACGGCGTTGAGTGCGTTGAGTGCACTCAACGCCATTTGATGTAGTCTGGATGGCGTTGAGTGAGCAGAGCTCACTCAATGCCATAATCTGAACGGTGTTGAGTGAGCTAACCTCACTCAACACCATCGTTTAAAAGGCCGTAACCCGGATGGCGTTGAGTGAGATGAGCTCACTCAACGCCATAATCCGGATGGCATTGAGTTAGCTGAGCTCACTAAACGCTATAATCTGGGATGGCGTTGAGTGAACAGAGCACACTCAATGTCGTAGCTTGGTTGGCGTTGAGTGAGCTGAGCTCACTCAACGCCATTATACTTAGAATTTTCTGGCATTTTTATTTCTAGCTGGGTGCTGGTTCATCTGAACCGGGCCGGCCTGGGGGTGGGCTGTTTTCTCCAATAAGACCAGATAAGTCTTATTTAATTTAAGTTGACCGGTCAGGCTATGCCCCGTGGACCATTAGCTTTGCAAAAGGATGGTTGCGGCCATGGCTAAAAGCTTGCTGTCACGGCCATCAATGGCATTTGATGCCATGGCCTTCCCTCTTCCCCTTGAAACGGCTGGATTCAACTCCTCTCAGGGAGAGGAGGAGTTTCCAGCCCTCCTCCAGCTATTACAAAGCCGTTTCAGCCCCCCCACCACAATGGCCAAGCCAAGCTATAACGGGCCATTAATGGCCACCAGCTTTTGGCCGTTTCCCCTTCCTGGCCAAGCCTTTTCACACCCTCAGAGGCCAGAGAGGAATTATTCCCGGCCTCTACCTGAAGTTTTCAAGCCTCCCCTTGCTGTTGAAGAATTTCCGGTGATGCCACCACCGCGCAAATGGCATCACGACGATCGGCTTGACTCAAAACCACGAACAAGGACCTCCCCTCCCTCTTATTCTGCGGATAGATCTTAGGATTGAATAGGATTGAGAATCGGGCTCAACTGAGCACGATTGGAGCTTTCATTTTCATGGATTTTCCATGAAATTCGCGTGCTCAGGCTCGCCGGAAAAAGCCTCTTCGGCGACTGCGCCGCCGCCCGACGATGGCCGCCATCTCAACGGAGGTGGTGGTGGCGGTGGCCGGCCAGGGAGGAGGCTAGACGGCCGGCTGTGGGAGGGAGAAGTGTTCCAAGGCGCGTGCTATCTAAACCATCGGCTGGAGGTTGAAGACAACCTCCCAGCCAACGGATCAACCTTTAAGATCTGTGCTGTTAAATTAAGTTCTTGCTTTTATGTGAATTTCTATACTAGAATATCAGTCACTTTAGAAAATTTAAGAAAAATACTTAGAGGCTCTTATAGAAAAAGTTGTCAACACCAATATTGTAGATCTATGAGTCTAAAAAATTTTAAATTTTTTTTCAAGCGTTTTGGACAACTGGATAAACCTCAGAACTCATTTTGGTGAGGTCTACATATAGGGTTGTCCTGACCCCTTCCAGTCATCAAAATAACTATAAATTTGGGGTGTGGCCTAATCTTACCTATACCTAGGACATATCTAAAAATGAGAATTTTTGGAGAAAGTTTTTCTATAGTTTTTAGAAAAATTTAATAATCCTAGAATAAATTAATTAGATAGCTAAATGACTTCAAAACCCTCCCAAATTTTGGTGAGTGGTCTCTGGATATATCATAAGGTTCTGGTAAAAATTTCATCTCATTCGGAGATGTTTTGAATAGGTTTTTACCCAACCCTAGGTTTATCCTTATAGGATTATTTAGGATCAAACAACCCCTGGGTAATTTTAGTGGCCATATCACCTCAACAGAGGCTGGTATTTTGATCACTGACCTTTTAAGGCATGACACACCCTCCAAGGGAGTTTGGGGTTGTTTGGTGTAGGGTAGCCCTAGAACCCTAGGGAAGGTCCCATAATGGGCTTTTTTAGGGTTGTGAAGGTCATGGGGTCAAATGACCTTGGACTGAATTAAAATTTGGTGGAGAGGACCATAGGGCCATTAAAGTCCTTTAGTCAAAATATTAGGGTATTTGGAGACCTGTAGCCCACCTAAAACCCTAACCCTAGTTTAGGTCACCAACCTTAATTTTAACTATTATGATATCAACTGAACTTCAAATCAAGTAGAGTTTGGGCAGAGTTATTTTCTGGTGTAAATGGAAATAATATAATTTTGTTGAGATTTTAGGTTAATTTATACAGTACTTCATTTATAACCCTAGTTGTGCCCTAGATATTTATTTTGATGATTCTGGAATTTCTGTTCATTGGAATGTTATGAAATCTTGGATTAGGGCATCTTATAGCATGTTGTACCTTTTGTATTTTTCTTGGGAGTTTTATCTGATTATTTTGGGTATTTGCTTCTTTAACTACCATTTCAGATATGTAGTCAAAAAAACAATTAATGGCCAATTACTATTTTGAAAATTATGAAATTCGGTCAGTGGGTGTTTCAAACCATGATAGTCACCCTGTAATTTTATCTTGAATTTTAGATGTTTAAAAACAGTACCTCCTTCACCAAGCTAGGAAAGTTAGTATTTTACATTAAATTAATATCAGAGTCCAAAATATTAGAGAAAAATCATGGAACTTAGTTTCTGATAGTTTTCGGTCACCTTAAAGCTTCTGTATTTTTCTTGTGGTTTTTGAGTACTTATTTACAGTACTTTTTTCATAATATGGTAGAAGTGGCCTAAAATGATAAATTAGGAAATATTGGCCTAAACACCTGTGAAATTTGTCAAAACTTTGAGTTACTGCTTAAATGTCTCATAGGATTTCTACTGATTTTAAGATGATTTATTGTTGGCTCATTAGTGGACTTCATGTTCATACTAGGGCATTTGGAAGCTTAGAATAAATAAATTAAATGCCCGATAAATAGGAAAAATTTGGAAATCTTGGACTTAGCTATATTATGCCACGATAGACCTCCAGTAAATATTATAGGAGATTCAGAAGACAATTAGGAGTACCTCCCCTTATGCACCTCATGTATCTTAGGATGGTCTGCATATAGTAAAACCTCGAAAACGGAACTAGAGTTGATAATAAACTTGGGGAGATGGAATTGTGGTAGTTGCTGGTTTGGATAGGGCAAGTTAAGTCCAAGTTCAATAATAGAAGTTAGGATAAGTAGAGTGTGAGATTGGCCAGTGTTAAGTGGCGTTCGGGAACGACGAAAGATCAACCACCCCGGGTAGGAGAGGAAGAGTCTTAATTCTCTAGAGCTAGGTCTAAGGTAACTTAAAAGGGACCGGGTAATGGGTATCAACCAATAACAATAAGTGCCTTACAAAATGGAATGGTGGGGTTCAGCTACCATCATAGTTCCTAGTGCCCTTTGAGAGCCCTTCACGGGGAATACCGGGGGCAGTCCTTGGCTAACGTAAACCGTAGGAATAATAAATTAAAGAGCAACTAGTATAACTAGTGTTGAACGTTCACACACCTCTATAGCTAGGAAAGTAGAATGAGTTGGTTTGGTTACAATTAAGACGGTAGCTCTAAAGGTAGATGCACGGACGGGATAGTCCGGGGAGCCGAGGGTTCGAGGGTTGAGTATAGAATAAAGGTGGTGGGTCTTCGGTATTTGATTGTCGTTCACACCGACATCGGTACGTTGACTCGGCGGTGTGGGACACTTAGCCAAAGAAAGTCTGGTGGATATAGCCAGCACTAGTACGCAGATACTTTAGGTTGTGTTCTTCTAGGTGCGTACGGAAGGGCTATGCCCGGTAGTGTTGATACCTGCCTAGGAGTGGGGGGCCCGACCCACTGTCTCCGTTTGCCACTACAGAGGTTCCTGGGAGTGAAGCTAGCTGCCCGAATAGGGGGAACTAAAGGTCTGTGTGCATAAAGTTGTGTGCGTGAGTTTCACTTGCATGAATCATGGCATAGCATATCACTACACTCATATTTGCATACAATCGGCACCCCAACGTATAAATCGGTATGGGACTTTTTATACGATGGGAGCCTTGCAGAAGACCCCTTAACTTATAAGTTTGTATGGGCATTCATATAAGTTAAGGTTACTTACTGATTTACTTGTTGTTCTCTACCTACCTCTTATATAATTGCTACTTAGTACATGTTTTACTTTATTACTCACCACCGTAGAATTGCTAGATGTTGTTTATTCTAGATAGTTGTTTTCACACCATGATAGTTGTTAGATTAGTTCCATTGTAATCTGCTTGAACACTCTCCACCTTTGTAGCTTCCTTTTCCTCCTCTTCGCTCGGTGCTTAGGAGCCGTGGGGGGAGGGGTAGGGGATGAAAGGGCTTAGTCTTTATGACTAATGGTTTTCAAACCACAACATTACAGGAGCTCCGGATGGGAGACAAGGACCAGCAGTCCAGGGACCAGCACCAGCAGTTACGATGCGCATAGAGGTGGGTCGGTCTAGAACCGGTGCACCTGCGACCAGATCCGTGAGTGATTAGTATATTTATAGCTTCCACGATGAGTGATTTGTAGTGAGGACTTTGATGTACCGGGCTCGAGCCCGTTTATCTATAATTCATCTGAACTGTATCTTTGCAGTACTTTCTATTATCTATTGTTGGACTGGATGTGCTTTTTATTTATGTGAATCTGTGGACATGTTTACATTTATGTATACTCACTTCTCCCTACTTGAGATCGAAAAGGGCCGGCAGAATTGGCGTTTTGTAGTGGCGGCCTTCCCGTGAGTCTGTGCCACAGCAAAGCGGCAGTTCTGGGCTAAGACCCCGGTGTTCGAAAAGAAAAAAAAAGGGGTCTTACATAGGCTCATCCGTGGGGTGATAAGGCCGGCCTTTAGAAGGAGGAAGCTCATGTTTGAGTTGTGACTTGCTTTTCTTAAGTAAGAGAGAGAGTGGAGAGCTTGAGGAGGAAGAAGAAGAGGAAGCCGTCTTCCGGTGGTGCTATGGTGGTTCATATCGCGAGCCGAGTTCGGATTTGCGAAGGCAAGGCTGCTGCGAGGACGTTCATCCGTTTGCTTTTCTTGCTTTTCTCCCCATGGCTCTAAAGCATCTTTCAAGGGTAACGATTTCCTTCTTGGATAAGTGAAGTCCTTCTTTCCTGCATTTGCATAGGAATCCTCCACCAAATGGTGGTTGGCGAAGAGATTCCCTTGGGATTGGTGGTTCATCCCTTGTTGTAGTGCATTAGAACCAGAAGTGTGAGTACAGTTAGGCATGCTGTGTGAAGCCCATCCGAACATGTTGGTCTTGATTGGTGATGCTTGTTTATATATCGGAGAAGACTCCGTGATTGTTGCTAGTATGCATGAAATATGTACTGGATGCCTATGGCTTGGTGCCGCAGGAAGTACTGGAGGAAGTCTAGGAAATTATGAGAGTTAGGTTCAACTCTCGTGGCCGTGAGTGCCATGTGGTATAAAGGGCTTAGTGCCGAAAAGGAAAGCTAAAACCGACCCGCGCCTATAAGTTGACAATGAGTTCTTCGGTATTCCTTTGTGGCAAGGCGATTTGAGCAACGAAGGGGGGGGGGTGGCTGATCTGTACCTGCATTATGCCAGCTATACAAGAGAGCGTCAAGGCATTGGGATTTTGTCAGGGGCATAATGAGAGTCTTTGGCCTAGGCGCCATAAAGACTAGGAATGCTCAAGTTTGACCGTCATGTCTGGGACCTCTGAACGGTGGTGGGATCCGGTGTTTCCGATAAACATGAATATGCCCTGAGCGCACGGAATGTCGGGCCGTCATGCCAGCATTTGTGATATACATTGCCTTGGTGGCTGAAAATATATATGTGTGTGATGTAAATTGCTATGCAGGGAAGGAATTCCGCTGCCCCATGCCAGGGGCAGGGTCGTTATAATTAGTCAGCTGAATGCTGACCGTTGCCTTGTTTTCCACCGGTTGGTGGATTGGTTCTTATAGGTGCAGGTGGTGCTAGTCCAAGCGGGATTTAGCGGGCTGAAGGCCAAGCTTCGTTGCTGCCCTCGAAGGGCTTGTTTTGATTAGTCTTGTTCATGTGTGGCACACCTTATGTTCAAAGAAACTTGTAAAACCATAAGGTTATGAACCTGTTGTGTATGGTTGTATACATTCCTATTTTGTTATAGAAGTGGACAATTTTTGTATTATTGAGTTTATATTTTCAACCCTGAAGCTTCTGCTAGAATGCTCCGTGTTAGGGTGCGGGTATTCTTGATATTATTTCGTAACGTCTCTGCCTGTTTGTGGAATATGGTGTGGGTCCCTGGCCGAACCCTCACCATATCCCATTTGACGGGTAGAGTTGTTACAATTTTATATCAGCTTGTTGGTCGATCTCTTCCGAATTCGCGGACGAATTCTTTTGGGGGGTGGCGAGCACGTGTCAGTGCTGTCGTTATAACGCTTATATTGAACTCAATAATGTCCACTTAGGAATGTACATACACTTGTTTGGTGAACCTGTGTGTTCATTTTTTGTTTGTTTGTCATGTGTTTAGTCGCTAAATTGTGTTTCTACACATATAGGTGACTAGAAGTGTTGCTGTTCAGTCGGAACATCAGCACTCTGTTGAAAGTGTGGCACCGGCTGAAGTGCCCACACCTCCTCCATCTGTTGAACTGTCCATTTGATTACGGAGACAGTTCTTGCGGTTATGAATGCTCAGCAAGCTGGGTAGGCTCGGCCTGTAGTGGTTCCAATTCATGATGAGATAAGGCAAGAACCAGTAGAGGCTGTAGTTGATCAGCGGACGACAGATCAACAATTGAAGTTGTTCATGATCTTCAATCCTCCTCAATTCACTGGGCCAGGTTCCCCAACCCAAGCGGATGATTGGCTCTGAAGGATTAAGAGGCTCTTGATAGCTATCAGAGTAGAGGAGGAACAAAAAGTCACAGTAACCACTTTCCTGCTTGAGGGAGAGGCTCGGTTGTGGTGGGACGAGATAGAACTGCATCACTTTGCGGGAAGACGTTTGACGAGAGTCTCGATGGAAGAGTTCTCTCGTTTTTTTAGCAAAGCATCTCCCAATGCAGCAAAGAATTTCCATGGAGTTGGAGTTCCAACATTTAACTCAAGGGGAGCATAGTGTGGATGAGTATCTGAATGAATTTACATGTTTAGGACGGTACGCGGGAAATATCTTCGCTGAAGAGGAGCGTAACACCAGATGGTTTTATTGGGGACTACAAGATGAGCTGCGATATTTGCTCTCGAGTTCTGTGAATCAGGGATTCCAAACGTTGGTCTATACGGCTCAGTCTTTGGAGAAGGATATGAAAAGAGGACAAGCAACGGGGACCTTGGCTGTTACGAAACTAGAGTTTATGCCGCCGCATTCGGAGAAGTCTGGATACCGAAGGAGATGGAATAAGAAGTCCAAATCTACTAGACAAGCTCCATCAGCAACTGTGATGGAAGCATCTTCTGGGTATGGATCTCGCGCTTGTTTTACATGTGGGAAGTTGGGACACTTTGAACTTGATTGCCGAGTTGGCCCTCCGAAGGGTGAAAAGAAGATGGGAGCGTACTATGCGAAGAAAGGGAAGATTGTGGTGGAGTCTTCTGCCTCGCAAACGCAGCCCCGGGTCTTCAACCTTGGGCAACAGGAGGCCATTAAGCAGGCTGATGTCGTCACAGGTGGGCGTAGTTTTAAATTATATTGTATGTTGTGTGCTGTGCTTGTTTTAAATTTGGTGTTATAGGTTTTGTCCTTATATGGGACTCTCCGGCACGAGCACTGTTCGATACAGGTTCTTCACATTCGTTTCTGTCAGAAGATTTCATCATGCGAATAAGGGTGCCTATACGGACCGCGACAGACAGTCTGAAGGTGTTACTACCTAACAGATGTTTGATGTGTGCGGATAAGTCTTGTTCTGTTGAGGTCAAGATAGGAGGCGGGAGTTCAAGGTGGAAACGTTAGTATTGCCGATATCAGAGTTTGATATAATCTTTGGTATGGACTTGCTATCAGAGCAGCATGCTTGTATAGATTGCACCTCAAAAGAGGTTACACTGGGGAAAAATACCGAATAAGAGGCCAAGTTCAGTGGAATGTGAGTGATGAGTAGGGTATTGATATCTGCTCTCCAAGTCGTTAAGGCAGTTCGGAAGGGTGCGGAGTTATTCTTCACACTCATTGAGGCGGTGGAGTCGAAGGCAAGTTTAAGTGAGGTGCTGATTGTATCGGAATACGCTGATGTGTTTCCAAAAGGCCTTCTAGGGATACCACCCCAAAGGGAAATCGACTTCGCTATCGAGCTGGTGCCAGGTGCGAAACCTGTGGCCCGCTCGGCTTATCGAGTAGCGCCAAAGGAGATGGCGGAACTAAAGGTTCACTTGCAAGAATTGCTAGAGCAAGGCTATATTCGCTCAAGTCACTCGCCTTGGTGCGCGCCGGTTCTCTTTGTGAAAAAGAAGGATGGAAGCTTGCGTCTATGCATTGATTATAGAGAACTGAAAAAACTAACAGAAAAGAACAAGCATCCAATTCTACGGGTCGATGACTTGTTTGATCAGTTAGTTGGCTCAACTGTATACTCCAAGTTGGATTTGAACTCAGGCTACTATCAATTGAGAGTTCGTGAAAGTGACATACCCAAAACAACATTTGGAACATGCTATGGTCACTATGAGTTCACGATAATGTCGTCTGGGCTGTCTAATGCGCCATCAGTATTCATGGACTTGATGCATCGAACGTTTAGGGAATACTTGGACCTCTTTGTGATCGTCTTTATTGACGATATCCTGGTATATTCCCAATCCGAAGAAGATCATGCAAATCACTTGCGGATGGTGTTGCACACCCTGAGGAAGAATAAGCTCTACGCAGAGTTCTCTAAGTGTGATTTTTGGCTTTCGTCAGTGGCTTTCCTTGTCCATGTGGTTAGTGGAGATGGCATTGCGGTGGATCCTTCTAAGATAGTTGCTATACGGGAGTGGCATGCTCTCTCTTCAGTTGCAGAAGTCAGGAGTTTTCTTGGGCTTGCGGGCTACTAAAGGCGCTTCGTAGAGAATTTTTCGAGAATAGCTTTGCCTCTCACCACACTGACGCAAAAGGATCAAAAGTTCATTTGGACGCCGGAGTGCGCTCGAGCTTTTGAAGAGTTAAAGAGTCGTTTGACCACGACGCCAATCTCAACATCGCCATGTGGTCAAGACGGCTTTGAGTTCTATAGTGATGCATCAGGGAGCGGCTTAGGATACTTTCTTTTGCAATTCAGAGAAGTGATAGCTTATGGATCACGCTAGTTGAAGGTGCATGAACGGAATTACCCCGTCCATGATTTGGAATTGGCGGCGGTAATATTTGCACTCAAACTGTGGCGTCATTATTTATATGGCGTGAAAGTGGATATATTCACGGACCATAAGAGCCTGAAATATTTGTTGGATCAGAAAGATTTGAATATGCGACAGAGAAGGTGGATGGAGTTTCTTGGTGACTACACCTTCCAGATTCATTATACTCCCGATAAAGGGAATGTAGTCGCGAATGCCTTGAGTCATCGGACTCCGACAAGGGCAAGTTGGATTTTACGGCATGATGACAGCATAATTTGAGAACTAGAGGAATTAAATATTTCTTGTGTTGAAAGGAATGCCACTGTAGATGCGTGCTTAAACTGGATGGAGGTACAGTGTGACCTGACAGACAGAGTTCAACAAGAACTAGATCTTGATGAAAGTCAACAACGCTATACAACGGAAATTGCAAACTCTAGATTTTCGTTTAATGACGGTCTTTTTCGAGAGGACGGTCGTCTGTCTGTCCCAAGTAAGGGTAAGCTTCGTGAAGAAGTGATGTATGAAGGCCACTTCACCAAATATTCAGTTCACCCCGGGAGCACGAAGATGTATAAAGATATGAAGAAGCTGTTTTGGTGGCCTCGAATGAAGAAGGACATATCACACTATGTCGCTAAGTGTCAAACGTGTGCTTTGGTAAAGGCGGAATGCCAAAAATTCGGTGATTTACTAAAGCCGTTACCTATTCCTGAATGAAATTTGACAATATTTCCATGGATTTCATGCATGGATTGCCGAGATCATAGCGTGGAAATGATGAGGTATGGGTGATTGTGAACCGGTTAACAAAGGTGTCACACGTCATCCCAAACCGTAAGGTTGATTCAGTTGAAGAGTTGGAAAAGATGTACGTGGATACTATTGTACGAATGCACGGTATGCCCTGTAGCATCGTTAGTGATTGAGATGGGCGTTTAACTTCGGGTGATTGGAGATTAGTCCACCAATTGTTGGGTACAAAATTACATTTTAGTACGGCCTTCCACCCTCAAATGGATGGTCAGATCGAGAGGACAAACAGGACGTTGGAGGATATGCTCTGAATGTGTGCGCTGGATTTCGGGAAGAATTAGGAAGATCATCTCGGTGTGGTTGAGTTTGCCTACAACAATAGCTACTAAGAGAGTATCTAGATGGCGCCCTTTGAAGCTTTATACGGTAGAAAATGCCGTACACCTTTGGCTTGGGCAGAGACTGGCGAAATGAAGTTGTATCGGTAAAAAGAGTTAGATGATGCCAACTCAGTTATATGGTTGATACGTGAAAGACTGATGGTTGCTCAAGACAGACAAGCTAAATATTACAATTCCAAGTACCGAAACGTGGAGTTTGCGGTGGGCGTTTGGGTTTACTTGAAAATCAAACCATTCAAAGGTGTGTCCAGGATACGGCATCTAAAAAAGTTGAGCCCGAGGTATCTGGGACCGTTTGAAGAGGTCGAGCGTATTGGTGAAGCTACCTATCGGTGAGCACTTTTGCAAGAGCTGAGTGGTTTACATGATGTGTTTCATGTCTCAGTGTTGCGGAACGTGCTAAGAGAGCCAGTCCAAGTGGTTGTTGCAGATCAAGTATCGATCGACAGTGGGCTAATGACGAAAGTTAGGACTATTTGAATCGAGGATTGAGCCGAAAAGCTGTTGCGGAACAAGATGATCGGGATTGTCAAAATTCGGTGGGACAATTGTGGCCGTGAGGAGCTAACATGGGAGCGAGAGCAGACCATGCGAGCTTAGTTTCCCGAGCTTTTTGTGTAATTTGTTGACCGTGTACGTTCTGTTGTAACAAAACTATTAGTGGAATAACATTGTAATGTTTATTCCCTTACTGCGTAAAAATTTCGGGACGAAATTTATTTTAAGGGGGGAGGATTGTAACACCCCAAAAATCCCTAAGTCCCAAAATGAGTCAAGCTGGGTGATATGGCATGGGATACGGGCGTGTCCCAGGGCGTGTCAAGTGCACATGGCCTCGGACACAGGCGTGCACCACGGCGTGTCCTTCTCAGGTGAATACCCGGGTGGCGTTGAGTGGCGTTGATTAGAATGGCGTTGTGTGTGGTGACACGGCCTTAGACACGGGTGTGTCCAAGGGCGTGTCCTGCTCGGGTGAATACCCGAGTGGCATAGAGTGGCGTTGAGTGGCGTTGAGTAGAATGGCATTGAGTGTGGAACACGGCCTGTGACATGGGCGTGTCACAGGGGCGTGTTTGGCAAACGGCTAAGGACACGGGCGTGTGCCTTAGCCGTGTCCTTCTCAGGTGATCTGGTCATGTGTTGAAAGAGTGACACGGCTAGTCATACGGCCGTGTGCTTTTTTACCCGGGCTTGTCTGGGTTTGACACGAGCGTGCTTAAGCCCATGTTCTGGACTGAGTGAGTCAGTTCTATAACCACTTTAAGAACACGGTCTGTGACATGGGCGTGTCACAACCCGTTTTTAGTCCAGGAAATCAGTTTTAGGGATGATCTAATCCGTCCGTTTTCTTTAACCAAGATCCAATGGTCTAGGATCATCCCTGGGGTGATAAGGCTGGCCTTGAGATGGAGGAAGCTCATGTTTGAGTTGTCCCTTGCTTTTCTTAAGTAAGAGATAGAGGAGAGCTTGAGGAGGAAGAAGAAGAGGAGACGGTTGCCGGTGGTGCTACGGTGGTTCAAATCGGGAGCCGAGTTTGGATTTGCGAAGGCAAGACTGCTGCAAGGACGTTCATCCGTTTACTTTTCTCGCTTTTCTCCCCATGGCTCCGAAGCGTCTTCCAAGGGTAATGATTCCCTTCATGGACAAGTGAAGACCTTATTCCCTGCATTTTCATAGGAATCCTCCACCAAAAGGTGGATGGCGATGAAATTCCCTTGGGATTAGTGGTTCATCCCTTATTGTAGTGCATTAGAACCGGAAGTGTAAGTACGGTTAGACATGTTGTGTGAAGCCCATCCGGACATGTTGGTCTGGATTGGTGATGCTTTTTTTCACATCGGAGAAGACTCCGTGATTATTGCTAGTATGCAAGAAATATATGGTGGATTCCTGTGGCTTGGTGCCGCAGGAAGTACTGGAGGAAGTCCAGGAAATTGTGAGAGTTGGATTCAACTCTTGTGGTCTTGAGTGACATGTGGTATAAAGGGCTTAGTGCCGAATAGGAAAGGTGAAACCGACCCGCACCTGTAAGTTGACCATGAGTACTTCGAAATTCCTTTGTGTCAAGGCAATTTGAGCAACGGGGGGTGGCTGATCTGTACCTGCATTATGCCAGCTGTACAATAGAGCGTAATGGAATTGGGCTTTCGTTAGGGGCATAATGAGAGTCTTTGGCTTGGGCACCATAATGACTAGGAATGCTCAAGTTTGATCGTCATGTCTTGGACCTCTGAACAGTGGTGGGATCCGGTGTTTCCGGTACACCTGAATATGACCTGAGTGCACAGAATGTCTGGCCGTCGTGCCGGCATTTATGATATGTTTTGCCTTGGTGGCTGAAAATATATATGTGTGTGATGTAAATTGCTATACATAGAAGGAATTCCGTTGCCCCGTGCCAGGGGCAGGGTCGTTATAATTGGCCAGCTGAATGCTGACCGTTGTCCTGTTTGCCACAGGTTGGTGGATTAGTTCTTGCAGGTGCAGGTTGTGCTGGTCCTAGCAAGACTTAGCGGGCTGAAGCACAAGCTGCGTTGCTGCCCACGATGGCCTTATTTTGCTTAGTGTTATTCATGTATGGCCGGCATAAGTGCCGATGTTTGTAAACCACACCTTATTTTTCAGATAAACTTGTAAAAGCCATAAGGCTGTGCACCTGTTGTGTATGGTTGTATACATTCCTATTTAGTTATAGAAGTTGAAAATTTCTGTATTATTGAGTTCATATTTTCAACCCTGAAGCTTCCGCTAGAATGCTCTGTGTTAGGGTGCGGTGATTCTTGGTGTTATTTTGTGATGTCTCCACTGTTTGTGGAATATGGTGTGGGACCCCAGTCGGACCCTCTATTATATCCCATTTGACGGGTAGAGGTGTTACAACTATATTTTACTCGTGGACTAGTTGATCCACTATGTCAAGGGATACAACCATCTAATTTTAATGATTTTCTTCATAATAACTTGTTTAGGTTGGTGCCTTGCCTGAGCGTCTGCAGTTATCCCCTGCATGGAGTGGCATCACGGCACGTATTTTCTCTTACTCTGATATAATGGTATTGCTGAGAAAATACGGGTTGTGATAGTGGGTATAAGAGGGAAGTTGCTTGACAATTGGTCGGTGAAACTTCCCTTGTTAGTGTTAGTTGTTTAGTGTCATATCATACACACACTGATGTGTCATCAGTACATCTTGGCTGAAGCATGAACACTACACTCATAAGCATTATTAGAAGTATACGGGGCATATTATGTAGTATGGGATGAATAATATGTGTTTGTATATGGATCCACCATAGGTGGTAACATGTGAGGGTTATGTAGTATGGGATGCATAACCTCACCATAAGAATGCCCTTTAGCACATTTTCTCTTGTCATTGCATGCAATGTTATGTAATATGAGATGCATAACATTTCATGTGTATACCGCTCATAACATTCACTAGGGCCTTTTATAGAATGCATAACACAACATGTATAGCATAACATAGCATAAGCACAACGTGCCAAGCAAAAGATGTATATGATGGCATATATACACACATAGTTTTGAGTCAAAAGGAATATAAATTCATCCATTCATGGTCTAAGCACATGAGTTAGTGAGATGGTGGTGAATCATCCTAGGTTAAGCATAACATCATTATTGAAAAATCCCAGAACAAGTTAGCAGTTGAAGCTAAGACTTAAGTATGTTTTGTCTGTACTGTGTCGTTTGTGTTCTAGACGTTAAGCTAGGTTTTGATTAGCAATTTATTGTTTTATTAGATTGTCGCTTGAGCGTGATGCAATGAGGTCGACTCCCCAGCATGAGGGTGAGTTGTCAGGTGTGCAGGATGAGGCGGTTATTATAGAATTGCGCCAGAGCATGGAGACCCTGTCAGGCCAGATTGTTGTGGTGTAAGCGCAGTTGCAGGCATAGTTTGCTGCCACCTTAGGACGGCAGCCTAATGAGCAAACCCCCGTAGTGGTGGAGAATGAGAGCGAGATCAGCAAATTGAATAAGATTTCTTCTAGATTGTTAGCTGCTGAAGAGTACAGGTCAAGGGTTTCTTAGGTGGCCTCCCAAATGACATTCAACAATACACCAATACTTACCAGCTCGAGACGAATGAGGGGACAGTGGAAGTTTCCCTTAAAGTTGAGTTTGTGGGATATGCTAAGGATTGGGGCATGATACTAACGAAGGACAAGAGGAAGTCCGATGAGGGTAAGAACACCCAGGTATCCGGTGCTGCTCCTTGGAAGAGGAGTAAGGATGTATGTAGTTTTTGGGGACGACCGGGCCACCCTTTCGAATGATGTTACCATAGAATTGGAGCTCAGAAGAAGGAGCAGGTTCATGCGATTTAGGGTGCTCCTAAGAGTGACTTTGTGTGTACTTTTTGCAAGAAGAAGGGGCATGATGTTTCCCGTTGTTGGTTAAAGGATAAGGTTTGCTTTTAGTGTGGACAGAAGGGTCATGTTAAGAAAAAGTGCCCGTAGTCCCAGCCCGTTCTTCAACCAGTCCCACCTAGGGCTTTGTCACCATCGCAACAATTCGACAAATGAAAAGGAAAGATGAATGCGTAATCATCAGAAGAAGCTCTGACTTCTACCCAAGTAACATTAGGTTAGGTCCTCATCTAGTCTTAATTGTTAGTGGTATTTATAGTTTAAAGTATTCGCTTCCTAGAATGCGTGAATGATTGTTTAGGAAGATTTCTGGTACTACCCACTAGTTTGTGGCTAGGACCCTCATTTTGCCCTCGATTTTATGGCAACACGCTTCGTGTTAAGTTCCACTCCTGTGGTTGGGTATTGTGGGGCCAAAGTATTTAAGATTATGCGACTCTATATATGACAGTGTGACCTAGCGGACAAAGTTCGAAAAGCAACAGAACTTGATGAAAGTCTACAACGCTATACAACGGAATGTGCGGACTCTAGATTTTCGTTTAATGACGGTCTTTTTCGAGAGGACGGTCGTCTGTGTGTCCAAAGTAAGGGTAAGCTTCATGAAGAAGTGATGTATGAAGGACACTTCACAAAATATTCAGTTCACCCCGGGAGCACGAAGATGTATAAAGATATGAAGAAGCTGTTCTGGTGGACTGGAATGAAGAAGGACATATCACACTATGTCGCTAAGTGTCAAACGTGTGCTTTGGTAAAGGCGGAATGCCAAAAATCGGGTGGTTTACTAAAGCCGTTACCTATTCCTGAATGGAAATTTGACGATATTTCCATGGATTTCGTGCATGGATTAGTGGTTTACATGATGTGTTTCATGTCTCGGTGTTGCAGAAGGTGCTAAGAGAGACAGTCCAAGTGGTTGTTGCAGATCAAGTATCGATCGACAGTGGGCTAATGACGAAAGTTAGGCCTATTTGAATCGAGGATCGAGCCGAAAAGCAGTTGCGGAACAAGATGATCGGGATGGTCAAAATCCGGTGGGACAATTGTGGCCGTGAGGAGCTAACATGGGAGCGAGAGCAGACCATGCGAGATGAGTTTCCCGAGCTTTTTGTGTAATTTGTTGACCGTGTACGTTCTGGTGTAACAAAACTGTTTGTGGAATAGCATTGTAATGTTTGTTCCCTTACTGCGTAAAAATTTCGGGACGAAATTTATTTTAAGGGGGGAGGATTGTAACACCCCAAAAATCCCTAAGTCCCAAAATGAGTCAGGCTGGGTGATACGGCCTGGGATACGGGCGTGTCCCAGGGCATGTCTAGTGCACACGGCCTCGGACACGGGCGTGTCCAAGGGCGTGTCCTTCTCGGGTGAATACCCGGGTGGCGTTGATTAGAATTGCGTTGAGTGTGGTGACACGGCCCTGGACACGTGCGTGTCCAGGGGCGTGTCCATCTCTGGTGAATACCCGGGTGGCGTAGAGTGGCGTTGAGTAGAATGGCATTGAGTGTGGAACACGGCCTGTGATACGGGCGTGTCACCGGGGCGTGTTTGGCATACGGCTAAGGACACGGGCGTGTGCGTTTGCCGTGTCCTTCTCGGGTGATCATGTCTTGTGTTGAAAGAGTGACACAGCTAGTCATACGGCCGTGTGCTTTTTGATATGGGCTTGTCTGGGGTTTGACACGGGCGTGTCTAAGCCCATGTTCTGGACTGAGTGAGTCGGTTCTATAGCCGCTTCAATAACACGGACTGAGTGAGTCGGTTCTACATCCGTTCATTTTCTTTAACCAAGATCTAATGGTCTAGGCTCATCCTTGGGGTGATAAGGCCGGCCTTGAGATGGAGGAAGCTCATGTTTGAGTTGTGCCTTGCTTTTCTTAAGTAAGAAGGAGAGGAGAGCTTGAGGAGGAAGAAGAAGAGGAAGACGGCTGCCGGTGGTGCTACGGTGGTTCAAATCGGGAGCTGAGATCGGATTTGCGAAGGCAAGGCTGCTTCGAGGACATTCATCCGTTTACTTTTCTCGCTTTTCTCCCCATGGCTCCAAAGAGTCTTTCAAGGGTAATGATTCCCTTCTTGGACAAGTGAAGTCCTTCTTTCCTGCATTTTCCTAGGAATCCTCCACCAAAAGGTGGCTGGCAAAGAGATTCCCTTGGGACTAGTGGTTCATCCCTTGTTGTAGTGCATTAGAACTGGAAGTTTGAGTACAGTTAGGCATGCTGTGTGAAGCCCATCCAGACATGTTGGTCTGGATTGGTGATGCTTGTTTGCACATCGGAGAAGACTCCGTGATTATTGCTAGTATGCATGAAATATATGGTGGATTCCTATGGCTTGGTGCCGCAGGAAGTACTTGACGAAGTCCAGGAAATTCTGAGAGTTGGGTTCAAATCTTGTGGTCATGAGTGCCATGCGGTATAAAGGGCTTAGTGCCGAACAGGAAAGGTTAAACCGACCCGTACCTGTAAGTTGACCATGAGTACTTCGAAATTCCTTTGTGTCAAGGCAATTTGAGCAACGGGGGATGGCTGATCTGTACTTGCGTTATGCCAGCTGTTCAAGAGAGCGTAATGGAATTGGGCTTTCGTTAGGGGCATAATGAGAGTCTTTGGCCTGGGCGCCATAATGACTAGGAATGCTCAAGTTTGACCATCATGTCTGGGACCTCTGAATAGTGGTGGGATCCGGTGTTTCCAGTACACCTGAATGTGACCTGCGTGCACGGAATATCCGGCCGTCGTGCCGACATTTGTGATATGTTTTGCCTTGGTGGCTAAAAATATATATGTGTGTGATGTAAATTGCTATGCATGGAAGGAATTCCGCTGCCACATGCCAGGGGCAGGGTCGTTATAATTTGTCAGCTGAATGCTGACCGTTTCCCTGATTTCCACCGGTTGGTGGATTGGTTCTTGCAGGTGCAAGTGGTGCTGGTCCAAGCGGGACTTTGCGGGCTGAAGCCCTAGCTGCGTTGCTGCCCTCGATGGCCTTGTTTTGCTTAGTCTTGTTCATGTGTGGCCGACATGCTTGCCGATGTTTGTAAATCACACATTATTTTCAGAGAAACTTGTAAAAGCCATAAGGCTGTGAACCTCTTGTGTATGGTTGTATACATTCCTATTTAGTTATAGAAGTGGACAATTTCTGTATTATTGAGTTCATATTTTCAACCCTGAAGCTTCCGCTAGAATGCTCTGTGTTAGGGTGGGGTGATTCTTGGTGTTATTTCGTGACGTCTCCGCCTGTTAATGGAATACGGTGTGGGGCCCCGGCCGGACCCTCTATTATATCCCATTTGACAGGGAGAGGTGTTACAACTATATTTTACTCGTGGACTAGTTGATCCACTATGTCGAGGGATACGACCATCTAATTTGAATGATTTTATTCATAATAACTTATTTAGGTTGTTGCCTTGCCTGAGCGTCTGCAGTTATACCCTGCATGACGTGGCTTCACGACACGTATTTTCTCTTACTCTGATATAATTTTATTGCTGAGAAAATACGGGTTGTGACAGTTGGTATCAGATGGAAGTTGCTTGACAATTGGTCTTGCAAACTTCCCTTATTAGTGTTAGTTGTTTAATGTCATATCATACACACACTGATGTGTCATCAGTACGTCTTGGCTGAAACATGAACACTACACTCATAAGCATTATTATAAGTATACGGGGAATGTTATGTAGTATGGGATGCATAATATGTGTTTGTATATGGATCCACCATAGAGGGTAACATGTGAGGGTTATGTAGTATGGGATGCATAACCTCACCACATGAATGCTCATTAGCACATTTTCTCTTTTCTTTGCATGCAATGTTATGTAATATGGGATGCATAACATTTAATGTGTATACCTCTCATAACATTCACTAGGGCCTTTTATAGAATGCATAGCATAACATAGCATAAGCACAACGTGCCAAGCTAAAGATGTATATGATGACATATGTACACACATAGTTTTGAGTCAAAAGGAATATAAATTCATCCATTCATGGTCTAAGCAGATGAGTTAGTGTGATGATGGTGAATCATCCTAGGTTAAGAATAACATCATTATTGAAAAATCCCAGAACAAGTTAGATGTTGAAGCTAATACTTAAGTATGTTTTGTCTGTTCTGTGTCGTTTGAGTTCTAGACGTTAAGCTAGGTTTTTATTAACAATTTATTGTTTTATTAGATTGTCGCTTGAGCGTGATGCAACGAGGTCGACTCCCCGGCATGAGGGTGAGTAGTCAGGTGTGTAGGATGAAGCGATTATTGTAGAACTGCGCCAGAGCATGGAGACCCTGTAAGGCCAGATTGTGGTGATGCAAGCGCAGTTGAAGGCTTTGTTTGCTGCCATCTTAGGACGGCAACCTAATGAGCAAACCCCCGCAGTGGTGGAGAATGAGAGCGAGATCAGCAAATTGAATAAGATTGCTTCTGGATTGTTAGCTACTGAAGAGTGCAGAGTCAAGGGTTTCTTGGGTGGCCTCCCAAATTACATTCAACAATACACCAATACTTACCAGCTCGAGACGAATGAGGGGACAGTGGAAGTTGCCCTTAAAGTTGAGTTTGTGGGATATGTTAACGATTGGGGCATGATACTAACGAAGGAAAAGAGGAAGTCCGATGAGTGTAAGAACACCCAGGAATCCGGTGCTTCTCTAAGGAAGAGGAGTAAGGAAGTATGTAGTTTTTGGGTCCGACTGGGCCACCCTTTCAAATGATGTTACCATAGAATTGGAGCTCAGAAGAAGGAGCAGGTTCATGCGATTTAGAGTGCTCCCAAGAGGGACATGGTGTGTACTTTGTGCAAGAAGAAGGGGCATGATGTTTCCCATTGTTGGTTAAAGGATAAGGTTTGCTTTCAGTGTGGACAGAATGGGCATGTTAAGAAAAAGTGCCCGCAGTCCCAGCCCGTTCTTCTGCCAGTCCCACCTAGGGCTTTGTCACCACCGCAACAATTGGACAAAGGAAAAGGAAAGATGAATGTGTAATCATCAAAAGAAGCTCTGACTTCTACCCAAGTAATATAGGGTTAGGTCCTCATCAGTCTTAAGTGTTAGTGGTATTTATAGTTTTAAGTATTCACTTCCTTGAATGCGTGAATGATTGTTTAGGAAAATTTCCGTTACTACCCACTCGTTTGTTGCTAGGACCCTCATTTGGCCCTCGATTTTATGGCAACACGCTTCGTGTCAAGTTTCCCTCTGGTGGTTAGGTATTGTGGGGCCAAAGTAATTAATACTGTGCGAGTCTATATATGACTTCCTAGTTTTTGCCAATTCGATAGAGTAGAATTATCTACGGTAGGTCTCCCCGACTTTTTCTGGAGTATGTGCTTAGAAGCTTTTAGATTTCGGATATTTTGTTTGTTGGTTTCGGTGTTGGAGACCAAGATTAGTTTGTCGCATTTAGAGGAGATCGCTGTGGTGCGCGAGTTTGAGGTTGTCTTTCCAGCAGATCTTCTCGGTCTTCCTCCTGAGAGAGACATTGAGTTCGTCATAGATCTGGAGCTGGGTACTTGTCCTATTGTTAAGACCCCATACCGTTTGGCCCGTGTCTGATGGACGAGTTTCTAGAGAATGGTTTTATAAGACCAATAATCGATGATGTGTTTGATCAAGTAGCGTGGTAGCATAGAGTTGTCAAAGATTGATCTTCGTTTAGGCTACCACCAGTTCAGGATTCATGAATCAGGTATCCCACGGACTGCTTTCCGTTCCAGGCATGGAAATTTTGAGTTTTTGGTGATATCATTTGGTTTGACCAACGCACCCTCTGCCTTTATGAATATGATGATCAGAGTATTAAAAGATTTTCTCGACCGACTTGTAGTTGTGGTTATAGATGACATTTTGGTATATTCCCGCAATGCTGAGGATTATGGACAACATCTGCGTTTCGCCTTATCGGCTTTGAGGGGCCAGAAGTTGTTCGCCAAGTTGGGCAAGTGCGAGTTTTGGTTTCAACAAGGTTTGTTTTTAGGTCAAGTAGTGAACAAGAATGGGATTTTAGTCGACCCAGAGAAAATAGCTGCTGTTGTGGAATGGACTAGGTATTTCAGTCGACGCAGGAGAATGCAGTCTTTGTTAGGAGCGAGGAGTGTGAGGAAGCTTTTCAATAACTAAAGAAAATATTATGCATTGCTCCAGGTTTTGCATTGCCTACGGAGGGCATGGATTATGATGTGTTTATGGATGCATCTCATGTTGGGCTTGGATGCATGCTAATGAAATAAAAAACAAAAAAAGTGATGGTGTATACGCATGATCTAGAGTTCGCAGCCGTAAATTATGAGCTAAAGTTGTGGAGACCCTGTTGTAAGACGCGCAATACAAGATTTACACTGATCATAAGAGTTGAAGTATATCTTCACTCAAAAAGAATTGAATTTGCACTAGCGGTAATGGTTAGGGTGTGTTGCTAATTTTGAGGTTGAGATTTGATACTGTCCGAGCAAAGCTAATATAGTAGCCGACGCCCTAAGTAGGAAGACATGGAAAGTTTCCAATCTCTCCACTAAGTTGATGATAGAAGGATTGCTTTTAATGGACATTTCAGTGAGATGTAGTGACACGCCAAGAAGTTTGGCGATTTCCGAGCCTTCATGGATTTCTCTTACGAGGCTCCATCAAAAGGACGATCCAGAAGTCCTTCACCTTCATAATAGAACTGAAAATCGGAGATTGCTGTATTTTTCGATTAATGACGTGGGTACCTTAAAGTACCACGACAAATTTTGAATCCCCAATGTTGAAAGTCTACGAGCTAAATTGTGCAGTGAGGCACACGGTTATAGTGTTGCCTACCACACAGGTTCTACTAAGATGTATCAAAACTCAAAGCAGGTTGCCTGGTGGTTTTGGATGAAAGGTGATAGAGCCAAGTTCGTATCTGAGTTCTCTGATTGTAACCAGGTTAAGGCCAATCATGGAAGGCCTGGATGCAAGTTGACTCCCTTGGAGATTCCGAGTTGGAAGTGGGAGAGCATTTCGATGGATTTCATCACAGGTTTACCGAGATCTCCTCGAGGGCATGATTCAGTCTGGGTTATCGTGGACAGATTGACAAAGTGTGCTCACTTCATACCTTATAAGATTGATTAGCACATTTAGAAGACAGCTGAGCTATATCTGAATGAAGTCATCTGGTTGCATGGAATTCCAGTTAGTATTATATCAGACCGAGACTCCAGGTTTACATCTTGCTTCTAGAAAATTTTGCAAGAGGGTTTGGGTACTGATTTAAGGTACTCTACCGCTTATCAATCGCAGACAAAGGGTCAGACAGAGAGAGTTAACTGGATCGTGGAGGATACGATCAGATGTTTTATTTTAAACTACCGAGGAACATGGGACGAGTATTTGTGGCTGAAGGAGTTTTCTTATAATAACAGTTATCAAGAAAGCTTGCAAATGGCTCCTTCTTAAGCTCTGTTTGGGATACGCTGCAGAACTCCCCTATTTTCGACTGAGGTTGGCAAGAGATCTTTTTTGGGTCCAGATTCACTCGAAGAAATGGAAGTTTCTGTGAAGCTATTCGAGAGAAGCTTCGGATAGCTCAGGAACAATATGAGAAGAACGCCAATCGACGTAGATCTTATTTAGAGTTTGCAGTAGGGGACTTGGTATTTTCTTAAGGTTTCCCCGATGATTGGAGTTAAGAGGTTCGATAAGAACGAGAAGTTGGATCCAAGATATATAGGGCCATTTATAAATTGTTGTTTAGATTGTGTGTCAGCTTGCATGCAGGATTTGCCCACAATTATTTTCCCTGTTGTGCACGATGTTTTTCATGTAAGCCAATTGCGGAAGTGTATCCTAAGCGATAGGCAAGTTTTGAATTATGTGCCCCAGTTGGATCCAAATCTTTCTTATGTTGAGATGTCTGTCCGTATTTTTGGATACTTAAGATCGTTTATTGCGGAAGAGGACCATTCCGATGGTTAAAGTTTTGTGTAGAAACCGAGGGTTGGAAAGCGCGATTTTGGAGTTGGAGTCAATTATGAGGGAGGCTTACCCTCATCTGTTCCCCTTATTTTGCTTGGTGTGTATTCTTCTCTATAACCTTTGGTTATTTATTCTTTTCCTTCTATAGTAAAAGTTGTGTGCGTAATGTTTCAGGACGACACTATCTTTTAGGGGGAGTGATTGTAACTCCCCCAGTTTTTCTGAGATTATTTAATCTTTATTTGGTGTTACCTTGACGCATTTTGGCTTGTGCCATTGTTAGAGCGTGGTCTTAGATCTTTAGGTTCTCTAACTGGCTTGTTTTATAGCCTGTTTACAAGATTCCCTAGCGAGCCAGAGTCTGTTTTGGTGACTCGGTGGAGCCCGTCTGGGAATGCTTGTGTTTTGTCTTCGGGAGGTGATAGCCCGAGTTTTGTTCGTCGAAGGTTGATTTCGACTTCATCATTAGATTCATAGCATGGGTATTTAGCTACGGTGTGCTTTTCGTCAAATTCCGAGATAGATGGGTTTTCGCGACGTTTTGACGTTTTATGTAAGTATTCAATATAATATTATATTCTATTTATTTCCATTATGCTAGTGGCTGAGTTTTATAAGATATTATTTTGCTAGCTGTTTTAATATAAGTGACTATTATAGTATAGTGGCTGGTCAATTCAAGAGTGGCTGAATTTTATATTACTTAAGTTATATTATATTATATCTAGCTTGAGTTGTGAGTGAATAGACTTTATATATAGTTTATTTTAGTTATATTCCATTCATATTCCCCAAAAAGGATGGTTGGCTTCTTGTGGAAGGAGTCGAGCGGCGGACAACCCTAGACGTCCGGTCGCCTATTTCGGGAGCTTTAGAGTTCGAAATTATTATTTGAGAGTGGATTCGAACTGCTCTTGCCTAGATCTACATCCCTACGGTAAGTTTTAAAAGTTTCGTGGTCTTTCCAGAAGTCAAGGATTTCAATTTGACCCTTTCTTCCTCTTTAAGATCCAAACTTCTTGGCTAAGTGTTTTTGCTGCCAGATCCGAGAGAAGGAGAGGAGCTGGTCGAGTTTTTTCTGGAATTGAGGCAAGTGGTGCTTTTCCCATCCTTGCCAAGTAGCTTTTTGTTTTATTTGTAGCATTTATTGCCATAGATCTTTGTTGTGCTGTAGGTTTTTGCCAGATTTAACTTGTTGTAGGTAGAAAATGTCTGAGTTGGTCTGGTTTTGGCTGGATAGGTATAGTCAGTGTCAGTACAATTAGTATTAGAGGGTTTTCCTTCCAGATAGTCTATGTAAGAAGAGAATTTCCTAATATTTTGGTTATTGCTATGATTCATCCCCCCTCAGTTTAGATAAAATAGCTTTTTCTGACAGGTTCTGTCTGTAGGCGTCGAGTGTAGCCCTAGGCGTTGAGTGTAAGCTGAGGTAGTAGTCAGTTTCTAGCCTAAGTATAAAAGCATTGAGTGTATCTTAATACAGAAGTCTAGTTTTTAGGCTAAGTGTAAAAGAGTTGAGTACGGTGGACACACTCAACACCTAGCTGTTTTGGTCTAGAGTCTAAGTAAAAAGCGTTGACAGCATTGAGTTAGGTGAGCTCACTCAACACCGTCTACCTTGTTAGTTTTTCTAAGTCTTTTTGCGTTGAGTGAGTTGAGCTCACACAACGCCGTCTAGCTAGTCAGATTTTTCTAAGCCTTTTGGCGTCTAGTGACTTGAACTCACTCAACGCCGTATAGGCAGTCGGTTTTTTTCTAAGTCTTTTGGCATTGATTGAGTTGAGATCGCTCAACGCCGTCTAGTCAGGCGGATTTTTCTAAGTCAAAAGCATTCCGTGTGGTGAACTCACTCAAAAGCTTTGGCTGTTTGGCGTTGACAGCATTGAGTGTGGTGAACACACTCAACGTCGTCTGCTTAGCTTGATAGTTTAAGGCAAAAGCGTTGAGTGTGGGGAGCTCACACAACGCCTTTGGTTATTTAGCGTTGGCAGAGTTGAGTAAGAATTTTACGGCTAAGTGTTTTGTCATTAAGTGAGTGGTGCTCACTCAATGCGGCGTAAAGTGAACTCGACGCTTTTCCCGTTTGGCCTTTTAGCATTGAGTGTAAGGTGTCACTCAAAGCGGCGTAGAGTGTACCTGACGCGACGTCGAGTGAACCCGACGCGGCATCGAGTGTACCCGACGCGGCGTCGAGTGACCCGACGCGGCGTCGAGTGACCCGACGCGGCGTCGAGTGTACTTGACTCTTTTCCCTTATACTTGTAGTTTTCTCCCGAGTCTCTTAGTGTGGGTTTTTATAGGGTTTTGGTGATGTTTTCCGCTAGTTTTGAAGGCTGAATCATGAATCATGGCAGGTGATTACTCTGGTTTTCTTGACAGGGATGTTTGGGTGTAGAGTCGTGGCCACCAAAATTTTAGCACCGGTTTGGGCCGGTGTGTTGGACCACAAGGCTGCACCGGTGTCCCCTGAGTTATTTTGATCTGGTTGTTTGGATGAGGGCTATTTTTGGTCACCAACCCAGATCCATGGTTTTACCACTGATAATGATTCACAGGTTAGGACTGTTAGTTCCTTTCTTTCCATATTATTTGGGGATTTTGTGGCATTATTGTTCTGCAGGTTTTAGCAGAGCATGTTGTTATTCTCGCACTTGGTGCGCTTTTATTACTCTTTTTCATTGAGTACTTTACTTTTGCTGTCAAATTTTCTCCCTTTTGCAGACTTTATCAGCATTCTTTTGTAGGGTTTGGTAAACCCCTCCTTTGTTTTATTGCTTATGATCTACTACTCCTTTACTGCTTGTTTTTCTCTTCCTGAGGTATTCTTTCTTTGAATGCCTCAGGTTCAGGGTTGTAGCCGATTAAGCGGCTACTTTTCTTTTGTAGTTTGCTAGTTATCTGATGTTTTGCTAAGGGTTCTTTCCCTCATATTTATGAGGTAGTTCTTTTCTTGTTTCCTTCTGTATAGACATGCATACTCACCAGTGGGTTCGTGTCAGGTTTTTGATGCCCACTGGTGGTTTTCTTTTGTGATGCTAAGTATGTGACTTAAACTACTATTTTTGCCTTTATGAAGGTTGTTTACTTGCACTCTAGGATTGTTTATGCTATGGTGCATGTTAGATATTTTAAACTTATAAAACCCGTACCGATATTACTTCATACATGTAATATTTCTAAAATTAAAGAACTATTTTCTAAACAAACGTAAAGACTATCTTCATACTATACTAAACTTAGAGTCTCCCAAACCATGAGTTGTCCTTCATGGACGTTTACGCTCATGAAGGATGTGAAACAATCTTAACTAAAGTTATTTTTTTTCGGCAGCGTATAACTTTATTTTACTCGAGGACTAGTTAATCCATTGTGCCGAGGGATATGACCTTCAAATTTGAATGATTTTCTTCATAATAACTTGTTTAGGTTGGTGCCATGCCTGAGCGTCTGCAGTTGTCCCCTGCATGGCGTGGCATCACGACACGTATTTTCTCTTACTCTAATATTATTTTATTTCTGAGAAAATGCGGGTTGTGACAGTGCACATGGCCTGTAACACGGGCGTGTTACATGGCCGTGTCCTGTTCTGGATCAGTCGGTTCGTGTTCTGCTTATAGTACACGGCCTGTGACACGGGCGTGTCACATGCCGTGTCAGCCAAAAAATAGACTTTTTAGGGTGATCTGTGGCCGTTCATTTTATTCATCTTGGATCCAATGGACGAAGCTCCTTCCTGCTGTGTTAAACCCCGGATTTGAGTGAAAGATCTCATTCAACACTTGGCAATTCCCTTTCTAAAGGAGTAGAGAGAAGGGAGAGCAAGGAGTAGGAGGAAATAAGGATCCACATGCCAGTGGAGCTTTAGAGTTCTTAATCGAGATCTGAGGCTGGATTTGTGGAAGTAAGGCCGCTGCGGTACTTTCCAACTTGCTAGATTTCCATGGCTCCAAAGTGATCGGCAAGGGTAACGATCTTCCTTCTTGGACATGTGAAGTCCTCCTTTTTGGCATATGCATGTATTTCCCCCACCAAAGGGTGGATGCTTGAGGGATTTCCCTTAGGTTGATTCGTGGAATCCCCATCGAGTCTTGCATATAGATCCGGAAATGTGTAGTACGGACTAGGCATGTTGTGTGAAGCCCATCTGGACAGGTTGTTCTGGATTGGTGATGTTTCATTTTATGCACCGGAGAAGACTCCGCGTTTAAACGTGTAATTTGTGGAGTCGATGGGTTGTTCCTGTAAAGCAGAGTAGTAGGAAGTACTGGAATGAGGAATTCAAGGAAAATACCCTTATACTACTTGTGTTTTGGCTATTATATGGCATACCCTTTGTGGACAGTGTAGCCAGTCCTATATGGACAGCGTGGCTATTATGGAGCGAGTCCTATATGGATAGTGTGGCTAATGTGACGCCCGTCCTTTGTGGACAGTATGGCAATTGTGAGCGGTATGATCTTAAAAAGGCTTAGTGCCGAACAGGAAAGGTGAGACCAACCCGCGCCTATGTATTGGCCATGAGTACATTTGTATTCGGTGACAGCAAGGCGACTTGAGCAATGAGATTGGTTGATCTGTACTTATGTTATGTCTGACTGACGGGAAGACCTAAGTTACTGGTCTCGTTGGAGCGCATACTAAGAGTCTTAGGCCTACGCGCTAGAAATACTGAATGCTCAAAGATTACCGTTAGGTTTCGGAACATGAACGGTTGTGGGACAATGGGTATTTCCGGTACACAAAGAATGTGCCCTGAGTGCACGGAGCGTCAGGCCGCATGGCCAGCATTTGTGATATATTGTTTGTGCGTGAGAGCACAATGTGTGATATATCTGTATTGAAATTTATATGCCTGCAGAGAAGGAATACCACTACCCTGAGAAAGGGGTAGGGTCGTTATAAATTGGTCAGCTGAATGCTAACAGTTGCTTTATTTGCAAATATTTTGGTGGGCTGTCCCTGTATAGGTGTTGGAGAACCGAGCGAGAAATAAAGTGCTGAAGTCTCTGCTGCTGCTGTTGCTGCTATCCCTTGAAGGCTAAGCAAAATGTTTTGTGTTGTGTTCATGTGTGGCTGGCCTACGCGCCGATGTACGAAATCCACACTTGTCTCAAGAAAATATAAGGCCTTAAGGCCAAACGATATTGTATTTATTGTACATTCCTATATAAATGTGGTGGTTTATATTTAGTGGACATTCCTTGTTTGAGTTCAATATTATTGTTAAATTCTTCCACTAGTATGCTCTGAGTAATGGTACGATTGTGTTTTGGTATTAACCTGTGACCTCTCCGCCTGTTTGTGGCATATAGTGTGGAGCCCCGACTGGATCTTCTATTATATGTTGTTTAACGGGTGGAATCATTACATTTTGATATCAGCTTGTCTCGGTCTTCTTCTTTCGAATTCGTGGTCGAATTCTTTTGTGGGGTGGCAAGCACGTGTCAGTGCGATCTCCTTTACCATTAATGAATTCTTGAATTTCCTCTAAGGAATACAAACACACTTTTTTTAGGAACCTGCGCGTTCTTAAATTAATGTTATTGCTTGTGCGAGGGCGTTAATGTGTGTCTTGTCCCCCTATTGGTGACTCGTAGTCGTGTTGGGCAGTTTGAGCCCCAACATTCTGATTAGAGTGCGGCACAAGCTGAGGTGCCTACAACTCCTCCTTCTATGAAAACAGTCCGCTTAGTTGCTGAGGCATTATTTGCCATAATTCAGCCTACCGGGCAGGCGCAGCCGGCATTGGTGCCAGAACGGGTTGGTGTAAGGCCCGAACCGGTTGAGCCTGTGGATCCTCGAGCAGCTGAGGGACTGTTGAAGAAGTTCATTAAATTCAATATTCCTACGTTTATGGATGTGGGATCCCAAATGTAGGCAGAGGATTGGTTATCGCACGTCAAGTGTATAGTGACGGCGATCAGGACGGAGGAAGATCAGAAGGTCACCTTTGCCACCTTCTTGTTGGAGGAAGAGGTTCGGTTATGGTGGGACGAGGTCGAGTTATACTATTTAGCGAGTAGGCAGTTAACACAAGTTTTGTTGGGAGAGTTCTCTCGACTATTTTTGGCAAAGCACTTGCCAACAACACAAAGAATCGCCATGGAGAATGAGTTCCAATGGTTAACGCAAGGAGAAAGTAGCGTTGATATGTACTTGCATGAGTTTATAAGGTTGGGACGGTATGCGGGGTCTATCTTCGCTGATGAACAAAGGAAAACCAATAGGTTCTATGGAGGGTTACGAGATGAGTTGAGATTCTTGCTCTCGAGTTCGGTGAACCAAGGGTTTTAGGACTTGGTCGATACTGCATGTGCGCTAGAGAAGGATATGAAACAGGTGTAAGGCAAAAAGGACTTGGCGGTGACAAAGCCAGAGTTCAAAGCACCTCATCCTAGAAAATTGTACTACCAAAAGAAATGGGACAAGAGGTCCAAGCCTTCTGGGCAAGCTCCATCAACAGTTGTGTCGGGGGAAACTTCGAGGCAAGGGCCTCGTACCTACTTATATGTGGGAATGTGGGATATATAGCCCATGACTGTTGGGCTGGCCCGCAAAAGGTCAAAAATAAGACGGGAGTGTGTTATGCTGATAAGGGAAAAGTAGTGGTGGAGTCCTTTACATCCCAGGCACAGCACCGACTTTATAAACTTGGCCAGCAGGAGGCTATAAAGCAAAGTAATGTTATCACATGTACGATTTAAGTTATTGATTGCTTTTCATATTGCATTCCTTGTATGTCGCTTGTATATGATGTGTTTGTTTTAGGATTTGTCCTGATTCGGAACAATCCTGTGAGAGCACTTTTTGATACTGGTGCGTCGCATTCATTTCTGTCTAAGGACTTCACAGCAAGAATTGGAGTACTGAGTCATGTGATGACAGATAGTATAAAAGTGTTATTACCGAATGGATGTGTGATGCTTGCGGATAGAGCTTGCAATGAGGAAGTTCAAATAGGATGTCAGGATTTTAGTTTGAGTGCATCTGTGCTACCGATATCGTAATTTGACGTGATCTTTTATATAGACTAGCTCTCGGAGCAGCGTGCCTTTATTGATTGCAATTCAAAGGAGATCACACTGGTCCAGAATACCGAGCTTGAGACTAAGTTCGCAGGTATGCCAGGAGTGAGCGGGATCTTGGTGTCTGCTCTCCACGTCGTCAATGCTGTTTGGAAGGGCGCGGAGTTATTCTTCACGCTTATTAAGGCTGTTGAGCCAAAGGCCAGTGTGAATGAGGTTCTGATTGTGTCGGAATTTGCTGATGTATTTCCTAAGGATCCTCCTGGGTTATCACGCTAGCAGTAGATCGACTTCACTATTAAGTTGGTTCCAGGTGCGAAACCTATGGCCCGCTCGTCATATCGCATATCGCAAAAGGAAATGGCTGAATTGAAAGTCCAACTGCAAGAGTTGTTTGAATAGGGATACATATGCCCAGGTTTGTCACCTTGGAGCACGCCTGTTCTATTTGTAAAAAAGAAGGACGGTAGTTTACGGTTATGTAATGACTATCGTGAATTGAATAAGCTGACAGACAAAAACAAGTATCTGATTCCACGGATCGATGACAAGTTCGATCAGCTAGTGGGATCAACCGTCTATTCTAAGTTGGATTTAAAATCAAGATATTACCAATTGAGGATTCGGGAAGCGGACATTCCCAAGACAGCATTAAGAACATGTTATGGTCATTATGAGTTCACTATAATGTCGTTTGGGCTATGTAATGCGCCTTCGGTATTCATGGATCTAATGCATCAAACATTCCGAGAGTACTTGGATCTGTTCGTAATTGTATTCATTGATGACTCTCAATCTGTAACCGATCATGTGAATCATTTACGATTGGTATTGGATATCTTGTGATGGAATAAGCTCTATGCCAAGTTATCAAAGTGTGAGTTCTTGGCTATCGTCGGTGGCTATTCTTGGCCACGTGGTAAGTGGAGAGGGCATAACAGTGGATCCGTCAAAGATAAGAGCCATACAGGAGTGGCCGGTGTTGTCCTCGGTGGCTGAAGTCAGAAGTTTTCTGGAATTAGCAGGCTACTAGACGGTTTGTAGAAAACTTCTCACAGTTCGTTGATAATACGTTTTGTAGCCTAAACTATTATCGTATTTTCTATTTTATATTGTACAAATCATATCTATTATTAGTTTATTTTTATCATTTTTATGAAAATATTATTGCCACTAACATTTTCTTGTCCTTTTGCAGGTTTTCAGAAAATTGGTCAAAAATGACTTGACAAGCACCCCTGTCACGCCCTCCCTGGGCGTTACCTAGGGCGTGTCACCTGATCCCGAGGACTCCTGTTGGAAGGGATAGAAAAACGAACAAAACGGCTGTCACGCCCCCTAACACGCCCTCCACGGGCGTGTCACCAGGCGTGACCGAGGGCGTGTCGCCCTCTGCCACAAAGCCTGCCGCCGCAATGAATGCAGGTTCTGCCACAGCACGAAACAGTACTATCACGACCCCCGTCAGGGGCGTGACCTGGGGCGTGACATCAACTTTTCTGACGACTGACAGATTTCCGACCAATGATTTCGATGCGACGTGCCTGTCACTCCCCCCTACAAGGGCATGACCTAGGGCGTGACCACCGACGTACAAAGGCAATGATCCTTCCCGCCAGAGTCCAGAGCCCGAGGTCAACATAGTATTGTCACGCCCCCTGACACGCCCCCCCTAGGGCGTGTCGGAGGGCGTGATCAACCCGTGAGAAAAGATCTATAAATTGAGACCCCCCCTTCATTTCAACAAGCTTTTACTGATAGGGCGAGGTGCCGCCCCTTTGGTTCTTGGGTCCTTTTCTAGTTTTTATGCTTTTCTCTCTCTCTCTCTCTCTCTCTCTCTGTCTCTCCCTCTCTTTGTAATTTTTGTTTAACCCTAGTTTAATCTTAGTTTGTTTTATCTTTTGTTGTAATCTTTCTCTTGCTTAGTGCTACTTGTCGGGCCAGAATAGGACTTTAAATTCATGCACTTGTAATCTCTTTTTCAATAGTGTAACTTGCTCTTTTTCATTAATATAAGTGTTCTTTCTTTACTTGTGTTCCTTTATATGCTTTACTACTCATCCCCCTCCTCCACTCCATTATGATTAACTAATCCTCCTTTTGCTCGATCTTGATGATCCGAGGTTCGAGCGATTAAGTTATGGTGTTTTAACTAATCTTTTCTTTTTAGGTTAGGGCCTTGAATTACTCTTGATTAATCATGGGTTGGAGGTATATTATCGATATATACTCTCCACCTTTGCTTTCATTCTGGGCTAGCCGAGATGCTGATAGAATGAAGTGAGCATTCAAGAGTAAAGGGAGTTGTACGCACCCCTCGAGAGAGGCAGACGTCCAAATCTCCCGGATTGGAGTAAAATCCAATAGTGGGGTTCACCGCGTAAAGCGAGTTTTAGGCCTCCGATTTCGATGAGAGTCGGTCGAACCTTCCTAAACTCAGTTGGGCACAACTTCGAGAGAAGCGTGTTCAAGCTTTAGGAACCTCCACGGTCAAGGACCTTTATCCTATTAAGTTTAGATTTTTATTGCATTCACTTAATCGTCTTTAGCTGAGGTGATTCTTGATCGAGTGCATTTCCATTTCATATTTTCAACCTTTCGTAGTAATCACCTATCTTGTGCTCTTTAATTAACTGCAGTAGTTTCCTTTCTAGCATAGTTCTTTACTTAATAGCTTTACTTAATTGCGGTAGTTCTCTTTCTAGTATAGCTTTACTTCCTTCCTTGCACTTAGATTTTCTAAAACCCTAGTTTTTCCGTCGATAAGATAATAGTTTTCGTGTGAGTAAGCATACTCAACAGTCCCCGGGTTTCAATACGACACTTGTGTCCCCTAGCTACAATTCGATAGGTATACTTGCCTGATTGGGTTGCTAGTTCGGTTGCGTTTATTTTCTTCGAACCCTAGCGCGCAACAAGTTTTTGACGCCGTTGTCGGGGAACCCAACTTTCGTTTATATACTAAAAACACGAACCTATTAATTTTATCTTTTCTCTTTCTCATCCTCTTTCTTTAAAGTTTTAAAAATCAAAAAAATTTATCACCGCTCTTAATAGTAACCAACTTCACAAGTTTTTCTATGCCACCTAATTCTCTCGAAAAGGCCAAAGGGCTTTAAGCACCACTATCTTGTCTAGTATCTTGTGAACCCTTCATGGGGTAGTCCTTGGGAAGTTCGGGAGTTAATCTATAAAAAATCTATTTCAAAAAGAAAAAAAATAAATTTCTAATCTAGTTTTTTTTCTAGTTTATCCTTTTTCTCTTTCTTTTCTTCTTCTATATTCTTTTAGTGCATGACCCGCGGGAGTCCGTCGGTTATTTTGGACTTGGACCACGAAATTGAGCGTACTCTTCGGAGAAGATTGCGATTTCAAGGTCCTACTATCCAAGTGTCGGTTGAGGACTCCGAGTCATTTGCTACTTTAAGAATGGAAGAACCAAATGTAGATGAGGCCGTGCAAAGGACTATGTCCTATTATACACGACCGAACCTTGAGGGAACAGAATCAAGTATAGTCCGCCCTGCTATAGAAAATAATAACTTCTAATTAAAGCCTAGCATAATTCAAATGGTGCAGCAATATGTGCAATTTGACGGACTTCAAGATGAAGATCTGAATGCACATATAGCTAGCTATCTTGAAATTTGCGACACCTTTAAGATAAATGGTGTCACAAATTATGCAATAAGGCAAAGACTCTTCCCCTTCTCTCTAAGAACTAAAGCTAAGCAGTGGCTGAACACACTTCCTAAAAATAGCATAACCACTTGGAATGAATTAACTGAAAAATTTTTGGCGGAGTATTTTCCGCCAGCTAAAACTGCAAAACTTAGGAACGACATCTCTGCCTTCGGACAAATAGACTCTGAAACCCTATATGAAACCTGGGAGAGATTTAAAGAATTATTAAGACGATGCCCACATCACGCGCTGCCTGTAAGGTTACAAGTGCAGACGTTTTATAACGGGCTAAATCAAAGCACGAAGCAAATGATAGACGCAGCTTCTGGCGGTACTTTAAATCATAAGACCCCGGAAGCAGCTCTGGAGCTTTTTGAGGACATGGCCATGAACACTTATCAGTGGAATGTGCCTATGTCCCGCCAAAACAAGCCTGCAGGTATCTTTGAAGTGGACAACTTCTCCTAGCTCGCTCTACAAGTAGAAATCCTAAGCAAAAAGATAACGGAGATGACTGCTGCCTCCGCCCCTCAGGTATGGGAATCTGCAACCCCTACTCAAGAACATTTAGATTATGTTAATAATATGCCTAGAACTGCTTTTAAGAATTTTTCTGCTGCGAATTTTCATCCTCCTGATTTTAATTTTCCGAATAGTTATAACCCTGGTTTATGAAATCATCCGAATTTTTCGTGGAGTAATCCATCAAATGCTATGCGCCCGCCACCACAAAATGATTTTTCTGTACCACCACCACCACCACCTCTACAAAATTATCCAAAACCTCCAAGCTTGGAGGAATTACTTTCTAAATATATAGCCACAAATGAAGCTACTATAAGAACTTTACCCGGAAGCGTAAAAAGTCTAGAAAATCAGGTAGGACAGATCGCAAAAATATTTTATGAGGGACCCGCAGGGTCTCTTCCTTCCAATACCGAACCCAACCCGTGAGAGCAAGCAAAAGCTATAACTCTTCGGAGTTGGAAGCAAGTCTCCGGTATGGTAAGTGAAGAGCCCGAGGCAAGCTCCGCTCCCGCCTTTAAAAATCAAAGCTCCGCTCCGCTTCCACCCTCTACTGAAGAAGTTATCACCCCAATTTTAGAAAATAATCTAACTCCACCACCCATCTTCAAAAATAATTCAACTCATCCATACCCCTCCGAACTTAATAGACAACGTCAAGATGATCAGTACTCCCGCTTCTTAGAGATCTTCAAGCAAATCCACATTAATCTTCCCTTCCACGAGGCTATTTCGCAGATGCCGAAATACGCCAAGTATCTTAAAGACCTCCTCACCAACAAGAAGAAGTTAGAAAATCTTTTGCACGTCACGCTAAACGCCGAGTGCTCTGTTGTTTTAATAAACGGTTTGCCGAAGAAAATCAGTGACCCGGGTAGTTTCTCTATCCCGTGTGTCTTCCGTGATCTTTTTGTTAAACACGCGTTAGCCGACTTAGGCGCGAGTATAAACCTGATGCCCTTTTCGTTGTTTAAAAAGTTAGGGACGCCACCCGCAAGGACCACTTTCCTTTACCGTTTATCGACCAGATTCTAGAACGATTATCCGGCCATAGATTTTATTGTTTTCTCGATGGCCTCTCGGGGTACTTTCAAATACCCATCTCTCCCGAGGACCAAGAGAAAACTACGTTTACTTGTCCCTTCGGCACCTTCGCTTTCCGAAGAATGCCGTTTGGATTGTGCAATGGGCCAGATACATTCCAGCGATGTATGCTCGCAATATTTGACAAGTACGTAGAAAGCATTATGGAGGTATTTATGGACGATTTCTCCATGTTCGGCGATTCCTTCGATAGATGTTTAGAAAACCTCGAAAAAGTCTTAGAACGATGCGAAGAAACTAACCTTTCCCTAAATTGGGAAAAATGCCATTTTATGGTGAGGGAAGGATTAGTTTTGGGTCATAAAATTTCTGCTAAAGGTATTGAGGTAGACGTTGCCAAGATAGAAGTTATTGAGAAGTTGCTGCTGCCTACAAACCTAAAAGCTATAAGAAGTTTTCTAGGCCACGCTGGCTTTTATCGTCGTTTTATAAAGGACTTCTCCAAAATCACAAAGCCCCTCACCCATCTCTTAGAAAAAGACGCTCCATTCATTTTTGATGACTCTTGCCTTTCTGCCTTCGAATTAATTAAAGAAAAGTTAATTAACGCACCGATTATGATAGCTCCGGTGTGGGACCTTCCTTTCGAGATCATGTGCGATGCGAGTAGTTTTGCGGTGGGAGCCGTATTAGGTCAACGCATATCTAAAAACTTCCACCCCATCTATTACGCTAGTAAAACCCTCACATCTGCACAAGAATATTACACCACAACCGAGAAAGAGATCTTAGCTGTAGTATTCGCATTTGATAAATTCCGCCCTTACATTACACTTTCAAAAATCATTGTTTTTACGGACCACTCGGCCCTCAAGTACCTTCTTGCCAAAACGGATGCCAAGCCTCACTTGATTCGCTGGGTCTTACTCCTCCAGGAGTTTGATTTAGAGATCCGTGATAAGCGAGGAGCTGAGAACTTGGCCGCCGACCATCTATCCAGATTAGATAACCCCTTTATAGAAAAATTAAATGAAAAATCTTTTAATGATTATTTTCCTGATGAGAAGCTGCTTTTAGTTAACACATCTACTTCTCCTTGGTTCACGCACATTGCCAACTATCTAGTGGCCCGGGTGCTCCCAAAAGAGTTCTCCTCTCAGCAAAAGAAGAAATTCTTTTCTGAGCTGAAGAATTACTTTTGGGAAGACCCGCATATTTTTAGAATTTGTGCGGATCAAGTGATAAGGAGATGTGTTTCTTATGATGAAGGAATTGATATTCTAAAACATTTGCATGAAGGTCCGACAGGTGGGCACTACCAAGCTGCTCGCACCGCTCACAAGGTTTTTTGCGCGGGTTTTTACTGGCCTAGCCTGTTTAAAAGCGCGCAAGCCTTTGTGAGCAGGTGTGATAGTTGCCAACGGTCGGGCAACATTTCTAATAGAAATGAAATGCCGCAAAATTATTTCATAGAGTGCGAAATTTTCGACCTCTGGGGAATTGATTTTGTTGGCCCCCTTCCATCTAGCTTCGGAAACAAATATATTTTAGTTGCTGTCGATTATGTTTCACGATGGGCTGAGTCCCAAGATCTTCCTACGAACAACTCCCGAGTTATAGTCACGTTTTTAAAAAAATTATTTTCTAGATTCGGTACGCCTCGCGCAATCGTTAGCGATAGGGGTTCCCATTTCTGTAACGCACAATTTTCAAAAATCCTTACCAAATACGGCTTTACACATAAGCTTTCCACTGCCTACCACCCCCAAACTAACGGACAAGTCGAAGTAGTTAATAGAGAAATAAAAAGAATATTGTAAAAGACTGTTTCAACTTCTAGGAAAGACTGGTCAGCCAAGCTTGACGATGCTCTATGGGCCTACCAAACAGCGTACAAAACTGCCCTCGGATGCACGCCGTATCGGCTGGTCTATGGAAATTCGTGCCATCTGCCCGTAGAGTTAGAACACCGTGCCTTTTGGGCCTTAAAATTTTTAAACTTCGATCCCAACTCAGTCGGCGACCTTCGAAAATTTCAACTAAATGAACTCGATGAGTGGCGCTCTTATGCTTATGAAAATAATAAACTTTATAAAGAGTGGACGAAGCGTTTACACGATAAACACTTAAGGCACCCTAAAAACTTTAAGCCGAGCGACCAAGTCCTTTTATATAATTCTCTTTTACGTTTATTTCCGGGCAAATTAAAATCTCGCTGGTCTGGCCCGTTTTCTATCTTAGAAGTATTTCCTTATAGAACTGTTTTAATTACTCACCCTGATAAGGGTAATTTCAAAGTGAATGGTCAGCGTCTTAAACTGTATTTCTCTGGTGATGATGTCAGTCCAAACATTATTAAGTTTCTGCTTCACGAACTCTAACTTTGAACTCTTAATTTTTGTTAAAAACTATTTTATTTCTGGACAACAATATTTTTGGACAATATTAATTTTTTGATGAGTCGAGCTCAACGACGCTTTAAACAAAGGGCACTCTTGGGAGGCAACCAAAGTTATCTTTTTCTGTTTTCTTTATTTTACAATTTTTGGCCTCGGACGGCTCCGACAAGCTGAAGCTTCTGCGATTGCCTGCTCCAACGTTGCTAAATCCATTACGAAGTCCAAAGAAGACATTCGGAGGAGCGGCATCACTCAGCTTTCGCAGCAAATAAATCCGGGGAAGTACCTGTCTTTCAATCCTGTCTTTCAATTCTGTCTTTTAATTCTGTACTTTATTTTTCTCTCCTTCTCCAATCCCCTTCTTTAGCCATTGAGGACAATGTCTATTTTAAGCTTGGGGGAGGACTTCCTCCTTAATTTTTGCTTAGTGTACAAATTTTTCTTTTTGTATATATTTTAAATATTTCTAAAATAAAAAAAAATGAATATCTTAAAATTCCAAAAAAAGAGAAAAAATTTTCAAAATAAAAAAAAAAAGAATATTTCACAAAATAAAAAAAAAATCTGTGTTTTTGAATAGTTTAGACATTTTGGTATTTCAATAGTACCCCTAGTTTTTGTTTTTGTTTTACTCAAAATTTTCTATAAACAACGTAGTTAATTATAATATTTCTAATCGTCCTTTTTAATTATGTTTCATAAGTAAAATGTTGGCCATGCTGTGTTTCTAATTCACGCTAGCATGTAAAGGTGAAATATTTTTCTAAAACTCGCATTTCTATTATGGTTTTTTTTCCTTTTCTTTCTCAAAAATTCATCATCCACTATTTTCTTTTTCGTTTTTGAATAATTTTTGCAAAGTCAACTTTTGAATAACGTAGTAGATGTGAACGATCCAAGTCACCTATTATTTCTATTTTCAAGTTAATTTCATCAATCTTCTTTTATAATCTAGGACTCGCTTTTTGAAATTTTTCAAACCTTTATTTTAAATAAATTCAAAAGCGTGAAAATGATTTAGGCCGTTTTTGTTTACGTTTGAGCTTTCCTGCCATCCTAAAATCTTTTACCACTAGTTAGCCATTATTGAGCCTTTTTTCGATTTCATTTGATAGCTCCTCCCTTCATTTCATTTTCACCAAAGCCAAAATTTCCAACCTATCGAATCACACTAGCCTATTTGAGTTTCATAAATTATTTTGATGATTTTGATAGGATATTTTGTGATTTTTGTGGGAGAAAGTTTTTTAAAAAAAAGTATGCTCAAAAGTGATGTTTATTTCTGTTTGGCCAATTCAAAAGGAAAATAAAAATATTTATAGCCTTTGTTTTTAAAAAAGAAAAAAGTTGAAAAAAAAGAAGAAAAAAAATGTATATATTTTTATGAAAGTTTTTGAAACTCTTTGCTTTGGTTTTGTGTGATTTTAAACCTTCACGTTTATCTTTGAATTCCACTCCTAATCATATTCCTAAACCAAACTTTTCTGTCCTATTTAAGTCCTTTTGATTCACACTTTTTGATTTTTATTTAACAACTAAGAAAAGAAAAAAAGTAAATCAGTTTTAGTTTTGGATTTAAACCTATATTTTTGTTAATTAAATTGATATAATTATAATGCGTTGCTTTGATCTAGTAACAACTCAATGCATGTTTTTCATTTTCGTTGCTTTGCTTAAGTCTATTTAAAAAATTTCGTTAAAATTTTTGATGATTTGTTTTTATTAAGTAAAGTTTATAAAAGTTTTACCATACCTAAATAATTGTTTTAGACTTACATTTCACATTTTCCCTACTTAGAATTTCGCATAGTACTTGTGTAGGCATAATTAAAACTTTTTAATTAGTTCTTTTTATAAATATCTAGTTTTTGTATTTTTGCTTGGGGACAAGCAAAGCTTAAGCTAGGGGGAATTTGATAATACGTTTTGTAGCCTAAACTATTATCGTATTTTCTATTTTATATTGTACAAATCATGTCTATTATTAGTTTATTTTTATCATTTTTATGTAAATATTATTGTCACTAACATTTTCTAGTCCTTTTGCAGGTTTTCAAAAAATTGGTCAAAAATGACCTGACACGCCCCCCTGTCACGCCCTCCCTACGCATGACCTAGGGCGTGTCACCCGATCCCGAGGACTCCTGTTAGAAGGGACAGAGAAATGAACAAAATGGCTGTAACGCCCCCCTGACACGCCCTCCCCGGGCGTGTCTCCAGGCGTGATCGAGGGCGTGTCGCCCTCTGCCGCAAAGCCTGCCGCCGCATTGAATGCAGGTTCCGCCATAGCACGTAACAGTACTGTCACGCCCCATGTCACGGGCGTGACCTGGGGCGTGACATCAACTTTTCCGACGACTGACGGATTTCCGACCAATGATTTCGACACGACGTGCATGTCACGCCCCCCCTACACGGGAGTGACCTAGGGTGTGACCACCGACGTACAAAGGCAATGATCCTTCCCGCCAATGTCCAGAGCCTGAGGTCAACATAGTACTGTCACGCCCCCTGACACGCCCCCCCTAGGGCATGTCGGAGGGCGTGACCAACCCGTGAGAAAAAATCTATAAATTGAGACCCCCCTCTTCATTTCAACAAGCTTTTGCTGAGAGGGGGAGGTGCTGCCCCTTTGGTTCTTGGGTCCTTTTCTAGTTTTTATGCTTTTCTCTCTCTCTCTCTCCCTCTCTTTGTAATTTTTATTTAACCGTAGTTTAATCTTAGTTTGTTTTAGCTTTTGTTGTAATCTTGCTCTTGCTTAGTGCTACTTGTAGGACCAGAATAGGACGTTAAATTAAAGCACTTGTAATCTCTTTTTCCATAGTGTAACTTGCTCCTTTTCATTAATATAAGTGTTCTTTCTTTACTTGTGTTCCTTTAAATGCTTTACTACTCATCCCCCCCCTCCTCCACTCCATTATGATTAACTAATCCTCCTTGTGCTTGATCTTGATGATCCGAGGTTCGAGCGATTAAGTTATGATGTTTTAACTAATCTTTTCTTTTTAGGTTAGGGCCTTGAATTACACTTGATTAATCATGGGTTGGATGTATATTATCGATATATACTCTCCACCTTTGCTTTCATTCTGGGCTAGCCGAGAGGCCGATAGAATGAAGTGAGCATTCAAGAGTAAAGGGAGTTGTACGCACCCCTCGAGAGAGGCAAACGTCCAAATCTCCCGGATTTGAGTAAAATCCAATAGTGGGGTTCACCGCGTAAAGCGAGTTTTAGGCCACGGATTTAGACGAGAGTCAGTCGGACCATCCTAAACTCAGTTGGGCACGACTTTGAGAGAAGCGTGTTCAAGCTTTAGGAACCTCCACGGTCAAGGACCTTTATCCTATTATGTTTAGATTTTTATCGCATTTTCTTAATCGTCTTTAGCCGAGGTGATTCTTGATCGAGTGCATTTCCATTTCATATTTTCAACCTTTCGTAGTAATCACCTATCTTGTGCTCTTTAATTAACTGCAGTAGTTTCCTTTCTAGCATAGTTCTTTACTTAATAGCTTTACTTAATTGCGGTAGTTCTCTTTCTAGTATAGCTTTACTTCCTTCCTTGCACTTAGATTTTCTAAAACCCAAGTTTTTCCGTCGATAAGATAATAGTTTTCGTATGAGTAAGCATACTCAACAGTCCCCGGATTTCAATACGACACTTGTGTCCCCTAGCTACAATTCGATAGGTATACTTGCCTCATTGGGTTGCTAGTTCGGTTGCGTTTATTTTCTTCAAACCCTAGCGCGCAACAATCGCTTTGCCTCTTACCACGTTAATGAGGAAGGATATGAATTTCGTTTGGATGCCGGAGTGTGTGCGAGCTTTTGAAGAGTCATTTGACTAAGGCGCCTGTGTTAACATCGCCATGTGGTACAGATGACTAGGAGATCTATGTGATGCGTCAGGGAGCGGCTTAGGTTGCGTTCTTCTGTAGTTTGGAAAGGTGATTGCTTATGGTTCATGCCAGTTGAAAGTGTATGAATGGAATTATCTCGCCCATGACTTGGAGTTGGCGGCAATGATCTTTGCGCTTAAATTTTGGTGACACTATCTATATAGCGTCAAAGTGGATATCTTTACAGATCATAAGAGCCTCAAGTACTTATTGTATCAGAAGGATCTTAATATGCGACAACGAAGGTGGATGGAGTTCCTTGGGGACTACACCTTTGAAATTCATTATACTCCCGGGAAGGGAAATGTGGTCACATATGCCTTGAGTCGTAGGACTCCGTTATGGGAAAATTGGTTGCAAATGAATGATTAGCGTCTTATCCAGGAGTTGGAAGCATTGGAGATTTCTAGTGTTGGCAAGAATTCCATAGCCGATGCATGCTTGAACTGGACGGAGGTATAGTTTTACCTTGCGGAAAGGGTTTGACGAGCAATGGAACTTGATGAAGTCTCTAATGCTATGCGAAGGATGGGTCAGATGACCAATTCTCCTGGGATGACGACCGGTTATGGAAAGATGGCCAGTTGTGCATCCCAATATGGGTAAGTTGAAGGAAGAGTTGATGTATGAAGCTCACTTTACAAAATACTCAATTCACCCAGGGAACAAAAATATGTATAAGGATATGAAAAAGTTATTCTTCTGGCTCAGATTAAAGAAAGACATAGCATATTATGTGGCTAAATGTCAAACTTGTGATTTGGTGAAAGCGGAATGCCAGAAGCCCGAATGTTTCTTGAAGTCATTGCCCATTCCGGAATGGAAGTTTGATGATATTTCAATGGATTTCGTGCTCGGGTTTCCGAGATCTCAGCACTAGAATGATTCAATCTGGGTGATTGTAGACCGGTTGACAAAAGTGTCTCACTTCTTTCAGAACAAGAGGGTCAATTTAGTGGAAATATTAGCAAAACTTTATGTGGAACAGATTGTCCTATTGCACGGTGTTCCCTATAGCATCGTAAGTGATCATGAGGGGCGAATCACATTGAATGATTGGAGGCTAATCCATCAACTGTTGGGAACAAAGTTAGCATTCAGTATGACCATTCATCCCCAAACGGATGACCAACAGGACAATGGAGGACATGCTCCGAATGTGCGCCCTGAATTTTGGTAAGAGATGGGAAGATTATCTTTATATGGTGGTGTTTGCCTATAATAATAGCTTCCAAGCAAGCATCGGTAGTATACTATTTGAAGATCTGTATGGTCGTAAATGACGTACACCGTTAGCTCGGGCAGAAGCAGGCGAATCCAAACTGTATAAGCGTAAGGAAGTCGAAGAAGGTAACTAAACAATACGCTCTATTCGGGAGAAGCTTCTGATAGCCCAGGATCGTCAAGCAAAGTACTACAACGCCAAGCACCAGAATGTGAAGTTTATAGTGGGCGATTGGGTATATTTGAATATCAAGCCCTTCAAAGGTGTGTCCAGGATTCGACGTTTGAAAAAGCTAAGTCTGAGATATCTTGGTCCGTTTGAAGTGGTGGAGCGTGTTGGGGAAGGTGTCTATTGACTAGCTATTTCGGCAGAACTAAGTGGATTGCCTGATGTGTTCTACATATCAGTGCTTCGAAAATCCATCAAATATCCAGCTCAAGTGATTGCGAACGATCGCGTACCGGTCAAAGTTGGGGTAACGATGAATGTTAGGCCCATTCGAATTGAAGATAGAGCTGATAAACAGTTGCAGAACAAGACAATCGGGATGGTCAAGGTCCGATGGGACAACTATAGCCGTGAGGAGCTAATAAGGGAGCGAGAGCAGACCATGCGAGCTTAATTTCCTGAGCTATTTGTGTAAACTGTTTGACAGTATATATATTGTTGTAACATAAATTTTGAAGGTATAACATGTTGAATGCTCCGTTCCTTGCTGTGTGAAAATTTTGGGAAGAAATTTCTTGTAAGGAGGGGAGGGTTGTAACACCCTAAATCCCAAAATGGAGTTCAGGCTAGGCAACACGGCCTGGGACACGGGCATGTCCCAAGTCGTGTCCTGCTCTGTGTGGGTCACAAGGCCAATGACATGGGCGTGTTAGTGGTCATGTCCTCGTCAGGTTTTCTCTAGGTTTATGCGGCCTATTAAACATGGGCTGGACACGGGCATGTCCTAAGCTATGTCTGGGCATACGACCTATGACACAGTCGTTTCACAGGGCCGTGTCCTTCTCTAGAAATGTCCAAGGCATTGTGGCCTAGTGAACACAGCCTGGACTTGGGCGTTTCTGAAGCCGTGTCAGTGCACACAACCTGTGACACCGACATATCACAAGGTCGTGTCATATTCTGGATCAGTCAGTTCGTGTACCACTTACAGTACACGGCCAGTGAGAAGGGCATGTCACAGTCCTTGTCAACCCAAAAATAGACTTTTCTGGGTAATTTGTGGCCGTTCATTTCCTTCATCTTGGATCCAACGACCCAAGCTCCTCCCTGCTGTGTTAAACCCCAGATTTGAGTGAAAGATCCCATTCAACAGTTGGCAATTCTCTTTCTAAAGGAGTAGAGATAAGGGAGAGTTAGGAGGAGGAGGAGATGAGGATCCGGCCGCCAGCAGAGCTTTAGAGTTCTGAATCGAGATCCGAGGCCAGATTTGTGGAGGCAAGGTCGCTGCGGTACTTTCCAACTGGCTAGATTTCCATGGCTCCAAAGAGATCAGCATGAGTAACGATCTTTCTTCTTGGACATGTGAAGTCCTCCTTTTTGTCATATGCATGGATTTCCCCCACCAAAGGGTGGATGCTTGAGGGATTTCCCTTGGGTTGATTCGTGGAATCCCCAACGAGTCTTGCATATAGATCCGAAAATGTGTAGTACGGACTAGGTATATTGTATGAATCCCATCTGGACAGGTTGGTCTGGATGGGTGATATTTCATTCTGTGCACCAGAGAAGACTCCGTGTTTAAACATGTAATTTGTGGAGTTGATGGGTTGTGCCTGTGAAGCGGAGTAGCAGGAAATATTGGAATGAGGAATTCCAGGAAAGTACCCTTATACTGCTTGTGTTGTTGCTATTGTGTGGCCATTCCTTTGTGGATAGTGTAGCCATTCCTATATGGACAGCGTGGCTATTGTGGAGCCAGTCTTATATGGGCAGTGTGGCTAATGTGACGCCAGTCCTTGGGGGACCGTGTGGCTATTGTGAGCTGTGTGCTCTTAAAAAGGCTTACTGGCGAACAGGAAAGGTGAGACTGACCCGTTCCAATGGATTGGCCATGAGTACGTTTGTATTCGGTGACGGAAAGGCGACTTGAGCACCGAGATTCGTTGATCTGTACCTACGTTATGTCTGACTGATGGGAAAACCTATATTATTTGTCTCGTTGGAGCGCATAATGAGAGTCTTAGGCCTGCGTGCCAGAAAGACAGAATGCTCAAAGATTACAGTTAGGTTTCGGACCTTAAACAGTGGTGGGACCCTGGGTATTTCCGATACACCAAGAATTTGCCCTTAGTGCACGGAGCGTCGAGCCATATGGTCGGCATTTGTAATATATTGTTTGTGCGTGAGAGCACAATGTGTGATATATCTGTATTGAAATTGATATGCCTGCAGGGAAGGAAAACCACTACCCCTAGAAAGGGTTAGGGTCGTTAGCCCTTGAAGGCTAAGCAACGGTCAGCATTCAGCTGACAAATTTATATACTGGATAGTCTTTGGGTCTTGGAACGAAGTCCTAAACTCTACTTCTCTAAAACTTATTGAGTTCCTCTTGCATTACAATGATCCAATGAGGATCTTATTCTTCATCTTTTATTGATTGAGGTTCAATCTAAGATAGAAAACATGTATGCATCTGATCTTTATTGAGTTGATGCCTTGTTTGCACACCTACTGATATGTCTCCAATCACTTTAGATCTATGATGATCTCTAAGAGTGACAAAATCAACAAGTGGAGTTAGTTCTTCAATGATTTGTATTGTTAATTCCTTTTATGAAATTTCATAAGGTACAACTTTTTCAACATAAATTTCAGGATTATCTTCATCACTATCTTCAACAATCTATTGAGGAGGACGCAATGTATCCTATTGCTTTAGGTTTAATTCATCTAGTTTCTCACACAAAATTTGTTCCTGAAAAGAATCTATGGTAGAGGCATTCCTCTCCTTGTAAAACATGTTAGATTCATCAAATGATACATGTATGGATTCTTCTATTTTAAGGATAGATTTATTTTCAACCCTATAAGCCTTACTGACAAGTGAATATCCAAGAAATATTCCATCTGTAGCTTTGACTTCAAATTTTCCTCAATGTTTCTTGTCATTATTATGAATATAACATTTACACCCCAAAATTTTAAAATAATTTACTTTAGTTTTCATATTTTTAAGCAATTCATAGGGAGTCTTACCCTTGAGTTTATGAATGAGACTTCTGTTAAGAACATAATTTGTTGTGCTTACTTCCTCTGCCCAAAAATATAGGGGTAAGTGAGTATCTGCAAGTAATGATCAAGCAGATTCAATTGGGGTTCTATTTTTTTTGATCCACCCGATTTTGTTGAGAAGTTCTAGGAGCTTAGAAATGGTAGTCGCTAAGCTTCGAAGAAAATAAATCAACCGATCTATCAATCCAATTAGGCAAGTATACCTATCGAACTGTAGCTAGGGGACAAAAGTGTCATATTGAAATCCGGGAACTATTAAGTACACTTAATCACACGAAGACTATTATTTTATTGACGGAAAATCTTTAGGGATAAAGAGAAAATAATTGCAATTAAGGAAAGGAAATAAGTCTAAAGGAGAACTACTTGCACTAAAAAGAAAGAGAGCATAAAAAAACGATTACGATAAAGGGTTGGAACGATGAGATAGAAATGCAGTCGAACAAGAATCACCACGGCTAAAGTCGATTAAAAACACGATAAATAAACCTAAGCTTAATAGGTTAAAGTTCCTTGACCCCGGAGGTTCCTAATGCTCGAACACGCTTCTCTCGAAGTCATGCCAAACTGAGTTTAGGAAGGTCCGACCGACTCTCGTCTAAATCGGAGGACTAAAGCTCGCTTTACGTGTAAACCCCACTATTGGTTTTTACTCTAATCTGGGAGATTTGGACGTCTACCTCTCTCGAGGGGTGCGTACAACTCTCTTCACTCTTGAATGCTCACTTCAAACGAACGGCCTCTTGACTCGCCAAGATTGAAAGCTAAATTGGAAATTATATATCGACAATATAATTCCGAATGAGAAAAATCAAGAGTAATTTGAAGGCCTAAACCCTAAAATGAAAAGGTAAATTCAAAGCATCATAACATAATCACTCGAACCTTGGATCATCAAGATCGAGTACAAGGAGGATTAGTTAATCATAGCGAAGTGGAGGAGGGGGTTGAGTAGTAAAGCATAATAAGAACACAAGTAAGAAAAGAGCTCTTTTATTAATAATGTAAGAGAGCTACACTACTTGAAATGAAAATTATACTTGCACGAAATTAAAACCTATGCTAGCATAACTTTAAGCTACTAAATGAAATACAAGATCTAGTACAAAAGCTTAAACTAAATTAGAATTAAGGGAAAACACAAAATAAGAAAGAGAGAGAGTGGGAAGAACATGAAAAAGACAAGAAACCAAAGGTGCAGTACCTCCCCCTCTCAACCAAAGCTTGCTAAAAATGAAGGGGGGTCTGAATTTATATGAAAATTTTTTGGGTTTTTCACGCCCTAGGTCGTGCCCTAGGAGGGCATGTCAGGGGGCGTGACACATAAGGGTTTAACCTCGGGCTCTTGATTCTGGCGGGAAGGATGATTGCTTCTGTACGATGGCTGACACACCCTGGGTCACGCCCGTGTAGGGGGGGCGTGACACGTACGTCAAGTCTTAATTATTGGTCGGAAATCCATTAGTCTTGGAAAAGGGGACGAACACACCCTGGGTCACGCTTGTGATGGGGGGCGTGACAGTACTGTTGGCGTGCTGAGGCGAAAATGCATTTGTAAGACCCCCGTTTTTTTTTCTTTTCTCGACACCGGGGTCTTAGCCCAGAACTGCCGCTTTGCGGTGGCACCGACTCACGGGAAGGCCGCCACTACAAAACGCCAATTCTGCCAGCCCTTTTCGATCACAAGAGAGAGAAGTAATTATACATAAATGTAAACAAGTCCACAGAAGCATGTATAAAAGTGAAATCACATCCAGTCCATCAGTAGATAATAATAGGAAATAGATAATAGAAGTACTACAAGAAACAGTTCAGATGAAATATAGATAAACGGGCTCGAGCCCGGTACATCAGAGTCCTCACTACAAATCACTCATCGTAGAAACTATAAAAGTACTAATCACTCACGGAGCTGGTCGCAGGTGCACCGGTGCTAGACATACGCACCTCCATGCGCACTGTACTCCGCTGGTGCTGGTCCCTGGACTGCTGGTCCCTGTCTCTCATCTGGAGCTCCTGTAATGTTGTGGTTCGAAAACCATTAGTCATAAAGACTAAGCCCTATCATCCCCTACCCCTCCCCCTACGGCTCCTTAGGACCGAGCAGAGAGGAGGAATGGGAAGCTACAAAGGTGGAGAATAATTAAGCAGGTAACAGGGGAGTTATTCTAACAACTATCTAGACTAAAGTACGTTTAGCAATTCTACGACAGTAAGTAATAAAGAAAACATGTAGTAAGTGGAAGATATAAAGAAGACAAACAGAGAACAAAAATAAAGAAGTAAGTAACCTTAACTTATATGAATGCCCATACAAACTTATAAGTTAAGGGGTCTTCTGCAAGGCTCCCATCGTATAAAAAGTCCCATACCGATTTATACGTTGGGGTGTCGGTTGTATGCAAATATGAGTGTAGTGATATGCTATGCCATGATTCATGCAAGTGCAACACACGCACACGACTTTATGCGCACAGACCTTTAGTTCCCCCTGTTCGGGCAGCTAGCTTCACTCCCAGGAACCTCCGTAGTGGCAAACGGAGACAGTGGGTCGGGCCCCCCACTCCTAGGCGGGTATCCACACTACCAGGCCTAGCCCTTCCGTACGCCCCTAGAAGAACACAACCTAGAGTATCCGCGTACTATTGCTGGCTATACCCACCAGACTTTCTTTGGCTAAGTGTCCCACACCGCCGAGTCAATGTACCGATGCCGGTGTGAACAACAATCAGATATCGAAGACCCACCACCTTTATTCTGTACTCCAACCCTCGAGCCCTCGGCTCCCCGGACTGTCTCGTCTATGCATCTACCTTCAGAGCTACCGTATGAATGGCAACCAAACCAATTATTCTACCATCCTAGCTAACGGGGTGTATGTGTGTGCAACCCTAATTATACTAGTTGCTCTTTAGATTATTAATTCTACGGTTTACATTAGCCCAGGACTGCCCCCGGTATTCCCCGTGAAGGGCTCTCAAAGGGTACTAGGAACTATGATGGTAGCTGAAGCCCACCGTTCCCTTTCACAAGGCACTTATTGTTATTGGTTGATACCCATTACCCGATCCATTTTTAAGTTATTTTAGATCTGGCCCTAGCGTATTAAGACTCTTCCACTGCTACTCGGGGTGGACGATCTTTCGTCGTTCCCGTACGCCCTTATCCTTAACCAGTCTCACACTCTACTTATCCTGACCTCCAATAATGAACTTAACTTAGCTTGCCCTAACCAACCAGCAACTACCAAAAATTCCATCTCCCAAAGTTCATTATCCACTCTAGTTCAGTTTCCGTGGATTTACTATATGCAGACCATCCTAAGATACGTGAGGAGTGTAAGGGGAGGTACTCCAAATTGTCTTCCGAATCTCCTATAATATTTACTGAAGTTCTATCGTTACATAATATAGCTAAGACCAAGATTTTCAAATTTTCCTATTTATCGGGCATTTAATTTATTTATTCTAAGATTCCAAATGCCCTAGTTTGAACATGAAGTGCACTAATGAGCCAACAATAAATCATCATAAAATCCTTAAAAATACTACAAGACATTTAAAAATAAATTCCAAGTTTTGAGAAATTTCAGAGGTGTTTAGGCCTATATTTCCTAATTTACCATCTTAGGCCATTTCTACTATATTATGAAGGAAGTAATGTAAATATGTATCGAAAAATCCCAAAAAAATTATATAAGCTATATGGTTACCTAAAGCCATCAGAATCCAAGTCCCATAATTTTTATCAAACATTTGGGCTCTGAAACTATTTTAATGTAAAATACCGACTTTCCTAGCTTAGAGAAGGAGATGCTATTTTTAATCATCTAAAATTCCATATAAAATTACAGGGTGACTAGCATAACTTTAAACCCCCACTGACCAAATTTGATAATTTTGCAGACAGTAATTGGACATTATTTTTATTTTTGACTGCATGTCACAACTATTACGTTAAAGAAGCAAGTACCAAAAATAATCATATAAAACTTCCAAGAAAAATACAGCAAGTATAACATGCTATAAGATGCCCTAAGCCAAGATTTCATAACATTCCAGTGAACAAAAATTCCAGAATCATCAAAATAAATATCTAGGGCACAATTAGGGTTGTAAATTAAGTACTGTATAAATTAACCGAAAAATCTCAACAAAATTATAACATGGCCATTTAGATTAGAAAATCACCCTACTCCAATTTTACTTGATTTGAAGTTCATTTGATAGCTTAATAATTCAAATTAAAGTTGGTGACCTAAACTAGGGTTAGAATTTTAGGTGGCCTAGCTGTCTCCAAATACTCTAAAATTTTGTCCAGAGAACTATACTGGCCCTATGGTTCTCTCCACCAAATTTTAAGTCCGTCCAAGGTCATTTGACCCCATGACCTTCACAACCCCAAATCACCATTAAGGGATTTTCCCCAGGGTTCTAGGGCTACCCTACACCAAACTACCCCAAACTCCCTTGGAGGGTGTGTCATGCCCTAAAAAGTCAGTGACCAAAATATCAGCCCCTGTTGAGGTGATATAGCCACTCAAATACCAAGGGGGTGTTTGATCCTAAATTATCCTATAAGGACCAACCTAGGGTTGGATAAAAAAAACTTAATCAAAACATGTCCAAATAAGATGAAATTTTTACCAGAATCTTATGATAAACCCAGGGACCACTCACCAAAATTTGGGAGGGTTTGGAAGTCATTTAGCCATCTAATAAATTATGTTAGGATTATTGAATTTTTCTAAAAACTATAGAAAAACATTTTCCAAAAATCCTAATTTTTGGTTAGCACCTAGATATAGGTAATATTAGGCCACACCCCAAATTTCAAGTCATTTTGATTATTTGATTGGAGTGGGGAATTTTTCTAAGGTCAAGACAGCCCTATGGATAGACCTCACCAAAAAGTGTACTGTGGTCTAACTAGAACTCCAAATCGAGTGAAATAAATTTTGAATTAAACTAGACTTCAAGGGCTACATTTTCAATGTTGACCACTTTTTATGTTTCAGCCCCTACGGGCAATAATTTTCAGTTTAAACCTAGTGCACAGTAAAGGGAATTAATTCCTAATTATACAATATATAATATAATAAAATTCTACTGTTCATCTTCTTCTTTAGCCCGAACCAGATCCCTAAAAAAAAGCTTGAAACCTGTAGCTTTTCTAAAGCCATTTCCTGGCAACCCAGCCATCTCCCTGGCCGGCCACCACCACCACTTCCTCTATTGAGGTGAGGGCTACCGTCGGGCGGCGGCACGGCCGCCGGAGAGGCGGTTTCCGGCGAACTCGCCACCATGAAATTTTGGAAAACCATGGAAACGCTTACCCGATCCGGCTCTTTTGAGCCTGATATCTCTCCTAAAGATTTCTAAGATCTATCCGCAGAAGAAGATGGAGGGGAGGACCTTGTTCGCGGGCTGGAGGCATGCAGACCGTCGGGAAGCCATTTGCGCGGTGGTGGCGTCGCCGGAAATTCTTCAACAGCAAGAGCAGCAATCTGAATCCGTTTGATCGAGCGTGTAACCTTCTCCTCTTGCTCTAAGGAGGCTATTATAGATCTCCAATTTGGGTGGGGAAAGGATGAAACATTCATGGCCATGAATGTTTCTCTTAATAACGTTTCAGTTATGATGTAGGTAAGACGAAAAGGTGGAAGATGAAATGGCTGATCCAGGTGGCGATTTTCTATTGGACCTCACTCTCTCTTTATATTAAATAATTAGAGACGGAAACGGTCCATAAATATTCCTGCTGTACATTCCCATAATCAGAATTGATTATGATGTCGGTTACCGAAATTTCCAGTCTGGCTGACATTTCGGCCTTGGTCACGGGCGTGATACATAGGTCACGGGCGTGACAGGCCCGGGTTGCCAATTCTGAGTTCGACGATCGTCAAACTGAGATTGACGATCGTCGAAGGGTGGTCACGCCCTAGGTCACTGGCGTGGCACATGGGTCACGGGCGTGACAGGGTCATGAGGCAAATTCCGCGCTCGGCGATCGTCTTGCTGAGATCGACAATCGCCAAAGGGGGTCACGCCCTTAGTCACGGGCGTGACACCTGGGTCACGGGCGTGACAGGGACATGACGCAAATTCTGCGCTTCGACGATCGTCCCGTTGAGGTCGATGATCGTCGAATGGGTCACGCCCTAGGTCACAGGCGTGACACATTGGTCACGGGCGTGACATACCCGGGTTGAAAATTCTGCGACCGACGATCGTCTCCCTGAGATCGACGATCGTCGAAGGAGTCACGCCCTAGTTCACGGGCGTGACAGGTCGGTCACGGGCGTGACCAACCCGTGACCCAAAATCTCGGTCGATGTATTTCAATTTTTGGGCTTCCTAGGTTCTGTCACAACCAACTGACTCCTAGGGGTCTAGCCGGAAATGGGATGTTATAAATCCCAATAAACAAAACAAAGATTTCGTCCCCGAAATCAAGGTTAAGCCTACAGGACTCTAATCGGGAAAAAGAAGCTTGTAACATCCCTTGAGAATTTAAAGATTACATCTCTACATTATGTTTGCCTTGTGTGGTTTCAAATCTAAGATTAATTCACCCAATTAACTAGGTATATACACCCCAATAAACAAAAGATTAGCTCCTATTCTTGAAATTTCAGTCCTATTGGTTTAAAACAGGAAAGCAAATTGATTGTCCAGAGGGGTTGTGAGGTATACCTGACGAAAAAGTTCCGGGTATTTTTGCCGCATCAAGTCCTGTGGCTCCCATGTATGCTCTTCCTGCCCATGATTGTTACACAGAACCTTGACTAACGGAACCTTCTTCCATCGCAAGACCCACACTGCTGTATCGTCAATCCTGATAGGCTCCAAGTTGACTGACCGATCCGAGGCCACCTTTGTTAGTCTGTCCACTATCACCCAGATCGAGTCATTCCCCGCACGTGATCGAGGTAGCCCATGTATGAAGTCCATGGCTATATCCTCAAATTTCCACTCCGGCACCGGAAGCGGCTGCAGTAAGCCTGCCGGGTTCCTACACTCTGCATTCACGAGCTGGCAGGCCTCGTAATGGGTCACAAAGTACGTAATATATTTCTTCATACCCGCCCAGTACATCGTCCTCTTCAAATCCTTTACCATCTTGGTGATCCCTGGGTGTATCAAATACCGGCTGTAGTGAGCTTCCATCAAAATGTCCTTCCGGATTCGTCCTCCTGCTGGTATGTAGACTCTGCCTCGGAAACACAGGAGACCATCCCTCAAAGAGTAATCTCCTATCGTGCCTTCCTCCAAGACTCGGAATATCGGCTCAGCTCTCTCATCCAGCATCTGCCCATCTCTAATGCGGTCTCGAATATCATCAGTAGTAACCATCGACCACAGGTACTCCATATATAGCTCCGGGTCATCCTCAGACACTAGTGAGATCTGCATCTCCTCGAACGATCTAACCAACTCCAAGGCCATCAGCTGCGGGCCTACTCCTATCGTACTCGCTCTCCAGCTCAGAGCATCTGCGACCACGTTTGCCTTCCCCGGATGGTAGTGCATGGTGTACTGGTAGTCTGACAGAATTTCTGCCCAGCGTCTCTGCCTGATGTTTAACTCCTTCTGGATGTCGACGTACATCAAATTCTTGTGGTCGGAGAAGATATCGCAATGTACTCCATAGAGATAGTGTCACCAGATCTTAAGAGCAAATATAACTGCCCCCATCTCCAAATCGTGCACGGGGTAGTTCTGCTCGTGCTGCTTCAACTGATGGGAGGCATAGGCTATTACGTGCCCGTTCTGCATCAGAACGGCACCCATCCCCTGATAGGAAGCATCTGTGTACACCTAGAATCCCTCCTTCCCTAATGGAAGAGCAAGGATGGGAGCCGAGGTGAGACGATCCTTCAGCTCCTGGAAGGCAGATTCGCATCGAGACGTCCAGACAAAAGGGGACTCCTTCTTCATCAGAGACGTAAGAGGGAGGGCAATCTGAGAGAACCCCTTTACGAACTTCCGGTAGTAACCGGCAAGTTCCAAGAAACTTCGAACATCCGAGGCCGACTTTAGTGGTGGACATTCCCGTACTGCCTGGACTTTCACCGGATCAACTACCAGACCTGCTCCACTGATGACATGGCCCAGAAAGGCCACCTCCATTAGCCAGAACTCGCACTTGCTGTACTTGGCATACATCTCATGCTCCAGCAGCTTCCCCAAGGTCAAGGCCAGAAGTCTCGCGTGCTCCTCCTCCGTCCTTGAATAGATAAGGATGTCATCGATGAATACGATGACGAAGACGTCCAGATACTCCTCGAACACCCGATTCATCAAGGCCATGAATGCGGAGGGTGAATTCGTGAGCCCGAACGGCATTACGGTAAACTCGTACAACCCATATCTACTGCTGAAGGCCGTCTTCGGTATGTCCTCCTCCCGAATGCGAAGATGGTAGAACCGTGACCTCAGATCCAGCTTTGAGAACCAATGGGCTCCCTCCAGCTAGTCAAATAGCTCGTCTATCCTTGGTAAGGGATAAGTATTCCGGACCGTCAACCTGTTCAGGGCCCGGTAATCTATGCACAGCCGAAGGGTCCCGTCCTTCTTCTTAATGAACAGAACTGGAGCTCCCCATGGTGAAGAGCTAGGCCGAACGAACCCGGCCTCCACTAACTCCTGAAGCTGGCTTCGGAATTCTACCAACTCATTTAAGGCCATTCAGTAGGGAGCTTTGGATACCGGCTTAGCCCCCGGTATGAGCTGAATCTGAAAGTCCTTCTCTCGGTACAGGGGTAGCCCTGGTAGCTTCTCCGAAAACACATCGGCGAAGTCCCGCACTACTGGAATATCTGATATGGAGTCCTTGGCAACAACCGCCTCAAAAAGGACCTGATAAACTTCTCCCCCTGCAGGTGGGCCTTAACGGCCTGCACACACGATAATAAGGTACGGGGTGCTTGTATAATACCTTCTATGACAATAAAGGAGTTGTCGTGCCTCACGGTGATCCGCTTCGCCACGCAGTCGATCTGGGCATGGTTTCAGCACAGCCAAGTCATGCCCATGATCAGATCGTAATCTGGCATCTTCAGAATCGTCACTAGTGCCTCAAATGCCTTCCCGCCGATCCTCGCTTCCATATTGCAATGAGCAGAGGTCATTATCTCTGATCCATCGGGTAGGCGCACCCTCATCATCTTCCCGGTGAATGGCTCAAAACCTTCCAGTCCTTTCACGAAATCCTCCGACACGAACGAGTGCGAAGCACCAGTGTCGAAGAGAGTGTGAGCGGGCTTGCCGCTAACGAAGACTATGCCTGGGGTAATTAAGTGGCTTAGTATTTTGTTTTTAGTTATCTTCTCTTAATTTCTAACTAGGTTATGTCTAGAATACTAGTTTATATGAAGAAAATTTAAAAGTACTGTCATACCTGCGATAACCTGCTCCGGGTTTCGGGGCTGTGTCAGGTCAAGAGCATACACCTGCTCCCTCTATGGCCTGCGGCCTCGATCCTGAAATCCTCGTCCAAGGTCCTTTCCTCGTCCGCCAAACTGCTAGGGAGGTGGAGCGCCCTGATGTGCTGGTGGGGGTGCTCGCCTCATAGGGCAGTTCCTCTTGATATGCCCCGGCTGGTTGCACTGATATCATACCGGTGGCTGCTCAGCTGTCCTTGGCATTTCCAGCATCTGTATAGGCTGGGGAGCCAGTACCCCCTGACTCCTCTGCTCTTGCCAAACTCCTGACGAGGCTGATCCCCGTTCCTTCTCTCCCCAATAACCTGGCCTAGAGGACGGTCTCTACGACCTCCAATCACTGAATCATCAGCCGGTCTCTTCCGGCTCTATATTGTGAGCTGATCTGCCTCTCTCTTCTTAGCCATCTCCAGAATCCTGGCCAGACTCCCCTCTGAGATGAAAAGGAGAGCCTTTCTCATGTCGTCTTGTAGCCCCTTATAAAACCTCCGGGCATAGCCAGCATCGTCTAACTGATAAGCGTCCGCATAACGGGCCAGGTGAGTGAACTCCTGATAGTACTCCACCACAATCCTGTTCCCCTGCGTCAATCGCAGGAACCTATCCTCCAGGTCATCCTTCGCTGACTGAGGTACAAAATGTCCCAGGAGTGCTGCTCTGAACTCCTCCCAAGTAATATCAGCGCAATCCATCCCCGCAAAGGTGGTGTCAAGCTGAGACTTCCACCACCTCTTTCTGTGTGACTCTAGGCAGGAGACCGCCAAAGCAACTGCCTCCTCAGTGGGGCATCGAATCCCTGCCAGCATCTCGTAAATTGTGTCCAACCATTCCTCCGTACGTACTGCATACTCCATCCCCTGGTAAGCTGGAGCGGAAAGTCCCCGGAAGACAGTCATCAAATTGGCCCTGGGGTTTGGCTGTGGAGCCGGGGCTTGCTGAGCTCTGAAGGCCTCCAGAATGGCCGTCCGTGTTTGCCCCATCTCCGTCTGCTGGAACGGAGCTGGAGCCGGCAGAGGCGGGACCATATTCGGAGCCTGGGGTGTCCCCTGCTGTGATGTAGGGTTCGTCGCAAGCTACAAGTAAAAATTCCATTTGTTTGAAAGCGAATGAATGGAATTTTAAGAAGGGTTAGGATGGACTTTCACGTGTGATTTCCCTTATGGGCACACCACTGCTTCCGCTGCTAGTTTGTCCGCCAACTAAGCTCGTACGGGGGTGGCCCAAGATTTTGTGGACTACTTCTCTTTCGATCGAGGTCTCCTCTGATACCACTTGTAAGACCCCTTTTTTTTCTTTTCTCGACACCGGGGTTTTAGCCCAGAACTACCGCTTTGCGGTGGCACCGACTCACGGGAAGGCCGCCACTACAAAACGCCAATTCTGCCGGCCCTTTTCGATCACAAGAGAGAGAAGTATTATACATAAATGTAAACAAGTCCACAGAAGCGTGTATAAAAGTGAAATCACATCCAGTCCATCAGTAGATAATAATAGGAAATAGATAATAGAAGTACTGCAAGATACGGTTCAGATGAAATATAGATAAACGGGCTCGAGCCCGGTACATCAGAGTCCTCACTACAAATCACTCATCGTTAAACTATAAAAGTACTAATCACTCACGGAGCTGGTCGTAGGTGCACCGATGCTAGACTGACCCACCTCCATACACACCGTACTCCGCTGGTGCTGGTCCCTGGACTGCTGGTCCCTGTCTCCCATCCGGAGCTCCTGTAATGTTGTGGTTCGAAATCCATTAGTCATAAAGACTAAGCCCTATCATCCCCTATCCCTCCCCCCTATGGCTCCTAAGCACCGATCGGAGAGGAGGAAAGGGAAGCTACAAAGGTGGATAATAATCAAGCTGGTGACAGGGGAGTTATTCAAACAACTATCTAAACTAAAGTACGTTTAGCAATTCTACGGCAGTAAGTAATAAAGAAAACATATAGTAAGTGGCAGATATAAAGAAGACAGACAGAGAACAAAAATAAAGAAGTAAGTAACCTTAACTTATATGAATGCCCATAAAAACTTATAAGTTAAGGGGTCTTCTGCAAGGCTCCCATCGTATAAAAAGTCCCATACCGATTTATACGGTTGGGTGTCGGTTGTATGCAAATATGAGTGTAGTGATATGCTATGCCATGATTCATGCAAGTGCAACACACGCACACGACTCTATGCGCACAGACCTTTAGTTCCCCCTGTTCGGGCAGCTAGCTTCACTCCCAGGAACCTCCGTAGTGGCAAACGGAGACAGTGGGTCAGGCCCCCACTCCTAGGAGGGTATCCACACTACCGGGCCTAGCCCTTCCGTACGCCCTAGAAGAACACAACCTAGAGTATCCGCGTACTACTGCTGGCTATACCCACCAGACTTTCTTTGGCTAAGTGTCCCACACCACCGAGTTAACGTACCGATGCCGGTGTGAACGACAATCAGATATCGAAGACCCACCACCTTTATTCTGTACTCCAACCCTCGAGCCCTCGGCTCCCCGGACTGTCCCGTCCGTGCATCTACCTTCAGAGCTACCGTCTGAATGGCAACCAAACCAATTATTCTACCTTCCCAGCTAACGGGGTGTATGTGTGTGCAACCCTAATTATACTAGTTTCTCTTTAGATTATTAATTCTATGGTTTACATTAGCCCAGGACTGCCCCCGGTATTCCCCGTGAAGGGCTCTCAAAGGGCACTAGGAACTATGATGGTAGCTGAAGCCCACCGTTCCCTTTCGCAAGGCACTTATTGTTATTGGTTGATACCCATTACCTGATCCCTTTTTACGTTATTTTAGATCTGGCCCTAGCGTATTAAGACACTTCCACTGCTACTCGGGGTGGACGATCTTTCATCATTCCCGTACGCCCTTATCCTTAACCAGTGTCACACTCTACTTATCCTGACCTTCAATAATGAACTTAACTTAGCTTGCCCTAACCAACCAGCAACTACAAAAAATTTCATCTCCCAAAGTTCATTATCCGCTCTAGTTCAGTTTCCATGGTTTTACTATATGCAGTCCATCCTAAGATACGTGAGGAGTATAAGGGGAGGTACTCCAAATTGTCATCCGAATCTCCTATAATATTTATTGAAGGTCTATCGTGACATAATATAGCTAAGACCAAGATTTCCAAATTTTCCTATTTATCGGGCATTTAATTTATTTATTCTAAAATTCCAAATGCCCTAGTATGAACATGAAGTGCACTAATGAGCCAATAATAAATCAACATAAAATCAGTAAAAATCCTATGAGACATTTTAAAAGTAATTCCAAGTTTTGATAAATTCCAGAGGTGTTTAGGCCTATATTGCCTAATTTACCATCTTAGGCCATTTCTACTATATTATGAAGGAAGTAATGTAAATATGTATCTAAAAATCCCAAGAAAATTATATAAGCTTTATGGTGACCTAGAACCATCAGAATCCAAGTCCCATAATTTTTATCAAACATTTGGGCTCTGAAACTATTTTAATGTAAAATACCGACTTTCCTAGCTAGCTTAGAGAAGGCGATGCTATTTTTAATCATCTAAAATTCCATAGAAAATTACAGGGTGACTAGCATAACTCTAAACTCTCACTGACCAAATTTCATAATTTTGCGGACAATAATTGGACATTATTTGTATTTTTGACTCCATGTCACAACAAGTATGTTAAAGAAGCAAGTACCAAAAATAATCATATAAAACTTCCAAGAAAAATACAGCAGGTATAACATGCTCTAAGATGCCCTAAGCCAAGATTTCATAACATTCTAGTGAACAGAAATTCCAGAATAATCAAAATAAATATCTAGGGCACAATTAGGGCTGTAAATTAAGTACTGTATAAATTAACCCAAAAATCTCAACAAAATTATAACATGGCCATTTAGATTAGAAATACACCCTACTCCAATTTTACTTGATTTGAAGTTAATTTGATAGCTTAATAATTAGAATTAAAGTTGGTGACCTAAACTAGGGTTAGAATTTTAGGTAGCCTAGCTATCTCCAAATACCCTAAAATTTTGTCCAGAGAACTATACTGGCCCTATGGTTCTCTCCACCATATTTTAAGTCCATCCAAGTTCATTTGACCCCATGACCTTCACAACCCCAAAATCACCATTAAGGGATTTTCCCTAGGGTTCTAGGGCTACCCTACACCAAACTACCCCAAACTACCTTGGAGGGTATGTCATGCCCTAAAAAGTCAGTGACCAAAATATCAGCCCCTGATGAGGTGATATGGCCACTCAAATACCAAGGGGGTGTTTGATCCTAAATTATCCTATAAGGACCAACCTAGGGTTGGATAAAAAAAACTTAATCAAAACATCTCCAAATGATATGAAATTTTTACCAGAACCTTATGATAAACCCAGGGATCACTCACCAAAATTTTGGAGGGTTTGGAAATCATTTAGCCGTCTAATAAAATTATGCTAGGATTATTGAATTTTTCTAAAAACTATAGAAAAACATTTTCCAAAAATCCTAATTTTTGGTTAGCACCTAGATATAGGTAAGATTAGGCCACACCCCAAATTTCAAGTAATTTTGATGACTGGATTGGAGTGGGGAATTTTTCTAAGGTCAAGACAGCCCTATGGATAGACCTCACCAAAAAGTGTGTTGTGGTCTAACCAGAACTCCAAATCGAGTTAAAATTTTTTTGAATTAAACTAGACTTCAAGGGCTACATTTTCTATGTTGACCACTTTTTATGTTTCAGCCCCTACGGGCAATAATTTTCAGTTTAAACATAGTGCATAGTAAAGGGAATTAATTCCTAATTATACAATATATAATATAATAAAATTCTACTGTTCATCTTCTTCTTTAGCCCGAACCAGCAACCTAAAAAAAAAAGATTGAAACTTATAGCTTTTCTAAAGCAATTTGCTGGCCACCCAGCCATCTCCCTGGCCGGCCACCACCACCACCTCCTCTGTTGAGGTGAGGTCTACCGTCGGGCGGCGGCACGGCCGCCGGAGAGGCGGTTTCCGGCGAACCCGCCACCATGAAATTTTGGAAAAACATGGAAACGCTCACCCAATCCGGCTCTTTTGAGCCCGATATCTCTCCTAAAGATTTCTAAGATCTATCCGTAGAAGAAGATGGAGGGGAGGACCTTGTTCGCGGGCTGGAGGCATGTAGACCGTCGGGAAGCCATTTGCGCGGTGGTGGCATCGACAGAAATTCTTCAATAGCAAGAGCAGCAATCTGAATCCGTTTGATCAAGCGTGTAACCTTCTCCTCTTGCTCTAAGGAGGCTGTTATAGATCTCCAAGTGGGGAGGGGAAAGGATGAAACATTCATGGCCATGAATGTTTCTCTTAATAACGTTTCGGTTATGATATAGGGAAGAGGAAAAGGTGGAAGATGAAATGGCTGATCCAGGTGGCGATTTTCTATTGGACCTCAATCTCTCTTTCTATTAAATAATTAGAGACGGAAACGGCCCATAAATATTCCTGCTGTACATTCCCATAATAAGAATTTATTATGACGTCGGTTACTGAAATTTCCAGTCTGGCTGACGTTTCGGCCTTGGTCACGGGCGTGACACATAGGTCACGGGCGTGACAGGCCCGGGTTGCCAATTCTGAGTTCGACGATCGTTGAACTGAGATCGATGATCGTCGAAGGGTGGTCACGCCCTAGGTCACGGGCATGACACGGGGGGTCACGAGCATGACAGGGTCATGAGGCAAATTCGGCGCTCGGCGATCGTCTCGCTGAGATCGAAGATCGCCGAAGGGGGTCACACCCTTGGTCACGGGCATGACACCTGGGTCACGGGCGTGACAGGGCCGTGACGCAAATTTTGCGCTTCGACGATCGTCCCGCTGAGGTCGACGATTGTCGAATGGGTCACGCCCTAGGTCACGGGCGTGACACATAGGTCACGGGCGTGACAGGCCCGGGTTGAAAATTCTGCGACCGACGATTGTCTCCCTGAGATCGACGATCGTCGAAGGATTCACGCCCTAGATCACGGGCATGACGGGTCGGTCACCGGCGTGACCAACCCGTGACCCGAAATCTTGGTTGATGTTTTTTAATTTTTGTGCTTCCTAAGGTTCTGTCACGACCAACCGACTCCTAGGGGTCTAGCCGGAAATGGGATGTTCAACATTTAGTGCGGCGGCAGACTTCGGGCAGAGGGCGACACGCCTCGTGTTACTCCCTGGGACATGCCCGGGGAGGGCGTGTTAGGGGGCATGACAGACGTTTTTCCTATTATTTTGTCTCTATCAGAAAGCTTTATCGGGATCTGGTGACACGCCCTAGGTCACGCCCAGGGAGGGCATGATAGGGGGGCATGACAGGTCATTTTTGGCCAAAATTTTTGAAACTTTCAAAAAGACAAGGAAATTTTTGAGGCAATAATGTTTACATAAGAAAGATAAAAAGTAAGCTAATAAGGCAATATTACTGCCTACAAAACTAGAAAATACAGTAATAGTTTAGGCTAAAAAACGTTTTATCAAATTCCCCCAAGCTTAAGCTTTGCTTGTCCCCAAGCAAAAATATAAAAACTAGATAGTCATAAAAAGGACTAATCAAAAAGTTCTAATTATGCCCACAAGTACTATGAAAAATTCTTAATAGGGAAAAGGTGAAACATAAATCTAAAATAATTATTTAGGTATGGTTTAACTTTTATAAACTTTACTTAACGAAAATAAATCATCCAAAATTTTGACAAAATTCTTTAAATAGATTTAAGCAAAGCAATGAAAAAGAAAAAACGCATTGAATTGTTACTAGATCCAAGCAACGCATTGTAATTATATCAATCAAATAACAAAAATCTAAGTTTAAATCCAAAACTAATACTGATTTACTTTTCTTCTTTTTTTAGTTATTAAAAAGATTTCAAAAGCATGAATCAAAAGGACTTAATAGGACCGAAGCGTTTGGTTTAGGATTATGATTAGGTGTGGAATTGAAAGATAAACAGGGAAGCTTAAAAACACACTAAACCAAAATAAAGAGTTTCAAAAAATTTCATTTTAAACAAAATATTTTTTCTTTCTTTTTTTTCTTTTCCATTTTTTTTTCTTTTTCTTTTTCAAAACAAAGGCCATAAATATTTTTATTTTCATTTTGAATAGGCAAAACAAAAACCAACATTTCTTTTTTGAATACTTTTTTCAAAAAGTTCTCCAAAAATATCACAAAGTAACCTATCATAATCATGAAAATTCTTTATGAAACTCAAAAAAGCTAGTATGATTAGATAGGTTGGAAATTTAGGCTTTGCTGAAAATGATATGAAAAGAGGAGCTATCAAATGAAATTGGAAAAAACGCACAAAAACGGCTAACTAGTGGTGAATGTTTTTAGGTTGGGAGGAAAGCTCAAACTGAAACAAAAACGGCCTAAATCATATTCATGCTATTAATAAAGAAAACAGAAAAAGATAACTTAGGTTGCTTCCCAAGAGCGTCCTTTGTTTAAGACATCATTTGAGCTCGACACAACAAAATAAATAATGTCAAAAAATATTTTGTCCAAAATAATAATAATTAAAATTTTTAACAAAAAAATAAAAGTTTGAAGTTATAGTTCGTGCAGCAGAAATTTAACAATGTTTTGACTGACATCATCATCACCAGAGAAATATAGTTTAAGATGCTGACCATTTACTTTGAAATTACCCTTATCAGGGTGTGAAATTAAAACAGCAGCATTAGGAAAAACTTCTAAAACAGAAAACAGCCCAGACCATTGTGACTTTAATTTCCCCAGAAATTAACGTAAACGAGAGTTATACAAAAGATCTTGGTCACCCGGCTTAAAGGTTTTTGGGTGCCTTAAGTGTTTATCGTGCAAATGCTTCGTCCGCTCTTTATAAAGTTAGTTATTTTCGTAAGCGTAAGAGCGCCACTTGTCGAGTTCGTTGAGTTGAAATTTTCTAAGGTCGCCGACAAAGTGGTGATCGAAGTTTAAAAATCTTAAGGCCCAAAAAGCGCGGTGTTCTAGTTCTACAGGTAAATGACACGATTTTCCATAGACCAACCGATACACCGTATATCCGAGGGCGGTTTTGTACGCTGTTCGGTACGCTCATAGAGAATCATTTAATTTGGCTGACCAGTCTTTCCTAGAAGTTGAAACATTATTTTCTAATATTCTTTTTATTTCTCTATTCAATACTTCAACATGTCCGTTAGTTTGGGGGTGGTAGGCAGTTGAAAACTTATGCGTAACGTCGTATTTAGTAAGGATTTTAGAAAACAGTGCATTACAGAAATGGGAACCCCTGTCACTAACGATGGCGTGCGGCGTACCGAATCGAGAAAATTATTTTCTTTAAAATGTAACTATGACTCTGGCGTCGTTCGTAGGAAGATCTTGGGTTTCAGCCCAACGTGAAACATAATCGATGACAACTAAAATATACTTATTTCTGAAGCTAGAAGGAAGGGGGCCAACAAAATCGATCCCCCAGAGGTCAAAAATTTCGCACTCAAGGAAATATTTTTGCGGCATTTAATTTTTATTGGAAATGTTTCCCGACCGTTGGAAACAATCACACCTACTCACAAAGGCTTGCACGTCTTTAAATAGGCAAGGCCAGTGAATACCCGCGCAAAGCACCTTGTGAGAGGTGTGAGTAGCTTGATAGTGCACACCAGTCGGACCTTCTTGTATGTGTTTTAAAATTTCAACTCCTTCTTCATAAGAAACACACCTCCTTATCACTTGGTCCGCACAGACATAAAAATGTGTGGGTCCTCCCAAAAGTAGTTCTTCAACTCAAAAAAGAAATTCTTCTTTTGTTGAGAGGAGAAATCTTTTGGGAGCACACGAGCCACTAAGTAGTTTGCGATGTGTGCAAACCAAGGTGAAGTAGAAGTGTTAATTGAAAATAGCTTCTCGTTAGGGAAGAAATTGTTAAAAGATTTTTCATCAAATTTTTCTATAAAAGGATTATCCAAATAGGAGAGATGGTCGGCGGCCAAGTTCTCGGCTCCTCATTTATCACGGATCTCTAAGTCAAACTTCTGGAGGATTAATACCCAGCAAATCAAGCGCGGCTTGGCATCCGATTCAGAAAGAAGATATTTGAGGGCCGAATGGTCCGTAAAAACAATAATTTTTGAAAGTGAATTATAAGGGCAGAATTTATCAAAAGTTAATTCTACAGCTAGGAGCTCCTTCTTAGTCGTGGTGTAATTTTCCTGTGCAGATGTAAGCATTTTACTAGCGTAATAGTTGGGGTAGAAGTTTTTAGATATGCATTTACCTAATACGGCTCCCACCGCGAAACTACTCGCATCGCACATTATCTCAAAGGGAAGGTCCCACACCGGAGCTATCATAATTGGGGCATTAATTAATTTTTCTTTTATTAATTCAAATGCAAACAGACAAGAGTCATCAAAAAAATGGGGCGCCTTTTTCTAAGAGATGGGTAAGGGGCTTGGTGATCTTAGAGAAGTCCTTTATGAAATGACGGTAAAAGCCAGCGTGACCTTGGGAACTTCTTATAGCTTTTATGTTCGTAGGCGGCGACAGCTTCTCGATAACTTCTATCTTGGCAATATCTACCTCAATTCCTCTCGCAGAAATTTTATGACCCAAAACTAACCCTTCCCTCACCATAAAATGGAATTTTTCCCAGTTTAGGGCAAGGTTAGTCTCTTCGCATCGTTCTAAGATTTTTTCTAAATTTTCCAAACAACTATCAAAAGCATCACCAAACACCGAGAAATCATCCATGAAAACCTCCATAATGCTTTCTATGTACTTGTCAAAGATAGCGAGCATACATCGCTGGAATGTAGCTTGCGCATTGCACAATCCAAACGACATTCTTCGGTAGGTGAAGGTGCTGAAGGGATAAGTAAATGTAGTTTTCTCCTAGTTCTCGGGGGAGATGGGGATTTGAAAAATACCCCAAGAGACCATCGAGAAAACAATAAAATCTATGGACGGATAATCGTTCTAAAATCTGATCGATGAACGGCAAGAGAATGTGATCCTTGAGGGTGTCATCATTTAACTTAGGATAATATATACACATTCTCCACCCCGTCACCATCCGTGTCAGGATTAAATCATTATTTTCTTTTATAACTACAGTTATCCCTCACTTCTTTGGCACTACCTGAACAGGGCTAACCCACTTACTATCGGATATAGGGTAGATGATTCCTGTGTCTAAGAGTTTCATAACATCGCCCTTAACTACTTCTTTCATGTTGGGATTTATACAATGCTGAGGTTGTATGGAGTTATGCGAATTATCTTCCATTAAAATTTTATGAGTGCAGAAGGATGGGCATATGCCCTTGATATCAAAAATTTGCCAGGCAATAGCTCGGCGATGCTTACGTAGAACTAAAAGAAGTTTATCATTTTACGCATCCATGAGGTAGGCTAAAACTATTACTGGCAGTTTGGAATTTTTTTCTAAGAAGGCATACTTGAGATGTTCAGGAAGTTCTTTAAGTTCTAGGGTAGGGGGTTCTTCATAAGAGGTTTTAGAAATTCTTTCTTTTTCAAATACAATATCTTATTAGATCTATTTAGATGGAAAATTAAAAAGGGAGGAGCTGGTGGCCAAGGTGGCTTCTTGCAGCGATTCAATTGGAAAAGTAGAGGAGGAACAAAAATATGAAAATTCTTTTTCAAAATCAGAAAGGCGATATGAGGATTCCTCACCTAGGTGCATCAATTTTGTTGGATGAGAAGAGGTGGAACAAAAATCAGAAAATTCCTTTTCAAAATTAGAGAGGCAATAGGAGGATTCATCACTTACGACATCTACATAAAACAGGAGTCATCATTTGTTAAGGTGTTTTTCATCGAAGGGGTGATAGGGAAAGTCACTTCGTCGTCACCTACTTGAAGGAAGAGCTTACCATTTCTTACGTCAATGATGGCTCGGGAGGTGGCAAGGAAGGGTTGGCAAAGGATCAGGGGATCCTCGACATCTTCTTCGATGTCCAAAATGACGAAGTCCACCGGGAAGATGTACTTATCGACTTTTACTAAGTCATCCTCCATTATTCCTATTGGGTACTTAACAGATCCGTCGGCGAGCTGGATACTCATGTGTGTGGGGTTGAGGCTACCATTTCCTATCTTCTTAAACAATGAGAGGGTCATCAGATTAATACTCGCACCTAAGTCGGCTTATGCGTTCTTGACAAAAAGATTACCAAAAACACACAAAATTGAAAAACTACCCGGGTCACTTATTTTCTTTGGTAAGCCATTTGTCAAAATCGCAGAGCATTCGGCATTTAACGTGACATGCGACAAGTTCTCTAACTTCTTATTGTTGGTCCGGAGGTCCTTAAGGTACTTAGCGTACTTCGGTATCTGGTAGATCGCTTCGTGGAAGGGCAGATAAATGTGCATTTGCTTGAACATTTCTAAGAAGCGAGAGTACCGATCATCCTGATGTTTCTTATTAAGTTTGGAAGGGTATGACGGGGTTGGATTATTTTTAAAGATGGGTGGTGGAGTGAGATCTTTTTCTAACATAGGGAGACGGGTGATAAATTCTTCTTCAGCAAAGGGTGGAATTTTTAAAATGGGGGCGGAGCTTTGATTTTTTAAAGTGGGTGCGGAGCTTACCTTGGGATCTTCACTAACCATACCGGAAACTTGTCTCCCACTCCAATGATTGATAGCTATCTCTTTCCCTCTCGGGTTGGGCTCAGTATTGGAAGGAAGAGACTCTGTTGGTCACTAAGAAATTATTTTTTCGAGTTGTCCTACTTGATTCTCTAAACTCTTAACGCTTCTAGATAAGGTTCTTAAAGTAGCGTCATTTGTGGTTATATATTTAGAAAGTAACTCCTCCAAGCTTGGAGGTTTTTGATAGTTTTGAATAGGTGGAGGTGGTGCAGAAAAATCATTTTGTGGTGGTGGGCGCATAGCGTTCGCTTGATTACTCCACGAAAAATTCGGATGATTTCTTAAAGCAGGATTATAACTATTCGGAAAATTAAAAATGGGTGCAGGAAATTTCACAGCAGAAAAATTATGAAAAGCATTTCTAGGCATATTATTAACAAAATCTAATTGTTTGGGGGCAGGAGTTGCAGATTCCCATACCTGAGGGGCGGAGGCAGTAGTCATTTTCGTTATCTTTTTTGCTTTGAAGTTCAACTTACAAAGCTAGCAGGGAGACATTGTCCACTTCAAAGATACCTGTAGGTTTGTTTGGGTGGGACCAATGCACATTCCACTAATAAGTGTTCATGGCCATGTCCTCGAAAATATCATGAGTTCCTTCGGGGTTTTATGGTTTAATGTACCGCCAGAAGCTGCGTCTATCATTTACTTTGTATTTTGATTTAGCCCGTTATAAAACATCTGCACTTGTAACCATACAGGCAACGCGTGATGTGGGCATCATCTTAATAATTCTTTAAATCTTTCCCAAGTTTCATATAAGGTTTCAGAGTCTATTTGTCCAAAAGCAAAAATGTCGTCCCTAAGTTTTGTAGTTTTAGCTGGCGGAAAATACTTCGCCAAAAATTTTCCAGTTAGTTGATCCCAAGTTGTGATGCTATTTTTAGGTAGAGTGTTCAGCCACTGCTTAGCCTTAGTTCTAAAAGAGAAAGGAAATATTCTTAGCCTAATAGCATCATTTGTGACACCATTTATCTTGAAGGTGTCACAAATTTCAAGAAAGCTTGTTATATGTGTGTCCGGATCTTCATCTTGAAGTCCATCAAATTGCACATACTCCTGTACAATTTGAATTATGCTAGGCTTTAATTCGATGTTATTATTTGTTATAGCAGGGCCAACTATGCTAGATTATGTACCCTCGAGATTTAGTCATGCATAATAGGACATAGGCCTTTCCACGGCCTCCTCCACGTGGGGTTCTTCCATTCTTAATTTAGAAAATGACTCGGAGTCCTCAACCAGTACTTGGATAGTAGGGCCTTGAAATCGCGATCTTCTTCGAAGAGTACACTCAATTTCGTGGTCCAAGTCCAAAATAACCGATAGACTCCCGCGGTTCATGCACTAAAAGAAGAGAAGAGAGGAAAAAAGAGAAATAAATAAACTAGAAAAAGAGAACTAATAAATATATTTTTTAAAATATATTTTTTAATAGCTTAACTGCCGAACTTCCCAAGGCCTACACAATGAAGGGTTCACAGGGTACTAGACATGATAGTGCCACTTAAAGCCCTTTGACCTTATCGAGAGAATTAGGTGGCGTAGAAAAATTATGAAGTGGGATTCTATTAAGTGCGATAATAGAAAAAATTTGGATTTTAAAATTTTTTAGAAGGCGGATGAGAAATAGAAATGATAAAATTTATTGGTTCGTATTTTCGATATATCAACAAAAGTTGCTTCCCCAACAACGATGCCAAAAACATGGTGGTCGCTAAGCTTCAAAAAAAATAAAGGAACCGAACTAGCAATCCAATTAGGCAAGTATACCTATCGAACTGTAGATAGGTGACACAAGTGTCGTGTTGAAATCCTTGAATTGTTGAGTACACTTACTCACACGAAGACTATAATTTTATCGACGGAAAATCTTTAGGGATAAAGAGAAAATAATTGCAATTAAGGAAAGGAAATAAAGCTAAAGGAGAACTACTTGCACTAAAAAGAAAGAGAGCATAAAAGAAACGATTACGATAAAGGGTTGGAACGATGAAATGGAAATGCACTCGATTAAGAATCACCTCGGCTAAAGTCGATTAAAACACGATAAATAAACCTAAGCTTAAAAGGGTAAAGGTCCTTGACCGTGGAGGTTCCTAAATCTCAAACACTCTTCTCTCGAAGTAGTACCCAACTAAGTTTAGGAAGGTAAGACAGACTCTCGTCTAAATCGGAGGCCTAAAGCTCGCTTTACACGGTGAACCCCACTATTGGATTTTTCTCCATTCCGAGAGATTTTTACGTTTGCCTCTCTCGAGGGGTGGGTACAACTCTCTTTACTCTTGAATGCTCACTTCAAACTATCAGCCTCTCGGCTAGCCAAGAATGAAAGGTAAATTGGAAATTATATATCGATAATATAATTCCAAATGAGAAAAATCAAGACTAATTCGAAGGCCTAACCCTAAAAAGAAAAGGTAAATTCAAAGCATCATAACTTAATCACTCGAACCTCGGATCATCAAGATCGAGTACATGGAGGATTAGTTAATCATTGTGATGTGGAGGAGGGGGATGAGTCGTAAAGCATAATAAGAACACAAGTAAGAAAGAGCACTTTATAAAACCTAAGCTAGCATAACATTAAGCTACTAAAAGAAATGCAAGAGCTAGTACAAAAGTTTAAACTAAACTAGAATTAAGGAAAAACACAAAATGAGAAAGAGAGAGAGGGAAGAACATGAAAAAGACAAGAAACCAAAGGGGCAGCACCTCCCCCTCTCAATCCAAGCTTGCTGAAATGGAAGGTGGGGTCTGAATTTATAGGAAAAATTCTCAGGCTTGTCACGCCCTAAGTCACGCCCGGGGAGGGCATGATACGTACGGTTTTGACATCAGGCTCTGACATATGGCGGGAAGGAGGATTGCTTCTGTACGATTGCTGACACGCCCTGTATCATGCCCGTGTAGGGGGGGCGTGACACGTACATCAAGTCTAAATCATTGGTCGGAAATCCGTCAGTCTTGGAAAAGGGGGCAAACACGCCCTGGGTCACGCTTGTGACGGGGGGCGTGATAGTACTGTTGGCATGCTGAGGAGAAAATGCATTTAGTGTGGCGGCAGACATCGGGCAGAGGGCAACACGCCATGGGACACGCCCGGGGAGGGCGTGTCAGTGGGGGTGACAGCCATTTTTCCTGTTATTTTGTCTCTATCAGCAAGTTTCATCGGGATCGGGTGACACGCCCTAGGTCACGCCCAGGGAGGGCGTGATAGGGGGGCCTGACAGGTCATGTTTGGCCAAAATTCTTGAAACCTGCAAAAAGACAAGAAAATGTTAGTGGCAATAATATTTACATAAGAAAGATAAAAAGTAAGCAAATAAGGCAAGATTAGTGCCTACAAAAATAGAAAATATGATAATAGTTTAGGCTACGAAACGTATTATCGAGAAATACTACTTGATTCCTTCTTTCTTACAGAATTTTCTCATCAGAAGAGATTCAAACTCAGTGCCATGATCACTTTTGATGAATGCAATCTGAGTAGAATACTTAATCTTGATGTTCTTTAGAAAGTCTATAAGAATTTTGAAGTTATCGGACTTGTTCCTAAGAAAGAACACCCAAGTGAATCTGGAGAAAGCGTCAACAATTACTAAAGTATATGACTTTCCTCCCAAACTTTGTATTGCAATAGGTCCAAAAAAGTCCATATGTAGCAAATACAAATTTCTTGGTGAATCACTCTTGGATATGGATTTAAAACTATTTTTAGCTTGCTTACCTAACTGAGAAGCCCTACAAAGTCCTTCCTTCTTGTAAGATCCATAAGGTAGTCCTCTGACAAGGTTGTCCATAGAAAATTTTGTAATATTTCTAAGGTTTACATGCCCTAATCTTTTATGCCAAAGTTCATTTGATTTAATTATCTAATTAAACAAACATATTTCAGTTCTAGCGGAATTAAAGTTGAATAAATATATATTACCCGGTCTAACCCCAGATAAACCAATTTTGTTATAATTAGATGTGATAAAGCATAAAGAATTTTTAAATGATGCCTGATAACATTCATCACATAGTTTACTAATGTTGATGAGGTTATGCTTAAGACATCTCACATAATCTACCTTTCTGAAGGTAACTACCCCAACTTTGACATTGTCATAGCCCTCTGTCTGGCCACAGTTGGAGTCTCCAAATATGACTTTTGGTCCATGCTTTTCTTTGAAGTCTCTTAGATTATCTTTTCTTCCTGTCATGTGTTTATAGCACCAACTATCTAAATACCATTATTCCTCTGTGGTAGGATAGTCCTTTTCTTGTATTAAAAATAAGTTAGGTGTTCATGACCCAGATAACCTTGGGTCCTAGTTTTCTATCATAATAAGTAGAAATATAAGAATATTCAGGTTGATTCTTATATCCAAGTGGATGATATCGCCTAGGAGGAATGATCCACTCAGTAAAAGGATTTATCTATTTTTTAGTTTCATTATTCAATTGAAATGAAGTAAATTTTTTGTTTGAAAAGTTTGAGTTCTACGAATTATTCTGATTTAGTCGAGCCACGTTCGACGAATAAAAGTGATTTCATCGACCACCAAATACTGAATAATTATTCTCATTCCCTGTGTTCAGCGTTCGTCTATCTCTGTTCGACGAATAACTTTGATTTTATCGAGCTCGGTTCGATGAATTTTGCTGGACATTTTTATTATGTCTTAGAATAGATTTTGATTTATTTTCCAGTACATTATATGAAAAAACTTCTGTGTCTTTATCTATAATTGCTAATATTTCTTTTTCTCTAGCAGATATAAATTTTACAGGAGTAGTTAAAAATATCTTTCTTAAGAATTTGAGGTTGGCTGGATGAAGCTCCCAAGCCTAGTCTGTCATTTAATCTGACATTGATTGTACTTGTAATATTCATCAGTCGGATACTTCTTCCATTAAGAGATTCTTCAAACCTCTTAGCCTCAGAAGATTTGTTTTCCAAAGAAACTATTTGTTCCTTAGAAATTTTCAAATCTTCTTTAAGTTTAATATTCTCTAAAGATAGATTGTTCAATTCTATTAATTTTTCTCTGAGAAGTTTTATTTCCATCTCAGATTTTATCAAATCTTTAAAAAGTAATTTAAAATCTACTTTGAATTAATCTGATGTAAAATCAAAGGTTAAAGTTACCTGGTCTTCTTAAGAATCAGATTCAGAATCAGAATTGCTGTTTGATGCATTGATTGCAATCATACAGACTTCTTTAGCATTTGATTCTTCTTTATCTTCACCTGAACTAGATGAAGATTTAGTGTCTGACTCACTCCATGTTTTAGCAACAAAGCCTCTCTCCTTCTGTTTGTGTTTACTAGAAGAGGGTTTATTTGAATGCTTCTTAAAGTCTTTCTCCTTCTTCTTATCTTTCTGCTGATTTTCAGGACATTTTGGAAGAATGTGTCTTGATTTCCTACAACAATTGCAAACAATTTCCTTAGTAGGTGTTTTGTCATACCTTGGTTTTTCTTTGTTTCTCAAAAATCTTCTCCTGATGTTTTTCTTGGACATTTTGTAAAATGTTTTAGCCAACAGACACAAGAGTTCTTCATTTTTTGGAAGTTGTTCTTCTTCTTCAGTTGCTTGGAAAGCAATACTTTTTTCCTTCTTCACTGAGGATAAAGTCATTTGATGAGCTTCTCTTATTTTGATGAGCTGCTCATATGATTTGAGCTTGCCCAAAAAAGTTTCTGTTATATTTTCATTCACACTTCTGGCTTCTCTAATTGGAGAAATTCTTGAATCCCATATGCTTGGAAAACAAATGAGAATTTTGTCATTTACTTCTATTAATGTAACGCCTTTCTCCAAAGTTTTTAGTTCATTGATTATAAGACTGGGTCTTGTATACATATCAACAACCGATTCAGTTTCTCTCTTTTTTAAATTCTCATATTGAGAAATAAGGTGGGATCTTCTATCTTTTCTTTCATCTGCTGATCCAGCTACCATTATAGTGAGGGAGTCCCAAGTATCTTTTGCTGAGGTGCATTCAACAACCTTCTGGAAAATATTATTAGACATTGTTTTGAGTAGCATATTCATAGCCTTTGCATCTGCAGTTCTTAGTTTTTTCTGAGCTTTTGTCTATTTTAGAGGTGGTGTAGCATTGGTGCTTGTTGGTTCCAGTGATAGAGATGGACCTGTCAAAATTGAATTGTAGATATCCTCATCAATAGAATTCATATATAACCTAATCCTTGCATGCCAAAGTGCAAACTTATTAAGATTGCAAATAGGAGGTCTAGTGCTTGAATATTCCTTATTTTGTGCCATGATAAATTTATCAGTGATCTAAAAAACAAACTTCTAGGTAAAATAAGATATATAAGATCTGTTAGTTCAGGTGTTAGCTTGTAAAACCAAACCTCCACTGATACCAATTGAAAGTGGAGGGGATAGATCTAACTTTACTCTAGAGGGGGGGGGGTGAATAGAGTATTTTAAAAAATTCAATTTATTTTTTGTAGCAGTTTTAAAAATTAGTGATATATATAGATAAAATACACAACACACAAATAAAAAGAAGAAATCACAGACGACAGGTGGATTTTAGAGTAGTTCGCCAATAAATCTAGGTACGTCTACTCTTCTACCACCCTGGTAGGAATAAACTACAGGTTTTTGATGAGGTGCCCTATCACCAGAAGGTATATTTTCAAAGGGAAATCTAGCAACCTTTTGGGCTTTTGAATAGGTACCCAAAAACCAAACTTAAGTCTTTTGATCAAGTGACTTATGAACCAAGTGTTAACTTTTGAAGGAAGTTAGAATGCTATACACTATTTAAGAATAAACTAAAAGAGTTAAATGTTGTCCTCTCTGTCAAGTATCTCTGAGAAGACTTAGCGGATGATGTTGTAGAAAGCTCTCCCTGATTTGAATAGAGATTGTGATCAAGAGAGGAGTCTTTTTATTCAGCATATAGGCCTTCTTGTATGCTTTTACTCTCTAGTAGATATTTCAGATAGATATGTATCAGGATGTCTCTCAGATTGAATATGTGTCTATAGAAGAGTCTGAAGCAGAATATATGTATCAATATCTCTATATCTATCTGTATATGTATATCTCTATCTATCTCTGGTGAAGAAACAATCTTATATAAAATGATCGATTCTTGAAATGTCTGAAGCATCCTTTGATAATTTGTAACTTCCTTGGAATTAATTTGATTTAAAACTCTGTGATAAATCTATATTTAATGCTACCTTAAATGTATATATTCGTTAGAATATTTAGCATTAAATATCAGAGTTTCAGTTATCACGCTTTTGTAAATATTCCTTCTATATATAGAAACAGTCTGATCGTCAAACTTAGCAAGGATTTCTTCAAACTGAGCTTGGATTTCGTCGAGCGTAGATTTTATGATCTGAGCTTTTACTTTCATTGAGCTGAGCTATGTGAAAATGTTTAAGTTGTCAACCTAAATCACCTAGAGGGGGAGGTGTGAACAAGTGAGTTCTGCGTCTTTTTGCGGAATAAAAATTTGTAAGAGCGATGCATAGAAAGTAAACAAGCATTAACAGACGACACCAAAAATTATAGTGGTTACCCAACCATGGGTACATCCACTGTCCACCACACCGATCTACCAACGCACTAGACTCGGCTACTCCACTATTCTCTCAGATTGAAAAAAATCCCACAACTCGGAGCAAAAAACACTCCTACAACAAATCAGAGAATATCTCCTACAACTCGGAGTAAAACTCCTACAAAACTTGGAGAATAACACCTACAACAATATAATGAATTTACAATCAGAAAAACTATCTTATCTTCACAGATCTGAATGAACTCGGCTTCTTCCTTCTTAAAAAATTGAACAGCCCTTATCAGAAAAGTTGAGGAATAAATATGAGGAACCTTGGATCTCAGGACTTTAGAATCAGCACGATCAAGGAATAGATCTAGAGATGTCGAAAATCTTGATCTGTTGAAACATCTTGTTTTGAATCTCTAGATCGAGAGAGAAGATCGACGAAGAAGAAAGAGCAGCGGCAGCAGTGCTTCTCGATTTGGAAATTTAAGAAAGATTCAGAAACATAGAAATTCTTCTTATTAGGGTTAGTCGATTTTGATAAGACCTTTTATAAGACTTGCCTAACGGTCATAATAACATTAAATGCATGCCACGTGGACCAATCAAGTGCTAATCATATTTGAAATTACTTCTATCGGGACTTTAAAAAAATTCAGAAATCGGTACTGCATTTCTCGAGAGAGTCAATTGAACTAGAGAAGATGTTTTCTATTTCTCGAGAAGAATTATGAAGATCTCGAGAAAAGTACTTAGGAAAAATATAGAGGTTAAATCCAGCTATCTCGAGAATGAGAATAAGAACTCGATAAGAATAATTTTTTGTTCTCGAGAACAAGTATTCTGGTACTGGAGAACAAGGAAGTATCTTGAGAAATGATTTCTGACTCTCGAGAAGAGAATTCAAGGACTCGAGAAAAGGTTTCTTGTTCTCGAGAACTATACATGGCCTTCTCTAGAAAAAGCCTTTGCCTTCTCGAGAAAAATGCTTAGAAAAAGTTTTAACTTGAATTAAAGTAACTCGAGAAGAAGAGTTATGATATACTTGAGTACACATGGCTTTCTCGAGAACTGCACTAGGCTTTCTCGAGAACTGCTTCTACTACTCGAATACATGACAGATCTCACTCGAGTACAAAATGTCATACTCGAGAAAAATACTTGGAAATTTTTTGTGAGTCTGAAAATTTATTTTCTTCAAGAAATACAGCAACCAACTTTTCTCCCATGGCTTTATTGCTGAAAAAGAAGTGTCCCAATAGAGAGGCTAGACATGTGTCAACACCATAGATCACACAATGAGGGATTACATTGTATGGTCTTGTGTTTGGTGAATTATTGTAGACTGACATTGGTCTAAACTTGGCAATTATATCTTGCAAACAATCAACTAGAAAAGACATCAAATAAAAAATTTATTCATCTTAGTTCAAGGGTGACATCATACAAATCTGGGTTATTATGTATGCAATACCCAACAATATTCCCCTATTTGTAGAAGTCAGAACCCTCTACACTAAGGTGAATTTTATCAACATGAACAACTAAGTAACTAGCAAGCAATATAATAATGTGAAATGCTAAATAATAAAAGATATAAATCATCAAAATTTAAAGATGAGTATATAAAGATTTTGTCCAAGAAAAAGTCCATTCCACTGAATTTCCCATAGGTAAAACTTTTAGTCATCTTCTATCCATTCTTTTTCTGTTGTTGTTGCTGCTTCTGAAGTTTGTCCTATTGTCTTTGTAAATACATGTATGGCTTTGGAAACTATTTGTCTAGTCTTGGAGGAGTAGTTGGATCATTTCGACTATACTTTCTATCATGCAGTCTTCTGAGAGTAATTGACTTTTCATATTGCATCCATTCATTTTATGACTAGTAGTCATCCTTGTTTTCACTGAATTCCACAACAAGTATCAAAGTATGAAGAATGATGAATTTTTAATGTTGGGCTCCATACTTCAGCAAACTCTCTTTTGACATGCTCTGGCATAAGAGTGGACCTACTAGCAGAGGCACTATCACCATACTTTCTTCTTTTAGATTTTTGTATCTCAGGAAGTACTTGAGAGGGCACATTAGCCTGTTCAGGATCCCATGCTTGTTCATAAATCTCAGGAGGAGGTGGATCTTCAAAATATTCATGCCCTAGAGAGATAGTAGGCCTATTTACATCCAGACATGCAGGAGGGGGTGTAGAAGGGTCAATAGATAGGTTAGTGAAAAGCTAATTGTGCATCCATATTCCAGTGTCATATGTGTAAAGCTTTGTGCTCTTAACTTCCATTAGCACTGATGATTTAATTTCTTTCATTTGAGCATCCCATTATTCTTTGATTGTTTGTACTTTCTTCTCTAGCTGTTCTTTAACTAAATCCTCCCCCTTTCTAACTTCTACAGAGAGGGCGCTGATTACTTCTTCTTTGAACTGCCCAACTTCTTCACAAGTCTTGAAGTTATGTTCTTGAACTTTCTTTTCTAATTGTATCTGATTATTAGCAAGAGTGAAAGATTGGTCCATTACCATACCAATGCTGGTATGGTGTGATCTATAGCTTTCCCTCCAAATTGTAAAAGTCTTTTTAATTCATCAGTGTTATTTTAGATTTCAGCAAATCCTCGGCTTTTCTATTTCTCTAAGGCAGTTACCCTATCAGTTACAGCTTCAATAGAAGAATCAAATTATATCCTCTGCTCAGCCATCATGGCTTCAATCTTTCTCAAGATAATGTTTTCAGAGATGACTTCAATTTGAAGAGGTGCAATAGGTAGAATTGGAGCATTCTAGGGGGCAATTTCTTCAATGAGGAAGGTGGAGGTAGAAGTTTGTTTTCTTCTGACTAGACTGTCTTCATCTTCAGCATCTTTGAATAATATGGTGGGAATATTGAAATGGGGACATGGAAGAGGAGGTTCAACAGCTTTTGGATGTATTTCCTCTTCACAATCAGAAAGAAGAACTGTATTTTCATCTTTATCCCCCTGATAAGGAGACATGGGCTTTGGAGATGGTTTAGGAGAATGTTCTGGATGGGTTGTTTCTGGTTGATGTTCTTGATGGGATGTTTCTGGTTAATGTTCTGGATGGGATGGATTAGGAGACTTTGATTGTAGAGAAGTATGATCTTCAGGTACAGTGAATAGAGGCTCTTTAGAAGAGAGTTCCTCTATCATCTTGTTGATATCATCATCTATAGACAAAATCTGTTTAGTTACCTGATCATCAGTCATGGTTTCTGCATCAGGTAGATATGTAGTAAAGAATTCTTAATTTTCTGCTTAGAGAGAGGTGGTCTGGGCAGTAACTGATGGAGTTGAACTATCTTCTAAAATAGTATTTGCAGTAGCAGGAGAAGAGGTAGAAGTAACCTCATATACAACAATAGCAGGTGAAGTGACTTGGGTTGGAATATTTGTAGAAGCTGGGGCAGGAGTTGGAGGTTGAGAGGGCTTTACTTCAACAGGCGGAGCATGCTCCCCCTCAATAACTGGATTAGTTATTTGATGAGAAGGAGGAGATGGAGTCCTGACTGCATCTTCTTATGTTCTTGGTGCTTTGTCAGATTTCTAAATCTTAATCTCCCATCTTTGGATGGAGGAGATGGAGACTTTCTTCACGTGGTGAATGGCCATACCCTTATTCATAAGGAAGACATCTGGCATCATCTGTTTTAGGTAGAGATATAGGATTCTACCATAGTTAGGGCTCATGATATTTTCCTTAATCTTATCAAAAATATTCTTGCCCCATTGATATTTCTTTCTGCTGATAATAGTAGTCATAATATCAAAGAGGTCTGGGGTGATGTAGCTGATATAATTGGTCCTGCAGAGGAGGACTTTGCCAAGAATGTTTGAAAGCAATTTACTTTTTGCATTCATATGTTGTCTGCGACCTATGTGATTTGACTAGGGAAGGCCACAAACACTGTAAGCCCTTTCATAATCAGTCTCTTATAGGTCATCTTCTTTGTCGATCACTGGTAGCCACTAGAATTGTGAAACAGAGTTAGAAGTCATCTTTATTTTGAAGTCACGAGCCTTAGATTTAATCCCTTTCCCATTTCGCTTGATCTTGCCGTATTAATAGCATCTCAATAATTGGTATAGAACATGAAGTTTCCTTTGGGTCTATATAAAGTATCCCTGGTAGAAATTGCATATAGAGTTTCGAATCATAGTAAAGACATAGACATGCTATGTGGAGCAAATTTAGACTACTTGGTCTGAAATGGTGCTGATTGATTTGAATGCCGGAGAAGACTCCGGGATTTAGTGTGTAGTTTTACATTGTTTTGGGGTGTGCAGCTTGTTGTAGTTAGTATTGGAGGTGTTCTTTAGGAAACAACAATGTTTGCAATGGAAAAAAATTCCATTACTATCTCCCGCGATAGTGATATTGCTTATGAGAGCACTACAGGCAAAGACCAGTGAGCAGATACTTGTGTTGGGTGTGAACCCAAGCCTTAGATATATTTTTCATTCTATCGATGTTACCCCGCGATAGTGGTTACTACAGGCGATATCTCCTAGTGAGCTAATTTGTGATTGCGATTCCAGGTCCTTGAGATAAGGTGGGTGACATATTAAGCTGTGAGGCCTGTAATACACAGGTTGGTGGCCATGAATGCTGACAATATTTTATAACGTTAGTTATCTTGTGTTTGAGTCCTACATCATGCTGTGTGATCTCGATGTGGTTGTGGCCTGCATCGTACTGTGCGATCTCGATGTGGTTTTGGCCTACATCATGTGATATGATCGTGATGTGGTTATTATGGGATGTGGAAAAGTTGAGCTCACATCATGCTGTGTGACTGTAATATTGTGAGCACGAGCAAAAGGTTTTCCAAACCCATCCCGAATCGGTAGGTGGAATGTCAGTATATTAAAAATGTGCCCTGAGTGCACAGGACGTGTGGTTATGCATGCTGACGCCTGTGATGGTTTTGAATATATATATATTGTAACATCTCATTTCCAAGTAGACCCCTAAGATGGTTTTGTCATGACTAGGTCATGATAAAACCCTAAGAAACTCAAAGAGACCATGTGAACTTAGGCATGAAGGTGAAGATCACCATGATCTGCAAATAACACTTTCCAATTACCTTACCTGGGTTTGATTTTAGGGCCTAACCTTGACTCTTTGACCCCACCATAACATCCGTAGCCCTTTAAGAGGTTCATTGGGTCCCAATGGACCCATTGGGGTCAACCAAAGTGGTCAAGTTGGCCAAATTCAACCATAGCCCCAAAGCGGTCAAAGTACCCTAATTTAGGGTCAAGTGACCACCAAGGTGTCGAAATAACCCTTTACAAGTCTCCCTAGAACTTAGGGGAGGTCAAAGGGTCACCAAAGACCCATTAGGGTCAAACCAAAAGGCCAATTTAACCAAAGTGAACTCAAGCTTAAGTTAGGTCAAATTTCCCTAATTTGAACTAACCATTCGCAATCCACTTGGGCTAAGCCCAATTTAGGTGGCCCACTAGGATCATGAGCTTTATAATGACATGCCTAGCCAATTATTTTTTGGAAATAGTGACTAGGAGAGAGAAAGCTCCATTTTATCTTGTTGGGTATTGTATCCACAATGTACCTTGATTTGAAGAAGCCCCTGGACAAGTTAAGGTGAATCGACATTGTATTTGATCATTTGTTTTCAAGTTGTGCTTGCAGTTATTCCACGCTAAGTACACACCAATGTCAGGGTGCAGTGGGTCAATATACACGGGTCTGCGCAACGTAATCCCTCATTGAGCAGATCAGTTTGTTGGCCTACGTGTACTCTCTCTATTAGAGTGTACTTACTTTCAAGTACAGGACTGAGAAAGATCAAGAGCAGACAAGGAGCAAGGATGGGCCAAAGAGCAGCTCTCGGGTGGAAAGACAAAAATCATCTACGTAGAAATCGTCATGAATCACTAAGTGATTCTCGCCGAATCGTCGAGAATCACTCGCTAATTCTTGCCGATTGCAGCCGGCTGTCTCTACGCCGTCTTGATTTCTGCTTAAGGCAGAATCGTCGAGAATCACTAGTTGATTCTCGCCGAATCGACGAGAATGACTTTGCATTCTCGCCGATCCGTCGAGAGTGAATATTGATTCTTGCTGATTCTCTCCGGTTGGCTATATCTTCAGCCAGAATTCTGCCAAGTAGAATTCGGCGAGAATCATAAGTGATTCTCGCCGATCCGTCGAGAATCACCTATGATTCTCGCCGAATTTGCCTTAGGCGAAATTCTTGTGTTCGCTGGACCGGACCAAGTTCCAGGCGCTGTTTTGAAACCGGAGCTAGGGTTTCTTTTGGTGGGGCCCACAATGGTCATATTGTATGACCTACTATATAAATACATCTGTATTTTGAACAGTGAGAGTACGAACATACAAGAAAGAATACCGAGCCGCCGACGTAACCTAAATCGCGGATTTCTCTTCCGCCGATCGTAGATACCTCCTGATCTCCCGGCGACAGAAGCTCAGCCAAGCAATGCGTCTCACGTGTCTATCCAGAGATCTTTTGTCTCTTAGTTCGTTGATCGGGAATACCTTCCCTTTCCAAATCGATCGAGACGATCAATCCTAGTGTGAACGTTAGTAGACATTGCTAGCTTAGTTACGAAGGTTGGATCTCTACAGCTCAGCTGCCGCACTTCTTGCCGCTGCCGATCCCGAACGCCAAGCCGCCACTCTTCTTGCTGCCGCCAGTTTCGTGGAGATTCATTCTAAATGAGAGCTAGGTCGTTGACTCTTCGTCTTCGTCAAGAACGCGTCATCGAACGAAGAGGGACACCGAGCACTCCATAAGAAGTTTGTACTGTTTATACATTCCATTTTATTTTTGTTATAAAGGAACGTAGGTTCCTCGTTGTAAGGGTTGGGTGCAACCCGTGGTGGAGGAGTGGTGACTCCTTCGTTTGGAAGGGTTCCTTCCGTTAGTGTGAGGATTGGATTTCAATCCGGTTGGTGAAGAGACCGAGTCATCCCTTGTTTTGAGATAGGTCGAAGGGGGAAAGTGGACGTACCCAAATCGGGGAACCACTATAACTGCTAGTGTCTGTTTGTGTTGTGTTGTTCTGTTTACTTGTGCAGGTAGAATTTTAATTCTGCAAAAACGCTGCAAGACACCTATTCCCCCCCCCCCATAGGTGAAGGTAGTTGGCACTAGGTGGACTTTCAAGTGGTATCAGAGGGAGGTTACTCATCAAAGGGGTTAACACCTCGAGTAAGTTCCTGCCACTAGTGTCAAGAAGAAGGTAGATATCTACTATAAATGGACTCAAGTACTCAGGCAAGATCCAAGTGTACACCAGGCTAAACTTTCCTATCTGGAAGGAAAGGATTAGATTTTACATGGAAGCTGTCGACCCTCAACTCTTCATGGTCGTGGAGGAGGGACCTTATATTCTAACTAAGGCCTCCACCATTGATCCTACCAAAAAGATGCCAAAGAAGCTTTCTAAAATGGACAAGGACGAGATGGTACTGGTCGGACTTGACAAGAAGGCACAGAACATACTAATCAGCGCAGTCGATGACTCCGTGATGTAGAACTTCTGCAACTACAGGACAGCCAAGGATATCTGGCACAGCTTGATTATCCTGATGGAGGGCACAGATGAAGTGAGGGATGATCGGAGATCCCTCCTGAATCAGAAATATGAGGCCTTCAGGCAGGGGCCCAAGGAAGAGATCGGAGTTACCTTCGAGAACTTCCTCAAGATCGTCAATGCTCTCAAGGGATATGGAAGAGTGTTCACTAATGATGAACTTAATGATAAATTCCTTAGGTCCCTTACTAAGGAATGGGACACGAAGATCTGCGCCATCCGAGAGTTTGGCAGATTAGCTAAAACTGATCCACAGATACTCTTTGGGAAGCTCATGTCCTATGAACTCCAGTTGAACACGAGGAAAGCTGAAGAAGAAGCAGAGAAGGCCGTAGCCAAGGAAAAGACTGTGGCCCTAAAATCCATTCACTCCAGGAAGGGTAAGGGTGCGGCTTCATCCCGTGCGGGGAAAAAGTATGAGGAGGAAGACTCCGAGCCATGCTCCACTGGCACAGAGTTATCTGAAGAAGACTTCTCCCTCATCACCCGAGAATTCAAGAAGTTCCTCAAGATGAGGAATCAAAGAAAGAGAGACGGCTCCTCCTCCAGAAATCAGAAGAAGAATTATTCTTCTAACAGGTATGAATCAAAACCGAACAAACATCGTAATACTGACATCATTTGTTTTGGATGCAATAAGTCAGGACACGTCGTGGCTGACTGCCATCAAGGCAAGAGAGAGAAGGGGAAGGGAGAAGAGCACAGGGCCTCTAGAGATAAAAAGAAGGAGAGGAGCTACATCGCCAAAAAGTCAAAGACACTGAGTGAGTCTGATTCCTCAGACTCCAGTGATGATGAGGAAGCCTACTTTGTGCTGGTGGGTCGCTCTGACTCGAAAGGAGAATTCCCCCCCCATTCAATAGGAAGGTAAAAGCTCGTACCCCCCTCTCTGACTCTAACTATGAGTCTCCTGATGATTATCTCAAGGACAGCCCATCTGCCCGAGAAGCTGAGCTCCTCGAAAAGTATGAGCTTTTGCTCAACACCTTCGAGGAATGCCGCAAGAGATTGAGGGATCAGAAAAAAGAAGTCAAATTCCTTAAGGTCGAGGGTGTCTCCCTAAGGGAAGAGATCACTAGCTTGATTTCTCTCCGATAGGAGCACCTGGACCTGATCTCTAAGCACTCAGAGTCTCTAAGTCTCCTTGACCTTAAACAGGAAGAAATCAATAAGTTGGAAGAACAACTTACGGCAGAAAAGAAGATTGTCCAAAGCATCTCTATGTTAAAGACTGTTCTTCCACTGGTTGATACCTTCTCTGCTCAGGCTAAGGGGGCTGGCTTGGGGCATGTGGGTGTGCCTGGTAAATCATCCAGGAGAAAACAAAAGCAGAGGAGAAATAAGGTTGCTAACAAGGCCTATACTGCAGAAAAGGGAAAGACCCCACTCAACCCTGTTGTATTCAGGAAGCCTGGCTATCCCTGTAATGAACAGGACTTTGAGTCAACTTATGACCACTTCTTCCGGCCCTCGGTTGAAATGCCTAAGAGCCGGTATGAGGGGTGGGTCTTCCCCCGCAACTTTGGCGAGAGTGTCTTCAAGGCACCTTATGAGGAAGTTCAAATGGAGGATTATGGCCACTTCTCTAGCGGCCATAATAGGAAGCAGGCACCCAAGGCCAAGCCTGTTACACTGAGAAACCAGGAGGTGAAGAAATCATACGAATGTTGTCATCATGATGCCTCCACATCTAGGTCCGAGGCCTCGGCTGAACCTCCCGTTCCAAGGGTGAAGCAGGTGCCTAGGAGAAAGTATAACAGATTTGACTGCTGGTGCTGTTGCAAAGTTGGTCACTTTGCCTTGGATTGCTGGTTTAATCCGAGGAATAATGAGACTCCTCATGTTGGAAATGCGAGGCAGACCACTCGTAGGGCTAACCATCCGAGGGGGAGTATGCTAACGAGGAATCTAGGACCCAAGTTCTATTGGGTTCCTAAGGGAAATTAATTCTGTTTTGCAGGAATGTCCAAAGGCCACCAAAACTCCCATATGGTACTTGGACAGTGGATGCTCCCGGCATATGACAGGGACAAGAAGCCTGATGCGTGATTACTCTCCAGTCGAGAATGGACCCAAAGTCATCTTTGGGGGATCAGATCGAGGATTCACCAGGGGTTACGGTATGATTTCCAACGGTTTAATTTCTATCACCAACGTGGCTTACGTTGAAGGGTTAAATCATAACCAGATCAGTGTAAGTCAGTTATGTGATAAAGGTTATGACGTTAAGTTCTGTAAGGATAAATGCCTGATAATATCGTGTGCCTCTTCGGAGACGGTATTAATAGGCATTAGGAGATGAAATATCTTCTTCTTAGATTTTCTTAGTTTAGATTCATCTACCCCCGTATGCCTAGTAGCAACAAGCAGTGTATCTCTTTGTGAACAATGGCACAAGAGATTTGCACATATTAATTTCAAGACAATTAGTATGTTGTTTTCTAAAAACTTAGTAAGGGATGCTCCCATCATTAAGTGCATCAAAGATAGCCCCTGTCCTGCATGCCAGAAGGGCAAACAGACTTGGGCTACCTTTAAGGGCATTGTTGACAAAGACTCCTCCAGATGTCTTTATCTTCTGCATATGGACTTGTTTGGTCCAATGCAAGTTCATAATATGGGAGGCAAGTCTTATACGCTAGTGATTGTTGATGATCACTCTCGGTTTACTTGGGTGTTCTTCTTAAAACGCAAGTCAGATACGTTTGACATCTTCACCAGTTTTATCAGGCAAATTCAGAACGAACTTAGCTGCTCGGTGGTCAAAATCAGAAGTGACCATGGAACAGAGTTTGAGTCTGGTGCTATGACAGTGTTCTGTGAAGAACTTGGTATCTTTCATGAGTTTTCCTCCCCACGCACTCCTCAACAGAATGGAGTTGTGGAGAGGAGAAATAGAACCCTCATTGAAGCCTGCACGACAATGTTGAATGACGCTTCTCTCCCAGAATATTTCTGGGTAGAGGCTCTCAATACGGCGTGTCATGTACAAAAGCGGGCCTTGATCAACAAGAATCATCATAAGACGCCTTATGAGCTACAGAAAGGCAGGAAGCCAACCATGTCCTATTTTAGGATCTTTGGGTGCAGATGTTATGTACTGAATAACGGGAAGTACCCGCATACTAAGTTTGGTAAAAAATGCTTCGAAGGCATATTTAATGGCTATAGTAGCCATAGTCGGGCTTATAGGGTTTTCAATAAGAAAACCCTAGTGGTAGAGGAATCAATTAATGTTGTATTTGATGAAGGAAGCTTGCTTAATAGCAATTCTTCCAGCGGTAGTCTTGAAGATGCAGGTGCAAGACTTGAACAGCTGAGTCTCGATGAGACTGCTAAAGATGTAACTCCCAAGTATGTCAAGGTTTCTACCTCAATGTCAACTGGAGAAGTATAAGATCAGAATGGAGCAAACCTCTTAGAAGAAGGAGAAGCTCAAGAAGATGTCAGAGCTCCTGATGTATAACTCCTAGAGCTCCGACACATGAGGGATCATCCTAGAGATCAAATCATCGGATATCCCTGTGATGGCGTTAGAACTCGCCGAGGTATAATTAACGAGATTCTGCATTTTAGCTTTCTGTCACAGGTTGAGCCAAAGAAGTTTGACGAAGAGAACAAGGATGCAGCATGGATATTGGCCATGCAAGATGAACTACATTAATTTGAAAGATGCAACGTCTGGACGCTGGTTCCCAGACCAAAGGGGCAGAAAGTGATCGGCACCAAGTGGATCTTCAGAAACAAACTGGATGAACATGGTGTCATCATAAAGAACAAGGCCAGGCTGGTGGCTCAAGGTTATAGACAGGAGGAGGGGATTGACTTTGACCAGACCTTTGCACCAGTGGCAAGGCTCGAGGCGATCAGATTGTTCCTGGCGTATGCTTCGCACAAAGGATTCACTGTCTATCGATGGACGGGAAATCTGCATTCTTAAATTGCAACCTGAAAGAGGAAGTATACGTCGCACAACCCCCAGGTTTTGTTAATCATACTTATCCCAATCATGTATATTTTCTTAATAAGGCTTTATATGTCTTAAAACAAGCTCCTCGAGCATGGTATGAGACTTTGTCTAGTTTTCTTCTTGAGAACAAGTTCTCTAGAGGAAAAATAGATAAGACATTGTTTCTTAGGGAAGTCAAAGGCAAGATCTTGCTGGTGCAAATCTATGTTGATGACATTATATTCGGCTCAACGAATAACAATCTTTGCAAAAAGTTTTCTAAACATATGCAAGGAAAGTTTGAAATGAGCAGTATGGGAGAGCTAAAGTATTTCTTGGGACTTCAAGTGAAACAGTCTGAGGATGGAATTTTCATTTCTCAGACGAAGTTCACAAATGAACTCCTCAAGAAATTCCGAATGGAGAATGCAACCTCTATGAGTACTCCAATGGGATCCACCATGTCTCTAGAGAAGGATGAGAAAGGGAAGCTTTTGATGAAACCAAATACAGAAGCATTATTGGATCCCTGCTCTACCTTACTGCAAGTAAACTAGACATTATGTTCTCTATATGCATTTGTGCCAGATATCTGGTGAACACTAAGGAATCTCACTATGTCACTGCAAAGCGAATTCTTAGATACCTTAAGGGTACACCTAATCTTGGCTTGTGGTACCCTAGAAACAATGATGTCGAGCTAATAGGCTTTTTAGATGCTGATTTTGCAGGAAGCAGGGATGATCGGAAAAGCACTTCCGAGACGTGTCAATTCCTCGGAAGAAGGCTTATATCATGGAATAGTAAGAAGCAAAATTGTGTTGCAACCTCCACAGCTGAATCTGAGTATATCTCAGCATGCAACTGTTGCGCACAACTACTATGGATTAGAAACTAGTTAGCAGACTATGACCTTCAGTTCAAGGAAGTACCAATGTACTGCGACTCCTCCAATGCAATTGCCATTGCGAATAATCCGGTATCGCACAGCAGGACGAAGCATATTGAAGTGCGCTACCACTTCATTAGGGAGCACGTGGAAAACAAGGACATCTCTCTCTGCTATGTCCCCACGAATAAGAAGATTGTAGATATTTTCACAAAGCCCCTAGATGAGGCCAAGTTCAGTCTCTTCAAAACTGAACTGGGGATGCAAAACTATGAGGAATGAAGACTACAGAAGCTCTAGGCTCGTGCATCTAGGGGGAGCATCCGCAAGAAACTCAAGTGTAAGCCCATGTTGAAGTTGAGACCGGGCGGTCTGTCGGTCTGGCTTGGCGGGTTATTGACCGGGCGGTCTGGCGGTTTGCCTCCAGCGGGTTGGTTGATGCGTTGAGGACTGAGGTCCAAGCGGTCTAGCGGTCTGTTACTGGCGACTAGGAGACCGGGCGGTCTAACGGTCTCACTTGGCGGCTTGTCTCTCTCTCTGGCAGTGGCCGAGCGGTTAGCCCTTCTGTCTAACCGCGCGGCTTGTTCCGGTCTGTTGTTCTAGCCGCCCAGATTCTTATGTATAGTTTTAGTCCCACATCTCTTATTTGTATTCTCTCTTCTCTCCTCCATTCTATATAAGGGAGGCCATACCTTTGTAATAGATACCTTTTTCTGATAATAAAATTTCAGTTATACCATTTCCGGCTTATTTTAGTTCGCTTCTCACATGGTATCAGAGGAATCGATCCTTTCCTCCTGATTCTGTACTTCTCTCTGTCCGCGCGGCTTGCTTCTCCGGCTTGCACCCTGTCCGCGCGGTCTCCTTGTCGTTGCCCTCTGTGTGCGCGACCTGTTGCCTTGTTCACTGCGATCTGTCGCCTTGTTCGCCGCGACCTATCGCCGTGTGCCTTGCCTCCTCCTGTTTGCTCTTGCTCTGGTCGCCGCGACCTGTTGCCTAGTTCGCCGCGACCTATTGCCGTGTGCCTTGCCCTCTCTTGTGCTTCTGTTCGAGCGGACTGTCTGCTTGCCGCTCGACTTCTTCCCCTTTGCTTGTTACTGCGGCTTGGTCGTGGTCTCTCTGGCCGCTGGTGTCTGACATCCTGACCGCTGCAGTTCCTCTTCTGCCTATCCGCGCGGCCTGTTTTCTAACCGCGCGGCTTCCTGTTGTTTGCTCTTATGGCTCTTTCTGATGCTTCTACTGCCACCACTCCTGCCGCCACCCCTGTAGCCAATCCGGCTCCTACTCCTACTCCTTCCGGGAACCTTGACACTGTTTCCAAGCTTGTCGGCTCCAACTACCCGGATTGGAGCGTCTCTTTCACCTTTCTCCTTCGCTCGCAACGCAAACGCCACCATCTCGTTGATGACCCTCCTCCTACCACTTCCCCTCTCTTTGATGACTGGGATGCGAGTGACGCTCTTGTGCGTACTTGGCTCGCTAACAGTCTATCCGATGAATGCCTTCCCGTCATCCGTCATGATGAGACGGTGAAGGCCGCTTGGCTTCATCTTGCTGCTTTGTATTCCAAAGGGGCTCAGACGTCCCGCATCTATACGTTGTATGCGGACCTCTTTGCCCGGCCTACCTTGTCTCCTGCTGCTGCCTACCAACAAGTTCAAGCTCTTGGGGCTGAGATTCTTCAGAATCGCCCCTTTTCTGCGGATCTGGCTCAACAACACAAGCACTTCCAGGAGCTTCTGGTTGTGTGTTATCTGCTCCGTCTTCCTGACACTTATGACATGATCCGCCAACAAATTCTGGGTGAGGCGGAATCTCCTACCTTAGATGCCACCGCTGCTCGCATCGCCGCTGTCACCTCTCTCCTTCAGCGCCCGCTTCTACCCGCTCCTTCTCCTCCGGATAACTATGCTCATCAAACTCAGCGGAGTGGCTCTGGTAGCCGCAGTCATCAGTCTGGCGGACGTCCTTCTTCCCGCTATCTCTGCTCTCACTGCGGCCGCACCGGACACACTCTTGACCGCTGCTGGACAAAACATCCCCATCTTCGCCCCACGGGTGACTCTTCCGCCTCTTCTTCCAAGCCGTCTGCTTCGAGGTCACATCATCAGGTAGTGCCCATGTAGTCACTCAAGGTAAATGGCTTATCGACTCCGGTGCTACTAATCATATGACGGGCAATCCTCAGTGCTTCTCTCTCCTCGAACAGCATGATCGGTTGCCCCCGGTCCTCATTGCAGACGGTTCTCCCTCCCCGGTTCATGGGTCGGGAGTGGTTCATGTTACTCCGTCCCTTCGGCTAGAGGACACTCTCTATGTGCCCAAGTTTCCGTGCAATCTGTTATCGGTTACTTCTTTGTGCAAGCAGCTTCAATGTTCTGTAATGTTTACTCCATCTTCATGCTCTTTTCAGGATCCGAGCTCCCAGCGGACGATTGCTACTGGGACTGAGAGCGGCGGCCTCTACTTCCTCGACAACGTTTCCGCTTTGTCCGCCTTCTCTTCTTCTTGTACGGATCTTCTCCAATGGCATCTCCGTCTCGGTCATCCTCCACCACGGCTTCTGCATCAGCTTCTGCCCCACCTCCCTCCCTCCACTACTCCTCTCCACTGCGAAGCATGTCAACTTGGCAAGCATCATCGTTCCTCCTTCCCGCCGAAGCAAGGTCGGGGCTCTACCCGTCCGTTTGATCTAGTCCACTCCGATATCTGGGGACCTGCTTTACCCTTACTATTGGTCGGGGTAGTTCTTATTTTGTAACTTTTATTGATGATTTTTCTAGATGTACTTGGGTGTATCTCTTACGAGATCGCTCTGAACTTTTTAATGTATGGACCTCCTTTTATCATTTAATCAAAAATCAATTTGGTGTTAGTGTTAAAACTTTTCGCTCTGATAATGCAAAAGAATACTTAAGTCATGCTTTTACCTCTTTCTGTGTTCAACATGGCGTTATTCATCAGACAAGTTGTGTCTATACATCCCAACAAAATGGGGTGGCGGAGCGCAAAAACCATCACCTCCTCGATGTTGCTCGCACATTAATGACTCAAATGCATGTCCCTCGCTCATATTGGGGCTATGCTGTTCTTCTTGCTTGCTATCTCATCAATCGCATTCCCTCCTCCGTTCTTCAGGGAAAAACCCCTTTTTCCATCCTTTATCCTGGCAAGGAGCCTTTTCCTCTCCCTCTCCGAATCTTTGGGTGCACTGCTTTTGTGCATGTCCCATCTGCCACCCGTGATAAGCTCTCCCCTCGCTCCACCAAATGTGTTTTTCTGGGGTACTCGGTCACTCAGAAAGGCTACTGCTGCTTTGATCCTGTTCTTCGTAAACAGTTTGTCTCCGCTGACGTTACCTTCTTCGAGAATGCCTCCTACTTCTCGGATGACTCCTCTTCTCTTCCTCCCACCTCGGATTCTCCCGTTATTCCGTTCGTTCCCTCGTCTCCTACTGTGATATCAGCTCCTCCTCCGTCTCCGCCCACTCCTCTCCCTCCGCCTCTCTCTCCGCCTCCATCTCCCTCATCTCCGCTGCCGTCGCTCTCTCCTCCATGGCCAGCTCTCTCTGCCACGGATGCTCTGGATGCCGAGGAGCCCGCCGACCTGGATCTTCCTGTAGCTCTTCGCAAAGGGGTGCGGACGTGTACCCTACACCCCCTTACTGCTGTTGTTTCATATGATCGTCTTACCCCTTCTCGCAGGGCCTTTGCGCTGGCTATCTCTGCTACTACCACACCTCGTTCCTACCAGGAGGCCCTTGCCATTCCTCACTGGAAGCTGGCCATGGATGAGGAAATGGCGACCCTCACAGAGCAGGGTACCTGGACTCTTGTCCCTCCTCCTCTTGATACAGATGTTGTTGGCTGTCGATGGGTCTTTGTAGTCAAGTTTGGCCCAGATGGCACTGTCAACCGTTACAAAGCTCGTCTGGTGGCTAAGGGCTTTACTCAAACCTATGGGGTTGATTACTTTGACACCTTCTCTCCCGTGGCTCGTCTCAGCACTATACGGGTCCTTCTCTCTGTGGCAGTCAACAAAGACTGTCCCCTTTCCCAGCTGGATATCAAGAATGCCTTCCTTTATGGTGATCTTCAGGAGGCCGTCTACATGGAGCAACCTCCAGGGTATGTTGCTCAGGGGAGACACGAGTCTGCCGGCTACAGAAGGCAATCTATGGCCTCAAGCAGAGCCCTCGAGCTTGGTTTGACAAATTCAGCGGCATCGTGGCGGCCGTTGGTTTTGCTGGCAGCGCTGCTGATCACTCTCTATTTATTCGCAAAACCTCTTCGGGACTGGTGGTTCTTGCAGTATATGTAAATGATATTCTTCTCACTGGTGATGACCAGGAAGGGGTAGCCTTGACAAAGCGGCATCTTCGCCAACATCTAGTCACGAAAGATATGGGTTCTCCGAAGTACTTTTTGGGGATCGAAATCTCTCGGAAGCCCAACTCTTTAGTCCTCTCTCAGCGTAAATATGCTCTTGATATTTTAAAAGAAGAAGGATTGACTAGGGGCCAAACCTGCCCGATGTCCCATGGCTGTTGGAGAAGACAAAACCTGGACAGATGATTCGCCTCTTCTTTCAGATGCTTCGCGGTACAGGCGTCTAGTTGGTAAGCTCATATACCTCACCGTGACTAGGCCCGACATCTCCTATGCTGTGGGCAAGGTGAGTCAATTCATGCAAGCTCCCAGGGAGTGCCATCTACAGTCCGCCTTGCGGATCTTGGAGTACGTCAAAGCAGCCCCTGGGAAAGGATTGCTCTTTCAGAAGAATGATCATCTGAGGGTTGAAGCTTACTCAGATGCGAGTTACGTGGATGACAAAGGGGACCGCAAGTCTACCTCCGGTTTCTGTACCTTTGTTGGGGGCAATCTGGTAAGTTGGAAGAGCAAGAAGCAATCTGTTGTCTCCAGGTCCAGTGCTGAAGCTGAGTATCGGAGTATGGCATCGACCACTTGCGAGCTAAAGTGGCTACGGGCTCTCATGTTGGATTTAGGAGAGGTCTACAACCATCCTCTACCTATGTTCTGTGACAACAAGGCTGCTATATATATCTCCAAAAATCCAGTCTTCCATGAGAGAACCAAACACATTGAGGTCGACTGTCATTTCATTCGTGAAGAGATTCTGAAGGAACAAATTTGCACTCCCTTCGTCACGTCTGAAAAAGAGCTGGCTGACATCTTCACCAAGCCAGTATCCGCCTCATTTCTTCATATATGTGACAAGCTGGGCATGATCGACATATATGCTCCAGCTTGAGGGGGAGTGTTGAAGTTGAGACCGGGCGGTCTGTCGGTCTGGCTTGGCGGGTTATTGACCGGGCGGTCTGGCGGTTTGCCTCCAGCGGGTTGGTTGCTGCGTTGAGGTCTGAGGTCCAAGCGGTCTAGCGGTCTGTTACTGGCGACTAGGAGACCGGGCGGTCTAACGGTCTCACTTGGCGGCTTGTCTCTCTCTCTGGCAGTGGCCGAGCGGTTAGCCCTTCTGTCTAACCGCGCGGCTTGTTCCGGTCTGTTGTTCTAGCCGCCCAGATTCTTTTGTATAGTTTTAGTCCCACATCCCTTATTTGTATTCTCTCTTCTCTCCTCCATTCTATATAAGGGAGGCCATACCTTTGTAATAGATACCTTTTTCTGATAATAAAATTTCAGTTATACCATTTCCGGCTTGTTTTAGTTCGCTTCTCACAGCCCAAATGCAAGAACTGAGGGGGAGCATTGTGGCGAGTGCTAAAGTCCCAGATTTGTAGAAGCCGAAAAGGGGGAGATTGCCCTCTCAGCTAAGGCGCTAAGGGCTATGGTGCTCTCGCAAAGTTTGCTCCAAATGCTCTAAAGGTAATGGTATGGAAATTCTTTCTCAAATGATTATTAGGATTGTGTTTTTCTTTCATCCGTTCTATTCACCTTAGCTTGTAGGGTTTAGGCTTCTTCAAATAGGGGGAGATTGTTGGGTATTGTATCCACAATGTACCTTGATTTGAAGAAGCCCCTGGACAAGTTAAGGTGAATTGACATTGCATTTGATCATTTGTTTTCAAGTTGTGCTTGCAGTTATTCCGCGCTATGTACACACCAATGTCAGGGTGTAGTGGGTCAATATACACGGGTCTGCGCAACGTAATCCCTCATTGAGCAGATCAGTGTGTTGTCGTACATGTACTCTCTCTATTGTAGTGTACTTACTTTCAAGTATAGGACTGAGAAAGATCATGAGCAGACAAGGAGCAAGGATGGGCCAAAGAGCAGCTCTCGGGTGGAAAGACGAAAAATCGTCTAAGTAGAAATCGTCAAGAATCAGTAAAGGATTCTCGCCGATTCGACAAGTGATTCTCGCTGAATCGTCGAGAATCACTCGCTGATTCTTGCTGATTGCAGCCGGCTGTCTCTACGCCGTCTTGATTTCTTCTTAAGGCAGAATCGTCGAGAATCACTAGTTGATTCTCGCCGAATCGACGAGAATGACTTTGCATTCTCGCCGATCCGTCGAGAATGAATATTGATTCTTGCCGATTCTCTCCGGTTGGCTATATCTTCAGCCAGAATTCTTCCAAGTAGAATTCGGCGAGAATCATAAGTGATTCTCGCCGATCCGTCGAGAATCACCTATGATTCTCGCCGAATTTGCCTTGGGCGAAATTCTTGTGCTCGCTAGACCGGACCAAGCTCCAGGCGCTGTTTTGAAACCGGTGCTAGGGTTTCTTTTGGTGGGGCCCACAAAGGTCATATTGTATGACCTACTATATAAATACATCGGTATTTTGAACAGTGAGAGTACGAACATACAAGAAAGAATACCGAGCCGCCGACGTAACCTAAATCGCGGATTTCTCTTTCGCCGCCCCCGTCGCTCGGGAAGATTGTCGCCGCCTGTGATCGTATATACCTCCTAATCTCCCGGCGACAGAAGCTCAGCCAAGCAACGCGTCTCACGTGTCTATCCAGAGAACTTTTGTCTCTTGGTTCGTTGATCGGGAATACCTTACCTTTCCGAATCGATCGAGACGATCGATCCTAGTGTGACCGTTGGTAGACCTTGCTAGCTTAGCTACGAAGGTTGGATCTCTAAAGCTCAGCCGCTGCACTTCTTGCAGCCGCCGATCCCGAACGCTAAGCCGCCGGTCTTCTTGTTGCCGCCGGTTTCGTGGAGATTCATTCTAAGTGAGAGCTAGGTCGTGGACTCTTCGTCTTCGTCAAGAACGCGTCATCGAACGAAGAGGGACACTGAGCACTCCATAAGAAGTTTGTATAGTTTATACATTCCATTTTATTTTTGTTGTAAAGGAACGTAGGTTCCTCGTTGTAAGGGTTGGGTGCAACCCGTGGTGGAGGAGTGGTGACTCCTTCATTTTGAAGGGTTTCTTCCGTTAGTGTGAGGATTGGATTTCAATCCGTTTGGTGAAGAGACCGAGTCGTCCCTTGTTGGGAGATAGGTCAAAGGGGGAAAGTGGACGTACCCAAATCGGGGAACCTCTATAACTGCTAGTGTCTGTTTGTGCTGTGTTGTTTTGTTTACTTGTGCAGGTAGAATTTTAATTCCGCAAAAACGCTGCAAGACACCTATTCCCCCCCCCCCATAGGTGAAGGTAGTTGGCACTAGGTGGACTTTCATATCTTTAATGGAGGAGAGAGAAAGTGAGGAGTAAAGACCATTCATGGCTTGGAAGGCCAAGGGCTACTCTCTTCAACTCCACTTGCTGGATTCATCATCCCTGGTTAGTTGGGAGGAGATTAAGAGGCTTTCCAGTCCATTCATAGGCTGCATTCACTGGAATTCACCATTGCCAAAAATCTCCTTTCAAGGCCTTTAAAGGCATTGATTCCATAACCACTCCCCTCCCCCCATTTTGCTATTTTAAAAGCTTCACCAGGCTATGAGGAGCCATTTCCACCTTCTCCCTCAAGATTTCAAGACCACTGGTGTAGATGTTGCAGAGCACCCGAAACTCCGAAATCTCCACCACCAACCATGGGGACTAGGAGATCAACAATGCAACAACCCCCCCCCCCCCCACACACACAGGTCCTATCATCCTCTCCTTTCTTAGTAGATAGATCTCTGTCCATTGATCGCAAGGTTTGGGATCAATTGACCCCAAATTGTCTAAGCCGAAAGATAGATTTTTCATGTTTAAATTCCAATCACCATCCACTGTTCCAGCCACCTTCAGCCGGCCAACCACCATGAATTTCCACCCACCACCTCAACAAAGGTGGTGGTGGCGGTGGTCGGCCGGGAAGAGGTCCGGGTGGCCGAAAAATCACGGGCAAACACCGCCCAGGTCTGACCAATCCTGGACGTTGGCTCCATGAAGAAGATGACCAGATGTCATCCATTGGTTCTTGAGGATTCGTTCTGCCGAATTTAATATTAACTCATTTTAATTCATTATCTGTCACACTTTATGCAGTGAATAGATTTAATTATTAAAAATACTTAGAGCCCCGTATAGTAAAAATGTCTGACATGAAAGTAATAGCCCTCGAAGTCTAGTTTACTTTAAAATTAATTTCAACTCATTTGGGTCAGTGGTCTAACCACAACACTCAATATGGTGCACCCTATACATAGGGTTGACCAGAGACTAATCTGTGTGACCCCGCTAAACTTGCCAGGAAAATGCCTTGAAATTTGGACCATAGGCTAGTTATACAGTCACACTAATCCTATCCAAAAATGGGAATTTTTTGAAAAAATATTTTCCTAAAGTTATTGTAAAAATTTAATAAAATAGGTATGAATTAAATAAGAGGGCTAATGATCTCAAAACAAACCAAAATTTTGGTGGTTGTCCAATAGAGTCATGAGATGACCCTGGTAAATATTTCAACACATTTGGGGTTGATTTGAGTAGGTATTTGTGTGACAAAAATGTGGTCCCTAACGGGTAAATTAGGGCAAAAGGGTGCTTCGGGCATGGAGGGGCCAATTCTCACCCAAAGGGGATGGGACTTTGTCTAGAGCCTCAAGGTCAGTTAAAACACCCTCACTTGGAGTTTGGGGTGGATTAAGGTGGATTTGCCCTTGGACCCTAATTCAAACCCTAAGGTTGAACTTTGAGGGTTTGTGAAGGACATATGGTGATATGTCCTTGTATGGACTTGAAGTTTAGTCCATGTGATCTTAGGGTGGTGAATAGCCCTAGGAATAAATTTGGTGACATTTAGACACGTGCACACAACTTTATTCAATTGGAAATTGTTTAGTCATATACCTCTTTATGGAAAAATTGAAAGGTCATATGACCTTGGATCTTTATGAAATTTTGGCAAAAGAGTTTTTATAGCAATATAAGCCTCTGGAATTTATTATAGGAAGTTTGGAAGATAGTAGCTAATTAATTGTAAATTTTCAAACTTTTTAGTACTTTATATAAGTAGTTTTAGGTTATTTTATTAGTTTTTAGTTAATTTTCTTAAATAATTTTTTCTTTTTGTAAATACTCTTCTAAATATAAGTTTATTTTGTTTTCTGTAATTTTGCTGAAAAGTCGTAAAAATTTCAAGGCACGAGCCCGTGTCAAATTGGTCACGCCTGTGACCTGAGCGTGTTACTTTGATTCAAGAAAAAATTTGCTTTCTGCAAATATCAGCCTCCTATAATGCCAGTCGCTCGACGATCGTCAATCTCAACTTGACGCTTCGCCAGACTTTCGTCAATCGCAGATCGACGTTCATCGATCCCAGGTCGAAGATTTGTTGCCAGTCTCAGCTAACGATGCTCGTCAACCTGAAACAAAATCAACGCTAGATCGACGTTCGTCGATCTCAGCTCGACGCTTCGCCAACTGACTCAACGATCAACACTCAATTCCCCTAGCAAGTCAATGCATGACGCTTTGCCAGATCGACGTTCGTCGATCTCAGCTCGACGTTTGTCGAGCTAAACCCAACTGACTTTTTAATCAAATGCCAGATCGACGTTTGTCGATCTCAGCCCACCGAAACATTGCCAGTGCTTCTTTGCTAGACATTCGTCGAGCTTCGCTCGACAAAATGCTCCCTGCGCTCGACGAGTTTCCCCAGATCCTACACTCGACGATTCCAGCAAACACTCGACGTTCGTCGAACTCAACCTGAATTCCGCTCAAAGCTTTCTATTGACGCTCGATGCTTCTAGTGATGTTGACCATAACATGTCACGTACCCGCTGCTTCCAGAACCAGGACAGTCATCAGAATTTTGGCTTCCCCTGCACACTAGTGTGCTATCTCCTGTAATTTTTTGCTTATAAATAGATCTTCTTTATAAGATCGAATGTTCAAACTTTTGGGCCAATTTTGTTGTTTGTGGGCTGATTTGGTGCACTTATTGCTATGTAAGGAGAATTTTCTCCCCCTCTCTTTTATGTTTGTTTTGATTTGTAATCAACTTTTTCCTTAATAAAATATGTTAAATTTTCTCTCCCTATGTTGTCATGGAATGGATGTGAGTGCCCCACTTTTGTTCTCTTTTTATCCTTTGTTTTTCTTTGTCTTTCTCTTAAAAATGTGTGTGTGTGTGCGTGTATGAGTTTAACTTCATGTTTTTATGTTTTCATAGTTTTGTTTTGCTTAGCTTTTGTTCTAGGTTTTCTTTTATAGTAATTAGTTGTTATGTTAAATTTTATTTTCTTGTCTGTTAGGATTGTTTAAGTTTAGTTTTTTTTCAGTACTTTAATTTCACTTTTTTGGTTTTATACAAGTGTTTTCAAAGTGGCTTCCTATCTTCTTCTTTTCTTACGTAGTCTTTTTATTTTTGTAATACTTTTGTTCTTTTCAACTTTTTTTCCACTTTTTAAACTCTTTCATAAAATTATAACATTGAAAAATTTGTTATTTTAATTTTTAGATGTGTTTGTTTTCATTCTCTTTTTATTGTGTGTGTGAGAGAGTGTATGAGTATAAGTTTCATTTTGCTCTTTCAATTATGTAGAGTGTGTTATTGTATGAGATAATTTTTCTTGCTTTCTTTTATTGCTTTCCTTATCGCTTTCTCAATTATGGAGAGAGTGTGTGTGTGTATGAGATAATTTTTCTTTGTTTTCTTTCAATTATGTAAAGTGTGTGTGTGTGTGTGCATTTACTTCCCGCCTACTCATTCGAGTAGGACTCACTTTCATTTCTCTCCTACTCGTTTGAGTAGGACATGTTATTTACCGCCTACTTGTTTGAGTAGGACTTTTTATTTCCCGCCTACTCGTTTGAGTAGGACTTGTAATGCATTTATTTCCCGCCTACTCATTCGAGTAGGACTTGTAATTTCTCTTTTTTGTGTAAATTAGAGTTTTATTTTATGATTTTGAAAGATGTGAGTTCTTATTTTAGTTAGTTTTATAATTTTATTACGTTGTGTTCTTTTCTGTTCCTTTTTTGTAACCCTTTAGCGCTTAGTCTCGAACTCACACCTCATTAAAATCATAAGTTGTCCCCATACTGATGAGTGGGTAATCGTTCTTATCCCTCAGCATCGAAGAGCATTGGGACATATGAAATTACTTTAAATAATTAAAGGATCTTTTTCTCATATTAATTAAAGGGATTAAGGTTTTCCCCGGGTATACGATGCGTGGAACCACATATCGATGTGTCTGTTCTATTTTCGTTATCCACATGCTAGGTAGGCGATAGGCTGTGCGTATGGACCGATCACCCTTATGTAAAAAGAGTTGTGTGCATACCCTCAAGAGAGGAGAAGCGTAATTCTACGGAATTGGGTTACCCACCAAATAACGGGGTTCTTAGCGTAAAGCTAGCATTAAGAGGAATCCTTCGTCGAACGAGAGTTCAATCGAATAGTCTAAATGTTCGGTTGAGCGATATTACTATAGATAGGTGAGCTCATGTTTGTGGAACCTCCATGAACAAGCTGCCTAAAATTAATTGGAAAGTTATGTTCTATAATTATTAAGAGTCATTTTAGTTTCGATCCAATTCGATGCCGAGCGTTAACTCTTCATCGAACTTTCTGACTCATTTTTGTGCCTTTATTTTATTCACCTTAGTTAATGAAAATCCCCACAGTATTTTCAGTAAAATAATAGTTACTCTAGGAAGAGTAAAAATAATCAACCCATCCCCGAGAATAGTACTACCTCGATATTCCCACCGAATATCGGGTACTACATATGATAGGTGCACTTGCCACCTTTCGTTAAAACTCGCTTTTTAGCAGTCCGCGACGTTCGAGCAATCAAACCATCCACCTAAATAAGAGTCGGCTTGTAGGCCATCAAGTTTTTGGCACCGTTTTCGCGGAGTCTTTGAGTTGTTATTTCGAATTCCGAAATCTATTACTTTTACCTATCTTCTAAAAACAAAAAAATAACTTAAAACTTGTTGGAACACCCTATTACGAATTTTGGTAAGGATCACTATGTGATTAGGATTCTGTTTTGACCTTGCTGTATAGTCTGATAGGTCAATTAGAATGAGTCTTAGGGTTAGTACTTAGGTTTGAAAGCTGCCCTCCAGACCTTCTAAAGATCAGGATTCAAGTGTTGAGACAAAGACAATTCTCGTCGAGCTCAGGTCGACGAAACGTCGAACTCAGGTCGACGATCTCTGAGCTCAGTTCCATAAGGCGTCGAACTCAGGTCGACGATCTTCGAGCTCAGATCGACGCTCTGTCTCTAGTTGTTTTCCAAGTCGCTGAGCTCTGGTCGACGATCGAAGAGCTCAGGTCGACGTTTTTTGTCTCTAGTATAAATCCAATCTCTAGGCTCTGGTCGACGATAGCTGAGCTCATGTCGACGATTTTTCTGAGAGGTCGACGTTTTCAGGATTCAAATTCAGGATAGTTATGGAATTCATTCAGATTTATTTTCAGCATTTATGACAAAGGATTATGCAGCCGTTTCAAGCAATCAGGTGCAAGTTTCAAGGAAGAATATTTGGAATGTTACTTAGGACTTTCCCCAGAGACAGTTGTCAATTATGGAAGTCATTTATGACTGAGTAACGACAACCTAAAGTCAGGATCTGATATACTACCTAAAGAATTATTCTGAATAGAAAGAGCACAGACAAGATTTGAAAAAGATATAAAGAAGAGAGAACCAGAAATTCAATCATCAAGAATTCATCTTCTAAGAATAGACTCAGTAGACAAAAGCTCACAGAATTACTGAGTCAAAATTCTAAAAGAACACAAGGAACATCATTGTGAAGGAGATCATCTGCCTTTCTACTCCTTCAAGCTTCAAGTGTTCAAAAGCTTCATTATCAAGGAATCCAGACATCACACATTTCACCATCTGCTGAAATCATCTATTGTTGGAGATCTGAAGCAACTGAAGGCCTATCACCCTAAGCAAAGCTCATCTTCCTGAACCCTTACAGATCTCAGGGGGAGCTTTGACAACATCTTCCACTTGTCTTCTCTCAGATTGTTGATAGAGAAGAATAACTTAAATTATTTTCTTTTTTCCTTTCTCTCCTGTAAAAGTGTTTCTCAAAACTCCCTTCAAAAGTATTGTGGCTGGTTTCTGAGACCTTGTCAAAACTCAGTGGTGGCAAGACACCTTATAAAAAAATATAGTTTTGGTTTTTGAGCACCTTATCAAAAGCTCATTGGTGCCAAGGACACCTGATCAACTATTCCTGCAATGGATTCCTACTTAGTGTGGTAGAAGAGTGGGGTACCCAGGTTGTTGGGGAACCACTATATCTCCTTGTGTCATCTGGCTTGCTGTGCTTTTTGCTTTGCTGTGTGATGTGTGTTTCTGTTTTCTTACTGCTTTAGTGTTTACTTTTCTTCTAGCACAATACACATATAAGTAAATTAAGTCTTCCACTGCTTTACAGTTTTAATTGTAAATTATTTTAAAATACTCTATTCACCCCCCTCTAGAGTGAAGATAGATCTTACCCTCACTTTCAAAACTCTATTTAAAAAAAATCTAAAAATAAGAGTATATTATTTAGTTTATATTTTAGGGTGTATGACCCGTGGACAACCGTCGGAGTCATAAAATTTTGATTTTGATCCTGAGATCAAATGCTCCCATGCGTGTATTCAATCTCAATGATGAAATCTTTTTAAACCCCGAAGAATCAATCGGAGAACCCTCTATTGTAGTTATGGCTGACCATAATCCGAATGCGGTCGCGGAGCGTACAATGTCTTATTACACCCGACCAAATTTTGACAATATTGGGTCGAGTATTGTTCTCCCTACGGTGGTGAATAATAATTTTGAAACAAAACCGAGTGTCATTCAAATGATCCAAAATGTCGTGCAGTTCGATGGACTGCCAGATGATGACCCGAATTTTCACTTGTCTAATTTTTTAGAAATTTGTGACACCTTTAAGATTAATTGCGTCATTGATGACGCCATTTTCTTGCGCTTATTTCCTTTTTACCCTAAATTCCAAAGAAAGGCGTGGTTGAATTCCCTCCCACGAGGATGTATCACCACTTGGGCCGAGCTTGCAGAACAATTCTTAACGAAATATTTTCTGCCCGCAAAACTGCAAATTTGCATGTGGACATTTCTTCATTTATGTAGAACGATTCCATGTCTCTATATGAGACTTGGGAGAAGTTTTCTGAATTCCTTTGTAAGTGTCCTCACCACGCACTGCCTGCGTGGTTGCAGGTCCAAATCTTTTACAATGGGCTTAACTATCAAATGCGTCAAATGATTGACGCGGCTGCCGGGGGCATTTTAAATAAAAAAACCCCAGAGGCTGCTCAAGCGCTTATCAAATAGATGGCTATGAACGCCTACCAATGGAACATCCCGCGTGGACACGCCAAGTAGGCGGCTGGCCTTTTTGAAGTGGATTCCACTACTCTCTTAACCATTCAAGTCGAAAGGTTAACAAAGCAGGTGGCAGAGATGACTAATGCCTCCTCCACACCACCTTGTTTTATTCCCCCTAACGTTTGCGTGGATGAAGAGTTTGTAGACTTCATAGTAAATTCGATTCGTCCTTCCTTCAACCGCAACAACAACCCTTATAGTACCAACCATAATCCGGGTTAGAGGAATAACCCCAATTTCTCTTTGAGCAATGCGAATAATGTGCAGCGTCCCCCTTATTCATTTACGCCCGCATTTTTCCCGCCTCCTCCTTTGAAACTTTCTTCGGTTGAGGAAAATTTGTATAAATACATAGCATCCAACGAGTCAAATATCTGGAACATCACCGGATCGCTAAAAACCCTTAAACAACAGGTTGGAAAACTTGCGAGAATGATGTAAGAGCGTGCGATCGGGGCACTTCCGGGGAACACGGATCCCAACCCTCGGGAGAATGCCAACGCTATTACCCTCCGTAGTGGTAAGGAGATTGTGGATCCAAAACAGATCGATCCGCAGGTACATATTTCTCCCCCGACCCATCTTCCCCTTTCTTCGATTACGCTGCTTTAACGATTTTAAACGAAAAATTATTTTAAACAAGGCACTACCGTATCCGCATAAGTTAGATAGTTAGTGTAAGGACTTGCAATAAAAAAAAATTATTTTACTGTAAAAATAAATTCATTTTAATGTTCCCTTCTACGAGGCGATCTCGCAGATGCCTAAATATACGAAATATTTGAAAGAACTTCTTTCTAATAAACAAAAATTAGAAAATATTTCGCATATCTCTCTCAACGCAGACTGCTCAGCAAATCTTACTAATAAATTGCCCCCAAAACAAAATGACCAAGGACGGTATTCTTTCCCGTACCATTTTGGCAATATATTAGTAAAATACACTCTAGAAGATTTATGCGCGAGCATTAATTTGATGTCATTTTCGCTCTTTAAACATTAGGTTTGGGCACTTCGGCCCTTACTTAGATAGGTATCCAATGAGCACATCGTTGCGTTAAGATCCCTATTGGGGTAGTGGAGGACGTCCATGTCCGAGTTGATAGGTTTATCATTCCAGTATACTTCGTAATCTTGGACATTGAGGAGGACACTGATGTATCAATTATACTCAGTCGTCATTTTCTCGCCACCTCCCGTGAATTAATTGTTGTGAGTAACGATCGTCTCCTCTTTCGGGGTGAGATGATGAGGTTACCTTTTCTAGGAATCCCTCAATGGAGGACTCATCATCAAGCGATGATTTCTATTATAATTTAGATACTTTTTTCAGATATCGTACTTCTCCCATTTTCGAGTCAATTTTTCTTAACGATGATATTTTTTCCCTTGAAAATTTTAATTATGATGAGGATTCCTCTATAGGTTTGCCTTTCGAAACAAATGGTTCAAAGAACATTAGAATTAAAATCTCGTTAGAATAACCGCCCATCCTACACCTCAAACCCCTACCCGAATTACTCAAATACTCCTTTTTGGGAAAAGATGATACCCTTCCTGTTATCATTTCTTCTCATTTGAGCGATTCAGAGACATTCGATTTGTTGGAAGTTCTACTTAAACATCGCCACGCAATTGCGTGGCAAATTTTTGAACTAAAGGTGATTAACCCCTATTTTTGCACTCATAAGATTTTCCTTAGCGATAATTATCGCAAAGCCATTCAGCCGCAGCGACGTCTTAACACCAACATGAAAGACGTTATTAAATCCGAAATAATTAAATTATTAGATGCGAGGATTATTAATCCCTTTTCAGATAGTGTTTGGGTTAGTCACGTTCATGTTGTGACCAAGAAGGGTGGTCTAGCCGTAATGGAAAATGAGCACAATGAACTCATCAAAACTCGTACTGTTATGGGTTCGCGGGTGTGCATCGATTTTAGGAACCTTAATGATGCCACCCATATGGACCATTTCCCACTACCATTTTTAGACCAAATTCTGGAGCATTTATCCGGTCATCCGTATTTTTGTTTTCTTGATAGTTTATTGGGGTTTTCCAAATCCCCATTTCCCCTGATGACCAATAGAAAAAACTTTTACTTGCCATTTGGCGAGCTAGTAGGAGATATCATGGAAGTCTTTATGGATGACTTTTCTTTTTTCAAATGCCCTTTCCCGTATTATCTTCGAAATCTAGATCGTGTCCTCCAGCGATGCGAGGACACGCATCTCATTTTAAATTGGGAAAAGTGTAACTTTATTGTTCGAGAAGGTTTGGTTCTCGGCCATAGGATTTAGATTAAGGGGATGGAGGTTGATAAGGCCAAGGTAGAAATTATAGAAAAACTTCTGCCTCCAACAAATGTTAAATCCATTTGGAGTTTCTTAGGCCATGCGGACTTTTATAGACGATTTATTCAAGATTTTTAAAAAATTACAAAGCCGCTTACTCGCCTCCAGGAAAAGGAATCAAATTTTGTCTTTAGTAGCGAATGCGAGTCCGCATTTAATTTCATAAACCAAAAAACTTTTCAATTCACCCATTTTAGTAGCGCCTGATTGGTCCCTTCCGTTCGATATTATGTGCCATGTTAGTGATATTACCTTAGGTGTCGTTCTTGGCCAACGCATAGACAAACACTTTAATCCAATTTATTATGCTAGCAAGACGCTCACTTCCGCACAAGTAAATTACATAACAACAAAAAAGGAACTCTTAGCCATTGTTTTCGCATTTGATAAGTTTCGCTCATATATAATGTTATCTACATTTTTCGTATTCACCGACCACTCTGCCTTATAATATTTATTAGTCAAAATGGACGCCAACCACCGCCTTCTTCGATGTGTTCTCCTCCTTTAAGAATTTGATTGGAGATCCGGTATAAAAAGGGTGCGGAAAATTTAGCCACCGATCACCTCTCCCGTTTAGAAAATTTGGTTGCAGAAGCGCTCGTCGAATCTGATATAAATGACAAATTCCCTGAGAAATGCCTCCTAGCCATTAATATCTCTTCTTCCTCGCCTTAGTTCGTAGATTTTGCTAACTACTTAGTTGCACGGGTGCTTACAAAGGACTTTTCAAGACAGCAAAAGAATAAATTCTTTTCTGACTTGAAAAATTTCTTTGGGCGGATCCTTTTCTTTTTTGTATCTGAACGGACCAAGCGGTCCAAAGATGCGTCGCTGGTGTGGAGTGCTTGCAAATACTTAGGCACTTCCACGAGGGTCCAGCTGGTGGGCACTATCAAGCCAACCGAACCACTCGGAAGGCCCTAGAGGCGAGCTTCTTTTGGCCCACTCTCTTTAAAGAAGCTCACAATTATGTGCTCTCATGCAATAGCTGTCATCGGTCAGGTAACATCTCTCATCGCGATGAGATGCCCCAAAATTTATTTTTATAGTGTGAAGTCTTCGATTTGTGGGGCATCGATTTTGTTGGCCCCCTACCTCCATCTTTTAAAAATATTTAAATTTTAGGGGCGGTCGACTACGTATTAAGGTGGGCAGAAGTGCAAGCTCTCCCCACCAATGATCCGCGAGTCATCGTTACCTTTCTTTAAAAACTATTTTCTCGCTTCGACAAACCTCGCGCTATTGTAAGTGATAGGGGAACGCATTTGTCTAATGCCGAAATGGCTAAGATGTTAGCTAAATATAGAGTCACACACAAACTTACCACCCCTACCACCGACAAATAAGTGGCCATGTCGAGGTAGTAAATCGAGAGATTAAGCGTATATTATAGAACATCGTGCACTTTATGCTTTTAAACTGGTAAATATTCACTCTAACTTAGCCGCTCAATATAGAAAACTGAAACTAAATGAGCTCGATGAATGGCGTCCGAATGCTTATGAGTGCAATATGTTCTATAAGTAGTGTTCTACGTTCTATCACGATCGAAAAATAAAGTCCCCAAAAAGTTTTTCTCTGGGCGATCTTGTCCTTCTTTACAATTTTCGTCTTAGACTTTTTCCGTATAAGCTAAAATCGCGATGGTCCGGCCCCTTCAAAGTTGAATAGGTTTGGCCATATGGGACCGTACTCGTCTCCCACCCTAAAAGGGGTTTTTTCAAAGTAAATGGTCATCGGTTAAAGTTTTACATAGCGGGCAATCCAGTGATCGGTTTTAACAAAACCATAACCCTCCTCGACATTATAACCCCTCCATAATAGTCAAGCTACACGACTATAAACAAAGCGCTCCTGGGAGGCACCCCACGTGTACCTTTTTTACTCTTTCCTTATTTTGTTCCCTACTTGTTCTAATAATGCAGGGTTTCTAATTGGGCCTCCCAGAACACGTTCCATCGAATTTCCTACCCTCCCTTTTTATTTTTGTACATATTGCGTTTCATTTCTTTTTTGTTTTGCATACTTATATTACAATATTGGGGACAATATTGGAATTAAGTATGGGGGTTGTTTCGTGCTTTTCTTTCTGCACTTCCATTTTCCGCACTTAAAAAATTTTTAAAAATAAAAAAATGAAAACAAAAACAAAACACAAAAAATTTACAAAATGAAAACTCCAAAAATAATGTTTTTTTATCATCAAAATATTCACAAAGAATTATTACAAAAAAAAAATTCAAAAAAAATAAATATATTTAGTTTTACCTTGTAAATATTCTTTGTAAATATTTTTTGTATATATTTTTTAAGTAAATATTTTTGTAAATATTCTTTTCTCTCTCCCCTCTTCCTTTCTTCCACCTCTTTATAAATAACTTTTCTCTTTTTTCCTCTCTTGTAAAAGTTTGCTTAAAAATCTCAAAAATACAAAAAATTTAGAAAACAAAAATTAAAAATTTCAAAAAAAAAAGAAAAGATATAAATATATATATATATATCTTTTTTGCATTTTTAGTATGTATATATTAAAGAAATAAATTAAAAACACAAAAAAATGATAACTTTAAAAATCCAAAAAATTAAAAAACAAATAAATCAAATATTTCATTCTTAAACCTTTTTGCTCTCCAAAAATATAGTTGCAAGTTTATTTATAAGGGAATTTCATTAATTCTTTATTTACTATTCGTTTATTAATTATATATTGTTAGATTTAAATATACGGGGTTAAGTTTTAAATAATTTATTATACTGTGTTCTTAAGATATGAGACTCGTTTTTGACACTACTTCTAATTTATCAAAAATAGAGCACGTGTATTTTGTTAGAAATAGACAACTATAGGATTCTATTATGTTTATTTCAAGATTTCTGAAACACAGCAACGTTCAATTTATAAAGATTGCTCTCAAACGTTTTTAAAAAAATCTAGTTTTCTCTTTGAAAACCCTTTCTCCCCATATTTATCATGCCTTACTTGGCATGATAACAAAATTTTACCCCTAAAAGAACCTATGTCAATCGGAATAAGATTTCATTCCGTAAACATAGGCATCCAATATTTAAAAAAAAGATTATATGTCACGGAGTAATAGTATAAAATTCATTACTTATATACATATACATTGGGTTAATTTGAAGTTGTTCAAAAAATATATATATTAAGTAAAACAAGATTTCATTTTCCTAAAACATGCAAATGCTTAAGGAATTATTAGAGGTTTGAGAAAAAATTACCTCACCTTTAAATCTATGCCCTCTTCATAAACCAAAATAACCCCCCTAGACAATTTCAATGATTTTAGACTTTATTTAAAATCGTTTTGAGAACATAATTTTTAAATTGCATTATTTCCCGTAAAACTCCCACAAGATAAAATTTCTATAATTCCAAACTATTTTTGTTAAGCTAACGATTACAAAAATTTTCTTCTATTTGATTATATCAAGAAGTCTTTTGGCCAAAACATTTCCTCTATTTAAATCATGTTCATAATTTTGGACTTAAATATTATGACTCGTATGTTTATTTTGATGTCTCTTCTAATTGATTTAAGTGGTAGCTAAATTTAGGATTTTTTTAAATTCTTATAAGTTTATCTCCAACTTTTTCTCTGGAATAGCGAAATCTTAAGTATGGGGGTATTAATGTTTTCGTGCTTTCATTTCTGCACTTCGAATTTTTGCACTTAATTTTTTTAAAAAAATACAAAAACGAAATAAAAAATATATAAAAAATTTACAAAATGAAAACTCAAAAAATACTCTTTTTGTCATCAAAATCAACAAAAACAATTATTACAAAACAAAAAAAAATTCAAAAAATATATATATTTATTTAGTTTAACTTTGTAAATATTTTTGTAAATATTTTCTTTATATATATTTTTTGTAAATATTTTTGTAAAAATTCTTTCTCTCTCCCCTTTCCTTTCTTCCTCCTCTTTGTAAATAACTTTTCTCTTTTTTCCTCTTTTGCAAATGTTTTCTTAAAAATCTCAAAAATACAAAAAAATTAGAAAACAAACATAAAATATTTTAAAAAAAAAGATATATATATATATATATTTCATTTTCGTATTTTTAGTATGTATATATTGAAGAAATAAATTAAAAACACAAAAAGATGATAACTTTAAAAATCCAAAAAATTATAAAACAAATAAGTCGAATATTCCATTCTTAACCTTTTTTGCTCTCCAAAAATAGAGTTGCAAGTTTATTTATATGTGAATTTCAATAATTCTTTGTTTACTATTCGTTTATTAACTATAGATTGATAGATTTAAATATCCGGGGTTAAGTTTTAAAAAATTTATTATACTTTGTTCTTAAGATAGGGGACTTATTTTTGGCACTACTTCTAATATATCTTAAATAGAGCACATGTATTATGTTTGAAATAAACAACTATAGGATTCATCTATGTTTACTTCTTGCTTTCTGAAACACGGGAACTTTCCATTTTAAAAGGTTTCTCTCAAACTTTTTTATTAAAATCTAGTTTTCTCTTTGAAAACACTTTCTCCCCATATTTATCATGCCTTACTTTGAATGATAACAAAATTTTACCCCTAAAAGAACCTATGTCAATGGGAACAAGATTTCGTTCCGTAAACATAGGCATCCAATAATTTAAAAAAGATTATATATCACGGAGTAAGAGGATAAAATTCATTACTTCTATAAATATACATTGGGTTGATTTGAAGTTGTTCAAAAAATTTATATGTTAAGGAAAATAAGATTTTATTTTCCTAAAACATCCAAATGCAAAAAAAATTATTAGAAGTTTGAGAAATAATTACCTCACCTCTAAATCTAAGCCCTCTTCATAAACCAAAATAACTCCCATAGCCAATTTCATGATTATTGACTTAATTTAAAATCTTTTTGAGAGCATAATTTTTAAATTGCATTATTTTCCTTAAAACTAAGACAAGCTAAAATTTCTATAATTCCAAACTATTTTTGTTAATCTAATGATTACAAAATTTTGCTTCTATTTTATTACATCAAGAAGTCTTTTGGCCAAAACTTGTCCTCTATTTAAATCATGTTCATAATTTTAGGACTTAACTCTTATGCCCCGTTTGTTTATTTTGATCTCTCTTCTAATTGATTTAAGCGGTGGCTAAATTTAAGATTTTTTTAAATTCCTTATAAGTATATCTCCAATTTTGCCTATGGAATAGCAAAAGCTTAATTATGGGGGTATTTGATGAATTGTAAATATTCATACTTTTAGTACTTTATATAAGTAGTTTTAGGTTATTTTTGTAGTTTTTAGTTAATTTTCTTAAATAATTTGTTTCGTTTTGTAAATACTCTTCTAAACTTAAGATTATTTTGTTTTTTATAATTTTGCAGAAATGTCGCAAAAAATTTCAGGTATACACGTGTGTCAAATTGGTCACCCCCGTGACTTGAGCGTGTTACTTTGATTCCAACAAAAATTTGCTTTCTGCAAAGATCAGCAGCCTGTAATGCCAGCTGCTCGACAATCGTCGATCTCAGCTCGATGCTTCGCCAGCCTTTTGTCGATCATAGATCGATTCTTCACCATCCATTCGTCGATCGCAGATCGACGTTCGTCGATCTTAGCTCGACGATTTGATGCAAGACTCAACCAATTATGTTGGTCAACCAGAACTCAAATCAATGGTAGATCGACGTTCATCGATTTCAGCTCGATGCTTCACCAACTGACTCAATGACCAACATAAAATGCCTCAAGCAAGTCAACGCTCGACGCTTTGCTAGATCGACATTCGTTGATCTCAGCTCGACGTACGTCGAGCTCAACTCGACCGACTTTTCAATCAAACGCCAGATCGACATTGTAGATCTCAGCCTGTCGAAATATTTCCAGCGCTTCTCTGCTCGACTTTCATCGAGCTCGGCTAGACTTTCATCGAGCTCCGCTCAACGAAATGCTCCTTGCGCTCGACGAGTTTTCCCCAGCCCCTACACTCGACGCTTCCAGTAACCACCAAACGTTTGTCGAACTCAACCCGAACGCCGCTCTTCACTTTCTATCGACGCTCGACGCTTCTAGTGAAGTTGACCATAATGTGTCTCGTACCTGCTGCTTCCAGAACCCGGCCAGTCATAAGAATTTTGGCTTCCCCTACACCCCAACGTGCTACCTGTTGTAATTTTTTGCTTATAAATAAATCTTCTTTGTATGATCCAATGTTCAAAGTTTTGGGAAAATTTTGTTGTTTGTGGGCTGCTTGGGTGCACTTCTTGCTATGTAAGGAGTATTTTTTCACCCTCTCTTTTATGTTTATTTTAGCTTTGTAATCAACTTTTTCCTTAATTAAATATGTTAGATTTTCTCTCCTTATGTTGTCTTGGAATGGATGTGAGTGCCCCACTTTTGTTCTATTTTTATCCTTGGTTTTTCTTTGTCTTTCTCTTAAAAATGTGTGTGTTTGTGTATGAGTTTAACTTCATGTTTTCATAGTTTTGTTTTGCTTAGCTTTTGTTCTAGATTTTCTTTTATAGTTATTAGTTGTAATGTTAACTTTTATTTTCTTTTCCATTAGGATTATTTAAGTTAAGTTTTTTTAGTACTTTAATTTCATTTTTATTGTTTTATACAAGTGTTTTCAAAGTGGCTTCCTATCTTTTTTTACTTGTTCTTTTTATTTTTGTAAAACTTTTGTTCTTTTGAACTTTTTTTCCACTTTTTAAACTCTTTTATAAAATTATAACAATGAAAAAGTTGTTATTTTAATTTTTAGACTAGTTTGTTTTCTTTCTCTTTTTATTTTGTGTGTGTGAGTGTATGAGAATAAGTTTCATTTTGCTCTTTCAATTATATAGAGTGTGTGAGTGTATGGGATAATTTTTCTTGCTTTCTTTTATTGATTTCTTTATCGATTTCTCAATTATGTTGAGTGTGTGTGTGTATGAGATAATTTCCATTATTTTTTTTCAATTATGTAGACTGTGTGTGTGTGCATTTACTTCCCGCCTACTCATTCGAAGAGGACTCGATTTCATTTCCCCCTACTCGTTTGAGAAAGACTTGTCATTTCCCGCCTACTTGTTTGAGTAGGACTTGTCATTTCCTCCTACTTGTTTGAGTAGGACTTGTAATGCATTTATTTCTCAACTATTCATTCGAGTAGGACTAGTAATTTCTCTATTTTGTGTAACTTAGCTTTTTATTTTATGATCTTGAAAGGTGTGAGTTCTCGTTTTAGTAAGTTTTATAATTTTCTAATATTGTGTTGTTTTTTGTCCATTTTTCTAACCCTTCAGCGCTTAGTCTCGAACTCATGCCTCATTAAAATAATAAGCCATGCCCATACCAATGAATGACTAATCGTTTTTAGCCCTCGGCATCGAAGAGCAATTGGACATGTGAAATCACTCTAAATAATTAAAGGATCTTTTTCTCACTTTAATTATAGGGCTTAAGGTTTGCCCTGGGTATACGATGCGTAGAACCACATATCGATGTGTGGGCTCTATTTCCATTATCCATATGCTAGCTATCCGAGAGGCCGTGCGTATGGATCGATCACACTGTGGTAAAAAGAATTTTGTGCATACCCTCGAGAGAGGAGAAGCATAATTCTACCTGATTGGGTTCCCCATCCAATAGCGGTGTTCTTAGCGTAAAGCAGGCATTAAGAGGAATCCTTCGTTGGACGATAGTTCAGATGAATAGTCTTAATATTTAGGTGAGCAATACTCCTAGATATTGGTGAGCTCATGTTTGTGGAACCTCCACAACCAAGTTGCCTTTAATTCATTTGAAAACTAAGTTTTATAATTATTTAGAGTCATTTTATTTTCGATCTAATTTGATGCCAAGCGTTAACCCTTCATCAAATTTCCTAACTCGTTTTCGTGCCTTTATTTTTTCATCCTTAGTTAATTTAAATCCCCACTGTATTTTCAGTAAAATAATGGTTACTCCGGGAAGAGTAAAAATATGCAACCCATCCCCGAGAATAATACGACCTCGATATTCCCACCGAATATCGGGTACTACATGCGATAGGTGCACTTGCCTCCTTTCGTTAAAAACACGCTTTTTAGCAGTCAGCGACGTTCGACCAATCGAACCAACCACCTAAATAATAGTCGGCTTCGCGACCATCAGTACCTCATACTTATAGTTATAACTGTCATGTTGCCCTTTTGATGATTTTGAAGTAATCATGGTTAAATTAACTTAGAATGTTATGAAACTCTGGCAATGTTGATTGAATATCATTTATATGCACTAGTCAATAATTTGGAATGATTGGACATTATCTCATAGTACTTCATGTGTTAAGTGAACAAGTGCACCATGTCTTGATGAATAAATAATAAATACTATATCTGGCTGGAGAATTAAGTTTCTTGGCCAGAGAACCTTTTAGGGCATATTAAAGCTTGAGAAATTATTACATGTTGTTTGGATGAGATTACAAGTATGTTTCTTCACAAAGTGCCCTATTAGGGATTTTTTTGAAGTATTTTTCTATATAGCTTATTGACCTTGAAATTATATAAAACTTAGTCAGTAATTTTTTATGTTCATATTAAAGCTCTGGTAATTTTTCTGTAATTTTTGGATAAATGTTTGGTGGTAATTCCCTCTTTTCCTCTATTTATAGCAATTATCTTAAATTAATTAATTAAGGGCTAATACAATTATGAAAATTTGTGAAACTTGGTATCCTTTGATGTTTTGGCATCATATAATGTTCCAAATTTTTTGGGTGCCCATAACTTAAGTAAATCTAGTACTTCATGTTCAAAACAACCCATGGCCTAATTTTGGTGAAATTTTAAAAATGCTAAATTAATTAGGAAAAATTATAAGTTTCTTGATTTAGTCTAAATATGTCATGATAGACCCCTAGTAATAATTCTAGGGCATTTTGATGAATATTTGAAGGTGTCACCACTCATGCTCATCATATAGCTTTGGTTAGTTTGCATATAGTAAAACTGCAGAATTGTGATTGCATGTAGGATTGACATAGGGATTTGGGGTCATCATTAGGAGTCATGATGGGGAGGGTGTTGGGTTGACTAGTGTTAAGTGGTGCTCGGGATTGACGAAAGATCATCTTTCCTATGGAGAGAGAGAGTCAAAATACACTAGGGTTAGATTTAGTATAACATTAAATGGGATTGGCTATGGGTAGATACCAATAATAATAAATACCTTGTGAAAGGGAAAGATGGGCTTCAGCTACCATCATAGTTCCTAGTGCCACTAAGAGCCCTTCACAGGGAATACCCTGGGCAGTACAAGGTTAACCTAAACTGTAAGAATAAATATTAAAGAACAACTAGTAAAAACTAGTGCTTCACCTTCACTCACCCCGATGAATCAGGAGGTAAGCTGGGTTTGGTTACCTGAGCGGCAGGCTTTGGTGTTGTTGAAATGGGCAAGTTAGCCCGGCGAGCCAAGTTCTCGGAAGGTAGTTGTAACAGACAGTTTAGTCCGGGGAGCCGATGGCCCGGGAATTCATGGATGCATGTGAATAAGGTGGTGGTCTTTGGTATTAGACGGCGGATTGCACTGGCATCAATATGTTGACTCTGCAAGTGTGGTTCTCACTTAGCCAAGGAAATTACTGGTGGTTTAAATAGCAAAGTACGTAGGAGCTCCGCGGTTGTGTTCTTCACGTTGAGGATTACGTAAGGTCTAGGCTTGGTAGTGTTGTTACATGCCTAGTAGTGGGGTGGCCCAACAACCTATCTCCGTTGTCCACTACGGAGGCCCCTGGGAGTGAAGCTTGCTTCCAAAATAGGGGAACTAAAGGTCTGTACGCATAGAGTCGTGTGTGTGTTTCACTTGCATGAATCATTGCATAACATATCACTACACACATACCTTCATGTAACCTGTCACACCATCGTATAAGATAGTATGAGATAGGTTATACGATGAGAGCCTTGCAAAATACCCCTTGACTTATAAGTTTGTATGGGCATTCATATAAGTTAAGGTTACTTATTCCATAGTTTTACTTTACATGTACTTAGTGCTCTGTCTTTACCTTGTTTTCATTACTGCTCTACTTATTATACTATTTAATCTGCTATATTAGGACCACCATCACCTTCCTTTGTCTACTCTCCACCATCATAGCTTTCCTATCAATCCTCCCGTACGGTTCCTAGGAGCCACTAGGGGAGGGGTGGGGGAAATTAGCCTCAATTTTTTGACTAATAGTCGGTGGACCAAACATTTCAGGGGCTCTAGATGGGAGATAGAGAGTAGCGACAGGAGATGCCGAGGGCAATGGAGGAGGAATCAAAATGCTATAAGTGCAACTAGCCAGGGCACATTCAGAGGAACTTCCCCATGATGGAAGCACCCCCACCAGCCTCTAGCACCGTGAGTGTTTAGCTTTACTTAGCTTCCGCGAGTGTGTTATAGTCAGGATTTGATGTACCGGGAATAAGCCCATTTATATTTCTATATTTCTGTTTAGTTTCAATACTATTATTATAGTGTGGACTTTGCTGCGATCTTCATTTATCACTTATATATATTTGTGACTTTTTTGGACTTGATTATATTTGTCTTAGTTGATATGTTTACTTCTTTGCTGATCACTAATTGCAGCAGGATCGACATTTTATAGTGACGACCACCTTGAGTGTTGGATTCACCGCAAAATGGTGATTCTGGGTGTAAGACCCGATAACATTGCAAAACAAAGGGGGTCTTACATATATTATCGTACAACTTGCTTGCATAGAAGGAGTTACACTGCCCTTAGAAGGGGTTAGCTCTTTATAATTGTTTAGCTAGTGCTGATTGTTACTTTGTAAGCCACGTCTTGGTGGATTGTCCCTGTACAAGTGTTGGTGAGTCGGTGTAGGCCTCTATCGAAGTCTCAAGTACGGGCTAGGTGAATAAAGCGGACGCGACTCAAACTCTACTATCACACTCGCATAAGTTTTATTCGCAGCATACTCGCAAGAAAAATAACATAGTTCACCAACTTAAGGTAGCAACACCATTGAAAGATCGAACGAACGATGATAAGTCTACGTTCTTCCAAGCAAAAGGGACCTACCCGGTCCGGATCGAAAATTAGTAGATCTCCCCGAACAAAAATACGGGGCTCACCAAGCCCTTTCAGAAATAACGCGTTATGATAGATGCAAATCAAAAGGAAAACCACGAAGAATCTAACGATTCAAATCCAATGCGAAAAATATTTCTGGACACTAGACTATCAAGAGAGAATCACACTTGAGTAGAATGGTCCGTTACCTAAGTCGGAATAGATGATTCCGACTACCTTCAAAGGATCACTCTTCCGCGGTTCCACCGGAGTTGTGTTGGATGGAAATATAGATTGTCCGCCTTGGCCGCTTTACACCGATGTCTATATTCTTCGTCATTGAAGGAGACTTTCCTCGAATAAAAGTCCAAGTGAAGAGGGGTGGCCGTTTTCTTCTTCAAGGGGGGCTCGGGTGGAGGAGGAAGATGGTCGGCCAGCTATGGAGAGTGGAGACGGGTTGATGTAGAGGGAGATGAGGAGGCGGCTATGGAAGAGGGATGAGAGGGGCGGCCGGACTTGAAGTGGAAGAGGAAGGGGTGGCGGTTTTATGAGAGGAGGATTAGGGAGTAGAGGGTTGGCCAAATGCTTAGAGAGAGAGAGAGAGAAGGAAGGTGGCGGCTAAGAAAGGTAGAGAGAGTGAGAAGTTTAGGAAATATTAGGGTTAAGAGTTTTCTTCATTCAACTTGACATAAAAAAACACTACATTCCTATATATAGGCTTAACTCCAAGTCTTGGCTATATGTAGCCCAAATAAAATTAACACACTCCATGGCTACATGCAGCCCAAATAAACTAAAATACACCAAATTATTAAATAAAACATGCTAAAAATATAAATGCTCTCAAGCTAATAATAGAAGAAGTTCAACTAGTTATTTGTCTTGCCCGAGGGCGGAGATTGTAGCGCCACTCCATACGAACGCCATGGCAATGCGAGTCCTTTGTTGGAGACGAAAGAGGGTCGTCCGTTAGCGTGCCGTCATCAACAACTTGGGGGCCATCATCTCCACCAATCCTCCCCCGCTTGAAAGGACTCATCACCGATGAGTTGTCTTGAAGATACCGTCATAGAAGAACACCATCCAATAGAGAGATCTCCGCTTCCAGGAGCCATGAGTCATCAAAGGCGGGGCGATCATGCCAATGAATTAAGTATCAGTGCACATCTCCATCTGCAGTGGGAAACACGTCATCCTGGAGGATCCTGTCTGGAAAAAATGCTATCCTGGCAAACCTGGGAAAAGCATTAGGCAGCAAAGGGGGAAAATCTATAGCATCAACATTTAGCGTTCCTCCATGGAGACCGACGGAGAGAGCGATCCCTTACCCCACTCAACCCCATACCCATGAGAATCTTTAGTGGAACTAAACGGACAGGAAGATAATTCTAGTGGCGGAGCAATATATGGCGTTAAATCCGAAACAAAAAAACAGGGAAAATACCCCAATCAATTGGTAATTCAAAGAGAAATGCATTGTCTCCTAACCTCTTTAAAATCCGAAAAGGTCCCGCTCGCCGATCCGCTAACTTTTTTAAGGTGCCCGTAGGCAACCATTCAGGGTGAGACACACCATTGCTAAATCGCCTACTTTCAAGTGAGACACTCTCTTATGTGTGTTGGCATTAACTTGATAAGATGCATATTGAGTGGTAAGCGTTTCATTTATGTGCTTGTGCAGATCATGGATGTTAGAGGCAAAGACCTGTGCAAATTGACTTGACTTAAAAGATGGCGGTAACGGAATCAAGTCAAGTGGCACGGGTGCTTTATAACCATGCACGATCTCATTCGGGGACAAACCCGTGGACCTATTTTTGGAATTATTATATGCTAACTGAGCATGAGGGAGGATAAGGTCCCATGTACCCTTGTGGTCTCCTACAAGGCATCGAAGCAAACTACCTAAACTTCTATTTACAACTTCGGTTTGCCCATCTGTCTGCGGGTGGCAAGCTGAAGAGAATAGAAGTTTGGTGCCCATAATCCTCCACAGGGTCTTCCAAAAATAACTAGTAAACTTCACATCCCTATCGGTAACTATCTATTTTTAACGCCTCGATGGCCAACTACCTCTTTAAAATATAATTGTGCAACGTGTGACGCATCGTTGGTTTTATTGCACGCGATAAAATAGGCCATTTTAGAGAAACGCTCTACAATAACTAAGATAGAGTTGTGATGTCTAAATGTGATTGGGAGGCTGAGAATGAAGTCCATGCTAACGTCTTCCCAAGGGATAGAAGGAATCGGAAGAGGGGTATAAAGCCCCGCATTTGTTTTGTTCCCCTTAGCCAATTTGCACGCTCTACAACTTCCCACGATCTTACTAACCATTGCCTTAAGACCGGGCCAATAGAACTTATCTTCTACTAACGTGATCGTCTTTTCATGGCAAAAATGTCCATCTAGCTCTTCGCTATGCAACTCCCACACTATGAAGTGTCGTACGAAGGAATGGGGGATGCATAGCTTCGAATGGTTAAATAAATAGCTGTCACAAATGTAAAAAGAAGTAATGGTTGTAGAAGTAAGTCGTCTTGAGTGGTGAAATAGATATCCTTGAAATCTGGACAGTTGACGTATTCATCCTTTATCCTATCGAAGCCAATCACCTTAACTTCTAGCGTGGATAGTAATAACAAGACACGACTAAGATTGTCGCCTACGCGGTTGAGAGTTCCCTTAATGTGTTTGATAATGAAAGTGTACTCCTGGAGATAGGAGACCCACATGGCAGGCCTAGGACTAACCTTAGTTTGAGAGTTAATAAATCTTAGCGCGTCTTGATCGTATAGGATGACAAACTCTTTAGGAAGTAAATAATGCCGCCAATGTTGGAGGCATCTAATGACCGCATAAAACTCCCGATCGTAATTGGAAAAATTTAATTTCGGACCCGCCAGTTTCTCACTGAAATACCCCACAGGGTGACCTTCCTGACTCAACACTCCGCCAATTCCCACTCCTAACGCATCACTTGACAACTCAAAAACTTTGGGAAAATCTGGTAGTCACAAGAGGGGGGCTTCCGACATACGCGATTTAATTAATTGGAACGCCCTAGCGGCCGAGTTCGTCCATGTGAATTCACCCTTTTTCATGCACTCGGTAATGGGGGCCATAATACTACTAAAATCCTTAATAAATCTCCGATAGAATGTAGCGAGCCCGTGAAAACTCCTAACATCCCGAATGTTGGCGGGCTCGGGCCAATCTCTAATGGCTTGCACTTTCTTGGGGTCTACGTGGATCCCCTTCGTACTAACGATATAACCAAGGAATTCAACCGATGACACATGGAAAGTACACTTCTTAATATTCACGAATAATTTCTCCGATCTCAGCGTGGTAAAGATGATTTTTAAATGTGACTCGTGATCGATCGTGGAGGTACTAAAAACCAAAATGTCGTTAAAATATACCACGATGAATTTTCCCATATAGGGTTGGAAGACGTGGGTCATCATCCTCGAAAACGTTCTCGGCGCATTAGAAAGCCCAAACGGCATAACTAACCACTCGTAGAGCCCTTCCTTAAACTTAAATGCGGTTTTCCACTCATCCCCTTCCATAATTCGGATCTGATGGTAGCCGCTCCTAAGGTCCAATTTCGAGAAAATCCTTGCACCGGCTAACATGTCCAATAAATCGTCCAAGCGAGGGATAGGAAATCGATACTTAATAGAGATCTTATTAATGGCTCTACTATCCACACACATCCTCTAAGAGCCATCTTTCATGGGGGCAACTATGGCGGGTACGGCACACGGGATCATGTTGTGGCGGATAAAACCTTTTTGCAATAAATCCGAAATCTGGGTTTGTAACTCTAAGTGTGCGGAAGGGTTTAGCCGATAATGTGGGAGGTTGGGCAATGAGGAGCCCAGAATGAAATCAATGGCATGCTAGATATCCCGCATGGGCGGTAACTCAGACGGTAGCTCGTCCAGGTACACGTCCACAAACTCATCTAAGAGATTTCTCAGTGCCGGCGAAAAATTCTCAAAAGTTGCTGCATCTTCCTTAACTTGTAGACACACTAAAGCATAGAGGACACCGTATACAAAGGTAGTACACTTCAATTCTTTCTTCCCTATCAGACTCAACGTTTTCTTCTCGACCGGGATGACCGTATCCTTGGAGGGGGCCGAAAGATCCTTTGGCGGAGCGGGTTTAAAGATAATGATTCTGCCATTAAATTTAAACTCGTAAGTGTTGGCCCGACCAAAGTGGGTAACGTCATCATCATACAACCAAGGGCGACCCAGCAAGACGTGACAAGCATCTATAGGGATGACGTCACACCAAATCTGATAAGAATAAGCTTTGATGGTAAGGGGTACTAAGCATCGCTTCGACACGGGGAGGGACGATTTGTTTACCCATGCCACCTTATAAGGGTGAGGGTGTGGCTTGGCTGCAAGTGACATACGCTTCACCGCGGCTTCAGAAATAACGTTCATGCAACTACCGCTATCGATGATCAACCTACACCATTTTTCACCTCTTTTAAAATTCAACGTGAAAATGTTCGTCCTATTACAGTCGTCTAATGCTCGTGGGGTCACCAGGATACACCTCATAACCATCATTTGGGAGTCATCCTCTATATCACTTGGCACTCCATCCAACTCGCTCTCGTATCCCGCCTCTTAAGTAAGGTCGTCTGACCCACCTGTGGAATCTAACAGGGCTAATGGTTTGGGTTTAGTAGGGCAACCACTAGCATAGTGTCCTTGGATCCCGCAAGCGAAACAGGTGACATTTGTTTTGTTGACCCTACCCACTGGGACTCTCTCACCAGAGGGGTTTCTATTATTCCTACCCGTTACAACTATGGAGGTCGAGTCGGAGGACTGATATTTTCCTTTGTCCTTATAAGTGGAGGTGGGCGGTGGTCCTAAGATGGACTTGCCCTTTTGGAACGAGCGAGGTTTACCCTTAAGCACATTGTGCTTCTCAATATCAAAGGCAGCGTTGAATGTGACCTGCAAGTCAGTGTGACCATAACGCAAAAGCTTTCTTGGATGTCGGGTTTAGTCCATTACGAAACCTTGAGAGTGTGACCCCAGGCATCTCTTTCACGTAACACCTCACCATCATTTTGATGGCGAGGATGCTCCATCATTTGATCGTGCCGACATGGACCTCTTGTTTGATCGCCGCTGGTACATGTTCGTGGATATTGACGGTCGTTGCCGCAACCGTCGTCGCATCCATCACATGGACCTCTCTTTTGATCGCCTCCGCTACATGTTCGTGGACATTGATGGTTGTTGCCGCAACCGTCGCCGCAACCGTTGCCGCAACCGTCGCCGCAACCGTCGCCGCAACCGTCGCCGCCGTCGCCGCCGCTGCCAGCGTTACGTCACTTCATTATGATTATAATGTTATTTCATTTTTGAAATAATAGTATTATCCTATTTCTCTAATTATAATTTTATAAGTTTATAGATTTATAATTTAGTGGTTATAATTTTATAAGCTTATTTTTATGTTGTCTTTTTATTTTTAATTTGTGTTAAAACATTATTAGTGGCTAGGATTCAATGTAGTATGATGAAGGGTGGATGGAGAGGTGTATCTGCTAATATATATATATATATATATATATATATGTGGAGATGGAGAGAAGGGATGAAATTGAAGAAAAAAATAAGGGAAACCTAAGAAGTATTCGGCCCTAAGCCTCCCCCTCCCCGATCTATTCGGCCTGGCCGAACCCGACGGCCAGAAGGCCGCCTCCTTGCTATTGCCGCCCCCCTGGAGCTGCTTCTTGCTGCTCTGGCGACTCCTACATCCTCCGGTGTGACTTCGAAGAAGGTGGCTCAGTTCTTCCTCCTCCGGTGCGACTCCGGTGACCCGTGGAAGTGCGACTCTTCCACCACTATCTTGCTTTCCCCTCTCCTCTCCTCCTCTCTCATTTCAGATTTTTGTGTAACGATTGTCTTCCCCTAAACTTGAGATTTTTTTCTTGATTTTGTGAGTTAGTCGAGATTTGTGATTGCATATTTTATCCTAATTATTGATTCACTTTGCATGTGTAAAATCTGAATTTGAATTGCTTTTTTTATCCGATTTTCGCGAAGATTTCCTTAAGGGTAGGTCCCCTTGGACATTTGCAAACCGGGGTTTGTGTAGCCTTTGGTTTCGAACGGATCAAGTGGATTTGGTATATCCTCGTATGGTTTTGTTTTCAGGGTTGCATTTGGACTATTTTCCGAATCGAAGCTTTAGTCCGGATCACTCTCCATGTGGATGGAAATGATGTGTTGTCATGTTAGATGTATGGTTAGGATATGCTATTAGTGAATGTGTATGTTCGTGCATGTTTGGGTGGAAATTTCCCATTTGTGAGATCGCACAATTACAAACGAAACTCTGCCGAAATTTCGAGTTTTGCACGCACACCACGTGTTTGCTTAAATTCCCCTTAGGACTTCCTTTTGTTTTCTCGTATTTAATTTCGTTAGGGAGTGTCCTACATCACATGTCCTTCAGCAGACTCATATACTCATAAACCTACCTAGTCCCTTGCTTAAGGGTGGCTAAATCATTGAACATTTGTGTTCGATGGTATGTGGGGACGTACTGCTCTGTCAGCCTAGCCTTCATGTCATCCCAACCAATGGGCAACACACCATTCTCGACTCTCAAACATCGTTCCTCATTTAGCCAAAATATTTTAGCACGCTCTAGCAACATCATCCTCGCTACTCGCACCTTATTCGCGTCGTTCAGAGCATACCACTCGAAATAGCATTCGATTTCCATGACCCAGTCCTGGAAGACTTGGGGATCCCCCATGCCATCGTAGGATGGTGGCTTTACTCGGATGGCTCGAGTAAGATCAAAATCGTAAGGTACGCATGGAGCGTGCTCATTAGGAGGGTGGGGGTAAGGATTGTGATTGTCTCCCACCCGTTGGGGAGCGGGTTGATTACGGGGTGCCCCTTGTGGTAATCCCATTCCGTGAAGTGCCTCCCTAATGGCCGTCATCTGCTCCGTGAAATCCGAATGGAGTTCCTCAATCTCAGTGAGGGCATGTCCCTCGCCCCGATTATCATCCATAGTAGAAGATGATGAAGGATATTCCGTACCCAGCCTTGTGCGCATGCAACGGTGCTAACAACAGACTTAGACAGACCATGGATGGATTTAATCCCGCTTAATGAATATAGAAAAATATTATTTTTTTATTTTCTTATAGGAAATAAAATGAGGACTATTAAAATTTTTTTTTTGCTGAAAAATAAGAAATCTATGCCGCTATTGGCAGACCAAAAATAATTTTTTTTTTTGAGATTTTGACAACAAACGTGCATACAGCAGTGCGGGCTAACGTGCAAATATAATAGGGGAGGGTGACAATTAAAAAATTGACAAGAACCTCCCTCTGATACCAAATTGGTGTAGGCCTCTATCGAAGTCTCAAGTACGGGCTAGGAGAAAAAAGGGACGCGACTCAAACTCCACTATCACACTCGCACAAGTTTTATTCGCAGCACACTTGCAAGCAAAATTACACAGTTCACCAACATACAGTAGTAACACCGCTGAAAGGTCGAACGAACGACGATAGGTCGACGTTCTTCCAAGCAAAAGGGACCTACCCGGTCCGGACAAGCGTGGTTGTACCAAAAGAGTCTACCCAAAATACGATCGAAAAATGGTAGATCTCTCCCAACAAAAATAAGGGGCTCGCCAAGCCCTTTCGGAAATAACGCGTTATGATAGATGCAAATCAAAAGGAAAACCACGAAGAATCTAACGATTCAAATCCAACGCAAAAAATCTTTCCGGCCACTAGACTATCAAGAGAGAATCACACTTGAGTGGAATTGTTCGTTACCCAAGTCGGAATAGATGATTCCGACTACCTTCAAAGGATCACTCTTCCGTGGTTCCGCCGGAGTTGCATCGGATGGAAAGATAGATTGTCCGCCTTGGCCGCTTCACACCGATGTCCAGATTCTTCGTTGTTAAAGGAGACTTTCCTCGGATAAAAGTCCAAGTGAAGAGGGGTGGCCGTTTTCTTCTTCAAGGGGTGCTCCGGTGGAGGAGGAAGATGGTTGGCCGGCTATGGAGAGTGGAGAAGGGTTGATGTAGAGGGAGAGGAGGAGGCGGCTACGGAAGAGGGAGGAGAGGGGCGGCCGGACATGAAGTGGAAGAGGAAGGGGTGGCGGTTTTGGGAGAGGAGGATGAGGGAGGAGAGGGTTGGCCGAATGCTTTGAGAGAGAGAGAGAAGGAAGGTGGCGGCTAAGAAAGGTAGAGAGAGTGAGAAGTTTAGGAAATATTAGGGTTAAGAGTTTTCTTCATTCAACTTGTCTTAAACAAAACACTACATGTCTATATATAGGCTTAACTCCAAGTCTTGGCTCTATGTAGCCCAAATAAAAATAACACACTCCATGGCTACATGCAGCCCAAATAAACTAACATACACCAAATGATTAAATAAAACATGCTAAAAATATAAATGCTCTCAAGCTAATAATAGAAGAAGTTCAACTAGTTATTTGTCTTGCGCCGAGGGCAGAGATTATAGCGCCGCTCCATATGAACGCCATGGCGACGCGAGTCTTTTGTTGGAGATGAAGGAGGGTCATTCGTTAGCATGCCATCATCAACAACTTGGGGGCCGTTGTCTCCACCATGAGTCGAGCGGGAAGTAGCAGCTGAATCCCCTTTGTGCTAAGCCGGCCCTCGAAGACTAGGAAAAGAGTTTACTACTTTTCATGTGTTATCAACCTGTATGACAAAGTATGTAAACCACCTTTGTATTGTAATGATTTGAAATATTGTAAGTCCTTAAGACCAGACCTTTTGTATGACTTTCATTCCTATGTTATAGTGGACATTCCTTGTTGTAGTTTCTTGTTACTAAAGGATTCCGCTAGAATGTAACTCTGAGTTAGGATACATGGATATTTTGTTTTCAATACGTAACTCCACTAACTGTCAGTAGAATATGGCATGGGTCCCCAACCAGACCTTTTATTATTTTTTTCATGACAGATGGGGGTGTTACACAGAATGCAAAAATGGTGAGTGCTCATGAATTCAGATAACCTAATCTATTATCAATACTCAAATGATGCATTGTCCAAAATACAAATATATATATATGAATGAATATGAGGATTGTAAAAAAATAAATCGTGATAGAAATGCGCTACTCAATGACAAAGAATGGGGCATTCTGGAAGTGACCTAATAAAAATATGAATTTCGCTTCTAGCAAAACCTCGACTAAAGAAAATCAACAATTTCACTGAAAATCCTTCAATGAGATTAGTGCCAGCAAAATTAAGAAAACAAATAAACTTTAATAAAAAACAAAATAAGCATGGGGTGCCTCCCAAGAGCGCTTTGTTTAATGTCCTTAAGATAGAACAAATACCTGCATTACCGATTTTATAATATTATTTATGATGAATTAAAAAATATAAGTATAAAAATCCTAATTACAACTAATACAAGCTCATCAAAAGGATTAACTATAGGCAAATTTGAAATAATAACTAAAACTAAATGAAAATGGCCTAGAGAACCAATGGTGATAGTAGATTGGAAGATCAGTCCCCCATCCCCAAATTTCTTCCTTTTCAATCTCATATTTTCCTTTAATAACAAATCATCAAATAAAATTATCTTCCCACCCTACACCCAATCATTAAGTGGGAACACAAGCTGTGATAATGTGGTCGAATAGAGAATATGTTTTGTCACTGCCATATGCTATCCCTGCCAGAATTGTAATTTAAGATCACAAAAGAATGAGTCACTAATCACATGCACTGTACGGTGTTACAAGAAATAACATTAAATTTAATAGTTGGGGGAGGTGGAATAGTAAACATAAAAATTTTAGAATTATAAGGAAGATGTTCAAGAAATAAAATGAAAAATGAAAAAAAGGTAATTAAAAGCAGGAGTGGCCCCAGACTCACTCCCACCATGTTTCATAGTAGGATTGTTGTCAGCCACAATAAAATCATTGTAGGAAAATGGTGAGCAACAAGGAACTTTGATGATGAGTTGGGCTTTCTCTTCTAATGATGTGGTAGGGACCTCATCACAATAAAAAATATCCTCCTAAGTGCAACTCGGTAAAGTTTTGGTGTCCATCGACCCATCCTGCACATCTAGACAATTAGTAGTAGGAATAAATGATCTGTCCATAATGATGTAATAAAAGCCTGAGTAGAGACATGGCTTATGATAGAGCCAAATAAAACAGATGACATATCCTCAAACAACAAATCCAAGGGTAGTGAGGTAGCATATAGGATAAAAACTCCAAAATGTCATCATAGTGATCAACAATTACACTAATAAACACATACGCTATGTTCCCATAAGGATAGGGGGCATAGTGTATAGGTCATCAGTGAAGGAAGGTGTAGTGAAAGAAAGAGATTATGGGATGGGGATTAGCACTTTCTTATCTTCCTCCTCTATTTGCAATTTCCATTTATCATAGTCCTTCAACGCATGATTAATACTCTGACAGCATAAGCAATTTTTCTAGAAGGTTTCGACCAAGAAGAGGCTAAAAACCCAATGAAGATGATGCTCGTGATGGATATTTTAAAGCCCCAAATTTCTTGAGGCGTGCGAAGATTCTCTAGGGTTTACTCCCGGCAGTAGCTAGTTACCGTATGGCAGTAGCTCCAGGGCTTGCATCGAGTTCTCGAACAAGTGTCTAGTACTCGAGAACGATGTTACCGCGCGGCAGTAGCAGGGGAATTAATCTAGCAGGCCTCTCAGGAAGCTATCACCCGACGATAGTTGTACCACTAGAGATAGGTGGGTCAATTTAATTTATATGGTTCTCGGGATCTTACAGCACGACAGTAGAAGTTAGCACGCGGTGGTAGAGGCTGGTGTCGTGTCATAACCGACATCCTCTATCGCATGGCGTTTGCGTCCTATCGCTCGATGTTAGTGAAATGGAAACAGCATTGGACACGTGTCATCCTATGATTAGAGGGTTTGGGAGGTTGCGCTCGAAACGAGGCATTATATTAAGGTCCGTGCGACGATATCTAGTTACCGCGCGGCGGTAGCTTTTTTTTATATGCTTTATTTGGCCATTTTCACTTCATTTTCTTCTAGATTTGGAGTTGGCCTTGTTTTCCTGGAGGTGGAGCATCAGATCCGAAGGGTAAATCTTGGCATCATTGAAGTTTCGGAGTTCCGATTCGTAAGCCGAGTCTGGATCTATAAAGGTAAGAGTATTGCGCTCGAGTTCATCCATCTAGATCTTTAGTATGGCATCGAAGAGAGCGCAAAAGGTAACAATTCTCAACTATGACATGTGTAGTCCTCTTCCTTTTGCATAAGAAACCCTCTCACACGAGTATGCGGTGAGGGTGAAGTTTTTCCTTCGGGTAGATACAGTATATACCTGTAGTTTTGCATATAGAGTTTGGAATAAAAGTTCGGACATAGGCATGGTGTGTGAAGCCCATCTAGACAGGTGGTCTAGATTGGTGATGTTTTTATTATGCTTGTATTGGCTGGAGAAGACTCCTTGATGTTTATTTTTTGGGTTTCTATACGGTAGATTGCAGTAGGGAACCTTGGGGACTAACACCAAGGAGCACCTTGAAAACTTGGTAGAATCGCATTTCTGCCTGATACCGAGCGGCGGTAGTTCCACCGCAGGTGGTAGGTCCTTAAGATCTTTGTTTGTGGCCTGGGTCATGGAGACATGGGGCTAGATATATGAGCAAAAGGAATCGGGAGGCTGACCCACATCGTGGTAGTTTTTGCCCGGCAATGTGAGCAATGGGAAAGGGATGAAACTACCCAGTATCTATGTTGTGCGTCCGTGGGTAATGATGCCTATCCCAGACATAGTTACGGGTCTTTGGCCTTGCGCAGGCCATAGAGACTACGAAAATGCTCATGTTTATTGCTCTCTTATGAATGGTGGTGGGCCTTAGTTTTTGTCCGAACACTGAGAATGTGCCCTAAGAGCACGGGGTGTGTGGCCGTTCATTCCTACGCCTGTGGTGAAGTGTGCTTAAATTGCGCATTCATTACTATTTTTGGTTTTGTTAATACTTTGCAAGGAAGGAGCTCGGCCACCCCAAGTAAGGGGCGGGGTCCTTATAATTTGGATAGCTTTAGCTGACTGTTGCCTTATTTTGACACCGTTCGGTGGATTGTTCTTATGCAGGAATAGGTGATCCAAGTGGCAAGTAGTGGGCTAAAGCCTTTGATGCTGTGCTGGCCCTTGAAGGACAAAGTGATGTCTTTACTTTTATTATTTTAATGTATAGCCGACCTGCGTGCCGAAGTATGTAAAACACTTTTATTCAAGTTGAATGTTGTAGGGTCATAAGGCCAAGGCTTTATGTGATTTTGTTCTTTCGTTTCTGCTTTGGGATATAGTGGACATTCATGTGCTGTGATGGATTATTCTAACTTGATTATAAGCTTCCGCTAGGATGCACTATGTTAGGTTTCAATATCTTCTCATAGCATTTTAGTATTAATATGTAACTCCGCTGACTGACCGTGGAATATGGTGTGGGGCCCCGACCGTACCTTTTGTTATATCCCATGTGACAGATCGGGGTGTTACAATTTGGTATCAAACTAAGGTGACGGTCTTACTTAGGAGAATTCATGAATGAATTCTTTTTAAGGGGTGGTGAGCACAGTCATGTGCGTAAATATTATAACATGAAAAGAACCCATGAATGTCCACTTAGGAATGAAAATAAACATGTTTGTGGAACATGCGTGTTCCTATGATTGTTTTTTTGCAATTTTGTTTGGTCACTTATTGCCGTGTCCTACAATAATTGGTGACTAGGAGTGGTTCTGGACTTTTAGAACATCCGCATTCGGCGGAAAGAAGTGCACCTAATGATGCGCCTGCAACCCATCCTTCGGTAGAGACGATAAGACATGTAGCTGAGGTTATGTTTGCGATGATAAATGCCCAGCCAGGGAGGCAAGCACAACCTCCTTCCCCTATTATGGAACAGGTGCTGCTTCATGTGACAGAGCCTGAAGTGATATAAAGAGTGGTTATAGAACATTTGGCGCTAAGAAGAACGATAGAAAGACAGCTTAAATATGTGATGAGATTCAATCCTCCAGTATTTACGAGGACAGGAACCATAACCCAGGTCAAGGATTTACTCTCTCATGTTAAGAGAGTCATGACAGCGACTACAATAGAAGAATAGCAGAAGTCAACCATAGCCGCTTTCCTGTTGGATGGAGTGGAGCGAATTTGGTGGGAAGAGGCGGAGCTACACCTCTTGGTTGGAAGACAACTCACCGATGTTTCGATGGACGAGTTCTCGAGGTTATTCCAGTCTAGATACTTCCCCTTGGCACAGAGAATCGACATGGAGAATTAGTTCCAAAGACTGACCCATGGAGATAGTTGTGTGGATGAGTATCTCAATGAGTACACGAGGTTGGGACATTATGCTGGTGTTACTTTTGCTGACGAGGAGCGTAAGACCAATCGGTTCTATGAGGGTCTGCGTGATAACCTAAGGCCACTGCTCTCTGGGCCGATGAAGTAGGGTTTCCTAACTCTGGTCATTACTGCCCAATATATGGAGAAAGATATGAAGAGGGTTCAAGATAAGAAGGACTCAAGCTCGAAGAAGTCGGAATTCAAGGTACCGAGTTCATCAAAGTCTGGGTTTTGTAACTGGAACAAGAAAGTTCGGACCTCAGGTCCAGCCACACCTTCGGGTACGTCTGGAGTTATTATAGTGCGAGGCCCGGTTACTTGCTATAATTATGGCAAGCAGGGACATTATGCCTGAGACTGTTGGAGTGGGCGCCCGAAGTTAGTGAAGAAGCCTGGAGCAACTTAGGAGGAGAAGGGAAAGGCAGTGGAGCAAACCGTATCTCACTATGCAGCAGTAGAGTCTAGAGTTTACAACCTTGCCCAGTAGGAGGACACAAAGCAGGTTGATGTGGTGACAGGTATGATTTCTGGTATAGCACATTTAGCTTTTCATACTTGTTGCCTTTTGCGTGTTAGCTTTTTACTTTTTGTGCTAGGATTTGTTTTGATCATTAATTGTCCGGCGAGAGCACTATTCGATACGGGAGCTTCTCACTACTTTTGTCTGAGGTATTTGTATCGCGCATCGGAGCACTCTCTTTGATGTCAATGGATAAATTAGACATATTGCTGCCTAATGGGTGTTCTATACGTGTGTATAGAGTTTGTTGTGTGATGGTATGGATTGGGAGTCAAGAGTTTGACTTGCAAGTGTCGCTACTACCGATAGTGGAGTTTGATGTGATCATTGGCATGGACTGGCTCTTAGATCAGCATGCGTACATTGATTGCAATCGTTAAGTGGTCAGACTGGGGGTGGATACAAAGCGTGAGACTACATTCTCTGGCATAAGGGGATCGAGAAGGACTTTGATGTCTGCTTTCTAGGTTGTTAAGGAAGTTCGTAGTAATGCAGAGCTATTTTTCACCTTAATGGAGACTTCGATGCCCAAGCCAGGTCTGGATAGTATCCCGATTGTATCAGAGTTTCCTGATGTTTTTCCTGAAAATTTCCCCGGAGCCCCATCTCAGCGCGAGATCGACTTCACTATCGAGCTAATGCAAGGTGCTAAGCCTGTGTCACGCTCCCTGTACCGCTTAGCGCCTAAGGAGATGGCAGAATTGTAGGTATAGCTGCAAGAGCTGATAGTTTAACTTTAAAGGCAGCCTAAACACCTAGAGGGGGGGGTGAATAGGTTCTGCTTCTCTTTCTAAAACTTCTAGGCAGAATTCAATTTAATAACTAATATAATAAACACAGCAATCACAGAAAACAAAACATCACAGATTGCACTATGTTTTATAGTGGTTCCCCAAGGTCTGGGTACATCCACTTTCCCCCTTCACCTATCTAGCAGTATGCTAGATTCGGCCAAACTTCCACTTATCTCAGATCAATAGATCTTACAACTCAGAACCCAACTGGTTCCTACAACTCAGGCACAACTGCCCTACCTCAGCCTTGCCCCAAGGCCTACAACTCAGAGAATATCCTTCTCCTACACTCAGGCAAACAGCCCTACCACTCAGAGTTCAACACTCTTACACTCAGCCTTTATAACATAGGCTTACAACTCAGATCTGTATAAACAGATCCTACAAAAATATAGAAAAGATTGTTTTAATTGTCTTGCCAAAGTTGAGAGAGAAAAGGCAATGACAATTCTTGATCAGCTGATGCAATCAACTGTTTCTTAGCCTTCTTCAAAGCTTCTTGAAAATGTACTTAGCTGAGTTGATTCCAAACAGCTTCTTGAGAATCCACTGGTGGATTTTTTCTTCTTCTTCAAATTCTGACTTGATCTCTCTCTATCCAGAACTTTGAATGATTTTTCTGAATTCTGATTAGAACTCTTCTTAGATCTATCCTTAGATAGTCTTCTTAGATCTCCCGGAGAAGATCTTCTTAAGTGCCTAGCACTTTCTTGAAATGAGTAGAATTGTAATCCTTCTCCACTTTCTGATCCAATGTATTTCAAAAGGTCAGTTCTATATGTTGTTGATTGATTTTCTCCTTCTGAATCTGTCTATTTATAGACATTCTTCATGGTAACCGGCTGATCCGGTTTCTAACCGTTTTCTGACAAGTCTGACAGCTTCAGTTAACCGGTGGTAACCCACAGCTGTCAAGTCTTCAATCAAGTCCTGTGCCTTAGTCTTGAATCACAAGTTGTTGAAACAGTCTGTTAGAAAGTGTCGAGTCCATCTGTCTATCTGTGTCGACATAATTGACTTTGGTGTCGACACAGTCTTCAGTGATGTCGACTAAGTTGCCTTTGAGTCGACACAGCTTCTTCTGCAAATAATTTGATCTTGACTCTTCAGTGTGTCGACACAAGTCCTGTGTGTCGACACAGTTGTTGTAGAATCATAACTTTAGTAAGTGTCGACTTAGCCTTCAGGTGTCGACACATTCATTTTTTAACTCTGCTATAATGTGTCGACTAAATCACAATGTGTCGACACACTCTGCTGGTGTCGACAAACTTGAGGTCGACTATTTTCTTCTGTGTCGACACATTCAGATGATGTCGACAATCTTGAGATCGACTATACTCTTCTGTGTTCGACACATTCTCCCAATGTTGAGGTCGACGCTTTTCTTCTGTGTCGACACAATTTCCCAGTGTTGTGTCGACTCTTTTCTTCTGTGTCGACACAATTTCCCAGTGTTGTGTCGACTCTTTTTCTGTGTCGACACAAATTCCCAGTGTTGTGTCGACTTACTTCTTCTGTGTCGACACTTTTTCCCAGTGTAGTTGTAGACTAACTGCTATGTGTCGACACTGCTTCCCAGTGTTGTGTCGACTATTTTCTTCTGTGTGTCGACACTGCTTCCTTTGTGTCGACACTTGGACTAAACAGTACTAAATGATGATTAATGACATAGCAGGAATACTTTAAATATAAACAAAACATAACATAGAATAATTCAGAATCAATCATCACAGAATGCACATTATAATATGCCAAACAACATTTTGTTTATAACAGGGTAATGTTTGATTACAAAGTTTTACATTTGATGATTACATCACAACATTACAAAATATTTAAAACAAAATCAGGATTGATCAGGCTCTCTAATCATAATCCCTTTGCTAGACTGAATTGTAGCTGTCACAGGAGCTTCTGATTCTTCAGCTATCTTCTTTCCTTTAAGATCAGCCTTCTTCTGAGCTTCTTCCTTGATCCTTTGCCTTTCAAAATAATGAAAAGGCTTTGGGAAGTATTTGCTTGGCTCCTTAGCATCTGATGGCAGTCTTCCCAGCTTGGCTTTCCTTCTGAATTGTACAATTGCCTCTTGCCTTGCCTCATACTTCTGCCATTCAATTTCATTGTACCACTTCCCTCTCTCATGAACTTTATCCTGTACAGCTTTCCATGCAGTGAGTATTATGTTCCTTGAAGTAGGACTCCACTGCTCATAATCTGGCTTCAGTACAGCCTGCTCTCTGAATTTCTTCTTTGCTAATAGAGCATCCTGCTGTTCTTTCAGAGTAGCCTCAGGCTTATCAACCTTTCCAAAGACAATGTTAGTAACCTCCTTTGGAGGACTATACATTTCTTGAACTTTCTGATCAATCAAATCAAAATCTGGAGGGGGGTATATGACTTGGGCAACCTCAGGTTGATTGCCTTCAAGTAGATTAGATTTTATTCCTGACTCAGCTACCATAGCATCATCACACAATGGGGGATATCCCAAAGTGGCTCGTATGCTATTGGTCACCCACTTGGTGTGCTCAGAGCCTGCATGAATTAGCATCCTCTCCCCCTTTATGGCTTCTCTAGATACATGATCTCTTAAATCTTCCTTTTGAAATCGAATTTGGCCATCCAAATAATTCACTCCCTCTTTGAAAAATGGTCTTAACTTTTGAAGCTTTTCAGATATGTCCTTTTGAGAGGTTGTGATGGCAGTCTTAACAGATGCAATAGCAGCCTGAAAATTCTTATCAAATTCTTCCATTTCTTTGGCTCTATCTGCAGGCAGACCTGGAACAATCTTCTTGACCTCCTCAATAATCTCATTATGAGATTCAATTAAATTCTCATTCATTCTAATTTGATTTTCCAAAACATAACTTTGCTTCAAAGCAATATCATCCACCTTTGTAGAAATAGCCTCCTGTTGTTTAGCCAGATAAACCACAGCATTGCCACCCTTGTGGAAGCAATCTGTCATTTCAGTTTTATGCATGTTGACTTGAAATTGGATGGACTTGATATCTTGAGCTAAGTCAAACTGAAGTGACTTGCTATTCTCATCTACATACTTTTCCATAGCCATCCTTTGTTCATCCAATTTTACTTGAAGATCTATCATGAATTTGTTGTAATCAAAGGCTGGAGAAACTTGTGGAGTTGTGGTCTGTAAAGCCTGCTTATAGTTCTTGCTTCTTCTCTTAAAGACAACAATTTTCTTTTCTTTGCCATCCTGGCATCTTCAGTTTCTGTTTCAGAGGAAGTATCTACATGAATTCTTTCTTGTGGATGATGAATTGTATCTGTTCCAAGGGGTTGTTGCTCAGCTTCAACATCCACAGGCTCATCCTCAACCTGTGGTTCAACCGCAGCTTCCTGATCAATGTCCATTCCTATGGACTTCTCAATATCTTGTCCACCTCCTACTTTATCAGCAGCAGTATCAATATCTGGGAATAACTCCTCCATAGTAAATTCCACTTGAGTTGTCACCTCTGCAGCAGTTAAATCTTGAGATATGTTTAACTGTGCTTCTTCTTGAAGTTGCACTTCAGTATTTGGAGTGGCAGGAGTAGGAGTGGACACTAGCTCCCCCTGAACCTGTGCAATAATAAGAATATGAGCAATGTCTTTTATAGTAAAATACATTAGCTCCCCCTATACCTGAGCAGAAGTAGATACCTTTGGAGCAGGAGTGGAAACTGGCTCCCCCTGCATCTGTGCAGGTGTTGATACTTCCTGGACCACAGTTGAGTCAAGCTGTGTCCCTTCTTGTACTTGTTCAGATTCTTGATTTGGTGTAGGGGATTGCACAGGGGTGTCTGGCCTGCTCTCTTCAGGCACATCCTTGGACAGCACCCTATCCCACCTGGAGAATAGTCTCATATCCATTCTTCTCATATGGTTAATCTTACTCCCTTGCAGCTGCTGCATCACTTCAGGAATCACTCCAGTGAAGTACAGGCTCATGATCCTAGCCATGTTAGGCTTCTTGATTCCCTCTTTGATCTTGTCAAAGAGCACTCCTGACCAATCAGTAGGAATAGTAAAAACTATCCTGGTCATCAGGCTGAACATATAGGCAGAAATCCTATCATGTCCACCTGTCTTGTAGAGGATTACCTTTCCAACTACTTCAGACAAGAACTTCCCTTGCTGATTCATTCCCTTCCTGTTGAATGCAGCTCCAATCTTCAATCCTGAATCCAGGCCACACCATTGAAGGGCTTCCCTTGTCTTAGATATAGGAACTTCCTCTTCATTCTCAACTACTTGCAGTTGGAAGATCTTTCTTAAACTTCTTTGATTAATCTTTACCTTCGTCCCTTGAACAGTGGACTTAATCTTGAGGCCAGTAGAATGGACTGATGCAGAGATAAAGAACTCGTGCACCTCCTTCTTCCAGATCTTAGTTGGTTCTGAAATGAGAAATTCTAACCCTGATGCAGAGAGAAGGGTGATAACTCCTTGAACATCAGGCGGCGCCTCTGCAAAGGCCTGGCGCACTAACTCATATCCTTCATTGATGTTATCTTCAATCCTTGGCGCCATCGTTGTGTCGAGAAAGCTTGAGAGAAGAGAGAAAGAAAGACTGTCGACACAGGGTTTGAGTCTTGAAAACCTTGAAAGCGTGTCGACAAAAAGAGCTTTTGACCTATTTATAGCTTCTGTTGAAAGAAGTTCAAAAGGCGCCAAAAACAGTCTAAATGTGTCGACACAGACGGAATGTGTCGACACAAACTTCTATTAACTCGACATTTCTTCAGCCTACTATGTGTCGACACCAACTTGTGGTTATGTCGATACCGTGGATACATAGTAGAAAGACAGAAATTCTGTGTCGACACTAAGGATAAGTGTCGGCACATATTCTGTAAGTGTCGACACCATTATTCTGGTTGAGTCGACATTACATTTCTGGTTAAGTCGACAATAAAACTCTTAAGTGTCGACACATATTCTCTGTGTCGACACAATATTTCTGACTTGTCGACATAATTTCTCTGAGGCGACACATTATTACTGAATGTGTCGACACATTCTTACTTAGCCAATTTCTATAACTTCAATGTGTCCTTTTTTTAACACTTGATTAGGTTGTTATTACTTTAACTTACTTATATATCACTTCAATAGCATTGTTAATGATTTTGTTAATACATTAATCAATGTTTAACATACCTAATTCAATTTTGAATTTATTGAATTTGGTTTCATCTAAAGGCTTAGTAAATACATTTGCTATTTGATAATCTGTTTTTACAAATTCCAATGAGATGTCTCCTTTTTCTACATGTTCTCTAAGAAAATGATATTTGATTTCTATATGCTTAGTTCTACTATGAGAAACTGGATTATTAGCAATAGAAATAGCACTCTTAGAATCACATAAAAGAGGTGTTCTACTTACCTGAATACCATAATCCTTAAGCTGATGCTGCATCCATAATAGCTGTGCACAGCAGCTTCCAGCAGCAATATACTCTGACTCAGCTGTGGAAATTGCCACACTAGTCTGCTTTTTACTACTCCAAGATATTAGTCTTCCTCCCAGGAATTGACAAGTACCTGTAGTACTCTTTCTATCCTCTCTACATCCTGTAAAATCTGCATCTGAATAGCCTGTTAGTTGAAAATCTCTATTCCTAGGGTACCAAAGACCTAGAGTAGGAGTGCCCTTTAGATATCTCAGAATCCTTTTGACTGCAGTATAATGAGATTCTTTAGGGCAGGCTTGGTACCTAGCACAGACACATGTTGCATACATAATGTCAGGTCTACTAGCAGTGAGATATAGTAGAGACCCAACTATTCCTCTATACAATGATTCATCAACAGGTTTACCTGCCTCATCTTTGCATATTGGCATACTTGTTCCCATAGGAGTTCTCATGGAGGAGGATGACTCCATACCATATTTCTTAATTAATTCCTTGGTGAACTTAGACTGGGATATGGACAATCCATCATCAGTCTGTCTTACTTGGAGTCCCAAGAAGAACTTAAGTTCTCCCATACTGCTCATCTCAAACTTCCCTTGCATAAGTTTGGCAAACTTTTTACAAAGGTTGTTTTCAGTAGATCCAAAGATTATGTCATCAACATAGATCTGGACTATGATGATCTTTCCTTTGGATTCCCTAAGGAATAGAGTTTTGTCTATCTTTCCTCTTGAGAATTTATTCTCAATGAGGAAGGTAGACAGGGTTTCATACCAAGCCCTTGGAGCTTGTTTTAACCCATACAAAGCTTTCCTAAGCTTATACACAGAATCAGGTTTAAGAGGATCTACAAAACCTGATGGCTGCTCTATATATACTTCTTCTTTAAGATCACCATTCAGAAATGCTGACTTCACATCCATCTGGTATACTTTGAAGTCTTGGTAGGCTGCATAGGCAAGGAACATTCTGATTGCCTCCAGCCTTGCTACTGGAGCAAAGGTTTGATCAAAGTCAATCCCTTCTTCCTGCCTGTATCCTTTTGCAACCAATCTTGCTTTATTCTTTACTATTATTCCACTTTCATCTAGCTTGTTCCTATAGATCCACTTAGTTCCAATTATGTTGTGGCCTCTTGGTTTAGGAATAAGCTCCCAGACTTTGCACCTTCTAAATTGATTCAGCTCCTCTTGCATAGCATCAATCCAGTGCTGGTCTTGGATAGCTTCTTCAAACTTCTTAGGTTCCATTTGGGACAAGAAACTAGAATGCAAAACTGTGCTTTGATTTCTGCTTCTAGTTTGCACTCCTTGTCTTGGATCACCAATTATCTGATCAGTAGGATGATCTCTTAGATATCTTATAGCTGGAGGTAGATTCCCTTCAGGTTGTGCATCTCCAGCTTCTTCATTCTGCTGTTCCTCTTGGTTTTCATCAGCTTCCATTATCTCTTGTACTCCCCCTGGACAGCAGCCTTCATTTTCCAATGCTCCCTCTTCCTTTGAAGCTTCAGCAATGGAGAGCTTGTCCATCTTCTTGCTTATACCTGTTGAGTCATTTGATCTACAAGACAACTCACAATTGATTAATCTTGTTTCATCAAATACAACATGCACAGATTCTTCAACAACTTGAGTAGTTAAGTTGAAGACTCTATAGGCCTTACTATTTGTGCTGTACCCAACAAATATCCCATCCTGGGATTTGGCAGCAAACTTAGTCAAATATGACTTGCCATTGTTAAGTATATAGCATTTGCAACCAAAGATCCTAAAATAGGATAGGTTTGGTTTTCTGCCTTTCACAATCTCATAGGGAGTCTTTCTGTGGCCTTTGGTGATAGAAGCCCTATTGATGACATGACAAGCAGTGTTAACTGCCTCAGCCCAAAAATATTCTGGGAGAGAGGTGTCACTCAATAGAGTTCTACCAGCTTCAATTAATGTTCTATTCTTTCTTTCAGCAATACCATTTTGCTGAGGTGTTCTAGGTGAGGAGAACTCTTGGAAAATCCCAAAGTCTATACACAAGTTTGTTATGCTTTCAGATTGAAACTCAGTACCATGGTCACTTCTAATTTTGACCACTGTACTATTCAGTTCATTCTGAATTTGCTTTACAAAATTAAATAATACACTTGGGGTTTCAGATTTTTGTCTCAGAAAGAACACCCATGTAAATCTAGAATAGTCATCTACAACCACTAGAGTGTAGACCTTCCTACCTAGACTGTGAACTGGCATAGGACCAAAAAGATCCATATGCAAGAGGTATAAGCACCTCACAGAATCCTTGTTTTCAAGGCTTTGAAATGAGGTTTTTGTCTGCTTGCCCTTTTGACAAGCTGAGCATACCCCTTCCTTTATACACTTAACTTGAGGCCCATTCCTCACTAGTTCTTTACTAAAGAGTTGGCCAATTGTCTTGTAGTTTAGATGAGCCAATCTCTTGTGCCACTTAACACAATGAGAAGCATTGTCATCAGCTACAAGACAAATGGGGGATGCCTTATTCTCACATTCAAAATTAAGGCAATACACATTTCTCTTCCTATACCCAGTCAATATGATCTCTTGATCACTTGACCTTTTGATATGACATCCATCCTTACCAAATGAAATGTCATATCCTAGATCACTCAGCTGGCTTATGCTTATTAGATTATGTTTCAAACCTTTTACATAGGCCACTTGGGTGATAGTAATTAGGTTTGAAGAGATGTTACCAAATCCTTTGATGACTCCTTTTTCAAATCCACCAAAGATCACTTTATGTCCATCTTTGACAGATGAATACTCCTTCAGCAGCCCCTTTGTTCCAGTCATGTGCCTGGAACAACCACTATCCAAGTACCATATAGGGGCATGGTAACTTAGATTCACCTGCAATACAGAATTACTTACCCTTAGAACCCAAGTAAGTCTTGGGTCCTTGGTTCAGGTTAGCCTTAATAAAGTTATCATAACCTCTTCTAACAGGTAGACTCTTATTCTTTATAACACTTGTGTTATACCAGCAGTCCAATGCAAAATGACCCCTCTTGCCACAGCACCAACATTCAAACTTATTGTATCTAGATCTAGATACATCCTTGTCAGAAGCATTTCTGTTCATTGCTGGTGCTGTTGCAACTTCACCTACTGATTTCTTAAAACCATAGGGTTTATGACCATAGGTAGGCCTGCTTGCCTTAACACCCTTGTTCTTCAGAACATTTGTCTTAATATGATCCTGAATGTCTTCATGATCATATATGTTAGAAGGCACTTTCTCCTTACCAAACCTTATGGGGACTGAAAGGTTTAGTGGTTGAATAGGGGCTTTGCCTTTCCTCTTGAATCTGCCAGCCCTGGAGTTACCCTTAAATCCTAATCCAGCCTTACCCTTTTGAGTGACAAATTCATTTATCAAGGGTAAGACAGATTTTGGCTTAGAGTAACTAGCCACTAAATCCCTTTCAATTCTAAGTCTGTCCTCCAGACTCTTTACTTGATCATTAGTATAATTAATTGTGCCCATCTGAATAATAGTTATATTCTTCAGCTTGGCAATTTCAGCTAACTTTTGATCAAGGACTTTTTCTAACTCAGTTGTTGCAACCCTTAGATCAGCAATTTCCTGAGCCTGTGATTTAACCAGGTTCTTGCTTTTCTTAAGGGCCTGCAACAGGTCCCCATACTTGTCTATCAATTGATAGACATCTCCTTCAGATCCAGATGCATCTTCATCACTTGATGCAGATGTAGCTGATTCTTCACTTGTATTACAAACAGATGTACAAGAAGGACAGTTTACCTCATTAGAACCAGACTGATTCTGGCATAGGTCCTCTTCTGATCTTGTCATCAAACCCATGCATTGATGTTCATTGATGGAGTCTAGCAACTGCATAAACTCCTCTTCCTCAGATACAGCATATAATCCAATATATGCTTCAGCTTCAGATCCTGATTCTGAAGTTGACTGGTCTGACAGACTTTTATCTTTCTTTGCTACAAAGGATTTCTCCTTCTTGCCTTTTTGATAAGTCTTCTTCTTTTCTGAAGATTCCTTCCTTTTGTCAGGACAATCAGCCACTACATGTCCAGGCCTATTGCAACAATAGCAGACAATCTTTGAAGTAGTGGCATTGCTGGGCTTTGACCTGCTTTTCTCTTTCCTTGATGACCTTCTCTTCTGATAATAGTCATCTACTTGCTGTGATGAGGAAGGCCTAGACTTCCATTGCTTCTTTTTCAAGAACCTTTGAAATTGCCTAGTGAATGCAGCAAAGTCTGCATCTGAATCACAGCTGACTGAACCCTTATCTGAATTTTCAGAACTACCTTCTTCAACTTCCTTAGGAGGAGATGGTGCTTCCTCCTATTCTTTCTAGTGGCTTCAGCATTAAATGCCACAGTCTTTTCTCTATGCTCTCCTCTTGAGTTTCTTTCCTCCTCCTTCCTTACCATAAGTTGTATTTCATAGGATAGCAACTTTCCAAACAGAGTTGGAGGAGATATCTCTGCCAATTTTGCCACTTCTCTTATGGCACAGATCTTTGTATCCCAATCCTTTGATAAGGATCTTAAGAATTTGTCATTCAGTTCATAGGTACTGAAGACTCTTCCATAGGATATTAGCTCATTCACAATTCTATAGAATTTCTTATAGCACTCAGTTATGCTATCAGATTTTCCTTGTCTAAAACTTTCATACTCCTGATTTAGCATAGATTTTCTGTCCAGCCTTACTTCTTCAGATCCCTCCATGTAGACAATCAATGTGTCCCACATCTCCTTGGAGGTCTTGCAGTGAATCAGATTCTGAAATGTTGAATCATCTATGGCACTGACAATGATGTTCTGTGCCCTTTTGTCCATGGTTGCCAAGATGATTTCATCCTTGGTCATTTCAGAATAAGTCTTTGGTGTTTGGATATTTGCATCAAGAACAGATATCTTCATTGGTATGAAGGGGCCTTCCTGTACTGTGATGTAAATCCTTGGGTCAGATGCTTTCATAAACAATCTGACTCTTTCTTTCCAGATCCCAAAGATTTCCTTCTTGCATATGGGTAATTTCATTGACCCTAGCTCCTTATGATTCTCTCCAGAACCCATCTTCTTGATTCTTGAATCTGCCTATCAGATCTACCTCAGACTGTTAAGTCCTTTTTGAGGAACCTCCCTCTGATACCACTTGATAGTTTAACTTTCAAGGCAGCCTAAACACCTAGAGGGGGGGGGGGTGAATAGGTTCTGCTTCTCTTTCTAAAACTTCTAGGCAGAATTCAATTTAATAACTAATATAATAAACACAGCAATCACAGAAAACAAAACATCACAGATTGCACTATGTTTTATAGTGGTTCCCCAAGGTCTGGGTACATCCACTTTCCCCCTTCACCTATCTAGCAGTATGCTAGATTCGGCCAAACTTCCACTTATCTCAGATCAATAGATCTTACAACTCAGAACCCAACTGGTTCCTACAACTCAGGCACAACTGCCCTACCTCAGCCTTGCCCCAAGGCCTACAACTCAGAGAATATCCTTCTCCTACACTCAGGCAAACAGCCCTACCACTCAGAGTTCAACACTCTTACACTCAGCCTTTATAACATAGGCTTACAACTCAGATCTGTATAAACAGATCCTACAGAAATATAGAAAAGATTGTTTTAATTGTCTTGCCAAAGTTGAGAGAGAAAAGGCAATGACAATTCTTGATCAGCTGATGCAATCAACTGTTTCTTAGCCTTCTTCAAAGCTTCTTGAAAATGTACTTAGCTGAGTTGATTCCAAACAGCTTCTTGAGAATCCACTGGTGGATTCTTTCTTCTTCTTCAAATTCTGACTTGATCTCTCTCTATCCAGAACTTTGAATGATTCTTCTGAATTCTGATTAGAACTCTTCTTAGATCTATCCTTAGATAGTCTTCTTAGATCTCCCGGAGAAGATCTTCTTAAGTGCCTAGCACTTTCTTGAAATGAGTAGAATTGTAATCCTTCTCCACTTTCTGATCCAATGTATTTCAAAAGGTCAGTTCTATATGTTGTTGATTGATTTTCTCCTTCTGAATCTGTCTATTTATAGACATTCTTCATGGTAACCGGCTGATCCGGTTTCTAACCGTTTTCTGACAAGTCTGACAGCTTCAGTTAACCGGTGGTAACCCACAGCTGTCAAGTCTTCAATCAAGTCCTGTGCCTTAGTCTTGAATCACAAGTTGTTGAAACAGTCTGTTAGAAAGTGTCGAGTCCATCTGTCTATCTGTGTCGACATAATTGACTTTGGTGTCGACACAGTCTTCAGTGATGTCGACTAAGTTGCCTTTGAGTCGACACAGCTTCTTCTGCAAATAATTTGATCTTGACTCTTCAGTGTGTCGACACAAGTCCTGTGTGTCGACACAGTTGTTGTAGAATCATAACTTTAGTAAGTGTCGACTTAGCCTTCAGGTGTCGACACATTCATTTTTTAACTCTGCTATAATGTGTCGACTAAATCACAATGTGTCGACACACTCTGCTGGTGTCGACAAACTTGAGGTCGACTATTTTCTTCTGTGTCGACACATTCAGATGATGTCGACAATCTTGAGATCGACTATACTCTTCTCTGTTCGACACATTCTCCCAATGTTGAGGTCGACGCTTTTCTTCTGTGTCGACACAATTTCCCAGTGTTGTGTCGACTCTTTTCTTCTATGTCGACACAATTTCCCAGTGTTGTGTCGACTCTTTTTCTGTGTCGACACAAATTCCCAGTGTTGTGTCGACTTACTTCTTCTGTGTCGACACTTTTTCCCAGTGTAGTTGTAGACTAACTGCTATGTGTCGACACTGCTTCCCATTGTTGTGTCGACTATTTTCTTCTGTGTGTCGACACTGCTTCCTTTGTGTCGACACTTGGACTTAGAATTTTTCTGCATACTTTATCAATTCTCCACCTGCACATGTCAACTTAAAACAACATCAAATACACCTTGATGTATATCATTGAGCTAAGTTGGGCTTCTTCAAATCAGGTACACATTTTCCAATGTACCCAACAAGAGCTATTTGATCAAGGGTATATGCATCCAAGTTTGTCGCCTTGTAGCGGGCAAGTCCTATTTGTTAAAATGAAGGACAGAAGCTTACAAATGTGTATTGATTACCGAGAGTTCAATAAGCTGACAGAGAAGAATAGATATCCGATCCCGAGGATTGATGATTAATTCGATCAGCTGGTCAGGTCAAGTGTGTACTCGAAGCTAGATTTGAGATCCGGGTACTATCAGCTGATAATTAGGGAAAGTTACATTCCCAAGATGACTTACAGCACACATTACGGGCATTATGAATTCACCATCATGCTATTTGGGCTGACGAATGTGTCATCCGTATTTATGGATTTGATGATCAGGACATTCAGAGAATACTTGGACCAGTTCGTTATATTCTTCATCGATGACATACTGGTGTACTCATAGTGCGAGGAGAATCATTTTAAGCATCTTCATATGGTTTTGGGGACCCTAAGGAGGAACCAACTGTATGCCAAATTCCCAAATATGAGTTTTGGTTGTCCTCGGTAGCGTTCCTTGGTCACGTGGTTAGTGGTGATGGAATTGCAGTAGATCCAATGAAGGTAGCTGCGATACAGGAATGGCCTGTGATGTCTTCTGTGTCGGAAGTTTGGAGTTTTCTGGGGCATGCCAGCTATTACAGGCGATTCGTGGAGAACTTCTCCCCGATATCACTACCCATCACTACTTTGATAAGGAAGGATAAGAAGTATTTTTTGTTGTCGGAGTGCGCACAAGCTTTCGAAGAACTAAAGTGTCGTCTGACCATGACGCCTGTCTTATGTTTGTCGTATGGTTCGGAGGACTTTGAGATTTACAGTGATGCATCTGGGAGTGGATTAGGATGTGTTCTGCTTTAGCACAGGATGTTGATAGCCTATGGATCGATTCAGTTGAAGGTGCATGAGAGGAATTACCCAGCCCATGATTTGGAGTTGGAGGCTATAGTATTCGCTATTTAGCTTTGGAGGCATTATCTTTATGTGGTTAAGATCGATATCTATTCAGATCACAAGAGCCTGAAGTATTTGATGGATTGGAAGGACTTGAACATGCGATAGCGTAGGTGGATGGAGTTCCTTGGGGATTACACCTACAAGATTCATTATATTCTTGGGAAGGGGATCGTTGTGGCGGATGCTATGAGCCGTAGGACCCCGTCTTGGGCCAATTGGTTACAGATGCATGACGAGCATCTTATTCAGGATCTGGAGGCCTTGGAAATCTCTTGTGTTGATAATGTCGTTAGTGCAAACGCATGTTTTGGTTGGACGGAGGTTCAATATGACCTCATAGACAGGATTCAACATGCCTTAGAGTTAGATATGAGCTTGAAACGTCACTGGGCGGATGCGGTTGATGTGTCAAATAACCAGTTCTTTATCGATGATGGCCTCTTATGGAAAGGCAGCTGATTGTGCGTCCCAACATGAGGAAGTTGTGAGAAGAATTGATGTATGAGGCTCACTTTACGAAGTACTCGATTCACCCTGGGAGCACCAAGATGTTCAAGGACATTAAGAAATGGTTTTGGTGGCCGGGTCTGAAGAAATACATAGCACTATATGTGGCAAAAATGTCAAACCTGTGCCTTGGTGAAGGCCGAATGCCAGAGGCCTGGCAAATTCCTGAAGTCCATGCCTATACAGGAGTGGAAATTTGATGACATCTCCATGGATTTCGTGCACAGTTTGCCAAGATCGTACAAGGGGAATGATGCCATTTGGGTGATCGTTGATCGTTTAACAAAGGTGTCACACTTCATACCTAATAGGAAGGATGATTCAGTAGAGAAACTAGCGAAGCCTTATGTTGACAACATAGTCCATTTGCACGGCGTACCCCGGAGCTTTGTTAGTGACGGTGATGGTCGTTTCACATCTAACGATTGGAGGCTCATTCATTAGTTGTTGGGAACCAAGTTAAACTTCGGCACGGCTTTTCACCCATAGACAGATGGTTAGACTAAAAGGGTGAACAGGTCGATGTAAGATATGCTTCGTATGTGTGCTTCGAATTTTGGGAAAAGGTGGGAAGACCATCTTTTTATGATTTAGATCGTGTATAATAACACCTACCAAGCTAGTATTCAGATGACGCCTTTTGAGGCTTTGTACGGAAGGAGGTGTCGTACGCCGCTGGCTTGGGTAGAAACGGAAGAATCGAAACTATACAAGATAAGGGATGTTGAAGACGCTACTTCAATGATACAGTTGATTTGAGAATGGCTACTGATTGCCCAAGATAGGCAGTCCATGTACTACAATGCCAAGCATCAGAATGTGGAGTTTTTGGTGGGCGATTGAGTATACCTCAAGATAAAACCATTTAAAGGCGTATCAATAATTCGACGCTTAAAGAAGCTTTGTCCGAGGTATGTTTGGCCTTTTGAGATCTTGGAGAGAATTAGTGAAGCCGCCTATCGTTTAGCTCTTTCGGTAGATTTGAGTAGTTTGCACGATGTATTTAACATCTTAGTACTATAGAAGGCCATTTAAGAGCCTACTCAAGTGATTATTACGAGTCAAGTGCTAGTCGATAGTGGGTTGACGATGAAGGTCAAGCCCATTCAGATCGAGAAAGTAGAGGTCAAGTAGCTGCAGAACAAGTCCATTAGAAAGTTCAAGGTCCTTTGGGACAACTGTGGCAGAGAGGATCTGTCTTGGGAGCGCGAGTAAACTATGAGGGAGGAGTTCCCTGAGCTATTTCTCTAAGGTAATCAGATGCATTGTTTACTTTCTTATATTTTCCCATAATGTCAAATTTCGGGATGAAATTTCTTTAAGTGGGGAAGATTTGTAACGCCTCAAATTTCTTAATTCGTGAGATGCTTCTCTAGGGGTTACCGCCCAACGTTAGATAATTACTACACAGCGGTAGCTCCAGGGTTTGCGTTGATTTCTCAAGCAAGTGCCGAGTTCTCGAGAAAGATGTTACGGCGTGGCGGAAAGTTATTACAGTGTGGCGGTACTAGGGAAATTAAACAGGCAGGCCTCTCGGGAATATATCGCCCAACGTTAGTGGTTCTGCTGGCGATAGCTGGGTCAATTTAATTGATATGGTTCTTGGGATCATACCGCATAATGGTAAAAGTTAGTGCGCGGCGGTAGCGACTGGTGTCATGTCGTAACCAATGTCATCTATCGCGTGGCGTTAGCGTCCTATCGCTCGGTAGTAGTGAAACCGAAACGGCGTGGGACACTTGTCGGCCTGTGATTGGAGGATTTGGGCAGTTGTGCTTGAAACGAGGCGTTATATTTAGGTACCGCGTTGCGATAGATAGTTATTGTGTGGCGGTAGCTAGTTACCGCACGGTAGTAGCTTTATTTATATGCCTGATTTGTTCGTTTTAACATCATTTTGTTTTGTATTTGGAGTTGGCTTGGTTTTCCTGGAGGAGGAGCATCGACGCCGAAGTGTAAATCTCACCGCCGTTGAAGTTACGAAGTTCCGATTCACAAGTCGAGTCCGGATCTATGGTGGAAAGATCGTTGTCGTCGCATTCATCCGACTAGATCTTTGGCATGACACCAAAGATAGCGCAAAGGGTAATGATTCTCAACTTGGACATGTGAAGTCCTTTTCCTTTTGCATAGGAAACCGTCTCCCGTGAGTGTGCGGTGAGCGTGAGGTTTTCCTTCGGGTAGATATGGTATATCCCCGTAGTTTTTCATATAGAGTTCAGAATCGAAGTACGAACATAGGCATGGTGTGTGAATCCCATCTGGACAAGTTGGTCTGGATTGGTGATGTTTTCATTATGCTTGTATTGGACAAAGAAGACTCTGTGATGTTTGTTTTTCGGGAATCTATAAGGTATATTGTAGCAGGGAACCTTGGGGACTAACTCCAAGGAGCACCTAGAAAACTGGGTAGAATATCATTTTTGCCAGATACTGTGCGGCAGAAGTTCTACCGCAGGCGGTAGCTCCTTGAGTACTTTGATTGTTGCCTGTGTCGTGGAAACCTGGGGCTTGGGATATGGGGCTTGGAGCTCTAGGAGCCCAGCCAGGGTTCCTGCGAGCTACCCATGTAGCATAATAGGGTTATGTATTGATTGAAGAAATGGGAATGGGGAGGCCGACCAGCATCGTGGTAGTTTTTGCTCGGCGATGTGAGCAACGGGAAAGGGCCGAACCTACCTAGTTGCTATGTGGTGCGTCCGTAGGTAGTGATGCCTATCGCAGACATAGTTACGGGTATTAGGACTTGCGCAGGCCATAAAGACTACCAAAATGCTCATGTTTGATTCCGTCTTTTGAACGGTGGTGGGCCCTAGTTTTTGTCCGGACACTAAGAATATGCCCTGAGAGCCCAGGGTGTGTGGCCGTTCGTGCCAACGCCTGTGGTGAAGTGTGCTTAAATTGAACTTTCATTACTATTTTTGGTTTTGCTAATACTTTGCAGGGAAGGAGCTCCGCCGCCCCGAGTAAGGGGCAGGGTCGTTATAATTTGGTTAGCTTTATCTGACCGTTGCCTTTTTTTGCCACCGTTCGGTGGATTGTTCTTATGCAGGAATAAATGAGCCAAGTGGAAAGTAGCAGGCTAAAGCCCTTGATGCTATGCTGGCCCTTGAAGGCCAAAGCAAAGTGTTTACTTTTACTATTTTTCATGTTTGGTCGGCCTGCATGCCGAAGTATGTAAAACACTTTAATTCAAGTTGAATGTTGTAAGGTCATAAGGCCAAGGCTCTGTGTATTTATTCTTTCATTCCTTCTTTGGGCAATAGTGGACATTCATTTGTTGTGATGGGTTCTTCTAACTTGCTTAAAAGCTTCCGCTAGGATGCTCTGTGTTAGGTTTTGATATCGTCTCATAGTGTTTTTGTATTAATATGTAACTCTGCTGACTGTCCTTGGAATATGGCGTGGGGCCCCGACCGGACCTTCTATTATATCCCTTGTGATTGATGGGGGTGTTACAGATATACATAGTTATAATAGGTGGGTTCATTTTATGAACACCTCATCGGGGCCACGGTTCTAAAAAGTCCATACATAGAGCCATTCTAAATATGAGTGTGTCTTTCTAAATAACAAACAAAATATGCATCATTTAACAAATTTAACATATTCCATTGTTCACTAGCATACATTTTTATGTAAGGAAGGATTCAGAAAAAATAAAAGCATAATATACATTCACTTTGCATGGTTATAAAATAAAAGTGTTGAAAACCTGAATTTAGAAGAAGCTAAAACAAAAAAGTAATAAATTTACAAGGGTGTCAAAAATAAGGAAAATAAAAAAAATAAAACAACCTAATGAATAAATAAAAAAAGACTTTTACCTCTCAGGTCTCTCTCCAAAAACTCATATGTGTTGCGTTCTCTGGCAACGAAGCCAAAAACTTGATGAATAATTTCAACACATCGCTATAAAAGGGAGTAAAACTACGGTGCACATTATAGTGAAACGGTCATTTTCAAGTAATAAATTTGAGGAAGTAAATCTCCAGATATTTAATATCTCAAGGATCTTAATGAGGTGGAGTAATCTACTAAGGTTAGACTTGAGATAAATGTTTTTTTATATTGGTGGTTTTACGAGGGGTTTGTTTTGTTCTAACAACTACTTGTACTTAAAAGAAATTTAATTAACTTTGCGGCTTGCCGACACAACTTCGCCTCTCTGTGTGTTACCGTACTCCACATTGCACTACCTCGAGTTTTCTTCCTCCATTTTGCACTTCTACTTGTCGCAAGCCTCTATTTCACACCTCTGTGTGTTGTAAGCCTTCGCTTTACTTGTTGTGCTGTGCAAATGCAACAACCAACCACAACCACAAGAATATCACCACAATACCACCTCCAAGCCAAGACTCATGAACATAATAATATTAACATTAAATTAAGAGAAAACATTGATATATAAATATATATGCAGGTTATGTTCAAACATACTCCACCTTGGTAGTGCAAGAAAAAATAAATGCATGACCAGTGGTCGTGCGTGGAGGAAATTTCTTGAGAGAAAATTTCGGTTATTTGGTGAGAAATTTTTTTTAACGCGGACAGCCAAAGTTTGTACTATTTTTTATCATTTATACACTTGTGTTATTCTCGATAAAATCATTGCGAATTGTGATGCACAATAATGGCCATGCACAGAGGGGTTGTTTCCCGTGTGAAGAAAAAACATATGAGTGGTGTCCTCCTCAATGGAAAAGTGTCGAAACATGTGGGGACAACCATACAACAACTATACCTGTAATAAAAAAAAAATCTCCATAACAATTCATCCACACATTCATAAATATCAAATTTAAGTATATAAAAAAAATAGAGGGAGAAAAGGACTCCATCATGCTTAAAATGGCTGAAATATGCTCAGTCTAGATCATATACGCTCACATGACTTACAATTGGAATATTATTGTTTTTTATGATGAAATCTACGAATATATGTGAAAGTGTGAATAGTTGAATTTCCTCTGAGAAAACACTACCGGGGGATTAGAGATTTAAAAATTGATCTTAATTAATTTCAGTTATCTCAGAATTTGTACACAAATTACTAACAAAAAATTTATTGTTGTGAAACTAAACATAGCATAGCAAAAATAAATATAGTAAGTGATAATCATAAAGGACACCAAAGCTATAGTGGCTCTATAAAATCTAGGTGCATCCACTATTTCACCACCTTGGTAGGAATATAGTATTCTAGTGCCTGAGTCTTTTTGTAAGAAGACTTTTAGGACCAACAACAAGATCTTATTTAAGGAGATCTTGAACCAAAACTAACTGAATATTTTGGCAAGGAGACTCTCAAAACAACAGCTTGAAAACTTTGAATAGGGATTCTATAAACTCTTTATTCAATAAGTACAATAGATGTAAGAAGGAGATTTAGAAAGAAAATGGTGAACAAATAGTCTTTTAAATGAGTACTCTCAGCAAGAATCGAAGGGTTGTTTGACACTAAGAATATTTGATTCTTCATTGATGATGAATCCTTAATAGAGAATATTGTATGGACTGTACTCTCTTTGATCCAAATGTCTTCTTATATTCTTCACAGAATCTCTAGCAAACTTGGAGAGCAAATGAGAAGAAGAAGAGGTCTTCATTCAAATTATGTTCTTTGTGTTCTATGTTCTGTGTGTTTTTCTTCTATTCCTTATGTATATCATTCTCTGATCCCTTTCAAAATTGTCTTCACAATTTAAAAATATCTCCAGAAGGTATAGAATAATCTTCTTCCAAATTTGCTCAACAGAATTTCAATTCATTGTTCAAGAACTTTGTATACATACTTCTCTGAATTTGAAAGAGAAATATTTCCTTTAATTCTTATTCTAATAACTCTATGAATTTGAATAAACTAATTCCATAAAGTCTCACTTTCATTAAGTCTGAATAAATTCTCTAAATTTTTCTTTCTGAACTACACTCGACGCTACAACAACTTCTTGTAATAGTTTGGTCGACATATCTTACATTAGTATGAAACAACTTTTTTGTGGAAGTGATTCGACATCATATCGATGTATGAGTAAACTTCTGCCTTGAAGTGGCTTCAACATACTATCTTATAGTTGCTATGAGTTCTTGTTGTAGTAATGCCGACATCAATTTGATATTACGTCGAATTCTAGTCGATGTATGTTGGTTTTTCTTTATTTTTTTTTCTATAACTCAGTGTCTCTATCTCATGCCCTTGACTCTGTGTACTTTCTAGGACATTTAATACCATATTACCCTATTTATACAACATAGGTAATATACTCGGGATGTAAAATCACTTTTAATATTATTTGTTAAGTTAAATCATAAGGGTTTTTCCCAACAATATCCCCATATTTAGCTTAACAAATTTAACCAAGTTTTAATTATGATTTTACAAAATAAAGCATGTAATACAAAGAATGATTTGCCACAATCATATGTAAATGACATAAATACAAAGGACATAAGCACAAGTTGCAACAGAATTCTTTATTTAGAATAAATTGTATAGAAGAATTGTGGCACAATATCATCAAGCCTCTTAATAGCATAGGATTTCAATATCTTTATATCACAACTTTATACCTTTAAGAACTTTAAATTGTATCTTTCACAAAGGTGATTTTTCTTTTTCTATAGAATTGAACCACTTTCTTAGGTATTGTTTTTGTTAGCCCTATATCTATCTTGTCCTGAAACTCCTCCTAAACTACATGAAGATCTCCATGTCTTTTACTATCAATATAGCTTCCCTTGCAACTTTCAAGATATCACTTGAGGCATTCCCCCCATGTCTGGGTGACTCCCCTTAACTGCCACTACAAGATTTTCAACCACTTCAGCAATAACACTTATTTTCTTTGCTTCTTCATTGTTATTAACTCTTTTTTAAGTATTTCCAATAACATCTCCCACTTTTTCAGCAATTTCTCCATCTTTAAAGACTTCTTCATTAATAGCTTCATCATCAACAAGAGGTTCCATGAACTAGTCTTCCTCAGTCATCTCCCCCTTCTGAACCTTATGAGCGAATGAGATTAAGAATGACCTGGTAACACATAAGAAATCTAGTTTAACTTATACCCTTTTTCAGGGAAGTAGTTACCCCATCAATTTGAGTTTGCATATGTTGAAAAGAAGTGTTTCCTTTTTAGGCATGCTCAAACAAAAGAGTGGTGAGCGCAGTAGTGTTCTATTATATGGCTTGGAGAATAATGTAATCAAGTTCTAAGGCAAGAATAGAAGAAGCGATAATTGCACTTGTTCTGGCTAAAGAAGAAGGTAGTGTTGTCATTTGTTGTATTATTGAAGGTTTATTTAGTAATGTGATGAGAGCTGGAGAGTAAAGAATGATGCCTTCTTGTGGAGTTGTTTACTACACCTCAGTTTGAGGAGTTACTGGTGGGGACTCTCTTGGAACCCCTGATTTGGATTTGGGCTAGGTTAACTACTTAGGATGTTTGACCCACCTTATATAGCCAGGGTCATTATTGTTCGTCCTAGGGTTTTGACCAGTCCTTTAGATTCAGATTTCATGGACCAGCCTGCAGTGGACTTGAGGAGAACATGTTTTAAATCAATTTCGGAGTTCAGAATATAATTTCGACGTTTGTCGAACTCAGCCCAATGATAGTCGTGCTCTACATGAAGAACTAAGAGTTCCTTCTCTGAGTTGAGCTCGATGAAATTCGGGATCAAGTAGACGAACTGTGCTCAAGATAGATTTCCTAGTTCGACAAACTTGGAGCTCAGAGAATGTCAGCTATTCTTGGGGACTTGGATCGCTGAGCTCAGGTCGACGAAGGGGTTTTCTTAGCTCGATGAACTTGGAGTTCAGGTTGACAAAATCTGCCCTGAGGTCGAAGAAATCTGTTCCGAGCCTAAATGTTAAGTTTTCCTTATATGTCCCTCTCTTCATTCCTTCCTAAGTCAATAATTCTCTGAGTAATTAATGCTTAAATTCTTTAAGAATATAAACGTTCAAGGCAGTATTAATAATGGTTTTCATCAGAGTAATTACTTGACTTATTCTCGGGACAGATAGGAAAATGCAATTAAAGTCAGATATTCCAGCCGTTCTCTTTTCCAGATTTCCAACAGTAATTAATGGACTTATTTCAAATTCTAAAGGAAAATTGCAGGCAGCATATATAAAGCGAATTTCTTTCCTTCTCACAGACAGCACACAAAATAAAGGGAGCCGACTAATAGAGATACACTAAGATTCTGACCTTCACTCTGAAAAGATATTTTGTTAGCCCTTGCACATTCAAGAAGACTGAAGAAGAACAACATCTACAAAATCAAGAGTCTTCTTCGACTTTTGATCTAGGAATATTCAGAGACAATTATTCAACATCTGTTTACAAGTTCCTGGACATCTTCAAGACAAGGCTGCAGACCTACACCATGTGCGAAGCTCTAGTCTTCCTTAACTTCTCTATATCTCAGGGGGAGCTTTGACAACAAAGATCCATTTTTGTCTTCTCATTTGTTTAGAGAAAAAGAGAAGACATCATCAACATTTCTTACATTGTAAAAAGGGTTTTATAACTCCCTTCAAAAGTCTGATTGGTTCACAAGTTTCCCTCCAAAAGACTTGGGTTGGTTGTTTGGGCACCTGATCAAAAGCCTAAAGGGTTGTGAGATCTCCCTGTAAATAGATCTTGTGGTTGTAATCACCTGAGCAAAACCTGCTAGTGGATTCCTACCAAGGTGGTAGAAGAGTGGATGTACCTAGTTTGGGGAACCACAATAAAATCTCTTATGTTGTCTGGTTGCCCTTTTTCATTTTGTACTGTGTTGTGATAGTCTAGCTTTATTTTCTTTACATAATATTTGCTATCACCTATTTTACTGCTAAATCATATAAATCTGTAAAAAAAAAAATCATGCTCTATTCACCCCCCCCCCTTTCTAGAGCTAATTAGATCTATCCCATTGTCCTTCAATTGGTATCAGAGGGTAGTCTTTATGGTTGTACAAGGTAACACTTGAACCAACAGATCCTTCTAAGATCTAAATTTCTCTATCATATTACTTAAACCATGGCACAGAATAATGACTATGAAGCACCAGACCTCCAGTTTGCAACTTGAATAAGTTTGCTATCTGGAAGGCAAGAAATAAATTATATATGAACTCCATTGATGAAGATATTTTTAATTCTATCTTGACAGGTCCACCAGCTTCAGTGGCTATATCTACAGCAACTTTCAGCACTCATGTTGTTCCACCACCCGAGTGGATAGATACACAGAAGAAGGTCAAGATAGCAGATGCCAAGGCCATGAACATTCTGGCTCAGATAATGTCAGATGACATTTTCAATAAAGTGGCAGAGTGCACCTCAGCTAAAGCCATCTGAGACTCCCTGAACCAGATGGTTGCTGGATCTATAGATGAGAGAAAAGACAAGAGATCAAATATCATCTCCTAATATGAGAATTTCAAGAAAGAAGAGTCAGAGTCAGTGAGTGATATGTATAATAGACTCAGCTCAATCATCAATGAGCTGAAAACTCTAAATACCCTCACTGAGGTCAATGATTAAAGTCTCATATGCTTCCCCAGCTCATGGGATTCTAGAATCTGGCAAATCAAAGAGGCCAAAAGTATGAATAAGATTTCCACTCAATCTCTACTAGGAAAGCTCAAATCTTATGAGCAGTTAATGAAGACTAGAGAAACTGCTGAGCAAAAGACTCCCTCATCAGCTAGAAAGGAGCAAAACATAACATTCAAATCATCTGAAGAAACAGAAGCTCCATCAGCTAGTGATGAACTTCTGAGTCTCCTAGCCAAGAGATTCTACATAATTGCCAAGATGGATTTCATAAGGAAGTCATCTACAAGATGACAAGCCAAGGTATGATAAAGTAATTGTGTGCTTTGGTTGCAGGAAGCCAGGACACTTCATATCAATGTGCCAAGAGAATCAAAAGAAGGAGAGAAGAAGAGAAAAGGAGCCCAGGAAGCAGCACTACAACAAGCCCTCCTCCAACAAATATAAGAGGGAGGAGAAAGGCTTTGTTGCTGAAACCTGGAGTGAAAATAAAGATGAATCTTCATCTTTCAGCTCCAATGAAGATGAAGAAGAGACTGAATAAAAGGAGTTTTGCTTGATGGCTATTGATGCATCTGGCAGCCTCTTAGAAGCTGAGCAGCCAGAATGTGAAGAACCTCAATCTAAAGAAGATCAGGTACTGTCCTCATTTGATTTCAATTCAAATTGTTTTATAACTAAATTTAAATCATTATGTATTGATTTAATAAACTCTGAGAAGAAAATCAAACTCCTTAGAGAAAAACTAACTGAACAAGATAATTTCCTTTCTGAAAACATTAAATTGAAAGATGAATTAACTTTAGCTAATGAGCTAATAATCTCTCTAAAAACTGAATTAGCTTAGGCAAGGCAACTTAAAGAATCCCTAAATGGGAGAAGCATCAAGTTGATGAACATCACAAACACAGTAAATGGCAGACTTCATGGCAAGCTGGGCTTAGGTGCTTCATCAAGCCAAGCCCCATTAATTCAGAAAAATATACTGTAAACTCCAATCAAATTTGTTTCTGAAAAAGGCAAAGAAAAGGTAGATGATCATAGTACTAAGCAAATAGAATTAAAATAGAAAAATAAGAAAAAGAGAAAGAACAAGAAAAATCCTAACTATAATAATGTTCGGCAGATTTCGTCGAACTCAGATCGATGAAATGTGTACAGTTCATCAAAATCAAGTCGACGAACTACGAACGCAGTTTTTATTTTAATTATTCTTTGAACTGCGATCGACGAAAGCAGTATGTTTCTTTGAGCCGAGATCGACGATATTTGGGCATAGGGAATGAATATTTTCATTCTCTGAGCGGAGTTCGACGAACTCATCCTGAAAGTATCTAGTGTCAACAAAATCCACCTATGGGGGGGGGGGGAATAGGTGATGTGCAGTCTTTTGCGGAATTTAAAATACCTGCACAAATAAACAAACACAGTACAGAAAAGCACACAAGCAAATATGGTGGTTCCCCGATTTAAGTACGTCCACTCTCCCCCTTCGACCTATCTCCCACCAAGGGATGACTCGGTCACTTCACCAACCGGATTGAAATCCAATCCTCACACTACGGAAGGAACCCTTCATACCAAAGGGGTCACTACTCCTCCACCACGGGTTGCACCCAACCCTTATAACTAGGAATAAATATTCCTTTACAAGAAAACAAAAATTGAATGTATAAAAAATACAAACAAACTTGTGGAGAATCTGATGTCGCTCTTCGTTTGTTGATGCTTCCTTGAAAGAGACAAAGAGTCCACGATCGGAGTACTCTCTTGGAGAGGATCTTGACAAGATCGGCGGCGGCAAGAGGTTGCGGCGGCGATGCTCTGTGAATCTAATCTTCTAGACTAAGCAAGCAAGGTCTACGACGATCTCAGTTAGATCAGTCGTCTCGATCGATTCGGAATGAAGAACTAACTTCATTCAACGATTCGAGAGACAAGAAATCTCAAGGGAGATGCGTGAGACACACTGCTAGTCTCGGTCCTATCGCCGGAAGATCAAAGAAGCTCTAATATCAATGTCGCCGACTAGCTTGCGAGCGGCAATAGCGATCGGCGGAGTTACGCGGTCGGCTAGGGCACGGCGTCGACTGTTTTGATTTTGCGTGAATAGTTCCTGTAGATGTTCGAAATAAGCATGTATATATACCCGATCCAACCCTAATGACCATTGTGGGGCCCACAAGGAAAAACCCTAGCCCCGACCAAAACAGCGCACGGCTTCTTGGATCGGTCTAGCGAACAGGCGAAAATTGCCTAAGGCAAATTCGGCGAGAATCGTTGGTGATTCCCGTCGAAGTCGGCGGGAATCACTCACGATTGCCATCGATTCTGCCTTAGCCGATTTCCAGTTGTAAAACTACTCAGCCTAAGGGAATCGGAGAGAATGAAACCTGATTCTCGTCCAATTGGCGGGAATCAGAACGATTCCCGTCGAAGTCGGCGAGAATCACTTTGTGATTCCCGTCGATTCTGCCTTAGCAGAATTTCTGAAGGAAAGCAGTCATCCAGAAGAGGTCGGCGGGAATGAAGCCTGATTCCCGTCAAATCGGCGTGAATCCCAAGTGACTCCCGTCGAAGTCGGTGGGAATGACTTAGTGATTCTCGCCGATTTTAACTTGGACGATTTTTCTCTTCCTTTCTATGAACTTGGTCTTTGACCCATCTTTGCTCCTCTTCTGCTCTTGATCTATCTCGACCCTGTACTTGAAAATAAGTACACTCCAATAAAGAGAGTACACGTGAGTCAACACACTGATCTTCTCAACGAGGGATTACGTTGTGCAGACCCGTGTATATTGACCCACTGCACCCTGACATTGGTGTGTACTTAGCATTGAATAGCTGCAAGCACAACTTGATAGAAGATCGTCAAATACATTGTCAATTCAACTTAGCTTGTTCAGGGGATTCTTCAAATCAAGTACATTGTGGATACAATACCCAACAATCTCCCCCTATTTAAAGAAGCCTAAACCCTAAAAGCTAAGGTGAATAGAACATATGGGAATGAAAATCATAAACTAAAAATTAAGTTGAGAGTGAAATTCATTACCATTTTCCTTAGATCATACTTAACGTTGGCAGCCACCTTAGCCTTAGCCGAGAGGGTAATCTCCCCATTTTCGGATTCTACAAATCTAGGACTTCACTTGGAGCCACATTCTCCCCCTCAGATCTTGCATCTGTGCTCGAGCTTTTGTTCCTTGCTGATGCTCTCCCTTAATCCAAGAGCCTTGAGCCTTACAGTCTTCACTCTTCATAGTTCAACATGCCAAGTTAAGTTTTGAAGAGACTTAACTTGGCCTCGTTTAGGGGCTTCATAAAGATATCTACAACCTGCTTATTCGCTGGAACATAGCAGAGAGATATATCTTTGTTTTCCACATGCTCCCGAATGAAGTGGTAGCGCACTTCAATATGCTTTGTTCTGTTGTGCGACACAGGATTGTTCGCAATTACTATTGTGCTCGAGGAGTCGCAATACATCGGAACCTCTCTGAACTACAAGTCATAATATTTGAGTTGATTTCTGATCCATAGAAGTTGTGCGCGACAGCTGCCTGCTGAGATGTACTCAGATTCAGCCGTAGAGTTTTCGACACAATTCTGCTTTTTACTGTTCCATAAAATAAGCCTTCTTCTGTGGAATTGGCACGTCCCAGATGTGCTTTTCCTATTATCCTTGCTTCCTGTAAAGTCAGCATCTAAAAATCCTATTAGCTCGACATCATTGTTTCTTGGGTACCACAACCCAAGATTTGGTGTACCTTTAAGGTATCTAAGAATTTGCCTTGCAGCGATATAATGAGATTCCTTAGTGTTCACCTGATATCTGGCACAAACGCATGTGGAAAACATAATATCTGGTCTACTAGCAGTAAGGTAGAGCAGGGATCCAATTATGCTTCTGTATTTTGTTTCATCAAAAGGTTTCCCTTTCTCATCCTTGTCCAGAGACACAGTGGATCCCATTAGAGTCCTCATAGAGGTTGCATCACCATTCCGAATTTCTTGAGCAGTTCATTTGTGAACTTCATGTGAGAAATGAAAATTCTATCCTCAGATTGTTTCTCTTAAAGTCCCAAGAAATACTTTAGCTCTCCCATGCTGTTCATTTTAAACTTTCCTTGCATAAGTTTAGAAAACTTCTTGCAAAGATTGTTGTCCATTGAGCCGAATATTATGTCATCGACATAGATTTGCGACAGCAAAATCTTGCCTTAGACTTCCCTAAGAAACAATATCTTATCTATTTTTCCTCTCGAGAAATTGTTCTCAAGAATAAAACTAGACAGAGTTTCATACCAAGCTCGAGGAGCTTTTTTTAAGCCATATAATGCTTTATTAAGAAAATAAACATGATTAGGAAATGAGGGATTAACTAAACCTTGGGGTTGCGCGACATATACTTCCTCTTTCAAATTTCCATTTAGGAATGCAGATTTCACGTCCATCTGATAGACAGTGAATCCTTTGTGAGAGGCATATGCCAGGAACAATCTGATCGCCTCCAGCCTTGCAACTGGTGCAAAGGTTTGGTCGAAGTCAATCCCCTTCTCCTGTCTGTAACCTTGAGCAACCATTCTGGCCTTATTCTTGATGATGACACCGTGTTCATCCAGTTTGTTTCTGAAGATCCACTTCGTACCGATCACATTCTTGTTCTTTGGTCTGGGAACAAGCGTCCAGATGTTGCATCGTTCGAATTGATGCAGTTCATTTTGCATGGCAAATATCCAAGACGCATATTTGTTCGCTTCGTCGAACTTCTTTGTCTCAACCTGTGACAGAAAACTAAGGTGCAAAATCTCATTAATTGTACCTCTCTGAGTTCTTACACCGTCACGAGGATCTCCTATGATCTGATCTCTGGGATGATCCCTCACGTGTCGAAGCTCTAGGAGTCTGGCATCTGGAGCTCTGACAGCTTCTCGGGCTTCTGCTTCTTCTGAAAGATTTTCTCCATCCTGATCGTCAACTTCTATAGTTGGCGCTGAGGTGGAAACCTTGACGTACTTGGGAGTTGCACCTTTGGCAGTCTCATCGAGACTTAGCTGTTCAAGCCTTGCACCTGCATCTTAGAGAATGCCACTGGAAGAATTGCTATGAAGCAAGCTTCCTTCATCAAAAACAACATTAATGGATTCCTCTACCACTAGGGTTTTCTAATTGAAGACCCTATATGCCCGACTATGGCTACTATAGCCCATGAAGATGCCTTCAAAGCATTTTTCTCCAAATTTAGTACGTGGGTACTTCCCATTATTGAGTGCATAGCATCTGTAGCAAAAAATCCTTAAATAGGACATGGTCGGTTTCCTGCCTTTGAGTAGCTCATAAGGCGTTTTACGATGATTCTTGTTTATCAATTCCCGGTTCTGCACATGACAAGACGTATTGACAGCCTCTGCCCAGAAGTACTCTGGAAGAGAAGCGTCATTCAACATTGTCGTACATGCTTCAATGAGCGTTCTATTTCTCCTCCCCGCAACTCCATTTTGCTGAGGAGTACGCGGGGAGGAAAACTCATGAAAGATACCATGTTCTTCACATAATTCTGTCATAGCACCAGACTCGAATTCTGTTCCATGGTCACTTCTGATCTTGACCAAGGAGCAGTAAAGTTCGTTCTGAATCTGCTTGACAAAATTAGTGAAGATTTAAAACGTATCTGACTTTCGTTTCAAGAAGAACACCCACGTAAACCGAGAGTGATCATCAACAATCACTAGCGTATATGATTTTCCTCCTAAGCTATGAACTTCCACTGGACCGAACAAGTCCATATACAGAAGATTAAGACATCTGGAGGAGTCTTTGTCTGCAATGCCCTTAAAGGTAGCCTGATTCTGTTTGCCCTTCTGGCATGCAGGATAGGGGCTATCTTTGATGCACTTAATAGTAGGGGCATCCCTTACTAAATTCTTAGAAAACAATATATTAATAGTCTTGAAAGTAATATGTGCCAATCTCTTGTGTCATTGCTCACAAAGAGATGCACTGCCTTTTGCTACTAGGCATACGGGGGTAGAAGAGTCTAAGCTAAGAAAATCTAAGCAATAGATATTTCTGCTCCTAATGCCAGTTAATACCGTCTCCGAAGAGGCACGCGATATTATCAAGCACTTATCCTTGCATAACTTAACGTCGTATCCTTTATCACAGAACTGACTTACACTAATAAGGTTATGGTTTAACCCTTCAACATAGGCCACGTCAGTGATAGAGAATACACCGTTGGAAATCATACCATAACCTCTGGTGACTCCTCGATTAGATCCTCCAAAGATGACTTTGGGTCCATTTTCGACTGGGGAGTAATCACGCGACAGGCTTCTTGTCCCGGTCATATGCTGGGAACATCCACTGTCCAAGTACCAGATTGGCATTTTGGTGGCCTTTTGGCATACCTGAAAAAAAGAATTAGTTTCCCTTAGGAACCCAATCGAACTTGGGTCATAGATTGCTTGTTAGCACACTCCCCCTCGGGTGGTTTACCCTACGAGTGGTCGGCCTCGCATTGCTAACATAAGGAGTCTCATTGAATCTTGGATTAAACCAGCAATCCACGCCAAAGTGACCAACTTTGCCACAGCACCAACAGTCAAACCTGTTGTACCGCTTCCTAGGCTCCAGCTTCACCCTTGGTACAGTGAGTCCTGCCAAGGCCTTGGATCTGGAGGTGGAGGCATCATGATGACAGCAGTCACACAATTTCTTCACTTCTTGTTCCTTCAGTATAACAGGCTTGACCTTTGGTGCTTGCTTCATATTATGGCCGCTAGAGAAGTGGCCATAATTCTCCACTTGGATTTCCTCACAAGGTACCTTGAAGACACTCTCACAGTAGTTGCGAGGGAAGGCCCAACCATCATACCGGCTCTTGGGCTTTTAAACCGAGGGCTATAAGAAGTGGTCATTGGTTGACTCAAAGTCCTGCTCATTGCAAGGAAAGCTAAAGTTTCTGAATACAACATGGTCGAGTGGGGCCTTTCCCTTTTCTGCAGCAGAGGCCTTCTTAGCAGCCTTATTTTTTCTCTGTTTTTTGTTTCTCCTGGATAATTTACCAGGCACACCCACATGCCCTAAGCCAGCTCTCTTAGCCTGAGCAGAGAATTCATCAACCAGAGGAAGAACGGTCTTGGGCATGGAGAAGCTTTTGACAATCTTCCTTTCTGCCGCAAGCTATTCATCCAACTTGTCAATTTCTTCCTGTTTTTGGTCAAGGAGCCTTAGAGACTCTGAGTGTTCAGAAGTAAGGTCTAGGTGTTCCTGTCGGAGAGAGATCAAGCTAGTGATCTCTTCTCTTAGAGTCACACCCTCAGCCTTAAGGAATTTGACTTCCTTTTTCTGAGCCCTCAACCTCTTGCGGCATTCCTCAAAGGTATTGAGCAGAAGCTAATACTTTTCGAGGAGCTCAACTTCACGGGTAGAAGGGTTGTCCTTGAGATCATTATCTGGAGACTCGGAGTCAGAGTTAGAGAGGGGGGTAGGATCTTTTACCTTCCTAGTAAATGGGGGGCAGTCTCCTTCTGAGTCAGAGCGACCCATTAGCCCGAAGTAGGCTTCCTCATCATCACTGGAGTCTTACGAATCAGATTCACTCAGTGTCTTTGGCTTTTTGGCAATGTAGCTCCTCTCCTTCTTCTTATCTCTAGAGGACCTGTGCTACTCTCCCTTCCCCTTATCCCTCTTGTTTTGGTGGCAGTCAACAACGACGTGGCCTACCTTATTGCATCCAAAGTAAATAATGTAATTGGAGCGATGTTTGTTCTGTTGGGATTCATACCTGTCAGAAGAATAATTCTTCTTCTGATGTCTGGAGGAGGAGCCATCTCACTTTCTTTGATTCCTCAACTTGAGGAACTTCATGAACTCCCGAGTGATGAGAGAGAAGTCTTCTTCAGATAGCTCTGAGTCGGAAGAGCATGGCTCAGAGACTTCTTCCTCATCCTTTTTCCGAGAGCGGGACGAGGCTACACCCTTGCCTTTCCTTGAGTGATTGGCTTTCAGGGCCACAGTCTTTTCTCTGGCAGCGGCTTTATCGGCTTCTTCTTCTTCTTCAGCTGAAGCTCATAGGACAAAAGTTTCCCAAACAGAATTTGGGGATCTGTTTTTGCAAGCTTGCCAAATTCTCTGATGGCTTAGATCTTGGTGTCCCATTCCTTAGTAAGGGATCTAAGGAATTTGTCATTTAATTCACCATCGGTGAATATTCTGCCATAGCCCTTCAGGGCATTGACGATCTTCAGGAAGTTCTCAAAAGTCACTCCGATCTCTTCCTTTGGACGTTGCCTGAAGGCCTCGTACTTCTAGTTTAGAAGGGATCTTCGATCATCCCTTACTTCATCTGTGCCTTCCATCGGGATGATCAGACAATGCCATATATCCTTGACAGTCCTGTAGTTGCAGAAAATCTGCATCATGGAATCATCGACGGTGCTTACTATAATTTTCTGAGCTTTCTTATCAAGTCCGAGGAGCACCATCTCATCCTTATCCATTTCGGAAAGTTTCTAGGGCACTTTCTTGGTTGGATCTATGGTGGAGGCCTTAGTGGGGATATAAGGCCCCTCCTTCACTATCATGAAGAGTCGGGGGTCGACTTCTTCCATGTAGTACCTGATCCTTTCCTTCTAGATAAGAAAGTTCAGCTTGGTGCACACTATATCTTCCCTGAATACTTGAGTAATTCCATTTCAGAGATCTTCTTTCTTCTTGACACTAGACACGGAATCTTACTCAAGGTGTTAACCTTATTGACGAGTAACCTCCCTCTGATACCACTTGAAAGTATCTAGTGTCAACTAAATCCACCTATGGGGGGAATAGCTGATGTGCAGTCTTTCGCGGAATTTAAAATACCTGCACAAATAAAGAAACACAGCAAAGAAAAGCACACAAGCAATTATAGTGGTTCCCCGATTTGGGTACGTCCACTCTCCCCCTTCGACCTATCTCCCACCAAGGGATGAGTTGGTCATTTCACCAACCGGATTGAAATCAAATCCTCATACTATGGAAGGAACCCTTCAAACCAAAGGAGTCACTACTCCTCCACCACGAGTTGCACCCAACCCTTACAACTAGGAATAAATATTCCCTTACAACAAAACAAAAATTGAATGTATAAAAAATACAAACAAACTTATGGAGAATCCAATATCGCTCTTCGTTCGTTGATGCTTCCTTGAAAGATACGAAGAGTCCACGACCGGAGTACTCTCTTGGAGAGGATCTTGACAAGATCGGCGGCAGCAAGAGGTTGCAGCAGCGATGCTCTATGAATCCAATCTTCTAGACTAAGCAAGCAAGGTCTACGACGATCTCAGTTGGATCAGTCGTCTAGATCGATTTGGAATGAAGAACTAACTTCGTTCAATGATTCGAGAGACAAGAGATCTCAAGAGAGATGTGTGAGACCCACTGCTAGTCTCGGTCCTGTTACCGGAAGATCAAAGAAGCTCTAAGATCAATGTCGGCGACTAGCATGGGAGCGGCAACAGCGATCGGCAGAGTTACACGATCGGCTAGGGCACGGCGTCGACTGTTTTGATTTTGCGTGAATAGTTCTTGTAAATGTTCGAAATAAGAATGTATATATACCTGAGCCAACCCAAATGACTGTTGTGGGGCCCACAAGGAAAAACCTTAGCCTCGGCCGAAACAGCGCACGACTTCTTTGATCGGTCTAGCGAACAGGCGAAAATTGCCTTAGGCAAATTTGGAGAGAATCGTTGGTGATTCCCTTCGAAGTCGGCGGGAATCACTCACGATTCCCATCAATTTTTCCTTTGTCGATTTCTAGTTTTAAAACTAGTCAGCCTGAGGGAATCGGCGGGAATGCAACCTGATTCTCGTCGAATCAGCGGGAATCAGCACGATTCCCATCGAAGTCGGCGAGAATCACTTGGTGATTCCCATCGATTCTGCCTTAGCAGAATTTCTGAAGGAAAGAAGTCATCTGGAAGAGGTCGGAGGGAATGAAGCCTGATTCCCGTCGAATCGGCGAGAATCACAAGTGACTCCCGTCGAAGTCGGCGGGAATGACTTAGTGATTCTCGCCAATTTTAACTTGGATGATTTTTCTCTTCCTTTCTTGAACTTGGTCTTTGACCCATCTTTGCTCCTCTTCTGCTCTTGATCTATCTCGACCCTGTACTTGAAAATAAGTACAATCCAATAGAGAGAGCACACATGAGTCAACACACTGATCTGCTCAACGAGAGATTACGTTGCGCAGACCCGTGTATATTGACCCACTGCACCCTGACATTGGTGTGTAATTAGCATGGAATAGCTGCAAGCAATACTTGATAGAAGATCGTCAAATACATTGTCAATTCAACTTAGCTTGTTCAGGGGCTTCTTCAAATCAGGTACGTTATGGATACAATACCCAACACATTCCCATTCGTTGACCTCGGATCGACGAACTCCCCAGAATTCGTTGAACCCAATTCAAGATAACAGAAATTTTAATTCTTTTAGAACCTATAATCAACCTTGGGAATATCTCAATCCATTCACCCAGTGGATAATACTACCAAGAAGATATCACCCCCTAGGGTATAAAAATCAACCTGAATGTTCCTTTATTTCCAGTTTTAAGTATGAAAAGAAACAAGAACCCAAGGTAATCTGGGTCAAGAACATCTAATCTGTTCTTATGCAGGTGAACTCCTATCCTACCATAGAGGAATAATGGTACTTGGATAGTGGCTGCTCAAGGCACATGACTGGCAGCAAGGGAAATCAAACAGACTATAAGTTCAAGCTAGGTCCAAAAGTGATCTTTGGTGACTCCAACTATTACAAGACTAAAGGCTATGGGAAAGTAAATATTGGAGCTGTCACCTTCAAAAAGGTGGCTTATGTAAGTGGACTGAAGCACAACCTAATCTCCATAAGTCAATTATGTGATGAAGGGTTTCAGGTATCATTTAATAACTCTCCCTGCATTATCACTTCTGTATAAAATAAAGTAGTTTTATCTAGAAATAGAATAGGAAATATTTACATAGTAAATTTTAAGACTGCTAGGTCTGAGATATGCCTATTCAACCAGGTTAGTAATAATAATGAACTATGACATAAGAGATTTGGACATGTTAACTTAAAGAACATTGCTAAATTATCTAGGGACAATCTTGTAAGAGGATTGCCTTCTTACCCCTACAAGAAGGAAAGCCTGTGCAGGGCTTGTCAATTAGGCAAGCAAACTAAAAACAGTTTTAAAGCCATTAATACGAGTGATTCACCTAGGATTTTGTATTTGCTCCACATGGATCTTTTTGGACCCATTGTTGTATATAGCCTAGGAGGGAAATCTTATACCTTAGTGATTGTAGATAACTTCTCAAGGTTCACTTGGGTGTTCTTCTTGAGAAACAAGTCTGATAACTTTAAAGTTCTTACAGACTTTCTTAAGAGCATAAGGACTGAATATTCTACTCCACTTGCATTGATCAGAAGTGATCATGGTACTGAGTTTGAGTCTCTTCCCATGCAAGAATTCTTTGAGATGGAAGGTATCAAGAATTTTTTTCTCTGCTCCTATAACTCCTCAACAAAATGGGGTAGTAGAAAGGAAAAAATGACCCTGATTGAAGCAGTAGGCACATTACTTGTAAATTCTTACTTGCCACTATACTTTTGGGTAGAGGATGTAAGCACATCAAATTATGTACTGAATAGGAGTCTGATACATAAGCTTAAGGGAAAGACTCCCTATGAATTTCTTAAAGGGAAGAAACCTAAAGTAGATTACTTTAGAATTTTTGGTTGTTTATGCTACATTCATAACAATTAAAAATATATCTTATAAAGTTTGAAGCCAAGGCTTCAATGGGAATTTTTCTAGGATACTCCCAAGTTAGTAAGGCATATAGGGTATATAATAAATCTACTATGAAAATGGAAGAGACTGTATATATATCATTTGATGAAACTAACATGTCTTACAAGTAAAAGAATCCTTCTACTAGTGAAACTTTGCAGGTACCACACTTGTGTGAGAAGTTGGATGAGTTGACCCTCACAAATGAGACTGCTACATATCCCTCTCCATATATAAATGAAGACAGTGAAGATGAATCCACTAAAGGTTATGTTGAACAAACAATAGCTCCCAAAATTCCACAAGAGTGTTGGAACACTTGTTTGGATTTGTGCTAGGTTCACTCTTAGGATGTCTTGACCCCCATGTATAGGCAGGGTCTCTGTCTAAGTCTTAGTAAGGTCCCCTCTAGGTCAGTTTTGTGCAGACCAGCATTGCAGTGGACTCAGACTTAGATTCAGAAAAATGTTATGAACTATCTATATCAGTTCGACTATAGTCAAACTCAGCTCGACGATCGTCGATCTCCCATCGACGATCTCAGAGTCTTCTACTCAGAACTGAGCTCAACGATCTACGAGCTCAGGTCGACGATTTAATTTCTCTCAGCAGTGATCTCAATTCTATGATAGTCGTTCTCTGGTCGATGATCTCTTAACTCAGTTCGACGATCTCTGAACGGAGCTCTACGATTTTGTACTGCCTTAAGTTATCAGTTCTTCAGAACAGTCAGAGTTATTTATTTTTATTATGATAAAATATTTTAAGGAAAATATATTATGATAATCAATGCTGATACTCTCAAGGCTGATAGTCGTATTCATGAAGCATTAATTATGGTATTCACTGAATATTTTATCAAGATAGTTATGGAAATGCATTTATGATTGCCAACCAATCTAGCCGTTGTGCTTCTCAATTCATGCAACGAGTTATGTTTTGTCTTGGGATTTCAAATTGATGTCATTTTATTCATTCTGACTAAATATATATCTTAACAAAAAGAGAACCAGATAGTAATCAATCAATAGTCAGAGAAGAATATTGCTCTCATGGGATCTTGTATGTTTTGTTGAAAAGAGGAAGAAGAAGAACTTTTTCATAAACAACTCTCTACAGTCTTCTTCTTTCTTCAGATTTCAAATATTTACAAAGAGCCAAAATTCAATGACAGTTCACAGATTCAAAAAGGCTCTGCAATATATTTTGAAGACCTACACCCATGGCCAAGTTTCCTCTTCCTAAATATATACAACATCTCAGGGGGAGCTTGGACATTCAACTTTAATCCACACAGTCTTCTCATTTGCCTGGGAAAGAGAAGATTTTCAAACATTCTTGTTTCTTTTACCTCCATCTGTACATGGTTATCTCTCCCTTGAAAAGTGAACACTTGTGGTTATAGGGCACCTGATCAAACACCTATTGGATTTTGAGCTCCTGATTAAAAGCTCAAAGGGTCTCTTGATCTACATGCAGAAGATCTTGTGGTGATAGGGTACCTGATAAAAAACTAAAGTGGATTCCTACCTGGGTGGTAGAAGAGTGGATGTACCTAGATTTGGGGAACCACTATAAATTTTCTTATGTCGTCAGGTTTCTTTGTAATTTCTTTGTGTGCTGTGTTGTGCTGTGGTAGTCTAGCCTATCTTATTTCACTAGTTATAATTATCAGTATTTTAACTCTGCATTAAATCTAAACAATTTTTAAATACTCTATTCACCCCCCCCTCTAGAGTAAAACCTATCTATCCCTGTTTTTCAATTGGTATCAGAGACAGGTATTTAAGGTTGTACAGGCTAACACTTGAACATAAGATCTCTGATAGATATTTTTTACTCTATTTCTTTTTGATATACCATGGCACAGTACAAGGACTTTGCAAGCACCATACCTCGATTTGCAACTTTCAAAAGTTTGGAATCTGGAAGGCAAGAATCAGACTTTATATGAATTCAATTAATGAAGACATTTATGCTTCTATCTTAACAGGAGTACCACCACCACCAACTGCCACTCCAAGTACTTCCACAAATATGTCTGCAGTACCTCCTCCAGACTACAATGATTCATACAAGAAAGCAAAGATTGCTGATGCAAAATCCATGAATATACTGGCATAAACAATGTCTGATGACATATTTTAGAAAGTCGCTGAATTTGAATCAACTAAGGCCATCTGGGATTTCTTAAACAAGATAGTTGCAGGATCTGTAGATTAAAGGAAGGACAGGAGATCTCGTCTCATCTCCTAGTATGAGAATTTTAAAAAGGAAGAAACTGAGCAAGTTTCTGAGATATACAACAGACTCAGTATCATTGTTAATGAACCAAAAACCCCTGACAAGGACATCTCAATCACAAAAATAAATGACAAGATTCTCATGTGCTTCCCCAGCTCATGGTACTCTAGAATCTGGCCTATCAAAGAGACCAGAAGCACACATGAGATGACTACTGAATCAGTATTAGGAAAGCTGAAATCCTATGAACAGCTGCTAAAGACAAGAGAAGCTGAGCAACAAAAGACTGCTACACCAAAAAGGAAGGAACAAAATATAGCTTTTAAAGCTTTAGAAGAATCACAAACTTCTCCATCAAATGAAGAGTTGATGAGTCTATTTGCAAAGATATTTTTCAAGATGGGGAGAAAAGAATTCAGAAGGAAATCATCAAGGAGTGATGATAAACCAAGGTATGATAAAACCCCTTCTAAAGAGATTAACTATTTTGGTTGTAGGAAAGCTGGACACATTCTTCCAGAATGTCCAGAAAACAAGCACAAGGAAAGGAGAAATGAGAAAGACTACAAGAAGCACTCCAGCAAACCATCCTCCAACAAACACAAAAAGAAGGAGAAATGGTTTGTTGCAGAAACATGGAGTGACACTGAAGAATCATCTTCCTCCAATTCTAGTGAGGATGAAGAAGAAGCAAAGGCCAAAGAAATTTGCTTAATGGCCATCAATGCTTCAGGACATGTCTCAGAAGAAGAAGAATCTTAAGAATGTTCAGATTGTGATCAGGTATTGGAAGACTTTGACTTTACCTCTTAAGATTTTAAATCAAACTTTAAATCTATGTGTAGTGATCTGATTAGATCTGAGAAAGAAATCAAACTTCTCAGAGATAGACATTTTAACTATGACAGTTTAGTATCAAAAACAACAAATTTAAAAATGAAATAGACATGTATAGTGAACAAATTATTTTTCTGAAAATGGAATTAAGTAATGCAAAACAACTAGAGGAATCACTAAATGGGAGAAGCAAACAACTAGTAGAAATTACCAGCATATATACTTAATGCTAGGCTTAATAAAAGTAAGTTAGGAATAGGTGCATCATCTAGTGAACCACCAGTTATTCAGAAAAACCATCTCTCACAACCTATAAAGTTTATTTCAGATAAAGGTAAGAAAAATACATAACAAATTAAAAAGGTTAATAAAGTTTTAAAAGAAGTTGAGGAAAATAAAGAAAAACAAAAAACTAAGTCTTAACAAAAATCGTCGAACCAAGATCGATGATCTCAGCATTATGCGTCAAACGACGATCGACGATCTCAGAACCCAGAGTTTTAGCCTAAACACTCTGCAAATGGGGATCGACGATATCATTATGTATCGTCGAACAGAGATCGACGATCGTTTAACCCAGATAATAGCTACTATTACTCTGATAACTGAGATCGACAATATCAATGCTGGTTGTCGAACGCAGATCGACGATCTCAACCTAAATCGTCGAACCAAAATCTTTTTCATCAAATCTATAATTTCAACAGAAACTTCAATAAGAACTCTAGCTCGAAAACTTTTCATCCCTTAACTAACTAGATAATCCCACCTAGGAGATTTCATCCCTTAGGTTATAAAAGTCAACCTGAATACTCTTATATTTCAAGTTTTATGTATGAAAAGAAGCAAGGACCCAAGGTTACCTGGGTCAAAAATGTATAAGTTGTTATTTTGCAGGTGAAGACCTATCCTACCATACAGGATAAATGGTATCTGGATAGTGGGTGCTTATAGCACATGACAGGAAATAAGGCCAACCTAAATAACTACAATTCAAAGCTAGGTCCAAAGGTTATATTTGGAGACTCAAGCTTAGGTCAGACAGAAGGCTATGGAGAATTCACACTTGGATCTGTCACATTCAAGAAAGTGGCATATGTAAGTGGCCTAAAACATAACTTGATATCCATAGGTCAGCTATGTGATGCAGGTTATGAGGTATGCTTTACTGAATCCAAATGCAACATTTCTTTAAATAATAGCATTGTGTTATCAGGTATTTGATTAGGCAATATCTATTTAGTTGATTTTAATTCTGCTTGTTCATAAATTTGTTTGTTTAATCAAGTTATCAATAATAATACATTATGGCATAAAAGGCTAGGACATGTAAATCTTAGAAACATTGCTAGGTTATCTAGGGACAACCTTGTTAGAGGATTGCCCTCTTGCCCCTACAAGAAGGAAAGCCTTTGCAAGGCTTGTCAAGAAGGCAAGCAAACTAAAAATATCTTTAAATCAGTTAATAAGAGTGATTCACCTAGGATTTTGTATCTGCTTAATTTGGACCTTTTTGGACCAATTCTTGTACAAAGCTTGGGAGGGAAGGTCTATACTTTAGTTATTGTAGATGACTTCTCTAGGTTCTCTTGGGTTTTCTTCTTGGGAAACAATTCTGAAAATTTCAAAGTTCTTACAGACTTTCTAAAATGCATAAAGATTGAGTACTCTACTCAAGTTGCATTGATCAGAAGTGATCATGGCACTGAGTTTGAATCTCTTCCTATGCAAGAATTCTGTAAGAAGGAAGGTATCAGGCATTTCTTCTCTGCTCCCAGAACTCCTCAACAAAATGGGGTAGTTGAAAGAAAAGTAGAACACTCATTGAAGCTGCAGGCACATTGCTTGTTGATGCTCACATGCCTCTATCCTATTGGGCAGAAGCTGTAAGCACAGCAAATTATGTCCTGAATAGAAGTTTGATACACAAACTTAAGGGCAAGACTCCCTATGAATTACTCAAAGGGAAGAAACCTAAAATAGATTACTTTAGAATTTTGGGTTGTATTCATTTTATTCATAATAACAACAAAGATTATCTTAGAAAGTTTGAAGCCAAAGCTATAATGGGAATCTTTCTAGGATATTCCCAAGTTAGCAAGACATATAGGGTTTTCAATAAATCATCCTTGAAAATTGAAGAATCTTTTCATGTTTCTTTTGATGAAGCTAATATATTTTATAAGGAGAAGGAAGCTTCTACCAGTAATTATTTGTAGGTACCTAATCTATGTGAGAAATTTGAAGACTTAAATCTCACCCAAAAGTGACATCTCATCCCTCTTCACAGATTGATGAAGATAGTGAAGAAGAATCTTTTGAAATTGTTGAAGCTTCTTTAACAGCAAATTTAATTCCACAAGAGGAATTAGTTCATGATGCTGCTGTTGTTGAACAAACTCCACCTCCTGACTATGTTACACTTAGAGATCATCCCATATCTCAAGTGATAGGAGACATGTCAGTGGTTATGCAGACACGACACCAACTCAATGAGGATGTGTTCATGCCTGCTTCTTATCTCAAAGTGAGCCCTCATCCATTAAAGATGCTGAGCAAGATCCACACTGGATTATTACAATGTAAGAGGAGCTAAATCAGTTTGAAAGATGAAAAGTTTTAAACTTGGTTCCCAGACCCAAAGGACAGCTAGTTATTGGAACTAAATGGGTCTTCAGAAAAAAATTGGATGATCAAGGTATAGTTGTCAGAAACAAAGCAAGACTAGTGGCACAAGGCTACAACCAAGAAGAAGGTATTGACTATGGTCAGACCTTTGCACCTGTTGCAAGGCTTGAAGCTATCAGAATTTTCTTGGTTTATGCTGCTCACAAGAAATTAAAGTTATATCAAATGTATATCAAAAGTGCCTTAATCCATGGGGAACTTAAGGAAGAAGTATATGTGGAATAGCCACCAGGTTTTCCATGGAGATTTCTCCAACAGTTCTCGCAGCGATGAAGTTCGACACAGGATTCGACATCGACTTCAAATCGATCAATCATTGTGATCCCATTTTTCAGGAAATGTTACAGTTATGTGATGATCGGATTGAAGAAGTTCATGAATATAAGGATAAAACTATCTGTTGCTCAAATTAAAGAATGAGTTTACACTTCCTCTACAAATGACTCTTCAATGATCGGTTTCATCTCATGACAGCAGGTAAATCTAAACCCTGCAACTCTTACAGAGATTTTTGAGTAAAAGAATGGATCAGACGACCTGTAACAGGATAGTTCAGAGTATAGCAGGATGCTATTGGAGATGGGTCAGGCTGAGGTCATCCCATCTAAGTTATTAAAAAAAATATCCATAGGTTTTAAGTTCCGTATGGATATTGTGGGAAAGGTTCTGTTGGGCAAGCATTCGGCCCATGACAACATCAATAGGCAAGAGTTTGCTGTCATGTCTGCTCTGGTAAATAAGAAGGCCATTGATTGGGCCAATTTGTTCTTTGATTTGATTAAGAGGAAGAACAATAAGAGGGAAGTCTGCTTAGGAACGATTCTGGGAATCTTCCTTAAGAAAATAGCTCTAGAGGTATTGGTTTATACAACCATAGATATTAATGCAAGCAAAAGGTTGGATTCCTCTCTATTCGGGAAGTGGGAGAGGACGATTCAAAAGCCCTCCAGGGCTGGAACCTCCTCCCTTATATCTGAGGACAGAAGGGCTATCACAACCACTCCTCAACCTAATGAAGAAGGTCCTTCTCTTCCTCCTCCTCCTCCAATCATTCCAAGTGTTCCATCTCTACCCACCAATGTTGTCCAAACCATCTCTTCTCCTATTCAGCCATCATCTCCCATTCACCTTGCAGAACCTCAAAACCTCCACACCTTGTCCTTTTCAAATTTTGACCTCCTCTCACCTCTCTCATCTCCTTATCACCAACATGATTCACCCATATCCATTAAGGCCTCATCACAAATTTCCCCTATTCATTCCTCCAGAAACTCCCCTATTCAGGATGAAATCATGACCGATTTCACTCCTCTCTCAAAAAATTCTGTCTCAACTCAGACTCCAACTGAGTTTCTTCAAAATGATCAAACCCTCATCTCTCATCTTCTGGAACTCATCAGTCCTACTCTAAAATCCTTGATAGTAGAGGCTTTTTCAACTCTTGCTCTCTCTATTTCCTCTCTTTATGCCTCTATTTCTGCTTCCACTGTCCCTTCTTCATCTGGGGGCCTTGTTCCAGTTCTCACTAAAACAAGGCAGGGGGAGATGTCCAATGAAGATGCTACAGGTTCTGTCTCAACAGAACTTCAGGCTCAGTCTCCTCCAGCAGTGCATGAAGATGCTGCAGGTTCAGTCTCAACAGAACTTCAGGCTCAGTCTCCTCCAGTAGTGCAGGAAGAAGAAGTGTTTCAGAAATTTTGTGCAGACATAGTTCTTTATTTAGATTTGCTGATGTCAGATGAAGACACTGATGTGTCAATTCATGGGATTTCATGTGGTTACTGTTTTATTAATCCCTCCATTAATTTACAAATTCTTTTACATTCCTTCTCTCTGTTTAGATCAGTTTTGTTTTCAGTTGAGATCAATTCTTCCAGGGTCATGGTCTGTTATACCAGAACCATGAGTCCTTCTATTGTGAAACAACTTCTGGAGATTCAATCAGCTCTAGTTTATATAGATATTCCATCAGTTATAGTGTGTACATATATGTCATCCCCTTTGGATGTTGAGCTTATACTTATGTCAGAAGAAAAGAATGAGTTTGATGCTATCTTTATTGCAGATGAACTACTTGATCTAGCGGCCTCAGGAAATCTGGCCTTAGCCCTAGAAACAAGTTTAGTTAATCTATTTGAGTCTTATAGTACTCTTCCCTCTCTGGATGATTTTATTGCAATTGATATTCAGGAAGAAGACAAAGAAAAAGCTACCAACAAGATTGCTGACAAACAAGTGAAGGAAATAGATGATTTGTATGAAAATCCTCAGGGTTCTTCTGATGATGATGATGATGATTCAGAGGATAGTAATTCTAAGAAAAATAAAGTTTCAAGGAAAAGAAAAGCTGTTCCCAAGCCACGAAATACAAATTATACCCCTTATTACATCTTGAAAGGAATTACTCCATACCCTAGCAGGGAGAGATGGATGTTTATATCTAAAAATGAACAGAAAGCCAGGAAGAAGAGCAGGAGATATTCTCCTCCTCCTCATAAATTCAGAAGAGGCCCTCCTCCTCCTCCTCTTCCTGTTGTTGGTGCTTCAGGTGTTGTTTCTCAAGCATCTGGTGTATCTTCCCAGCCTTCCTCTTTCTCAAGGTCATATCAAAGGAAAGATAGATCTTCCAGGACTCATTCCCAAGGAGACTGAAAGTGAGATCTATCCTAGAGATTAGAGCAAACACACAGTAAGAATAATAAAGATAAGAAAAAAAGGCAAACTAGACAACACAAGAAATTTATATTGGTTCCCCTAAACTTTGGTAGTCCACTCTTCTACCACCCTAGGTAGGAATCCACTGCAGGAAGAGTTGATCAGGTGTCCTGGGCACCAATGAGCTTTTGATAAGGTGCTCAAAAACCAAACTGGATTTTTTGATCAGGTGTCTTGCCACCACTGAGTTTTGATAAGGTCTCAGAAACCAAGTAGAACTTTTGAAGGGAGTTCAAGAACTCTTTTATAGGAGGGAAGGGAGAGTTGATGTTGTCTTCTCTGTTCAACAATCAAAGAGAAGAATAAGTGGATTTTGATGATGTTGTCAAAGCTCCCCCTGAGATTTGCAATTGTTCAGGAAGGAGAGCTTTGCAAAGGGTGATAGGTCTTCAATGTATGACTGCTCCAGCAAATGATGATTTCAGCAAAGGCTGAAATGTGAGTTGTCTTGGAGTGTGAATGATGAAGCCTTGATGATGTTGATTATTCAGTAAGCCTTCAGACTGATGTAGAGTAGTTGTCTCTTCAAGCTTCCTGGAATAGTAGATCTGAGAAGAGCACTGGCTGTATAGGTGATGTTGAGTTCTTCCTGGAACTCTGATTCCTGTACTACTTTCTTCTCTCCACTATTCTCTCTCTTCTTATTATTCTCTATATTATTCCTCTGTAACTTTGTGTATATATTCTGATATGAGGTTAATGGTCATTTGAATTCTTGCATTTATTACTACTGCCTGTTAGTTACTACAACAGCTATAATCTCCATAACTGCATTCTTGTAACTGTCCTGTAATAAATCTATGTTGGAATATGAATAACTCACTTTGATTGGACCAAGAATATCCTGAAAATCTGCCTGGAAACTTGTGTTCAATGAGATGGAAGAAATCGTCGATCTCAAAAGAGATGATCATCAATCTGAGCTCAACTATCGTCGATCTGAGCTCAGAGATATTGGAGCCGGTCTGGGACAGAAAACGTCGATCTGAGCTCGGAGATCGTCAAATGAAGTTTGACGCCTCGTGGACCTGAGCTCAGAGATCGTCGATCTCAGCTCGACGCCTGAACTAATCTCGTCGATTTGAGCTCGACGCCTAGGTTGAATTCTGAATTCTTCTCTAACTGATTTCTCTTGGCTGATTTCTTCAATCTCTGAGAGCCTCTAACTTAGCACATCCTATGACCCTTAGCTATATATGGATGGGTCAATCTAATAGTCTTAAAGACATAGTAATCCCTACCCAAATCCAAACTAAGGTGTTCCAACAATCTCCCCCTATTTGGGTTAGGATTACTATTTACATGAAAATAAAAATATTACAATTAATATTACAAAGTATAAGATAAAAAGAAAAATCTTTGCATTGCTGTCTTCTATTGCTGTTAAAACTGATTGCTGCTGGCTTTACAAAACTCCCCCTATGCTGATGTAGTAACTGTGACTAGAGGAGGCTGGGATGACTTTGAAAATTGGATTTTGATTGAGTCATCAAGCTAATTCTTATAGATGGTACCTGTAGAAGGCTATGGTAGAGATTACTCTCTCCTTGAAAAAGATATGTTAGCATAAAAATGATATTTGTCCAGCAAATTTTATTTTGATTCTGAATCTGAAAAACAAAGTCTGATATCTTTCTTCCTATAGAATTTCTTTTCATCAGAAGAGATTCAAACTCAGTGCCATGATCACTGCTGACCAATGCAACTAGAGAAGAGGAATCAATCTAGATGAATTTAGAAAAAGATCTATAAGAAATATAAAGTTATCTGACAGAGAATTCTTATACAGAAATCCTAACATAATTTTGAACTAGATATCAAAAGGATAGAAGCAGCTCTAAGAAAAAATGTGTCCTAATAAATTTGTTCCAAATAGGAAAAGGATTTGAAAATTTTTTAAATAGTTTATGCTTATAATTATAAATGAAATTTATGAAAAAGCAGACTTAGTTCGACAATTTTATATAGGATCTTCGATCTGAAGTCGACGATTTTATATAGGATCGTCGATCTGAGTTCAACGATTTGAACTTATTTCGTTGATTAAAATGTTTCTTTTTCCTTGGAATATATTCTGAAAACATTCCCCTGAGAAGTTTTGTTTTCCCCTAAGATTTTATTGAATCTTGACAGAAAAATTGAATTTCTAAGTTAACTGAACTAAAAACAAAGTTAGATAATACCTGATCCTCTTCAGGTTTTGATTTTCCTTCTATTTGTTCAGACTTTAAACTGCTGTAGGAAGTATTGATGGCCATTAAGCAGAATTGTTTGGCCCTTGCTTCCTCCTCTTCATCTTCAAATGATGATTCATCATCTGATACATCCCAAATGACATCTAGGGATACTGATTCTCCTTATTCAAATAAGATATTGTAGCTTCTTTCTGTTGTTCCATCCACTGGTTCAGAAGCCATTTGATGAAGAGAATCCCATATCTCCTTAGCTGTTGAGAATTCAACAACTTCTTGGAACAAGTCATCAGATAATGACTGTGCTAGGATATTCATGGCTCTGGCATCAGCTAGTATGGCCCTTTTAGTTGTTGTTGCTGAAGTTGGGAGACCTGTCATAATGGCATAAAATATTTCTTTATCAATATTGTCCATAAATGACTTAATTCTTGTCTTCCAAAGTGAAAATTTGTTTATGTTGTACTTAGAAGGTCTGGTGCTAGAATATTCCATATTCTTGCTATGTGAAAAAAATGATTAATCTAACTAGGATGGATCAAGAGAGATCTTTTTGTTCAGGTGTTATCCTGTATAAACAATCAAACTAGTGAAGATCTAGTTGTTGAATAACCAACCTCCCTCTGATACAAATTGAAAGTGAGATCTATCCTAGATATTAGAGCAAACACACAGCAAGAATAATAAAGACAAGAAATAATGGCAAACCAGACAACACAAAAAATTTATAGTGGTTCCCCTAAACTTGGGTAGTCAACTCTTCTACCACCCTAGGTAGGAATCCACTGCAGGAAGAGTTGATCAGGTGTCCTGGGCACCATTGAGATTTTAATAAGGTGATCAAAAACCAAACTGGATTTTTTAATCAGGTGTCTTGCCACCACTAAGTTTTGATAAGGTCTTAGAAACCAAGCAAAACTTTTGAAGGGAGTTCAAGAACCCGTTTACAAGAGGGAAGGGAGAGTTGATGTTTTCTTATCTGTTCAACAATCAAAGAGAAACATAAGTGGATTTTGATGATGTTATCAAAGCTCCCCCTAAGATTTGCAATTGTTCAGGAAGGAGAGCTTTGCAATGGGTGATAGGTCTTCAATGTATGACTGCTCCAGCAAATGATGATTTCAGCAAAGGCTGAAATTTGTAGTTGTCTTGGAGTGTAAATGATGAAGCCTTGATGATGTTGATCATCCAGTAAGCCTTCAGACTGATGTAGAGTAGTTGTCTCTTCAGGCTTCCTGGAATAATAGATCTGAGAAGAGTACTAGCTGTACAGGTGATGTTGAGTTCTTCCATGAACTCTGATTCCTGTACTACTTTCTTCTCTCCACTATTCTCTCTCTTCTTCTTATTATCTATATTGTTCCTCTATAACTTTGTGTATATATTCTGATAGGAGGCCAATGGTCATTTGAATTCTTGCATTTATTAATGCTGCCTCTTAGTTACTCCAATGACTATAATCTTCATAACTGCATTCTTGTAACTGTCCTGTAATAAAGCTGTGTTGGAATATGAACAGCTCACTTTGATTGGACCAAGAATATCCTGAAAATCTGCCTGGAAACTTATGTTCAGTGAGGTGGCAGATATCATCGATCTCAACAAGATGATCGTCGATCTGAGCTCAACTATCGTCGATCTGAGCTCAGAGATATTGGAGCTGGTCTGGGACATAAAACGTCGATCTGAGCTCGGAGATAGTCGAACGGAGTTTGATGCCTCATGTACCTGAGCTCAGAGATCGTCGATCTCAGCTCGACGCTTGAAGTCATCTCGTCGATCTGAGCTCGACGCCAAGGTTAAATTCTTAATTCTTCTCTGACTGATTTCTCTTGGCTGATTTATTCATTCTCTGAGAGCCTCTGACTTAGCACATCCTATGACCCTTAGCTATACATTGGGGGGTCAATCTAATAGTCCTAAAGACATAGTGTTCCTGACCTAAATCCAAACTAGGGTGTTCCAACAGAGACAACCAGCAACATAGAAGTCAAAGTTCCTCAGAACAAGTAAAAGAAGTGATTTATCAGAACACCTCCTTCTCTCCTCCTCAACAACACGTTCCTCCTAAGGATCAGAAGACAACTGCTTATCAATCAAGAAGCACTGTTGTATCTCATAAAATAAAGTACAGTGAGGTTGCTCCTCCAAGATCTCTCTATTCTCAAAGTGATAAACAGCACAGCTCAACAAAGTTTCAAGCTCAATCCACTCAGTTCAAAGAAGTTACAATGTTTCCTCCCCAAGAAGATCAGCCACCTGTTGAACAGGAACTTGATCCAAACTTTAGGATGGCCAGGCATCATGAACTGATTAGTCTCTCTCAGATCAGAAAAGTTGTAGAAGAAGGGGAAGATCCATCAAAATTCTCTACTATGTCTTCCTACAGAGAAAAAGAGCTGAATAAACTTTAAGTCAGCATGAAAGTCTTTAATCCAGCTGAATATATGGCATTTCATCCTGAAGCAATTGTTCCCTGGACCAGCATTCAGACATCTCTTGGTGGATAAGACTTGATGACATCTAAGAAGAATGTACCAGACCCAAGCAGGAAGATAATTTTCTCTAAACCCTCATTTGGTTCTCAATCTTATAGATTATAGTTTGTACTCTTTATCTATTGCTAAACTGATTATGTACAATACACTGCTATAACATATCTACTAATGTTATTTCATCCCTTCAGATTTTTATGGTCTCTGTATTTTATTTCCTTTCAGTTTTTTTGAGTGACCTCACACAAATAGGGGAGATTGTTGGAACCCTTGTTTGGATTAATGCTAGGTTCACTCTTAGGATGTATTGACCCCCATGTATAGCCAGTGTATCCGTCTAAGTCTTAGTTAGGTCCCCTCTAGGTCAGGTTTTGTGCAGACCAGCATTACAGTGGACTCAGACTTTCATTCAGAAAAATGTTGGGGACTATCTATATCAGTTCGACTATAGTCAAACTCAGCTCGACGATCGTCGATCTCCCATCGACAATCTCAGAGTAATCTACTATGAACTGAGCTCGACGATCTACGAGCTCAGGTTGACGATTTCATTTTTCTCAACAGTGATCTCAGTCATACGATAGTCGTTCTCTGGTCGACGATCTCTTAACTCAGTTCGATGATCTCTGAACGGAGCTCTATGATTTTGTACTTCCTTTAGTTATCAGTTCTTCATAATGGTCAGAGTTATTTATTTTGATTATGATAAGGTATTTTAAGCATATATATTCTGATAATCAATACTAATACTCTGAAGGCTGATAGGCGTATTCATGAAGCATTAATTATGGTATTCACAGAATATTTTATCAAGACAGTTATGGAAATGCATTTATGATTGCCAGCCAATCTAGTTGTTGGGCTCCTCAATTCTTGCAGAGAATTATGTTTTGTCTTGGGAATTCAAATTATGTCATTTTCTAAATTCTGACTAAATATATATCTTAACAAAAAGAGAAATAGATAGTAATCAATCAGCAGTCAGAGAAGAATATTGCTCTCAATGGTTCTTGCATGTTTTGCTGAAAAGAGGAAGAAGAACTTTTTAAAAAATAACTCTCTCCAGTCTTCTTCTTTCTTAAGTCTTCAAAGATTTATAGAGAGCAAAAAATCAATAACAGTTCACGGATTCAAAAAGGCTCTGCAATATATTTTTAAGATCTACACCCAGGGCGAAGTTTCCTCTTCCTGAATATGTACAACATCTCAGGGGGAGCTTGTACATTCAACTTTAATCCACACAGTCTTCTCATTTGCCTGAGAAAGAGAAGATTTCCAAACATTCTTGTATCTTTTACCTCCATATGTACACGGTTATCTCTCCCTTCACAAGTGAACACTTGTGTTGATAGGGCACCTTATCAAAAACCTATTGGATTTTGAGTTCCTGATCAAAAGCTAAAAGGGTCTCTAGATCTACCTGCAGCAGATCTTGTGGTGATAGGGCACATGATCAAAAACCTAACTGGATTCCTACCTGGGTAGTAGAAGAGTGGATGTACCCATATTTTGGGAACCACTATAAATTTTCTTGTGTCGTCTGGTTGCTTTTTGATTTCTTTATGTGTTGTGTTGTGATGTGGTAGTCTAGCCTATCTTATTTCTCTAGTTGTAATTATCAGTATTTTAATTCCGCAATTAATCTAAACAATTTTTAAATACTCTATTAACCCCCCCCCCCCCCCCCCCCCCTCTAGAGTAAAACCTATATATCCCTCTCCTTCAAAGAGGAATCAATTCCCCCAAGATGTTGCTAAACCAACTCCACCTACTGAGTTTGTCGCACTTAGAGATCATCCTATATCTCAGGTGATTGGATACATGTTAGTTGTCACAACCCGCATTTTTCCCAACAATTTAATTATATCAGAGCAAGGGGAAAATACGCGTCGTGATGCCACGCCGTACAGGGGATAACTGCAGACGTTCAGGCAAAACTCCAAACTCTACAATTCTAATAGAAAACATAGATGTTTATGAATAAAATCCAGTTTAAGTTATGATGGTAGCCGTATCCCTCGGCTTAGTGAATCATCTAGTTCACGATTTAAAAATATAAATTCTACGCTTGCGGAAAATACTTATTTAAATTGACTCTCATATCCTACATAAGTATAAATGTCCCCGAGGAACAACTCATACAATGCAAACTCTAGATTTATAATACGGGTAGGAAAGTCTTTACGCTAAATAGAAAATAGTGGCTTAGTTTTGAAGGAGATGATAAGTATGCTTTACTAATAGTAGGGTTTTATAGGTCAAAATACCTAACATGCAGTCCTAGCAAGGAATCATCCCAGAGAGCAAGTAATGTAAACCAAACATAAGAAAACCACATCAGCTAGCAAGTGTCAAAAGAAATCAACAATCCTGTGGGCGTCAACAATCTGACACGAACCCACAGTATGAATAGGTCTGAAACTAGGCAAAGAAAACAAAACCACGAACTACCTCGCTGCGGCGAGGGGAAAAAAAACCACAGCCCACCTGCTGCTGCAAGGGCTCCCAAAACCAGCTCCGTTACTTGCTAATGCTCCGATCCTGAGGCATTCCAAAGACAGAACACCTCAGCAAGAGGGTACAAATGGTGGCAAAAAAAAATAAGTCAAAATAATTAAAGGTCAAAAGGGGTACCAACCCAAGTCCAAAACCATTGAAGTAAGGTTCATAAATAAAACTCGAGAAATAAATCAGAAGAAAAGAACTCTCGTGAATCATCACGTATAACAAATCATGCAGGATACCCGAAGCAAGGGGATAGCATGATTGAATCATAAGAAAGAATATACCAAAACTTTATTAGTAACCTGTAGTCAACTCTACTCATAAACACGGGCAGGGTGGTCACTTCTCTAGATACACCCCTCACAGATGTTAAAATCCGTCTAACCGCGGGGGAGACTTGCACACTCCATCAATCACCGCAGATGCCCAAAACCCAGTAGAGTCCCATGGGGTACTAATGAAGGAAACAATCTTGCGGTCGGTGGATTTGCCCACTAACTCCCGCAAATTTTAGAAATCCAAAGAAACCACAACACAAATATATCCCGAGGTTTGGCTCATCAGATTCTACTTGACACTTCTAGTTTCAAGACATGGTTGATCAACCCCTATGAACGATTTACAAACCTAGACAAACTCGAATACGCTCAAAACGATAGGTATGATATTTAGAGCCACCATTAAGACACTTCAAGAACAAATAAATATATATAGACAAGATCACGTTCACCATGACAAAATCTTACAACATCGAGTGATCCTTCAAAAAAAGGTTAATCGTAACAATAACTTGGAAGAAAAAGTGCAGAAAAATTTTAAAGAACAAAAAGACTAAACCGTTACCATCAAATCGGACAAGGAGAAATGAGGGGAGACCACCACTTGCCTTGATTTTACCGGAAAAGTTCTCCAAATCAGTCCACGTCACAGATCGGGGCAAAGGAGGACGGAGGAAGTTGAAATCTAGACAAAAATGGTCGAAAAGGGGGTTAGGGCTGAAAAACCCTAACGAGAAAACTCAAAGAAAGGGAAAAAATTTACCACGATGGCGTAGCTCTCGATGAGAGCTTTCCAGATCTACGCTCGGTTGAGGATTTCGAGCACCGGAGCTCCGTCGGCGGCCACCGGAAGGTTCACGGAGTATTTTCTCTCTCACGCTCACGCCGCTCTGGTTCGGGAGGAAAAGAATCGGAGAATATGAAGTTCTGATCAAACCTAAGTCCATATATATATAAAAATTATGTACTACTTATAAATTTTTTTGTCTAAATACAAAAAAAACGTGTAATTTATGAGTGGCTACGGGAAAACCGATAATAGAGGTCTAAGATGACATCAAATCGAAAAGTGTCCAACATGAAAGTTGTAGATCTCGTCGAAACGAACAAATTTCATGCTGACCGTTTTTTCGCACGACACCGTTTTGACCCTCAAAACGGTGCCCGAACTCTAACTGTACAGAACCACTCGAGTGGAATGAAGGATACTCGAGTATGAGAGCAAAATACTCGAGAGGAACGAAGGATACTCGAGTATGAGAGCAAAATACTCGAGAGGAACGAAGGATACTCGAGTATGAGAGCAAAATACTCGAGAGGAACGTAACATACTCGAGATAGAACAATAATACTCGAGTAGATCAAGTCTACCCGAGCTGGACATGAGCAGCTTCGGGAAAATCGAAAATAGGGGTCCAAGATGGCTTCTAATCGAAAAGTGGTCAACATGAAAGTTGTAGATCTCGTCGAGACGAACAAATTTGATGTTGATCATTTTTCTATACTATGCATATTTGACCCTCAAAAATTCGCCCGAACGTAGACTGTACATGACTACTCGAGAGGAATGAAGGATACTCGTGTATAAGAGCAAAATACTCGAGTGGAATGAAGGATACTCGTGTATAAGAGCAAATACTCGAGTGGAATGAAGGATACTCGTGTATAAGAGCAAAATACTCGAGTGAAATGAAGGATACTCGTGTATAAGAGCAAATACTCGAGTGGAATCAAAAAAAGGCTTATTTACGAGCAGTATTGGGAAAATCAAAAATAGAAGCCTAAGATGGCTTCAAATCAAAAAGTGGTCAACATAAAAGTTGTAGCTATCGTCAAGACGAACAAACTTGATGTTTACTATATTTTGATACGACACCGTTTTGACCCCCAAAACGGCGTCCGATCGAAATCTGAAACGGGCTACTCGAGATAACAAAGCGCAATTTCTTGAAATGAAATTTTTTTGAACAAAGGGACACGAGTTCAGAACAGAGGCCCATACACGCACCGAATTAAGCGAAACTCACACCATAGGCGAAAACTGGCGCTACGATTCTAACGGCGAAGCCAAAACCTAAATCCGACGAGCCATTCCTGAGATAAAAATTTCCAAATACAATGACATAAATACTCAAAACTTCAATCGCGCGCCGAGACTCCAAAAATGCTCGGATTGCGACGAAACTTGACGAGCAAGTTTAAAATTACTCAACCTAAACCTCATAGAAATATTTTCTGATTTCGACAAAAATCCAAGAAATTGGCCAACTCGACCGAACGGACGCGAAAATGCCTTATCGGCGATGCGCCGTCAACCCGACGTTAAAAGTAACGCCATGACATCAAAAATATGACGATACCAAAACCAAACAAAATCATCGAAAAATCAGGGGCGTTACAGTCACTCCCCCTAAAAAGAAGTTTCGTCCCGAAACTTAATACAAATCCAAAATCTAACAAAAGCGAAGAAATCAAACACAACCTAAAACATATAAACATACCAGAACTAGGCGAAGAGGCGCGGATGAGATTCTCTCATTGCTGATTCCAATTCCCACGTCGCGCTCTCGACATCTTGATTCCTCCAAAGGATCTTAACCATTGGGATGGTCTTTCTTCGCAATACACGCTCTTGAGATTCCAAAACGCGGACAGGCTCTTCCACATACGACAGATTGGGCTGAATTTGGGGCACCGAGCTGAGAATTTGACGATTACTACGAACACACTTCCGCAACTGGCTCACATGGAACACCTCGTGGACACCAGGGAAGTTAACAGGTAAATCCAGTCGATAAGCTGACACTCCGATGCGCTCCAGAATCTGAAAAGGTCCCACATACCGGGGGTCTAACTTGTGGTTCCTTCCAAATCTTTTTACTCCTGGCATCGGAGAAACTTTAAGAAAAACCAAGTCCCCAACGGCAAACTCCAAGTCAACCCTTCGTCGATTAGCATATTTCTCATAACGCTCTTGTGCTACACGAAGCTTCTCTCGAATATGAGTTACAGCACAATTCATCTCCTCAAGGGCTTCCGGACCTAGCAACGGCCTCTCACCAACTTCAGCCCAAAACAAGGGTGTTCTACAACGCCTCCCATATAAGGCCTCAAACGGGGCCATCTGCAGACTCTCTTGATAGCTATTATTGTAAGCAAATTCCATGAGTCTGAGACGCTCATCCCAAGCACCACCATGATCCAAAATATAACATCTAATCATGTCCTCCACGATCTGATTTACTCTTTATGTTTGTCCATTCGTCTGCGGATGATAGGCGGTTGAATACCTCAAGTCGGTACCCAACCCCTCTTGCAAGCTCTTCCAAAAGCGAGACGTAAATCTGGAGTCCCGATCTGATACAATGCTAACAGGCACTCCATGTAACCTGATGACCTCTTCAACATAAAGCTCAGCTATCTTCTTCATCGAATACCCAATCTTAAACGGAACAAAGTGGGCACACTTTGTTAATCTGTCGACTATCACCCAAACTGAGTCATGCCCACGGGGGGATTTTTGTAGACCGGTGATAAAATCCATCGAAATACTCTCCCATTTCCAACTTGGAATATCAAGCGGTGTCAATTTACCACCAGGCCTTCTATGATCAGCCTTGACACGCTGACACGTAAAACATTCTGATACAAATTTTGCGATATCGCCCTTCATCCCTACCCACCAAACAATTTGCTTTAGATCTTTATACATTTTGGTGGAACCAGGATGATAGGAAACACTGGAACCATGAGCTTCTTTACAAATTTTAGCCCGGATGTCACCCATGTCGGGAATACAGAATCTACCCCGATATTTCAGAGTACCTAGCTCGTCCAAAGAAAAATCAGGTAACTCTCCTTTCTCAGTCCTATTCCAGAGGTGCAACAATTCCGGATCATCCTTTTGGTGCACCCTTGTAAGGGAAATCCAAGAGGGCGCTTCTGTTTCCAAACTAGCAGGCGTAGAACTACTCCCAATCTCGATGTTCATCAACAAGAATTCTTCTACTAAGGACTGTACCGATAGATTAAAAATTTTAGCGGTCTTCCTACTCAAGGCATCAGCTACTACATTAGCCTTTCCTGGATGATAAAGAATTTCTACTTCATAATCCGCCACATATTCTAACCACCGACGCTGGCGCAGATTCAGTTCCTTCTGAGTGAAGACGTACTTCAAACTCTTATGGTCCGTATAGATCTTGCACAGCGCGCCATACAATAAGTGTCGCCACAGCTTCAGCGCATAAATTACGGCAGCAAACTCCAAATCGTGCGTAGGATAGTTTCTCTCGTGAATCTTTAGTTGCCTTGATCCATACGCGATCACCTTACCATCTTGCATTAAAACACAACCGAGTCCGATGTGTGACGCATCAACATACACAGCATACTCGACTCCTTCAGTAGGTAAGGTTAAAATTGGGGCAGTGCACAGTCTCTTCTTCAACTCTTGGAAAGCCTCTTCACACTTATCGCTCCAAATGAATGCAGTATTCTTCTGAGTAAGTCTAGTTAAAGGGGCAGACAACACCGAAAATCCTTCCACGAATCTTCTATAATAGCCAGCGAGGCCTAAGAAGCTCCTAATCTCCTTAGGTGTAGAAGGTCTTTCCCATTCCATCACGGCAGAAATCTTGGTCGGGTCTACAGAAATACCGTCCTTGCTTACAACATGACCCAGAAAGGACACCTGGGGTAGCCAGAACTCACATTTGCTCAGCTTCGCATATAGCTTATGCTCCCTCAAGGTCGACAAAACCAAACGCAAATGCTGAGTATGCTCCTCAACATTGCGGGAATACACCAGGACATCATCTATAAACACAATAACGAATCGGTCCAAGAAATCCTTAAACACCCTATTCATCAAATCCATGAAAGCAGAGGGTGCATTGGTTAAACCGAAGGACATCACCAAAAACTCATAATGTCCATGCCGTGAACGGAATGCGGTTCGGGGAATATCTTCTTCACGAATCCTCAACTGGTGGTAGCCTGAGCGAAGATCGATTTTTGAAAATACAGAGCTACCACGCAACTGATCGAACAGATCATCGATCCTTGGCAGGGGATATCTATTCTTAACGGTCACCTTATTTAATTCCCTATAATCGATGCAAAGTCTCATCGATCCATCCTTCTTCTTTACAAATAAAACCGGAGCACCCCACGAAGAAGAACTTGGTCTAATAAAACCACACCTCAGCAACTCATCGAGCTGAGTACGCAACTCGTCCAACTCACGGGGAGCCATACGGTACGGTGCTTTGGCGATGGGACGAGTGCCTGGCTCGAGGTCAATCACGAACTCAATCTCCCTCTCAGGAGGAAGCCCTGGAAGACTATCAGGAAAGACGTCTGGAAACTCTCGCACCACCGAGACATCCTCAAGACGTGGTATAACAAAAGCTGTTTCCAGAGCAGAAATAGAAACTAAAAATGCCTCGCAACCAGACGCTATAGCACGTACCGCAGAAATGATAGGGGAAACTCTGTCCTGAAATCCATAGACGCTCATAGGTTGGCCATTGTCCATCTTGAAGTCCAGTCTTTTTGCCTTGCACTGGATGACTGCATCATACTTGGACAGCCAGTCCATGCCCAAAATCACATCAAAATCAGCCAGGTCTAAAATTATCAGATCCGCAAGGGCCAGAAAATTGCCAAGATGAATAGGGCATCTCAGAACTCCTTGATTGGATATCACCGAATCACCGGAGGGAAGCTTGATGTTGAAGGAGTCTCTCAATTGATCAACATCCATGCGATGTTTATCAACAAACCTCATGGCCACAAAGGAATGAGTGGCACCCGAATCGAACAGAATACGCGCCCACCTATTCCGCACCTTAAACTCCCCTAAAACCGTAACATACATAACTAAACGAATGATAGCTAGGGCAACAACGATAAATAATAAGGATAAAATAGACTGGGGCTAACCTGAAATAACTTGCGTAGAGTTTTGAGCTTCCTCGCTGGTCATGACGTTCAGCTTTCCTTTCCCTTTATCTAGGGTTGGTGGTGGAGGCAGAGCTCGAAGCGGGGCAGGCTGCAGTGGGGATTGAGCTTGGGGGCACGAAGATTTCTGGTGTCCCTTCTGCCCGCATTGGAAGCAGGTCCTTTCCTTCATCCAGCACCGACTCACATCATGACCCTTCCTTGTACAGAACGAGCATACAAGCTCTCCCTTGGGTGCACCCTGGATGGCGTGCACTTGCTGCTTCTTCAGGGTGGCTGTTCTCTTGAAACATCTTTCGTAAGGGTGGCCAGGACGACCGCAGAAACTACACACTTCCTTACCTTTCTTCTTCGAAGAAGGGCCAGATGCCCTGGAGCTACCATCCTCAACACCCTTCCTTTTCTCTTTCCTCGCCGCAGCACCGCGGTTCTTGGCATTTTCAATCGCTTCTACTTTTAGTGCAGCTTCCACTGCCACAGCATAACTGTCAGCTCCATAAGCGCTTGCCCACTGCTGGACATCACTTCTTAGTCCTCCCAGGAAACGTTTCACTCTTCCCTCCTCCGAAGCTACCAAATCGGGAGCAAATCTACTCAACTTGCTAAACTCAATCTCATATTCGCTCACCGTGAGCTGTCTCTGCTTCAAATGCAGGAAGTTATTCATGAGACGGTCCTGCTCGACCGAGGGCAGAAACTTCTTCAGCAACATTCCCTTAAAAGAGTCCAGGAACAGCCTTCCTTCAGACTCTTCTTTTCACGAATCCACCAACTCCTTGCTAGGCCTTTTAACTGATAGGCTGCAATCATAACCTTCTGGGCTTCTAGAATCCCGGAATATGAAAACATCTCCTCGATAGAGATGATCCAATCATCCCAAACCATAAAGTCTGCACTTCCGTCATAGGTAGGAGGCCCCAGCCGCTGGAAGTGTGAAATAAAATTCATCTCTGGTGGTAGAGTCACCAGGGGCACTAGAGGAGCAGGGGTATCGGGTACCACTCGATCCATAATAGGGTCTTGCACTAAGGGTTGCTGCATAGGGGCGGCAGACAAAAAGGATTCCATTTGCGATTGCATCGCAAGCACTTGCCTTGACAGAGCCTCGTTGCTCTGGCGCAAACTCTCGATCAACGCATCACTCTGCGCTCCTGACGACTCACCCTCCGACTGGGGAGTCGACCTCGTTGCAGGACGCTTAGGCGGCATTTCTAAAAGGCAAACCAACAACCCAATTAACATCCTAGACTACGCCTAGGGCAAACAAATCTAGTTCAGACCATACATGAAAGACACTTGCTAAAGCTGTCACTTGCTCTGGGATTATATGATGATGATATGCCCTACTCAGGATGATATCTTATCATCCTATTGACTCATGTGCCTATGATATGAATGCATGAATCCTTTACTCTTATTTAAAATCATGTGTGTACATATGTCATCAAGTAAATCTTTAGCTTGGCATGTTGTGCTTATGTTATGTTATGCTATGCATGTGGTGCTATGAATTCTATAAAAGGCCCTAATGCATGTTATGAGCGGCGTACACATGCAATGTTATGCATCCCATACTACATAATATTGCATGCAACGAAAAGAAAACGTGCTAATGAGCATTCATGTGGTGAGGTTATGCATCCCATACTACATAACCCTCACATGTTGCCGTCTATGGTGGATCCATATACAAACACATATTATGCATCCCATACTACATAATATGCCCCGTATACTTCTAATCATGCTTATGAGTGTAGTGTTCATGCTTCAGCCAAGACATATTGATGACACATCGGTGTGTGTATGACATGACACTAAACAACTAACACTAACAAGGGAAGGTTGCCCGACCAATTGTCAAGCAACCTCCCTCTGATACCAACTGTCACAACCCGCATTTTTCCCAACAATTTAATTATATCAGAGCAAGGGGAAAATACGCGTCGTGATGCCACGCCGTACAGGGGATAACTGCAGACATTCAGGCAAAACTCCAAACTCTATAATTCTAATAGAAAACATAGATGTTTATGAATAAAATCCAGTTTAAGTTATGATGGTAGCCGTATCCCTCGGCTTAGTGAATCATCTAGTTCACGATTTAAAAATATAAATTCTACGCTTGCGGAAAATACTTATTTAAATTGACTCTCATATCCTACATAAGTATAAATGTCCCCGAGGAACAACTCATACAATGCAAACTCTAGATTTATAATACGGGTAGGAAAGTCTTTACGCTAAATAGAAAATAGTGGCTTAGTTTTGAAGGAGATGATAAGTATGCTTTACTAATAGTAGGGTTTTATAGGTCAAAATACCTAACATGCAGTCCTAGCAAGGAATCATCCCAGAGAGCAAGTAATGTAAACCAAACATAAGAAAACCACATCAGCTAGCAAGTGTCAAAAGAAATCAACAATCCTGTGGGCGTCAACAATCTGACACGAACCCACAGTATGAATAGGTCTGAAACTAGGCAAAGAAAACAAAACCACGAACTACCTCGCTGCGGCGAGGGGAAAAAAAACCACAGCCCACCTGCTGCTGCAAGGGCTCCCAAAACCGGCTCCGCTACTTGCTAATGCTCCGATCCTGAGGCATTCCAAAGACAGAACACCTCAGCAAGAGGGTACAAATGGTGGCAAAAAAAAATAAGTCAAAATAATTAAAGGTCAAAAGGGGTACCAACCCAAGTCCAAAACCATTGAAGTAAGGTTCATAAATAAAACTCGAGAAATAAATCAGAAGAAAAGAACTCTCGTGAATCATCACGTATAACAAATCATGCAGGATACCCGAAGCAAGGGGATAGCATGATTGAATCATAAGAAAGAATATACCAAAACTTTATTAGTAACATGTAGTCAACTCTACTCATAAACACGGGCAGGGTGGTCACTTCTCTAGATACACCCCTCACAGATGTTAAAATCCGTCTAACCGCGGGGGAGACTTGCACACTCCACCAATCACCGCAGATGCCCAAAACCCAGTAGAGTCCCATGGGGTACTAATGAAGGAAACAATCTTGCGGTCGGTGGATTTGCCCACTAACTCCCGCAAATTTTAGAAACCCAAAGAAACCACAACACAAATATATCCCGAGGTTTGGCTCATCAGATTCTACTTGACACTTCTAGTTTCAAGACATGGTTGATCAACCCCTATGAACGATCTACAAACCTAGACAAACTCGAATATGCTCAAAACGATAGGTATGATATTTAGAGCCACCATTAAGACACTTCAAGAACAAATAAATATATATAGACAAGATCACGTTCACCATGACAAAATCTTACAACATCGAGTGATCCTCCAAAAAAAGGTTAATCGTAACAATAACTTGGAAGAAAAAGTGCAGAAAAATTTTAAAGAACAAAAAGACTAAACCGTTACCATCAAATCGGACAAGGAGAAATGAGGGGAGACCACCACTTGCCTTGATTTTACCGGAAAAGTTCTCCAAATCAGTCCACGTCACAGATCGGGGCAAAGGAGGACGGAGGAAGTTGAAATCTAGACAAAAATGGTCGAAAAGGGGGTTAGGGCTGAAAAACCCTAACGAGAAAACTCAAAGAAAGGGAAAAAATTTACCACGATGGCGTAGCTCTCGATGAGAGCTTTCCAGATCTACGCTCGGTTGAGGATTTCGAGCACCGGAGCTCCGTCGGCGGCCACCGGAAGGTTCACGGAGTATTTTCTCTCTCACGCTCACGCCGCTCTGGTTCGGGAGGAAAAGAATCGGAGAAGATGAAGTTTTGATCAAACCTAAGTCCATATATATATATAAATTATGTACTACTTATAAATTTTTTTGTCTAAATACAAAAAAAACGTGTAATTTATGAGTGGCTACGGGAAAACCAATAATAGAGGTCTAAGATGACATCAAATCGAAAAGTGTCCAACATGAAAGTTGTAGATCTCGTCGAAACGAACAAATTTCATGCTGACCGTTTTTTCGCACGACACCGTTTTGACCCTCAAAACGGTGCCCGAACTCTAACTGTACAGAACCACTCGAGTGGAATGAAGGATACTCGAGTATGAGAGCAAAATACTCGAGAGGAACGAAGGATACTCGAGTATGAGAGCAAAATACTCGAGAGGAACGAAGGATACTCGAGTATGAGAGCAAAATACTCGAGAGGAACGTAACATACTCGAGATAGAACAATAATACTCGAGTAGATCAAGTCTACCCGAGCTGGACATGAGCAGCTTCGGGAAAATCGAAAATAGGGGTCCAAGATGGCTTTTAATCGAAAAGTGGTCAACATGAAAGTTGTAGATCTCGTCGAGACGAACAAATTTGATGTTGACCATTTTTCTATACGATGCATATTTGACCCTCAAAAATTCGCCCGAACGTAGACTGTACATGACTACTCGAGAGGAATGAAGGATACTCGTGTATAAGAGCAAAATACTCGAGTGGAATGAAGGATACTCGTGTATAAGAGCAAATACTCGAGTGGAATGAAGGATACTCGTGTATAAGAGCAAAATACTCGAGTGAAATGAAGGATACTCGTGTATAAGAGCAAATACTCGAGTGGAATCAAAAAAAGGCTTATTTACGAGCAGTTTTGGGAAAATCAAAAATAGAAGCCTAAGATGGCTTCAAATCAAAAAGTGGTCAACATAAAAGTTGTAGCTATCGTCAAGACGAACAAACTTGATGTTTACTATATTTTGATACGACACCGTTTTGACCCCCAAAACGGCGTCCGATCGAAATCTGAAACGGGCTACTCGAGATAACAAAGCGCAATTTCTTGAAATGAAATTTTTTTGAACAAAGGGACACGAGTTCAGAACAGAGGCCCATACACGCACCGAATTAAGCGAAACTCACACCATAGGCGAAAACTGGCGCTACGATTCTAACGGCGAAGCCAAAACCTAAATCCGACGAGCCATTCCTGAGATAAAAATTTCCAAATACAATGACATAAATACTCAAAACTTCAATCGCGCGCCGAGACTCCAAAAATGCTCGGATTGCGACGAAACTTGACGAGCAAGTTTAAAATTACTCAACCTAATCCTCATAGAAATATTTTCTGATTTCGACAAAAATCCAAGAAATTGGCCGACTCGACCGAACGGACGCGAAAATGCCTTATCGGCGATGCGCCGTCAACCCGACGTTAAAAGTAACGCCATGACATCAAAAATATGACGATACCAAAACCAAACAAAATCATCGAAAAATCAGGGGCGTTACATTAGTAGGTGTGCAGACAAGGCATCAACTCAACCAAGACTTGATGCATGCCTGCTTCATATCTCAATTTGAGCCCCAATCCATTAAAGATTCTGAGCAAGATCCATAATGTATTATTACAATGTAAGAGGAGCTCAACCAATTTAAGAGATGCAAAGTTTGGGATTTATTTCCAAGACCCAAAGACTACCAAGTCATTAGAACTAAATCGGTAGTTAGGAATAAACTAGATGCCCAAGGAGTTATTGTCAGGAACAAGACAAGGCTAGTTTCTTAAGGCTATAGATGATACAGAGATTCGCAAACTGCGGAGAGAGGGTTAGAGAAGAGAGAGTGGATGTGGTGGTTGAGAATATTCTCCGATTCTATATCCGATAAAGGCAAGCATACCTTATTGGTTATAGTATAGGATACTAAAGATTAGTATCAAGGTCGTATTTCCCTGGGGCGTAATGACTACTTCTACTCAAAGCGTTCGCTATTATTTTATCAAATGATATTTATATTAAATGTTAAACTAAAAACAGGAATTAAAGTACTAAAATAAAAAGAAAACTAAACTACTTGCAGGATAAAAAGAGTAAGAGCTAATAATAAAGAGGCACACTCAATTCAAGAATCAAATCGGCTAAAGACGATTAAGAAAATGCGATAAAAATCTAAACTTAATAGGATAAAGTTCCTTGACCATGGAGGTTCCTAAAGCTTGAACACGCTTCTCTCGAAGTCGTGCCCAACTGAGTTTAGGAAGGTCCGACCGACTCTCGTCTAAATCGGAGGCCTAAAACTCGCTTTACGCGGTGAACCCCACTATTTGATTTTACTCCAATCCAAGAGATTTGGACGTCTGCCTCTCTCGAGGGGTGCGTACAACTCCCATTACTCTTGAATGCTCACTTCATTCTATCCGCCTCTCGGCTAGCCCAGAATGAAAGCAAAGGTGGAGAGTATATATCGATAATATACCTCCAACCCAAGAATAATCAAGAGTAATCCAAGTCCAAAACCTAAAAAGAAAAAGTAAATTAAAGCGTCATAACTTAATCGCTCGAACCTCGGATTATCTAGATCGAGTACAAGGAGGATTAGTTAATCATAGTAAAAGGGAAAGAGAGGGGATGAGTAATAAAGCATAAGAATATAGGAATAAGAAAAGAGCACTTTTATTAGTGAAAAAGAGAGCTACAACTATGAAATGGAAATTGCAGGTACATCAAAGTAAAACCTATTCTAGCCCTACAACAAGCTACTAGAAGAAATGCGAGAGCTAAAAGCAAAACACTAAGCTAGGTTAAGAAAATAATTACAAAATAAGAGAGAGAGAGGGAGTGAGAGAGAGAGAAAAAAGCAAGGAAAACATGGGGCAGCACCTCCCCCTCTCCACCAAAAGTTTCTGAAATGGAAAGGGGGGTCTGAATTTTTAGGAAAAATTATCGGGTTGGTCACGCCCGGCGACACGCCCGGGGAGGGCGTGTTAGGGGGCGTGATAGGTACGGAGTTGACCTTGGGAGGTGGAATCTGGAGGGAACGATGATTGCTTCGGTATGATTGTGGTCACGTCCAAGGTCACGCCCGTGACAGGGGGCGTGACAGGCGTGTCAAGTCAAAGTCAGCAGTCGCAGGTCCATCAGACGTCGGAATCGGGACAGTCATGCCACAGGTCACGCCCGTGACATGGGGCGTGACAGTACTGTTGCGTGCAGCGGTGTAGAATGCATTGAAGGAGCCGGCAAACTTTAGGAAGAGAGCGACACGCCCCGTGTCACGCCTTGTGACACGCTCGGGGAGGGCGTGTCCGTGGGGCGTGACAGGGGATTTTGGAGGGAAACTCTCTCTTGCGGCTGGGTTCCTTAGGAACAGGTGACACGCACTAGGTCACGCCCGGGGACGGCGTGATAGGGGGCGTGACAGGTCATTTTTGGCCGCAAACTTGTTGAAACCTGCAAAAACGGAAAATAAATATTAGTTATAATATTTACATAAAAAGTGAAATAAAATTACCTAAAGGGAGAGATTTAAAACGAAAATAATTTATTTTTACCCTAATAAATTAAGCAAAAATATGCATCATCAAATTCCCCCATACTTATTATTTTGCTTGTCCTCAAGCAAAGACTACGAGTTAGAGAAAATAAAGAGGATTAATTGAAAAGTTTAAAAATGCTATAAACGAGTAAGACAGGAATTTAGAGGTAGAGAAATTTTTGAAAAAGAACCGAAAAGTCCTACTTTAACTTAGCACAAAATTTTATAAATTTTACTAAATATAAAAACAAATCATCCCAAATTTTTACAGAATTAAAACTTAATAAAGTAACGAGTAAAAAGCGCATTGAGTCACTACTAAAGTCTAAAAGACAAATTAAAACCATAGTCAATCAAGACAAAATTCAATATTTCTATCAAAAATACTTACTCAATCTAGTTTCTCGTTACTATACTAAAAAGTAAACGTAGAAAGCATGAATCATTAGGGCTTTAATTAGGCGTATAGTTAGGCTTAGGTTTTTAAGGGTGCGATATTCAAAAAGATAAACACGAGGGATATTTGCACACTTAAAACAAAAAGAAAATGAGCTTTGCCAAAATAAAACTAGCCAAAATAAATACTTTTCTTTTCTTTTCTTTTACTTTTTTTTCAATAATTTTCATCATTTTTTTTTCATTTTTTTTTATACTTAAAAATTTTCACTTTTGTAGCAAAAGATAACATAAAGATTTTCCACTAAATTTTTTTTAAAAAGATACACATTAGCAATTAAAGCTCAAAAATAATTTTAAAGTGTGCATGTAGGTGGGCAATTTGGCCGTGGTGAAATAAAAAGTGGGGCTACAAAAAGGAAAGGAAAAGGTACAAAAATGGCTAGCAATGGTTATTGTTAGGCGAGGTGCAAAGGCTCAAACGTTACAAAAGAAATGCCTAAATCATTTTCATGCTTCCTAAATCTACTCAATGTAAAGCTTTGAAATTTCAAAAGAGGATAAGCCCAAAAAAATAAAAAATAGAGAATTTGCTTTCATGAAAATAATGATAATAAGCGTCTAGACCGTTTTGTGTCTACTACACTTAATACTAATTAACGTTTAAAAAGATTTTAATAATGAAAAATAAGGGATGATGGGTTTTATAAAAGTAAAAGAAATAAAAGAAAGACTATGGAAAAAAAAGAAAAATTCAAAAAAATTTCAAAAATAGCATACTACCCTAAATAGGAACACTGCATGAGTCAACATACTACTCGCTAAACATATTTAAAAAGAAGATTAATCAAATTTATTCTAACTAAGCAAGTAGACATGAGCTTGAAAAAAAACAATAGAAAGCAAAGTAGCGGGGTACTAATTGATTTGGCAAAAATTAACTCAATTTAATTTGGGATTTTTTTTTTTAAAAAAAATTTAATATATTTTCTTTTTGGATTTTTCAAAAATATTATATATACAAATTTTTTTTTTTGATTTTTCTAAAGTAAAATATTAAGGGAACACTCCCCCATACTTAATGTTAAACATTGTCCTCAATATTTAAAGTTAAGTATAAAGTGAGTGAGAAGAGAGAGAAAAGAGAAAAAAGAAATGCAAAGAGAGGGAGAAGATGCTTCCCTAGCGTTTGATGCCCAGACGTTTGAAATTGCTTCCCCCAAACTTGAGCTAAAGATCAGCTTCAGTCCAAGTTACGAGGCGATAAGCTGCACAAACACGCGGGAGCTTATTCCTGTACAAAACAAAAAATAAAAAAAACGGAAAAAGAAAAAAAAAAAAGATAAGCAAGGGGTGCCTCCCAAGAGCGCTCTTTGTTTAAAACGTCGTTGAGCTCGACGTTTTTTTGTTAGCTAAATGGAAAATAAAAAGAGAAATGTAATGGCAGCTCGCGGAATATGCGTTTCGGCGCGAGTGCCAAAACATTTTTTAAGTAAATAAAAATATTTTTTTGTAATTTTTTATTTTTTAAATAAAACAAAAAACAAGAACATTTAGAAAAAGAAAAAAACTAGAAAAATAAACTATACTATTAGAAGGGGGCGAAGAAGAAGTAGAAACTAAACTAGAAGGAAAAATAAAACAAGAAAAGAAAACAGAATTTTCGCAAGGAGGGGAAGAGAAGAAAAAGAAGAAGGCGACGGCGGTTGATCACAAGAAAATGGTTGGACAGAAAATTCTGGTTGCTCCACCTGAATATCAATCATTTCGGTAGATTGGGAGCAAACCGGGATTTCTGAAAAAATCAATCTCTTTAGAAGATCAAACACAAGAAAGTTCGTCTTCCTCAGAAACTTGAAAAAAAATCGGAATATCGGGGGAAATTTCCTCCTCGAGAGGTTCAAGGCACAATGGAATTTCTGAATAATCGTCTTCCGCAAGTGATTGAAGGCACTGTGGAATATCCGAAGATTCATCATTCGAACGATAAATAGGAGGAGGAGGGGAAGAAAAAGATGCTGCCTCAGCAGCCAAAGCATCAAAAATCACTTTGAAGTGAGCATTGATGCGTGCATCAAATGCTACACCATCAAAAATGACTTCATTTTCGCTAGAATCAAAAACGGGAGGCGCGCAAACATGCGGAGAAAAAGTGGAAAAATCTTGAGATTGAATGGATTGATGATCACCTTGGCCCCAAGAATGATCAGGGTGTTGCCACCCTGAGTAGTTCAAAGTAGGGCTAGGATCAAAATGTCCATTCAAGAATTTTATGGAAAAATAAAAATCAGAAAAATTCGGAGGAGAAGGGTAGGAAGGCGTTTGAAAACCATCGTAACCCCATGAAAAAAAATTCGCGGACGGATCAATTTGGCCAAATTGATTCGATCCGGAAGGGATAAAATCATTGGAGGATGAAGGATACCTTACCCAACATTCCTCACGAGAGTGACCGAACTATCCACAATTAAAACAAAGATTACACATTACAAAATAAAATTAATAAACCGCGAGAGTGGGGTGAGAGAGACGAGAGAAAAAAAAACAAAACAAAAACAATAAAATTAATAGCTATCCTTTTTTCAAAATATTAAAACAGTCCCCGGCAACGGCGCCAAAAACTTGATACAGAGATTCGCAAACTGTGGAGAGAGGGTTAGAGAAGAGAGAGTGGATGTGGTGGTTGAGAATATTCTCCGATTCTATATCCTATAAAGGCAAGCGTACCTTATCGGTTATAGTATAGGATACTAAAGATTAGTATCAAGGTCGTATTTCCTTGGGGCGTAATGACTACTTCTACTCAAAGGCGTTCGCTATTATTTTATCAAATGATATTTATATTAAATGTTAAACTAAAAACAAGAATTAAAGTACTAAAATAAAAAGAAAACTAAACTACTTGCAGGATAAAAAGAGTAAGAGCTAATAATAAAGAGGCGCACTCGATTCAAGAATCCTCGGCTAAAGACGATTAAGAAAATGCGATAAAAATCTAAACTTAATAGGATAAAGGTCCTTGACCGTGGAGGTTCCTAAAGCTCGAAAACGCTTCTCTCGATGTCGTGCCCAACTGAGTTTAGGAAGGTCCGACCGACTCACGTCTAAATCGGAGGCCTAAAACTCGCTTTACGCGGTGAACCCCATTATTGGATTTTACTCCAATCCGGGAGATTTGGAAGTCTCCCTCTCTCGAGGGGTGCGTATAACTTCCTTTACTCTTGAATGCTCACTTCATTCTATCGGCCTCTCGGCTAGCCCAAAATGAAAGCAAAGGTGGAGAGTATATATCGATAATATACCTCCAACCCAAGAATAATCAAGAGTAATCAAAAGCCAAAACCTAAAAAGAAAAGGTAAATTAAAGCATCATAACTAAATCGCTCGAACCTCGGATCATCAAGATCAAGTACAAGGAGGATTTGTTAATCATAGTAAAAGGGAAAGAGAGGGGATGAGTAATAAAGCATAAGAATACAGAAATAAGAAAAGAGCACTTTTATTAGTTAAAAAGAGAGCTACAACTATGAAATGGAAATTACAGGTGTATCAAAGTAAAACCTATTCTAGCCCTACAACAAACTACTAGAAGAAATGCGAGAGCTAAAAGCAAAACACTAAGCTAGGTTAAGAAAATAATTACAAAATAAGAGAGAGAGAGAGGGAGAGAGAGAGAAAAAAAAAGTAAGGAAAACATGGGGCAGCACCTCCACCTCTCCACCAAAAGTTTCTGAAATGGAAGGGGGGGTCTGAATTTATAGGAAAAATTCTCGGGTTGGTCACGCCCGGCGACATGGCCGGGGAGGGCGTGTCAGGGGGCGTGACAGGTACGGAGTTGACCTCGGGAGGTGGAATATGGCGGGAACGATGATTGCTTCGGTACGATGGTGGTCACGCCCTAGGTCACGCCTGTGACAGGGGGGCGTGACAGGCGTGTCAAGTCAAAGTCAGCAGTCGCAGGTCCATCAGACGTCAGAATCGGGGCAGTCACGCCCCAGGTCACGCCCATGACATGGGGCGTGACAGTACTGTTGCGTGCAGCGGTGTAGAATGCATTGAAGGAGGCGGCAGACTTCGGGCAGAGGGCGATACGCCCCGTATCACACCCGGTGACAAACCTGGGGAGGGCGTGTCCGTGGGGCGTGACAGTGGATTTTGGCGGGAAACTCTCTCTTGCGGGCTGGGTTCCTTAGGAACAGGTGACACGCCCTAGGTCACGCCCGGGGAGGGCGTGATAAGGGGGCGTGACAGGTCATTTTTGGCCGCAAACTTGTTAAAGCCTGCAAAATAGAAAAAAAAAGTTATAATATTTACATAAAAAGTGACATAAAATTACCAAAAGGGAGAGATTTAAAACGAAAATAATATATTTTTACCCTAATAAATTAAGCTAAAATATGCATCATCAATAGACAAGAGGAAGGATTTGAATATGACCAGACATTTGTACCTGTTACAAGGCTAGAAGCAATCAGAATCTTCCTTGCTTATGCAACCTACAAGAAGATTAAAGTATATCAAATGGATGTCAAGAGTGCAGTCTTAAATTGTGAACTTAAAGAAGAGGTTTATATGGAGCAACCACCAGGTTTTATTTCTCCAACCCATCATTCTTATGTCTTTAAATTGCATAAGGCTCTCTATGGTCTAAAGCAAGCTCCAAGAGCTTGGTATGAAACCATAGCTAGCTTTCTTCTAGAGCATAAATTCTCTAGGGGCATAGTATACAGGACATTATTCATTAGACATCATAAAAATTAAATCTTATTAGTACAAATTTATATAGATGACATTATTTTTGGCTCTACTGATTCCAAACTATACAAGAGGTTCTCTGACCTAATGCATTCCAAGTTTGAAATGAGTAGCATGGGTGAGCTCTCTTACTTTCTTGGCCTCCAAGTGAAATAATTGTCTGATGGCATCTTTATATCCCAATCCAAGAATGCTAAGGAGCTAATCAAAAAGTTTGGGATGTCAGATGCCTTAGTAAAGAAAACTCACATGGCTTCTAATTTTGTTATTGACTCTGATGAACATGACAAGCCTATTGATCAGAAAATATATAGGGGCATTGTAGGGTCCCTGTTATATCTCACAGCAAGTAGGCCAGACAAAATGTTTGCTACATGCCTTTGTGCTAGGTTCTAGGTGAACCCTAAAGAATCTAACCATACTTTTCTTAAAAGTATTTTAAGATATATAAAGGGTTGTCCTAGTTTAGTACTCTAGTATCCAATTTAGTCAGAGTTTTAGTTGACTAGATACTCAGATGCTGACTTTGTTGGATGTAGAGTGGACAGAAAAATCACCTCAGGGACATGTCAGTTCCTTAGTGCTAGACTAGTGTTCTGGTTTGTAAAAAGTAGACATCTGTGTCTACTTCAACTACAGAAGCTGAATACAGAGCAGCTGTCAGTTGTTGTTCCCAGATACTGTTGATTCAGAACCAACTCCTAGATTATGTTTTCAACTTAAATAATTCAACCCTATTATATGATAATACAAGTGCAATTTCCATTGCACAGAATCCAGTACATCATAGTAGAACTAAGCATATAAAAATAAGACATCATTTCATTAGAGATTCTATGGAATAAAATAAAATTAAGCTTGTCTATATCTACACTGATTTGCAAAGAAAAGACATCTTCACCAAACCATTGGATGAGAGGAACCATCTGTTCTTTATGAATCAGCTAGGTATGATAAATGGAGAGCCTTGAATTTAATTTCTGTCTATGGTCGAAGAATTTATCAAAGTTTTTCGAACGGAGATCGACGAGCTGAGAAATCTTCTTGATATTTTTCGTCGACCTGAGATTGATGATATCTCTGTGTGAAATCATTTTCGTCGACCTGAGATCGACGAACTTGCTTCAGAAAATATTTCGTCAACCTAAGATCGAAAAACTTTTTTCCCTTCTCTTCAAACTGAGATCGGCAAACTTTCAGCATTTGTCGACCTGAGATCGAAGACTATTTATTTTCGCAAGACGGAGCTTGCCGCTTCATATTCTGAAAACCTTATAATAGGATTTTTTTCGAGCTAAATCACGCGCTTTCAGAACTCTCGTGCACTTGATCTTTCTTGTGTTTGCTGGAAACCATGGATATTTTAGCGATCTCACGGTCCGAGATGAAATATGACAAAGGGTTCGATATCAACTTCGACTCCTTCGGACATTCGGACAAGATCTTCAAGGATATTCTGAAAATATTTGAAGATCAACAGTTGAAAAAGTTTATGACAACTATAATCAAACTACTAGAGGCTGAGATCAAAGAATCGGTATATTCTTCAACCGCTTCTGATGCTAAGAAGATGACAGGAACAATTTGAGGAACTAAGGTCTCTCTAACTCCTGCCGTCTTATCTGAGATTTTCGATTTTGTGAATGGGGAAGAAAATATTGAAATTGATAGCTCTGAATTTGTTGAGATGTTGCTGAAAATGGGTCACTCTGAAGGAAACCCAAACAAGTTATTGAAGAAGAATTTATTGGCTGAATATAAATTGTTGGTTGATATAGTCGGCAAAGTCCTGCTGGGCAAGCACACCGCTCACGACTACATCACGAGGCACCAGTTTTTGGTTATGAGTGCCTTGGTGAATAAGAAAAAGGTTAACAAGGGTCAGGTTTTATTTGACTTAATCAGGAAGAAGAACTCCAAGAAGGAAGTTTGTTTTGCAAGGATACTTGGAATTTTTCTATAGGAGAAGGCAAATGATTTACTAGTCTCTCTGACAGTTTTCATTAATGCTTCTAAAAGGTTAACCTCTGCCCTCTTTGGCAGATGGGAGAGGACTATTATCAAGCCATACAAGGCTTCCTCCTCCTCAAGACCTTCTAAGAGCACAAAGGATGTTACAGCCACTCCCCAACCTTTTGAAGAATCCTCCATCCTCCCTCCTCCACCTCCTTCAACAAAACTTCTTCCATCAACAACTCCTTCCCCTCCTCAGTCAATACCTCGTCAATCTCCTCCACCACCTCATCTTATTGACATACATCCTCATACATTGATGTCATCCCCATCCTTTGATTTGGTAACCTCCATATTCTCAACACGAAATCTCAACTCCTATTCCATTTCCTCCTGCATCACCTTCTCAGGATGACATCATGCAAGATGTTATTCCATCTGATGTCATTCCTCCCTTTCCTCCATTTGTATCGACTAAGATCCAACCTTATTCTTTATATTTGGATATTCCCTCCATCTCCATCCATCCATCTGTATCCACTCAGACTCCTCCTGAGTTTATGGATATGGAGTCTCCTTCCATTACCACCCTCATGGATCACATCACTCCAGTCATCAGGCAACTCATTGCAGAGGCAATCACACCTCTTGTTGCCTCCATCTCATCTCTTGCTGCCCTCTTTGCTGCCTTCTCTGTCCCTCCTTCTTCTATCACAGGCCTGGTTCTAGTTTCCACTGAAACCCAAAAAGGGGATATGCTCTATGAAAAAGCAGCTCAAGCTACAATAGTTCTAGCATTTGAATATGAAGCTCCAGTAGTAGCAACAGTAATTCCAAAAATTGTGCCAGAGATCATATATGGTGGTGATTGTATGATCAATCCCACAGTAGATTTGTTTTGTTTATTGAATTCTTTCAATTAAGCATTCTCTATTTTTCTTCTAGACTTGATCCAAGATCAGTCTAAAGTCTTGGTTTGCTATATTCCTCCCATTATCCCTGAGGTTGTAAAGCTACTGAAGGCTTATTTCGCAATTATTGAGCCAGTCATAGAATAAGCTCCCAAGGCTATTTGTCCTCCAACTTACAAAATGGATGAAAGTCCTATACCAGACTTGGATGATATCATGCTTGCAGATATAGAAGAAGAATCAAAAGAAAATCAAACTGTTACTGAAAATTTTACAGAACCAGAATCTCAAGTACAGCCTCAGGCTGAGAAGCAGATCTCCAAAGAAACTCTCAAAGAGATTGATTATTTATATACCAATCCTCCTAGATCATTTGATGATGAAGATGATGATGAGCCATCTTCTAAGAAGAGGAAGCTAAATAAGAAAGCCCCTCCAAAGTCTGTTCCCAAGCCTAATCCAACTACAGACACTCCCTATTACATTTTGAACAAACTAACTCCATATAAATGGATTCCTAACTTGATGTGCTTGTCAAAGAATGAACAAAAAAAAAGGAAGAAGAGCAGAAGGTACTCTCCTCCTCCTCCTTCTAAAAGGAATTGGAGAGGTCCTCCTCCTCCTCCTCTAGCAGCAGGTGCTTCAGGAAATGTTTCACAGAGATCTACCTCATAGACCCAAACATAACAAAGGCAAGACAGATCTTATTCTCAAGGAAGTAGTCAGCATCAGCATTAACATCATAAAGCTTCAAGAAGCAGTTCTCATCTTCCTCCAAAACCAGCAACTCCTCCAATTTCTAGAATGATAAGATTTAATGAATTAATTACTCTATCTCAGATTAGAAAAGCCAAGGAAGAAGTTTTATACTCCTCTCAATTCTCAACTATGACATCCTAGAGGAAGAAGGAACTTGATAAGTACCAAGTGGGCAAACTTTTCAATACTGATACATATATGAACTTGTACCCTGAAGCAGTGGTCCCCAGAGCTGTATCTCAGAAAACAATTGGTGACTTAGAAATGAAGATTGCTTTAAGAGAAGCATCTGATCTAAATAGGAAGATAATTTTTTCCAAATCTTCTGCTCCTCCCCTTTCTGATTTATAAACACTTAATTTTGTTTATTGTTTTGATTTGAACAACAGACATGTACCATAACTATATATATATCTGCCAATTATTTTCAAATTCTGTCAGATATTTTATTGTTGTGATTTTATGTTTTTTTATTTTGTTGTAGTGACCTCACCCAAATAGGGGGAGATTGTTGGAACCCCTGATTTGGATTTAGGTTAGGTTAACTACTTAGGATGTTTGACCCACCTTGTATAGCCAGGGTCATTGTTGTTCGTCCTAGGGTTTAGGCCAGTCATTTAGATTCATATTTTATGGACCAGCCTGCAATGGAATTCAGGAGAATCAGTCTTAGAAGAATTTCAGAGTTCAGAATATTAGTTTTATGTTCTTCGAACTCAGATCAACAATAATCATGTTCTACTTGAAGAACTCAGAGTTCCTTATCTGAGTTGAGCTCGACGAAAGTCAAGCTCAGGTCAACGAACTCTGCTCAAGACAGATTTCCCATTTCGATGAACTTGGAGCTCAGATAATATCAGCTATTCTTGGGGACTTGTATCGTTGAGCTTAGGTCGACGAAGGGGAGTTCTCAGCTCGACGAACTTTTAGTTTAGGTCGACGAAATCTGCCCTGAGGTTGATGAAATCTGTTCAGAGCCTAAATGTTATGTTTTCCTTATCGATCCCACTCTTCATTCTATCCTAAGCCAATAATTCTCTGAGTAATTAATGCTTAAATTCTATAAGAATATAGCCATTCAAGGTAGCATTAATTATGGTTTTCATCAGAGTAATTACTTGACTTATTCTCGAGATAATTTGGGAAATTCAATTAAAGTCAGTATTCTAGCCGTTCTCCTTCCCAGATTTCCAGCAGTAATCAATGGACTGATTTCAAATTCTGAAGGAAAATTGCAGGCAGTATATATAAAGCGAATTCTTTTTCTTCTCACAGACATCACACAAAATAGAGGGAGATGACTAACAGAGATACACTAAGATTCTAACCTTCAATCTGAAAAGAAATTTTATTTGCCCTTGTACATTCAAGAAGACTGAAGAAGAACATCATCTACAAAATCAAGAGTTTTCTTCGACTTTTGATCCAGGAATCTTCAGAGACAATTATTCAACATCTGTCTACAAGTTCCTTTACATCTTCAAGACAATACTACAGACCTACACCCTGTGAAAAGCTCCAGTCTTCCTGAACTTCTCTACATCTCAGGGGGAGCTTTGACAACAAACATCCATTTTTATCTTCTCTATTGTTTAGAGAAAAGGAGAAGACATCATCAACGTTTCTTACAGTGTAAAAAGGGTTTCATAACTCCCTTCAAAAGTCTGACCGGTTCACAAGTCTCCCTCCAAAAGACATGGGTTGGTTGTTTGGGCACTTTATCAAAAGCCTAAAGGGTTGTGAGATCTCCCTGTAAATAGATCTTGTGGTGGCAGTCACCTGAGCAAAACCTGCTAGTGGATTCCTAGCAAGGTGGTAGAAGAGTGGATGTACCTAGTTTGGGGAACCACTATAAAATCTCATGTGTTGTCTTGTTGCCCTTTTTTTTTACTAAGCTGTGATAGTCTAGTTTTATTCTCTTTACATAATATTTGCTATCATATTTTTTACTGCTAAATAATATAAATCTGTAAAAAGTTTTTAATGATCTATTTACACCCCCCTTTCTAGAGCTAATTAGATCTATCCCCTTGTACTTCAGACTCTTTCTTATTTCTAGGTTTAATAATTTGCCTAGTTCTTTTTGAAAAGAGAGTAATTGGTAGTCTCATCCCTAACGGGATATTCACTCTCTTTGATTTACATAATATAGGATAGTGGTGCTTGAGAATCTGACTCATAAAAGTCATATATGCATAGTCCTTGATGTTGGAGCCTATGGTTAACGCCTCCTGAGTTCGATAATATAAAATCTCGTGTTGTATTTGATCATATAAGGTTTGGGTATAGTGTGTAGGTCTATATGTACAAAATAATAAAAAATCAAGCTCTGGGACCTACCGGCAAGTAATAGCACTACCGCCCATGCTAGCTTTGGGATTACATCTGGGCAAGTGCAATGTGAATAGTCACACGACACTAGCTCTTTACTGCGACACACTAGCTTTCTCAACGAGCATCGAGTCAACATGCTACCACCGGGCGATAACTCCGTAATGCATCGTTATAGATCAAAAATGCGGAAGAATATTTCATTCAGATATTTTTTTAAAATCAGTCGGACAGGTGTCACCTCCTTGCGCATCGACCTACAGCCTTGAGCTAGCTCAACCGCCGACGGTATCTTATTTTTCAAGACATATAAAAGCACACCTATTTTTTTAAAGACCCCAGAGAGTGACCTATTCAAATTCCAGGGTTCGTGTACCGACGGATTGCACTGTTCTACCATTTCTATCGAAGGAAGAGAAAGCTACCTCCCTCCCGTTTGCTCACGAAGATCTCTGGTTTCTCAAAGGACTACATTAACTAAGGGGAGTTGATCGGGTGCAATAACACAAAGATCTTTAGCACCGATCATGTACCGTTCAATGGAGGAATGGTCTTGAGAAAGAATCACTTTAAATGCTCTTTAATCTCTTATTGTATTTCTCTATTTTTCTAATTGTTTATGGGTGAGTAAAATCGACCGGTGAAGGTCGTCGAAATCTGGGAAAGGCTCCGTGAGAAATCATCCCGGGGAAAGGATGTCAAGATCCGTGGATTGAAATGAAAAGAAGTTTGATTTTCATTCTTATTGTGATTTTGTGGTTGTATGCCAGTTGATCTCTGAAGGCAGTGTGCATCTCCAAGGCAAAGTTTGCCCAAGAAAAGGAGTTTTGTCACCTACCATCGTGCGCTAGCAAGTTAGTGCCCCGAGGTAGACCCCAAAACAATCTTTTTTGGATAAAACTCATTTTAATTTTCAAATTATTTTTGCAAACCATATTCACCCCTCCCCTAAGGTTGGTCATCCGATCCAACAAGTGGTATCAGAACAGGTTATTCCAAAAATGATTTCACCACCAGGAATAATGGCCAACCCTGATCTCAAATCGGCTTGTGGTGATGGAAATTTGTATCCTGAAAAATCACTAGCACCACCATTACTTATAGGTAAAACTTATGAAGGGTGGAAAATATTGATGAAACAATTTCTTTGTCATTAGACATAGAAGTTTAGAATATTACAAATAGGAAGCCCCCAAGCATATTAAATACACATGAAATGTTTTAAATGCTAAATCTATGAATAGTTCATTTTGCGCGCATGGTCAAGAAATTTTCAAACTCATCTTCACTATTCCTACTGCTTATAAAATACAGAAATATCTTGAATTTACTTATAGTTTTCCTTCTGCAGATAATGAATCCGAGCAATTTCTAATGGATCCAAGCAAAGAAACAAATGGAGACTTGCTCTTGTAGGAAGACATGGCAACCACATTAAGGGAAAGGTAAGATGAATCTCAACTATTGATTGGGAAGCACATGATGATGTTAAAGAAACTCTATACTCCAATCTTGCCTCATTCAAGAGCACTATAAGAAAATGAAATTCCCTGCCTGTACATTATTAAATTTCTGCATTGCATGTGCTAAATGCGGCTAAATGTAGAAATAAGAAATTGAAAAGTATGAATTCAAAATTATGTTTAAAAAATTACTTTTTAAATGAAAATGTCAATGTAGAATCTTCCATTGTCGTGCCTAGTTCTCCTCCTTTCTCTTTAGAAAACAATTCTACACCTCGTTTAAATTGTAATGAATAAAAGAAAAATATAAGGTTCTTGAAAAGGAGCTTCTGTCTACAAAAGAACAAAATGAGAAATTATGTCTAAAAAACTCATCTTTATAAAGGGATTGTGCTAGATGCAATGACTTTAAAATTGAAATTAAAGAGCTGAATGCGATTTTTGATGAATTCAGGAGTAAGTATGAAGCTCATGTTGAATCTGCAGTCTCCACTCTTAAAAATCTCACAATCGCGTACAATAAAGCTAAACATAATCTCAAAACTAAAAATAAAGAATTGATTACAATAATCAACATGATTTAGGAAACTATGATTAAGAACTCATAAAACACAACCCATAAGTTTCAAGTTAAACCTAAAAGCACGTTGAATATGAACTGTCATATAATGAATGATTCAATCAATGAGAGTATAAACCGTCTTGGGCACTTGAATGATGTACTAAAACATAAAAATCAACTTCATGTGCAAACTCAAATCATTCCCAAGTTAAAATCAAATGAATGTAGATTTCCTTCAAAGAATCACTATACTATGAGTTCTTATGTTACACGAAATAATTTTAACTTTGAGAACAAACTAAATATATCTAAAACTCGAACAAAATATTGTTAAATTAAAGATCATCATATAAAGACTCGTAAAACTCTTAATGAAAATTTGCAATATAAACATAACCTTAAACCAAAGTGTGAATGGAGGCCCATAGTTAAAATTGACGCACCTATACTCACTACAAGAAAATTGGCAGTTAGTGACGAAATTTTTGGTCACAAAATATTGCGGTTTGGTCACTATAGACATTTAACAACCAAATTTGATCTGTCACAAGATGGTTGCAAAATGGGCGTCACAAAATATATTTAGTGACCAAATCAATTTTTGTCACAAAATGTTTATTTTCAGTGACAAATAATTTCCGATACTAAATGTATATTTTTAGTGACCAATAATTTTCATTACTAAATGTACATTTTTTGTGATAATTATTTTTCGTCAAAAAATGTATATTCTTAGTGACCATTCATTTTCGTCACTAAATGTACGTTTTTAATGACAACTATTTTTTTCGTTGCTTAACGTACATTTTTTAATAAATTTATTTATTTGCTATTAAATAGAAATAAATAAATTGCAAGACTAAGACATGATAATAAATAGAATATCTATTTGGTAAAAGAATCTCAATGAAAATATATATTTATTAATAGTAAAAAAAAGAAAGGTGGGAGATAGCCCAAACCCCTCAATACAAATCAACATAACACTTTAGATCTACTAAACCCAATACAAGACAAAAATTCTATAATAAACAATTTGCTCGTGAGAATTATTTTCTTTCTTCTTAGGCTCGTTCTTCTTGCCTTATTTCATCTTCGGCGCCTTGTTTTTGGTCTCTTCCTTTTTTTTCAACTTTCACGGCCAGTCCAACAAAGAGAAGTTCAGTATGCCAAAACTTCCTCCTTTTTTTCAACTTTCACCAGTCCAACTTTCACCTTTTCTTGTAGTGGGCATGCCACAACTGGGTGTCCAATAACTGCTGAGTGTCCGTCTTTGTTTCCTTCAAGAAAATAACAAAAACACATGGTTAAAGCTAGTTATATCTACATTCATAACTATAAATGTGTATATAACTTACAAGCATAACTCTATAACCTATAAAGAATCATAAAGAATACAACTTACAAGCATAACTCTATAACCTTCAGCAACACTTTTTTTTGGATTTGGTTCTAACTGACCATCAGCAACATAGAGGACGAAGACCAAATTGTTGATCAAGCATGAAGCATATGCAACTGTACACCAAATTTATTTGCAATTCAAGGAGATGAATGCAACAGATTGCAATTGAAATTAGATGAAAAATCTGAATATAAAGTGTTCATCCAGAGTTTGAAAAATCAGCATAAAAGGAAAGCATACTGTCAATGGAGGTATGAAGACTCTTGTGTCCTAAATCAACATTTGCTAGTTCTATTTTTTTGGCTAGTTCCATCACCCCGGGCAGGCCATCAAATCACCTGCCTTACTACACGTACACAATAGTTTTACTATACACACTATTATATTAATGATTTAATATACATAAACTATGAGAATCTTAAACTGACAAATTAATGAATGTAAAAGGCAGCTAAAAAGAGTTATCAAGGGCATCCAAAAGAGCCATCAATGTCAGCCACAAAAGGCATCAAGTGTGGACAACAAAAGCACAAAACAACTAGTGATAGCGTCCCAAAAGTCAAGTGAGTGCCCAAAACAACTAGTGATAGCCTCATATGAATTATAGTGTCCAAACAAAAGGACCCTTATGGAAAAAGAAGAAAGCAAAGAACAAGAATGTACAAAAATTCAAATGCGAGGCGCCGGCGCCGATCGTTGTGGAACCATAGAAGGTATTCAATCATACTTGAGATGTTGTGTCATTGTCGTCCAGAGGGCTGGAATCATCAAGATGGATGGGAGGACGGGCTTGTCGTTGTCATTGTGCGAGGCGCCGTCGCCGATTGCCGTCGCCGATCGTCGTCGTGCGGGCTCGTCGCCGATCGTCGTTCGAGGCGCCGTCGTACTAGGAATTTAGACATTAAGAAAATGTTGGAAAAATCAGGAGGTACGTGAAACACCAGCTTTGAGAGGGAGTCACAACTATGAGTTCCATGCATCTTCTTTTAGATTCATATATATGACATACACTCCCTTCAAGGTCCATACAAAATAATTATTTTTTAGGGTATGTAATATTCCAGTCATTTGAATTAGCTAATTTTCTTGAAGAACAAGCTATACTTATTTCATGGTGGCATATAAAGTAACAGTATTATGTACTTAAGAAATTAATCAATCACTAAAAAATCTTATAGTTATTGAATTAGCAGAGTTATAAATATAAATATCTTATTTACTTGGATGATAAAATATTTCAAAGAAAAGAAGTACATGGTGGATGCTAAGTGTAGTGATGACAAAGAAATAATTTTAGAAACTAAGAAGAACAACCACATTCATCATGGTTTATATTTCAAAAATACAAATAAAAAAAAATTGATCTCAATTGTGATTGCTCTGAGATCTATTGTAATTTTTTTGTAATCAATTTTGATATCTTTAAGGTCAATTTTGATGTTTCTAAGGCAAATGTTGACTTAGGAAATCACAGCTTTTGGTACTTCACACAGTTTTGCTTACTGGATTTCAACCAAATCTACATAAGAAATAAAATAATTGGTCACAAAAAATATTAAATGAAGAACCATCTGTTAAGTTTAAGACTCAATCAATTATGAAGATGATAATTTTGCTTGATGATGTGCAGTGAGTTCCCCCATAATGAGAAAATTAAAGAGAAAATTCATTCAGACAATTCATCAAAAATCTTAAGGGCAGTTGTTGTAAACTGGATTTTTAAGGTCTGAGCATAAGTACAAAATCACCAATTCAGACATTATGAGGAATGTAATTGTTCTTCTTACCAAAGAAATAATTTATGAAAAGAGAAGAAGGAACTAATAATTTTATGTTGGGGCTTTGCTACGAGGAATACTAATGAAGGGAAGATAAAAAAAACATGGATACCTTGTTTCAGAAGAGGAAGAGGAGCAACAGTGGCGGGGGATTCGAGTGGTCTATAGAATCGCCTTGAGGCCGGATCCAGACAGTCAGATGCAGAGGAGATCATCGTCGAGCAGGCTGGGGTCGTTAGATTGAGCAGAGGAGATCGTCAAAAGAGAGAGGGATCATCGTCCTCGAGAGGGCATCTGATCGAGCGGAGGTCTTCAGGGGGAGTTGAGGGGGCTGCCATCGAGAGGGATGGCAGAAGGGAGAGGGATCGCAAACTTAGGGGTCAATCGCGCTGTAGAGGAAACGAAATGAAAATGGGAAGCACAGGTAATTAAGGCTTGATAACCGAAGAAATTGAATTAAGCGCAGTTCCGAAAGCAAATACGCGGGATTGGTTTTTTTTTGTGTGTCCATTATATTTGGTTACTAAATATTTCTATTTAATGCTAAAATATATTTTAGTTACTAAGAAATAATTTTTTTGTGGTGAAATAATATTTTAGTCACTACAAAATACATTGTTAGTGATCAAATATATTTATTTTAGACAATATTTGCGTTGGTCGAAATGTCACAGAGGAAACGAAAATATAGCAATAATACTTCACAGTGGAGCGATTGATGATTTGAGATACCGTAATGGAGGGACATGTATGATATATATATATAGCGGCCATTCATTGAAACTATAAACAGGAAGTCTTCCAGAGGTCGGGTTGCATTTTTTTGAAAAAGATGGGGACGCTAACTTAAATCATAGGTACGACTTGAAGTTCACATTGGAGAGAAGTTAGTCACTTGATTGATGTCGACTATGAGTATGACTTGAAAGAATCCTACGAGGATCGACTCAAGATGCGGCCAAGGAAGTCACAAAAAAATTTCATTTGAGAGGGAATAAACATTTAATATTTTAGAAAATTTATTTTAGTGACAGAACTTATATTTCGTCACTAATAATATATCTTTAGTGACCACTATTTTTTTTCGTCACTAAAGAGGTATCTTTAGTGATGAGCTATATTTCGTCACTAAAGAGATGTTTTTAGTGACAAAATATATTTCATCACTATGTTTTTGTCACTAAAGGCCATTTTTCTTGTAGTGACTGCTCGAAAGGGCACATTCATCATTACCTTCCCATAAGCTAACATGCAGTGTTTGGGTACCCAAGAGAATCGCCTTACACAGTCTCACATTGATTCTTAAATCTCTTGTCCAATAACATCCACAAATTGTTTGAAGTAAGTTAAAAATGAACTGTACTATATATTACATCATGATATGCTTATTAGTTCTTATTTATGTTTTTCTTTGTTTTGTTTCTTTCTTGTTTTTAAATCTATGAATTTCACGTTATCTATTCTATGAACTACGCCACATACGTTTGAGCCATCATGATTAGTATATCCAGCCACAAAAAATTATAAGAACGTTAAAAAAATTGGGGTGAGTAGGGTAGTGTTACACAACTAATCACAATTGGCAGACGTAAAAGCATAATAAATATTACAAGTAGTACCACTACCGACATGAGAGTTCAGCACAGATAGAATAATATTCAACCTGTATTAGTACAACATGAACAATAATGATAATAATAAAAGGATTAGTGCTTTGAAACACAAGAATACTATTTGACAAATTGTAAACGCTATTCATCTGAAAAAGTCGGTGAAATGTTAAGCTTACTCATCATCTTCTTCATCATCTTATCCACTACTTGCACTTCCTTAGTAGTCTGCTTGATCTCCCGCCCTTACTCCTCCACCATCCTATAGATATCTCGACTGGTCTCCGGTAGGGATCCTCCACGGCATAGTGGAGGCTATGAAGCAGGGGGTCATTCTCGTGATAATGTCAAAATCTCCCCTTCTTCATAGATTTGTGGGAAGCTATCTATTAGGCACTACAACCAATCAATGGTTTGGTTCTTCTCCATCAGAATACTCTTAATCACCCCTCCAAATGGTAGGGTGTTCAGTCGTTGACGCTCGGGAGATTTAAGCCGGAACATATAGCTCATCATCAAAAGAAGTAAATTAGATATGCTAAATGGTTTATCTACTAGGATGTAGTATATTACCATAGAGAGCTGGGTTATTATCTTCTTTGTGTCCCCAGACTTGAACATCATCGAGTGATGCATAATATCTTGGATAATGTAGGCATCCGGGGTAAGAGTATCTACGAATGTGCTGAGATCTTGACAACCATCTACTCCATGGAGAACTCTATTTACTTCTCTCTAGTCCGTAGAAGATCTGAAGGACTTAACGATATCAAGTCGCTCCCAAACCATGAACCAGACATATTTCCTCACCAGATATTCATGTAGTATAGTCACTACTTGGGTACCTTTGCACGACTACACCACTCCGTCCAACTGTGTGTGAGCTAGATCGTGAAGGTTATTGTAAAACTCCCAAATGAGCAAGGAAGAGAATGGTTCACCCGCTGAAATCATAGAGAGAACACCTGAATGATCCAAAGAGCTATAAATGTGAGAGTATCGGTCATCGATGTCGATGACCATCAGCACACTCACAATCGCCTCGTCCACCGCAGGGAATGTTGACACAGGTACTCTGGATCGCTTAGAGAAACTTTCTCAAGGTGGCTGGGAGCTGAAAGAAGCCATATACTGAAAAACACAAAACTCAATTATTTGAAAATCTAAGAAAAGGTAGTTCTGGGTGGTACCGCGGAGCGGTAATCTGTTACCACCACATTATAGTGTGACTGACTTGACATCATCTCCCTCTACTGGATCTCCCCCAAAATTCCATTTTTTATAAAAAAATTTCATAAAGCCTCGGGAGGAAGGAGATCTAATCACATATAAGTTAGATCAAAGAAATCTAACTCAATCCATGAAGAAAATCCTAAAATTAAACTCAAACATGTTGAAACCTGGATGGATTGTGCCCAAAATGACAAAATCTCCTTGAATTACACTCCAATCTCAACATACAGAGAAATAGGCGAGAAAAGGAGGGAGTTTTACCTAAATCTAAGTGAAAGTATCTAGCGTCTACCTAAATCACAAAGAGGGGGATGAATATGTGATGTTTGTGTCTTTTCGCAAAATTAAAAATAACATAAAAATAAGCCCAAAAATATAGAGATTTCATAGTGGTTCCCCGAGTTGGGTACGTCCACTTTCCCACTTCACCTATCTACCACGAAGGGCTAGATTCTGCTACTCCACCTTTCTCAGATTATCAACAATCGTACACCTCGGAGCTGAAACTCCTACAACTCGAAAACGACGCTCCCACTACTCGATCTACAATCGGATCTACAAACTCGATCCACAAACGGATCTACTACTCAATCTACAAACAGATATACTCACTCGATCCACAAACGGATCTATAAACTCTAATAAACTACTCCTACAAGAGTAAATAAAAGTTACAACAATTATTATAATTAATACTTTGCAAGATCTAAAAACTTGAGTCATCTATTCTTCGAAAAGGTTGATCTTGATTTCACTTGGAGAACAAGGGAAAATCTGAAATATTCCGGAGATCTTGAAACTAGAGTCTTCAAACGTATAGGTCTAGATGAATAGAAGTCTTTGGAAGGAAGCAATCCAGATATAGAGGTCGAATTAGACGATAACTTGATGTGCTCGCAAGTATTGGCTGATCGGAATATGTCGCACGGAATGGAGGTCGACGGTCGCTGATTAAGAATATTTTGTCGTTTGAATCAGAAATCTTTTTCGCAGAAAAAAAAAGATTTTCAATAAAGAAAAACGTCCCTAGGTATTTATAGATATGAATCCTCCAACGATACAAAGGAATTTTCTAAAAACGAACAGTAAAATTTACTGTGCATGGCCAATAGAACACATCACTGGTTATTCGAAATTTTTTGAAAAATGACCTAAATCAAATTCGTCGAGTATCGTCTAGTATTATAATGATACTCGCTGAATACATCTTTATATACGACGATTATGCCTTAGTCAAATCATCTCAGGTCGGCTGGTCACTTGAAAACATGGCGACAAGTGATACTCGACGAATTCGTCGAGTACAACCAGGAATACTCGATGATTTCGTCGAGTATTGGTCAACAGACTTAATGCAGTTAACAGCTATATTCGACAAATTAGACTTGGAAAAATCTAGATAAGTAGTGTCGACTTGACTCGATGAATTCAGCATGTATCACTTAGTATATTCAACGAATTCGGAGAGTATCATTAAATACATTCAACGAATTTGACGATTATGCACAGTGATACTCGATTAATATTACTTAATAGATTTTTCGCACTCCAATGAATTTACCCTAAGTATATATGATGAATTTGACAGGTATTGGTAAGTATACTCGACAAATTCGGTGTGTATCAATGACGATACTCAATGAATTCGACGTGTATGCTCAACCATACTCGCCGAATTTTACTTGGGTAAAATTCCTGTTTTCCTAGGTCTAACCCTTTACCATCCTTGAGCCTTCTCTTATACTTGGGATAGAAGTACACCCCAATAGAGAGATTACACGTGATTAAAAACGTTGCCCTACACTATGAGCAATTACATTGTGTAGTCCTGTGTTTACTGACCCACTATAACCTGACATTAGTGTGTACTTAGCTATGGGAACCTGCAAGTACATAACTGAAAAGTAGCATCAAATACAATCTCAATTAATTTTAGCTTGTCTGGACCCTTCTTCAAATTAGGGTTATTGTTGATATAATACCCAACAATCTCCCCCTATTTGAAGAAGTAAAAATCCTACAAGCTAAGGTGAATTGCATATGATAAATAATAAACAATAATGTAACCAGAAATTTAAGGGAAATTAAAACAACTGCGCGTTCTAGACAATTTAAGGAAATTATATATATATATATATATATATATCAAAATATTTATAGTTTTTGGATGGCAGCCTACAATAATCAACAATATACATATGATTCATTGATTTTGTATACTTTGCCTCTTTGCATGCTGTCTTGCAAAAAATCTCTGGGATTCGGATAGTATCTCAGATGAGCTGGGGGCATCAGATCAGCACCGTAGTTGTTCCTAAAATTTATTCTCCTCTTTGTGCATGCCACCTTGTATTTGTTCCATTCCTCTTGGTCATAGTGATGTTGATACTTTTCTACTCCAAGATCGACCAAGGAGAATGTATCCAATATGATTCCTTTAGAGTAGGGCTCCAGACCTCTTCCATTTCTCTATTTAGATCTAGTCATACTTGGTCTATATCTGGCCTGACTTCAGATGTGCCCTCCTTATATCATCTTCTCTTACAAATTGAGGGAGCATGGTCTTCTGTCCTCTAAACCTCTAGAAAGAATGCATTAACAGCAGCAAAATCTTTATCAAAGTTCTGTAGATTTTGAGTGTCTAGCCAGTACTGAGAGTAATCCTGGGAAGGATGAACCTCGATAGATGTTGGTACAGGCACAACAAGAACTTGGTTTCCGGTCAGCTAATTACATAGCTACTCATTATTTTCATATATATAGTCATTTGTTGCCTTGAAGTTTTGTCCCATAGAAGTAGACAGCAAATCCAGCTTAGCTGTAAGGGCATTCTTCCCATTTTTGGCTTCAACGACGATGTAATTGGCATAGTTGTGCATTGTGGAATCAAAGTGTGTTATGGATCTGTTCTGAGCATCAATCATTATAAGAACATTTGAATCGGCATTCTTCAGTACCACCATGTTATTTTTCCGTCCTGACATAGTGTGATAGATGGCTTGACCTCCCTAAACAAACCATGAATCCAACTTCTTATCCATCTTGCTAATTGCAACTTTGACCTCTACTAGGCCATTTAACATATATTTTTCAGAGTCCTTAACTTTTTTCACAACATTTTGCAACGAAGCCTCTAACTTAGCTTGTTGTTTTGCCAACATCACTTCAACTGCATGCAGAATGGAGTCTTTTGTTCTAGAGTATTGAATATCAGCAATCTGTGGCATTGGAACATTGTCTAGGATCACAGAATCACTAGAGGACTCTTCGATCGGAGAAAGATGAGCTTTAGAACTCAATTCCTGATCCTAATCATCTAGGATAGGAGCATGCTCTTCTACATCTCTTTCCTCATCAGGAAGATCAATTATGCCTTCGGGCATAGTTGGCATCTTGCCAAGTTTCTTCTCCAGGTTGCGGATAAACCGGTAAACCTCACTGGAGACTGAGATCTGGAACTGAGTTGCCTCCAACTCAGAAACAACAATAGGATTCATCTTTGGGAGAGGAACTAGTAGGTTATCCATAGACATTATCTCAGCAACAATAATAATACTTGCACTCTCAGTCTCAGTAATGTTAGTAGAACCAATCTTGTCATAATAAACTATAATCTGTTCAGCAGCAATCTCAGATACATCAGCAGGAGCATCAATCTCATAATCTTCAACCCTTAGTCTTTCTCATCAGCTGTCTCATCATTTAATTCATCAGAATCCTCTTGATCTGACAGAGCTGGAACCTCGTTGTCAGTAGACTCATTTAAAGCATCAGCAAGCACTGACTCTAGGGCTGGCAGCACTATATCTTGAAACTCTATCACTATCTCATACGCCAACTCCTCAATAGTAGTACGAACAATTTGAGCTACCTCTGTTAGTCGATTCTATGTCTTTTCCACTGGAGTAACTGACTCCCACTCTATTCCTACCCTCAAACTCTCAAGAATGTCACTAGGGAGAGAAGAGGTAATCCTAACCTCAGGATCTTGAACTTCCTCTTCCACAGCCAAGTCTGGGGCTCCTCCTTGCTTTACTATCCTCATGTCCCATTGAGAGAAGATAGATGAGTCGATCTTATTTAATTAATGGAAAGGTACTCCTATGATCATATCGAACCTATCACTATCCATCTGATTCAAGTACAGGCTGATAATCCATCCAAAGTTGGGTGTGCGGAGACTATTCTTGATCTTGTCAAATAGCATGGCATCATAGTCCAACCTCTTTCTGCAGATAATTGCAACTAGGACTTTAAACATTTATGTAGAAAGATAATCTTGTGATCCAGTTTTGCAAAGAAATACTTTTCCAACAATGTCGGAAAGCAGTTTCCCTTCCTCGTTCATCCTTTTCCTCTTAATGGCCTTAGTGCCTTTGGGTAGTCCACAAAACAACACGGCTCTAGAGAAACCATCTTCATTTAGGTAATTGACTTCTTCATAAGTTGGAAGCCGCAGATACCTAGACAGAACGGAGGCTTTCACCTTTACCTTGTACTTCTGAATATTGCTCTTAGTCACTGTGTCTTCATGTCTAAGCTTGGCATGCTAGAAGAACTCAAGAACTTCGTTGTCTAAAACTTTGCAAGGGTGTTCTGGGACAAAGGACAGGCCTTTAGTCTCCAACATAAGAATGATGTTCATGAACTCATCTGAAGCATTAGAAAACCTTGTACAAGACAATTCACTTCCCCCTAGCAAGCAACTGGTGGTTCTAGGAGCCATAAGAAAACAAAAATCTGGATTTATGAAGGAAAGAAAATTCTCTATTGCACTGAAAATGAGATTTTGTCAGAATCGATGGCTTTCTGTGTCCGGGAATCCACGGCAGTTCGAAATCATCCGGACAATCTTGTATCACTATCGCCTAGGGCTTGGATAGATTTGACAACCCTAGCTGAGGGATAAGAAGCATGCCCTCTGCTTTAATTTTCTACGGGAATGATGACTGTAGCACGGGAGCCGAAAGGTCGAATTCCTTGTTTTGGAGATTTGACTGGAGTTCGACGAATGGTCTTTGTGGCTGCCCCTATATATATATATATAATTTTCAAATTTGCCTAGAAGCGCGTATCTTATTTGTCGTCGGTTCTTCGGATCTAATATAGTACGAAAGACAATTTTCTTACAAGTAAAAGTCGGCGAGATTCAACGGATGTAGAATATAATTCGGCGAGAATCCATAGATATCCGACGAATCGGTGAAATTCCCATCCGATATACGCTGAATTTTCCTTTGGAAAATTTTCAGCTTTTCTTAAGTAGAACCCGAGAGATCCTCTTCTTGCCTGGGCTTCTTCAGGAGTCAATTTTCGGCATGCCTAGTTCATTTTGAAAAATGAAAACTTGGCCTCATCAAGCAGCTTCGTGAAAATATCTACAACCTACTTGTCCGTCAGGACATAGTTAAGGGCTATGTACTTGTTCACCACATGCTCTCGGATGAAGTGATAGCACACCTCGATGTGCTTTGTCCGTCTGTGAGATACTGCATTATTTGCAATTGCAATTGCGTTAGATGAGTTGCAATACATTGGAATTTCTCGGAACTTTAAATTATAGTCTTCTAGTTGATTCCAGATCCATAGCAGTTGTGCGAAACAACTACCCACAGAGATATACTCTGACTTGGAGGTGGAAGTTGCCACACAATTTTGCTTCTTACTGCTCCAAGAAGTAAGCCATCTTTTGTGGAATTGACACATCCCGGAAGTTCTTTTCCAGTCATCCTTGCTTCTTGCAAAATCAGCATCTACAAAACCAATTAGCTCGACATCATTATTTCTCGGGTACTATAAGCCAAGATTGGGTGTACCCTTAAGGTATCTTAAAATCATCTTTACAGCAACATAATGAGATTCCTTAGTGTTCACCTTATATCTAGGGCAGACACATGTTGAAAACATTATATCTTGTCTACTGGCAGTCAGGTAGAGCAAGGATCCAATTATGCTTCTATACTTTATTTCATCAAAAGGTTTCCCTTTCTCATCCGTGTCCAAAGGCATAGTTTAACCCATTAGATTCCTCATAGAGATTGCATTCTCCAATCCGAATTTCTTAAGAAGCTCCTTGTTGAACTTCGTCTGAGAGATGAAAATACCATCTTCATATTGCTTCACCTAAAGTCCTAAGAAATACTTCTACTCGCCCATATTGCTAATTTTAAACTTCCCTTGCATAAGTTTTGAAAACTTTTTGCAAAAGCTGTCTTCCGTAGAGCCAAATATGATGTCTTCAACATAGATTTGCACTAGCAAAATCTTGCCTTTAACTTCCCAAAGAAATAATGTCTTGTCAATCTTTTACCTTGTGAACTTGTTCTCAAGAATAAAGTAAGACAACGTCTCATACCAAGCTCGGGAAGCTTGATTTAGGTCATATGGGGCTTTATTCAAAAAGTAAACGTAATAAGGGAATAAAGAATTTACAAAACCTAGGTGTTACGCTAAATATACTTCCTCTTTCATATTACCGTTGAGAAATGCTTACTTTGCGTACATTTGGTAGACAGTGATGCCTTTGAGGGTAGCATACACAAGAAACAACCTGATCGCCTCGATTCGAGCCATTGGAGCAAAGGTCTGGTCGAAGTCGATCCCCTCTTCTTATCGATATCCTTGTGCTACAAATCTGGCCTTGTTCTTGATGATCACTCCGTGTTCGTCCAGCTTGTTTTTGAATATCCACTTGGTGCCGATCACGTTCTGTCCCTTTGTCCTGGGTACTAACTCCCATATTTTGTATCGTTCAAACTAATTGTGCCCCTCTTATATTGATAGTATCAAAGAAGCACCTTTGTTTGCTTCCTCAAACTTCTTCGGCTCAACTGGAGACTGAAAACTAAGATGCATAATATCATTAGTTGTACCTCTTCTTATTCTAACGCTATCGCCTAGCTCTCCTATTATATGATCAGCTGGATGATCTCTTAGGTGTCTGAACCCTAGTGAAAGTCTTTAATTTCAAGGTAGCTAGCAACCTAGGGGGTGAATAGGTCTGCTTAGTTCTTATATGAGTCTTTTTAAATTACTTGATTGTTTCTTTAAGCTTTCAGCTTATAGTGATCTAGAGTTTGTCCTTAGCACCTGCAATTAAGAGAATAAAAAAAAACATAGAAAAGAACACAAGTATTTTATAGTGGTTCCCCAAAATTATGGGAACATCCACTCTCCTTCCACGTAGCTAACTTCCTATTAATCAAGGCACTTCTCCAAACTAATGCTCCAAGGAGCTTACACCTCAGATCCCTATGGATCTCTCAGTCTCCTCCAAGACTTACACCTCAGCCACAAAGGCCTACTCTCAGTGATATAAGTATCACCTACCTTAGGCACTTAAGCCATACCACTCAGGTAATGGAGGATAGCCCTACCACAGAGCAAGTGTGCTCCTACAACTCAGAGAGATACACTCTCCTACAGTTCAGGCAAAACTACCCTACTTCTCAGTGAGTAAAACTCAACTACCTTAGAGAGATACACTCTCCTACAGCTCAGATCCAGAAGGATCCTACAAAGAGACATAGTTTAAATAATTTTGACATAGAGAAATTTCTCTGGGTCAACCACTCGAGAAGAAAACTTTCTGCTCCAACTCTCCTCACAGTAGGGTAAGGATTTGCTGGAGGAACTGATAAGATAACTTCTGAACTTGCTGCTGAAGGCTAAAGATCTTCTGATCTTGAGTCTTCAAACAGCCTACTGAACCTGCCAAAGGATGAAGGCTCTTCTTTCTTCAGAAAAGATTCTGAATCTACTGTGGCAGATGGAGACTTGTACAGCTAATTGAGCTTTTCTACCTGGAGGGCTTTAAGCTTTTCACATGTAGCAATGGCAAAGACGATAAAGATGGCTGCTCTCCTTTTTGAATAATGTATGCCCTAAAAGTTGTCTTTGTCCTGGCCCTATCTCTTTCTTTTGTAGTTCACTGATCAACGTCTCTTATAAATCGATGGGCCCCACCTACAGCTTCCAGCTGCGCCTTGCTTAATGGAATAAGACATACAGTGGCTTCACGATAAGTTTTGTCATGTATTGTAGCTTTCCCATGTTAGATTTGACCTTAGTTGACTTTGTCGATTTTGTTGACGTCAGCACATGTGGACTTAGCCAAAATCAAGCATTAGAGAATAGGCGTTGTGCGAGTAAGCATCACTAAATGCCAAAACACGTTGACAGATTCACTATCTCTTAGCGTTGAGTGAGTCACCTTCACTCAATGCCTAACTACTTAGAGTATTAAGTCTGATTCTAGGCATTGAGTGATTCAGCTCCACTCATCGCCAATCTTGCTTTATCTGCTTTCAGCTGCTTGGCGTTGAGTGAGTAAGCATCAATCAATGCCAAACCTCTGAGAAAAATTTCTGTCTACACTAGGCATTAACAGCGTTGAGTCAGTAACCTCCACTCAATGCTTTTTGCCTTAACAAAATTTCTGCTTATTCAGCAACATAAGCGTTGAGAGCGTTGATTGAACATGGCTCACTCAACGCTTTCTATCTTAGCCAATTTTCTGTATTTACTAGCATGGCGTTGAGTGAGTTGACTTCACTCAATGCCTGTGGACTTATCCACATTTTAGCTCATTCCAACTTTAGGCTTTTACTGTTGTTGCCTATCTCACAGCCTTTTGATGTATGGCGTTGAGTGAGTTGACTTCAATTAACGCATGTGTACTTGGCAATTTTCTCAGCTTGACACTGCCTTGGCTTTGATTATATAGGCTTCACGCAGCACTATAAGCCATCTGGTATTGAGTGACTGATCTTAACTCAACGCCTGTGGAATTAGACAGTTTTCTGTCATCCCACATCATAGGTAAGTGTTTACCTGACACAGCCACTTTGTCTACCTGACCTATCACAGTCTTCTACAAACATGTGTATATCATTGATAATATTGACTTCACTAAAATCTTGGATAAAGTGGGCAATGGACCCAACAATCTCACCTATTTGAGGATGTCAAAAAGTCTTAAAGCAAAGACAATGACATACACAGAACCATGAAGCACAAGGCATAATAAAAGAAAACTAAATAATTGAGAAGTGATATATAGTTACAACACTTACCTGCTTGTAGAATACATTACTCCTTTTGCCATCAGCTTCCCCTGAATTGCTGTTGCCTTGTTGCTGTCTTGCTTATCTGATCATCTTTTCCTCTCCCACTTTTTGACTGCAGCAATTATCAGGAAGGATGCACCTGATAAATTGATCATCTTATCACCTGCTCCCCCTCAATTCGGCACAATGCTTGACTTGCTCCCCCTAAATATGAGAATCTTAATTTTTTTAAAGGACCATCTTATTTGCATAAAGCCAAATAGTTTGCAACTAGAGGTGAGGAGCAACTGAAGCTATATTAAGTTTAACATACCCAACTAAAATTTGAAGGTGTTAAACTTGGCTTAATCTAGTGGTTTAGTGAAGATGTTAACCACTTTCTTGTATGTTGGGACAAACTCAAGGGTGATGTCTTCAGATTTCACATGATCCCTAATGAAATGATATCTAATATCTATGTGTTTAGTCCTGCTATGAGAGACAGGATTCCTAGAAATAGAGATTGCACTAATAGAATCATATAATAAAGGAGTACTAATTATCTGGAGGTTGTAGTCTTGAAGCTGGTGCTGGATCCACAACAATCGAGCACAATAGATTCCTACTGAGATGTACTCTGACTCTACAGTTGATATTGCAACACTGGTTTGTTTCTTGCTACTCCAAGATACCAATCTCTCTCCCAAGAACTGACAGGTGCAGGAAGTTATCTTCCTATCCTCTTTGCAGTCTGCAAAATCTGCATCTGAATAGCCACTTAGTTCAAATTCCCCATTCCTAGGGTACCAAAGGCCAAGATCTGGAGTGCCCTTAAGATACCTCAAGATTCTCTTAGCTATAGAGTATTGAGATTCTTTAGGTCAAGCAAGATACGAAGTACAAACACATATAGCATATATGATATGTAAGATCCTGTCTCCTCATCCCGAGGCTAACCCGGATCTTATGCCCAGAACCGCCGCCTTACGGTAACACTAACACGCGGGTTAGTCGTCACCGCAAGACGCCGATTCGGCCGGCTAGTACGATCATAACCTGTCGGCCAATATGAGAATAAATGCATAATAACAGAGTAAACGCAGAAGAAGTCCACAGCCACATCACATATATATATATATCAAATGGAAGTACACATGCCAGTCCACAATGAGTACAGTAAAATGAAAGTAAATAGGGCTTATGCCCAGTACATCATGATTAAATCTCTCTCTCACTAACAGCAGCGGAATCTATCATCTCAAATCATCGCACCTGAACATGTGCTCCAGTAGTAGTAGCCGGTATCTGCTCCTCAAGTCCTGCCTCCTCGACGTGCTGGTCCACCTCCTCGAGCTCCTAAAATAGTAAGGTCACCGACCATTAGTCAAAAAGACTATGTCGTATCCTCAACACCTCCTCCTGCAACTCCTAGGCACCGTGCGGGAGGACGAAGTGGAGGACAAACAAGGGGTGACAAGGGCGGAGCAGGTGACAGGAAACTAAGCAGAATATGTAATCAAGTAAATAACGAAAAGTAACCTTCACTTATGCGGGTACGCATAAGCAAGGGGTCTTCTGCAGGGCTCCCATTGTATAAAATGTCCCATACCATTTTATACAATGGGGTGTCAAGTGTCACAAGCATATATATATATAAAAGGAAAGTAACCTCAACCTATAAACATGCCCACTCAAGCTTATAGGCTAAGGGATCGTATAGCAGGTCCTAATGTATAAGTGTCCCATACCACTTATACATTAGGTGTCTTAAGTTGTTATGAAGGTTAATGTTATGCAACTATATGGTGGGTATGATATGAACATGCAGTGCAACACACACACACGACTCCGTGATCACAGACCTTTAGTTCCCACTTTTCGAGAGCTAGCATCACTCTCAGGTACTACCGTTGTGGCTACGGCAGCAGCGGAGCGGGCGTCTCCGCCTTCTAGGCGGGTATACACACTACCAGGCCTAGACCTCTCTTGTACGCCTCTGTACACCGCTAGTGCACTCTAGAGTCTCTGCGTACCACTTTGCTGACGACCCGTCAGTCTTGTTGGGTCGGGTGCGCGTTATTAGGAAAAGTCCTCCAGACTCCAGTATAAACATCCTACTGGTCCTTCTAACCCTCGCGCCCGCCTGGTCCACCGTACTGCCGTCGGTGTGACGACCGGCCAGTACCGCATGGCCCACCACTAGTATATGCACAAGCAAGTATAGTATATTGAGCCTCCAGCTCGATGGATTATCCAGTCCCCAAATCTCTCCAACCAGTCACGGGTGAGTATGTGCTACAAAAAAACTCCAACCCTGCCTGGGTGAGTGTATATAAACCAATCCCTTTCTCCAACTCTGCACGGGTGAGCCAGTAGTCAAAAGACTCCAATTCCCTCCAACCCGGCACGAGTGAGCACATGTCCAGTTCACTTAACCTATTAGACTACTCTTGTCTACAGATTATCATACTTAGAGTCTTAAGGTTAATCCCAGGACTGCCCAAGGTATTCCCGGTGAAGGGCTCTCAGGGGCACTAGGAGCTACGATGGGCTGAATCCCAAAGCTCCCTTTCTCAAGGATATTTACTTTAGTTGATGACTACCCAGAATCCCTTTTCCTCCCTCCTGTTACATAGAGTGACCTAGTGACTTAAGGTATGGATTAAGGAGTGACGGTCTTCCGTCAACTCTTCCTAGGCAAGTCTAATGTTGCACTATTACTCTCGTCTCTAGAATGCATCTGCCACCCAGGGTTATACTTCCGATCTTAGACTCTAACTCAGTTGTTGATTCATCCCCTAGCGGCCTATAGTACAGCCTACTTTTACTATGCGCAGCCCATGACCTAACACCACCCTGAAATCGAACTTCTAAATTCTTGATCCAACTGACCCCAAATATTTATCCTAGGGTGGTATGGACTAATGAAATGAGTGTGTTGATTTTCATAATTTCCTAGGTCATTAAGGCCTTTAATTAAATCTTTTAAATTATCCCCTAGGTCATTTTACACAAGAAGTATTATCAATTAAAATCTTCTGACCTAAGTGAATTTTCCTGAGTTGCATATGAGTAAAATATTACTGTCTACAAGATTTCATAATTTCCCTTTTTATATTTCTATTTTTCCCATAATTAATACAAATTCTACCTATTTATCATTTTCCAAATGAAGCACAAGAAATATATACACCAAAATTCTAGGAAAATTACTGAGCATTTATATTACTACTTTATGACTAATGGCAGAGTTTCATTAACTTCTACAGTGTAATGGTCTATCAAAATCCATTCTTAATTATTTACCAAAAATGTCATTATGCTAATTAATAATTGACAGTGTACCCAAAAATTCTGATATAATTCTACAAGACTAATGTAACAATTATGCAACTCTAGGATTATTTCCACAATTTTCCAACATGTAATTATACCAATTCATGAACAATTACAAAAAGGGTAAAATAGTCATTTCAATGAATTTTGCTTTAATAGTTGTCAAACAGAGATATAGAATTTTATTGAGTCAAATAAAAGCTTCATTTTTGACTTGACTGATTTTGGGGATCTTACCTTGATCAAAACCTATTCCTACAATTTATTTCCCAAAAAGTCCTTTATTTTGGAAATACCAAATAATAGGATTTTTGATCCCAAAAATCCTATAATAAATTCTAGGGGTAAACTTTACTCTAATTAATCCCTGGAATAAATTCCACAATTTTTGTATGCCTCAACTAGGCTAAATACACAAAATATCATTTCTTGCTAAATGCACCCCAAGGTTATAATTAGCCAACACATGCAAGTGGGTTAACCCAACATGCAGTGATCCAATTGTTCTAAAATTTCTACCAGACACCAATTATGTCCCTAAGGACAGGCCACCAAAATTTGGGGCCATTGGGGTGCATATAATTACATTTATACCCTTAATTTACTTTTTGATATAATGATAAAAACTATAGGAAAATGTTTTCCAAAAATTCCAAATTTTTGGCAGGGGCTAGGTATGCCCTATGAATGCACATGCCCAAAATTTCAGGTCATGAGGACACTTGGTTTGGCATGGGCATCATTTTTAATTTCTGCCCTAGCTTAGGAGCAGTCCTAGCAAAACAGCCCTACAGGACAAACTACTGGACCAAAACCTATCTTTATGGTGGCATATTAAATTTAACACATCCACCTACATTTTGCATTCAGGGCCCATCCTATGGTGAAGTCCCTAGGTACCCTTAAATTGACATGCAAGATGACTGTTATATTGTGATAGAAAAACTTACTATTCATAAATTAAATTTAAATACTAACTCCTTTAATAAAACTAGCACGAATCTTAAAGATGACCGGACGGCCCTGGGTTTTCTTCTCCAATGCATGCATGCATGGCCACCCGGCGCAGGCTGGTTTTGCGGGGCGGTTCCCGGCCATCGCCGGCGGCGGTGCCTCCGGCCAAACCCTTCCCCGGCCTCACGGTGGTCGGGGCTTGAACTGGTCGGCGGCTGGGCGGCGGAGAGCGGCGGACGGCGGCGGCGCAACCAAGCCGAAAGGGCTCCAGAACACGCCATTTTTACAGAAAATTGAGATTTTTGATTCCTATTGTCGAGCTCGTTTGAGCTCGACGTGTAGCCTAGTGGATCTAGGAAACTAGTACACTTGGAGGGGAAGGGATACGGACCAACGGCGGCGGTTGTGGCTGAGGGTGGCGGCGGTTTCCCATGGAGTGAATATTTCGGCGAGCTCCTCCTCTGTTGGCCATGGCAGCAGCGGTCTCTCTCTTTCTCTCTCTCTCTCTGAGGCAGGGATGAAATGGGAATGAGAGGGATAGGCTCGGTTTGGGCTGAGTTAAGAGGGGGTGGCGATTTCACCAAGGAGAGGGCGATTTCACCAAGGTGGGCTCGGGTTGGGGGTGGTTGAGCCGGCTGGTGTTTGGGAGTGGGTCCCACTGCTCCAGATGGGTTAATTAACCCTTAATGGGTCGGGTTCCATGGGTAGGAGCTGAATTGGGTGAGTGGAGAGAAGGGTTGGCTCACATGAATGAGATAGGAGAGAGGGGGGCTCGGTTTTGGGCTTGGGCTTGACCCAATGCTGCATGGTGGGTCCCCACACCTTCTAGTACACCTATATGGTCAGCCAACCAATCATGAGTTGATGGGATGAGCCCAAGTGGCCCAAACCAATTTCTTAACACTTTCTCTCTCCTATTTATCATATTTTCTCTCTCCTAGGTAATTCCCAAAATTACCATTGCATGCCCCTATTTTTCTCTTCCATAGGGGGTATAGGGTTACTTTAGACCCACCTAGTGATTTTGGGTTGGTTTGGGTGGACCCAACACAAAGAATTGGGCTAGGGCACCGTTTTCACTAATTAGGTCAAAATGTTGACTTGACTCATCATGGGTCAACTAGTTGACCCCATGGCCTACCTTAGGGTCCACTTAGATTGTATTTAGGGTTAGGGCAACGTGGTGGGGTCATGGTGTGGCTAGGGTTCCTATTTAGGCTAGTTTGACCTAGTTTGACTTTAGTCCCATGGTGGGCCCCACATGGCTACAACCCACTATCTAGGGTCAAACCTAGCCTATTACCCTAACACCCACCCCCTGCCTAACTCAATCTAAGGTAAGGGGTCTAGAAGTAACATTGGGATGTTACAAATCCTATAAACAAAAGAATAATTTCGTCCCCGAAATTTAAGTTCGGGTCTACGGGTTCTATTTGTAGAAACTTAAAGGGACTTTTAAAAGATAACATAAAAGGTACCTGATGAAAATAGCTCCGGATGGCGCTCCAGCATCAGATCCCTAGGTTCCCAGGTGTGCTCCTCCTGTCCATGGTTGGACCACAACACCTTCACGAGCAGAACCTTCTTTTTCCTCAACACTCGGACGGCTGAATCGTCGATCCGGATCGGCTCCAATCTAACTGAACGGTCAGGCTCTACCGGTCCAGCTGCAGTAGTGATATGCTGCTCAGGTCGAAGAAGAGCTCTTCACAAGGAAGAGACATGGAAAACATCATTTAGGATGCTCAGCTCCGGAGGTAGCTGCAGCCGGTAAGCTAAGGGGCCCACACGCTCCAAAATTAAGTAGGGTCCCATGTACCGGGGGCTGAGCTTCTTATGTCTTCGTATTCGAGAAACACCATGTACCGGTCGAATCTTCAGAAAAACTCTGTCCCCAACATGGAACTCCACCTTCCGGTGTCGTGCATCATAATATTTTGCCTGTCTGCTCTGAGCCTCCAAAAGCCGATCCCTGATCAAGCGAATCTGGGCCTCCGTATCTTCCACAAAATCTGACCCAAGGGCTCGAGAGTCCACATCATGAACCCAGGACAACGGAGTCTGGCATTTCCTCCCATAAAGTGCCTCGTAAGGAGCCATCCCGATGCTGGCCTGGTGACTGTTATTGTAAGAGAATTCGATCAGTGGCAGTAGCCTCTCCCAGGGCTTCCCTATATCCAGAATACATAACCTGAGCAGGTCCTCCATAGTTTATATCGTCCGCTATGTCTGACCGTCAGTCTGCGGGTGGAAGGCAGTGCTAAAAGAAAGCCTGGACCCCAAGTAAGCATGCACTGCCCTCCATTCCCTGGAGGTGAAGCGATCGTCTCTATCTGAAACAATAGAGCTGGGTACTCCGTGATACCGGATGAACTGCTCTTCAAACAACCTCACCAACACAGCAACTGGGGCATCTTTTCTGACCGGGATAAACCGTGCTACCTTGGTCAACCTGTCCACAATGACCCAGACGGAATCGTGCCCCGAATGGGAGCGAGGGAGTCCGTGTACAAAATCCATGGAAATATCCTCGAACTTCCATTCTGGGACTGGCAGTGGCTGTAATACACCGCCTGGGCTCTTGCACTCGGCCTTCACTCGCTGGCAAGTCTCGCAGTGTGTCACAAGATATATGATCTCCCTCTTCATTCCTGGCCAGTACATGGTCCGTCGTAAGTCAGCCCACATCTTGGTGATGCCGGGATGCACTGAATATCTGGAGTAGTGTGCCTCTCTGAGGATGTCATCCCGGATCCCACCTCCTGCTGGAATGTACACCCGACCATGAAATCGAAGAAGATCATCCTCCAGCGTGTAGTCCTCATACTTGCCTCCTTCCAAAGCGCCAAAAATAGGCTCTAGATCAGTATCCAATCTCTGATGTGTAAGAATGCGCTTCTGTATATCATCATCGCTGACCAAAGAGTCCAGGTACTCTTGATAGATCACTGGCTCGGCCTCCGAAACCATGGTAATGTGCATATCCTCCATCATGCGTAGCAGCTCCATAGACATCACCCGGGGCTCCGGTCTAGAAGTGCCGGCTCTCCTGCTCAAAGCATCTGCTATAGTATTCGCCTTCCCCAGGTGATAGTGCATCTTATAGTCGTAATCGCAGAGGAACTCAAGCCACCTCCTCGGTCGCAGGTTCAGAACCTTCTGCGTGTCGATGTACTTGAGATTCTTATGGTCGGAGTATATATCACAATGAATCCCGTAGAGGTAATGTCTCCATGTCTTGAGGGCAAAGACTACGGCCCCGAGCTCGAGATCATGTACTGGATAGTTATGCTCATGCTTCTTCAGCTGTCGCGAAGCATAAGCGATAACATGTCCATGCTACATCAAGACTGCACCCATCCCCTGATAGGAGGCATCTGTATATATCTGGAATCCTTCGCTCCCAGAGGGAAGTGCAAGTATGGGGGATGAAGTGAGCCGGTCCTTGAGCTCTTGAAATGCTGACTCACACTGCTCTGTCCAGTCAAATGTTGCATCCTTTTTCATCAAGGACGTGAGGGGGAGGGCTATCCTCGAGAACCCCTCCACGAACTTGCGATAATAACCTGCTAGGCCCAAGAAGCTACGGATGTCCGACGCTGTCTTTGGCCGTGGCCAATCCCGCACCGCCTCTATCTTAGCCGGATCCACTGCTAATCCAGCTCCACTGATCGTGTGTCCTAGGAAAGCCACTTCCTGAAGCCAGAACTGGCACTTAGAGAACTTCTCATACATCTGGAATTCTCTCAACTTCTGCAATACCAGCGCTAGGTGCTCTGCATGCCCCTCTCGAGACCGTGAGTAAATCAAAATATCATCAATAAAAACTATGACAAACCGATCTAGATAAGGCTCGAATACACGGTTCATGAGTGTCATGAACGCCGAGGGGGCATTCGTGAGCCCAAACGGCATCACCGTGAATTCATATAGCCCGTAGCGCGAGCTGAAAGCCGTCTTCGGTATATCTTCTTCTCTGATGTGGAGCTGATAATAACCCGAGCGCAAATCCAATTTGAAAACCAGCAAGCTCCTTGAAGCTGATCGAAGAGCTCATCTATCTATGGCAGTGGATATGTATTCCGAACCGTCAACCGGTTCAGTTCTCTGTAATCTATACATAGTCTCAGCGAACCGTCCTTCTTCACAAATAGAACGGATGCTCCCCAAGGCGAAGAACTCGGTCGTACAAAACCCGATTTCACCAGTTCCTGTAACTGTGTCCTGAACTCTGCCAATTCTCTAGGTGCCATCCTGTAGGGTGCCCGGGACACTGGTCTCGCCCCTAGCACCAACTGAATCCTGAAGTCCAAGTCCCGTGATGGTGGTAGTCCAGGTAACTTCTCCGGAAAGACATCAGCATATTCTCGTGCCACTGGAATATCGGCTAGGGAACTCTCTACTACTGCCATCTCGAAGCAAATGAGGTATACCTCTTCCCCCTGTTCATAGGCCTTGACAGCCTGTACTGAAGATAAAGAAAGGCGGGGGATGGAACGGATACATTCAATGGTGACGTAGGAGTCTCCGTGTCTGAGTGTGATCCTCTTCGAGGGGCAATCTATCTGCGTGTAGTTCCAATGAAGCCAGTTCATGCCTAGGATCAGATCAAAATCCGGTAGACTCAGAACTATTGCCAGAGCTTCGATCGCTTTGCCTCCTATCTCGACATCCATATTGCAGCAGTCTGTGGTTCGGAGTTCCGTACCATCTGGAAGTCGCACTCTCTTTTCCAGACCGGAAAACTTCTCCACTCCTTCTAATCCTTCAATAAACGAGTCCGACACGAAGGAGTGTGACGCACCTGTGTCAAAGAGGGTATGAGTGGGCTTGCCGCCAATCATCACTATGCCTGGGTTCGTTTGAGTTCAAAGAGTAGTATTACTTTTAATGTCTAAGGTACTCTTAAAATTTAAAATTTATAAATCTTACAAAATTTTAAGTACCTGTAATCACCTCCTCTGGGTTTCTCTGCTCCGTGAGGTCCAGCGCGTGCATCTGCTCCCGGTATCGGCCTCGGCCGTGATGTCCTCGGCCTCGGCCTCGGCCTCGGCCTCGTCCTCGTCCTCAGCCCTGGTGAACTGGAGGGGCCACTGGAGGTGGAGGAGGAGGAAGAGGGTGGACCTGAAGCGGGCACTGCGTCCTGATGTGCCCAGGTTGGCCGCAACCATAGCAGGTGATCTGCCTCTGACCTCGATCATCCTGTCTCATCGGCCTGGGAATCTGTATAGGTGGGGGAGCCAATGGTGGAGGAGGCCCCTGATCCTGCCTGTAGTTGGGACGACGACATCCCCCACCTCTCCTGTATCCAATAGTCTTGCCTCTCTGAGGTGATCTGCTGCTTTCCCCAAATGACTGCCCATCCAGCGATCTCTTCCCTCTGCCTTGCACCATCAGCTAGTCAGCCTCCAGCTTCTTTGCCATCTCGATGATCTGCGCCATGGTACCGTGAGCAATGAACAGCAAGGGCTGCCTCAAAGAGTCGCGGAGTCCGTGATAGAATCTCTTCGCATACTTTCGGTCGTCCCAGTCATCGAAGCCTGCAAACCTAGCCAGGTGGGAGAACTCTCTCTGGTACTCAATCACTGATCGGCTCCCCTGCTGGAGGTTTAAAAACCTCTCCTCCAAAGTATCTCGATCTGTGGAGGATACAAAGTGCTCCAAGAATACGTCACTGAATTCCTCCCAAGATATGTCTATCAGCTCCCTGACGGTGAAAATAGAGTCTCGCGCCGACTTCCACCACCTCTTTGCATGAGCATCTAGTGCCGAGGTGGCAAGAGGAACTGCCTGTCTGACTGGGCAGCTAATTCCAGCCAGTAACTCCTGAATGGTCTCCAACCACTCCTCTGTCTTCACAGCATCTTCTATCCCGCGATACAATGGTGGAGACAGACTTTTAAACGCACTCAGCCAGTTCGACCCTGGGTTGGGTAGCTGTACCGGGGCTTGCTGGGCTCTGAATGTGTCCAGGATCGCCGTCAGCGTTTGCCCCATCTCTGTCTGCATGAACGGAATGGCAGCCGGAGGGGGAGGAACCGCATCCTGTGGAGGCTGCATAAAGGTAAGGTAATGTCAAAATTGGCCTAACTCATTGTTTGATGGACTGATTATGTGGCTTTTTACACATGGGCACACCACTGCTTCCGCTGCATAGTTTGTCCGCAAACTAAAGCCCGCGCGGGGTGTTCCAGTGTGGTGGACTGTATTCTCATATGATCGTGTGTTCAAGTGATACCAGTTTGTAAGATCCTGTCTCCTCATCCCGAGGCTAACCCGGATCTTATGCCCAGAACCGCCGCCTTACGGTAACACTAACACACGGGTTAGTCGTCACCGCAAGACGCCTATTCTGCCGGCTAGTACGATCATAACCTGTCGGCCAATATGAGAATAAATGCATAATAATAGAGTAAACGCAGAAGAAGTCCACAGCCACATCACATATATATATATATCAAATGGAAGTACACATGCCAGTCCACAATGAGTACAGTAAAATGAAAGTAAATAGGGCTTATGCCCAGTACATCATGATCAAATCTCTCTCTCACTAACAGCAGCGGAATCTATCATCTCAAATCATCGCACCTGAACATGTGCTCCAGTAGTAGTTGTCGGTATCTGCTCCTCAAGTCCTGCCTCCTCGACGTGCTAGTCCACCTCCTCGAGCTCCTAAAATAGTAAGGTCACCGACCATTAGTCAAAAAGACTAAGTCGTATCCTCAACACCTCCTCCTGCAACTCCTAGGCACCGTGCGGGAGGACGAAGTGGAGGACAAACAAGGGGTGACAAGGGCGGAGCAGGTGACAGGAAACTAAGCAGAATATGTAATCAAGTAAATAACGAAAAGTAACCTTCACTTATGCGGGTACGCATAAGCAAGGGGTCTTCTGCAGGGCTCCCACTGTATAAAATGTCGCATACCATTTTATACAATGGGGTGTCAAGTGTCACAAGCATATATATATATATAAAAGGAAAGTAACCTCAACCTATAAACATGCCCACTCAAGCTTATAGGCTAAGGGATCGTATAGCAGGTCATAATGTATAAGTGTCCCATACCACTTATACATTAGGTGTCTTAAGTTGTTATGAAGGTTAATGTTATGCAACTATATGGTGGGTATGATATGAACATGCAGTGCAACACACACACACGACTCCGTGATCACAGACCTTTAGTTTCCACTTTTCGAGAGCTAGCATCACTCTCAGGTACTACCGTTGTGGCTACGGCAGCAGCGGAGCGGGCGTCTCCGCCTTCTAGGCGGGTATACACACTACCAGGCCTAGACCTCTCTTGTACGCCTCTATACACCGCCAGTACACTCTAGAGTCTCTGTGTACCACTTTGCTGACGACCCGTCAGTCTTGTTGGGTCGGGTGCGCGTTATTAGGGAAAGTCCTCCAGACTCCAGTATAAACATCCTACTGGTCCTTCTAACCCTCGCACCCGCCTGGTCCACCGTACTGCCGTCGGTGTGACGACCGGCCAGTACCGCATGGCCCGCCACTAGTATATGCACATGCAAGTATAGTATATTGAGCCTCCAGCTCGATGGACTATCCAGTCCCCAAATCTCTCCAACCCATCACGGGTGAGTATGTGCTACAAAAAAACTCCAACCCTGCCTGGGTGAGTGTATATAAACCAATCCCTTTCTCCAACTCTGCACGAGTGAGCCAGTAGTCAAAAGACTCCAAGTCCCTCCAACCTGGCACGAGTGAGCACATGTCCAGTTCACTTAACCTATTAGACTACTCTTGTCTACAGATTATCATACTTAGAGTCTTAAGGTTAATCCCAGGACTGCCCAAGGTATTCCCGGTGAAGGGCTCTCAGGGGCACTAGGAGCTACGATGGGCTGAATCCCAAAGCTCCCTTTCTCAAGGATATTTACTTTAGTTGATGACTACCCAGAATCCCTTTTCCTCCCTCCTGTTACATAGAGTGACCTAGTGACTTAAGGTATGGATTAAGGAGTGACGGTCTTCCGTCAACTCTTCCTAGGCAAGTCTAATGTTGCACTATTACTCTCGTCTCTATAATGCATCTGCCACCCAGGGTTATACTTCCGATCTTAGACTCTAACTCAGTTGTTGATTCATCCCCTGGCGGCCTATAGTACAGCCTACTTTTACTATGCGCAGCCCATGACCTAACACCACCCTGAAATCGAACTTCTAAATTCTTGATCCAACTAACCCCAAATATTTATCCTAGGGTGGTATGGACTAATGAAATGAGTGTGTTGATTTTCATAATTTCCTAGGTCATTAAGGCCTTTAATTAAATCTTTTAAATTATCCCCTAGGTCATTTTACACAAGAAGTATTATCAATTAAAATCTTCTGACTTAAGTGAATTTTCTTGAGTTGCATATGAGTAAAATATTACTGTCTACAAGATTTCATAATTTCCCTTTTTATATTTCTATTTTTCCCATAATTTATACAAATTCTACCTATTTATCATTTTCCAAATGAAGCACAAGAAATATATACACCAAAATTCCAGGAAAATTACTGAGCATTTATATTACTACTTTATGACTAATGGCAGAGTTTCATTAACTTCTACAGTGTAATGGTCTATCAAAATCCATTCTTAATTATTTACCAAAAATGCCATTATGCTAATTAATAATTGACAGTGTACCCAAAAATTCTGATATAATTCTACAAGACTAATGTAACAATTATGCAACTCTAGGATTATTTCCACAATTTTCCAACATGTAATTATACCAATTCATGAAAAATTACAAAAAGGGTAAAATAGTCATTTCAATGAATTTTCCTCTAATAGTTGTCAAACAGAGATATAGAATTTTATTGAGTCAAATAAAAGCTTCATTTTTGACTTGATTGATTTTGGGGATCTTACCTTGATCAAAACCTATTCCTACAATTTATTTCCCAAAAAGGCCTTTATTTTGGAAATACCAAATAATAGGATTTTTGATCCCAACAATCCTATAATAAATTCTAGGGGTGAACTTTACTCTAATTAATCCCTGGAATAAATTCCACAATTTTTGAAAGCTTCAACTAGGCTAAATACACAAAATATCATTTCTTGCTAAATGCACCCCAAGGTTATAATTAGCCAACACATGCAAGTGGGTTAACCCAACATGCAGTGATCCAATTGTTCTGAAATTTCTACCATACATCAATAATGTCCCTAAGGACATGCCACCAAAATTTGGGGCCATTTGGGTGCATATAATTACATTTATACCCTTAATTTACTTTTTGATATAATGATAAAAACTATAGGAAAATGTTTTCCAAAAATTCCAAATTTTTGGCAGGGGCTAGGTATGCCCTAAGAATGCACATGCCCAAAATTTCAGGTCATGAGGACACTTGGTTTGGCATGGGCATCATTTTTAATTTCTGCCCTAGCTTAGGAGCAGTCCTAGCAAAACAGCCCTACAGGACAAACCACTGGACCAAAACCTATCTTTAGGGTGGCATATTAGAGTTAACACATCCACCTACATTTTGCATTCAGGGCCTATCCTAGGGTGAAGTCCCTAGGTACCCTTAAATTGACATGCAAGATGACTGTTATATTGTGACAGAAAACTTACTATTCATAAATTAAATTTAAATACTAACTCCTTTAATAAAACTAGCACGAATCTTAAAGATGATCGGACGGCCCCGGGTTTTCTTCTCCATGCATGCAAGCATGGCCACCCGACGCAGGCTGGTTTTGCGGGGCGGTTCCCGGCCATCGCTGGCGGCGGAGCCTCCGGCCAAACCCTTCCCCGGCCTCACGGTGGTCGGGGCTTGAACTTGCCGGCGGCTGGGCGGCGGAGAGCGGCGGACGGCGGCAGCGCAACCAAGCCGAAAGGGCTCCAGAACATGCCATTTTTATAGAAAATTGAGATTTTTGATTCCTATTGTCGAGCTCGTTTGAGCTCGACGTCTAGCCTAGTGGATCTAGGAAACTAGTACACTTGGAGGGGAAGGGATACGGACCAACGGCGGCGGTTGTGGCTGAGGGTGGCGGCGGTTTCCCATGGAGTGAATATTCCGGCGAGCTCCTCCTCTGTTGGCCATGGCAGCAGCGGTCTCTCTCTTTCTCTCTCTCTCTCTCTCTCTGGGGCAGGGATGAAATGGGAATGAGAGGGATAGGCTCGGTTTTGGCTGAGTTAAGAGGGGGAGGCGATTTCACCAAGGAGAGGGCGATTTCACCAAGGTGGGCTCGGGTTGGGGGTGGTTGAGCCGGCTGGTGTTTGGGAGTGGGTCCCACTGCTCCAGATGGGTTAATTAACCCTTAATGGGTCGGGTTCCATGGGTAGGAGCTGAATTGGGTGAGTGGAGAGAAGGGTTGGCTCACATGAATGAGATAGGAGAGAGGGGGGCTCAGTTTTGGGCTTGGGCTTGACCCAATGCTGCATGGTGGGTCCCCACACCTTCTAGTACACCTATATGGTCAGCCAACCAATCATGAGTTGATGGGATGAGCCCAAGTGGCCCAAACCAATTTCTTAACACTTTCTCTCTCCTATTTATCATCTTTTCTCTCTCCTAGGTAATTCCCAAAATTACCATTGCATGCCCCTATTTTTCTCTTCCATAGGGGGTATAGGGTTACTTTAGACCCACCTAGTGATTTTGGGTTGGTTTGGGTGGACCCAACCCAAAGAATTGGGCTAGGGCACCGTTTTCACTAATTAGGTCAAAATGTTGACTTGACTCATCATGGGTCAACTAGTTGACCCCATGGCCTACCTTAGGGTCCACTTAGATTGTATTTAGGGTTAGGGCAACGTGGTGGGGTCATGGTGTGGCTAGGGTTCCTATTTAGGCTAGTTTGACCTAGTTTGACTTTGGTCCCATGGTGGGCCCCACATGGCTACAACCCACTATCTAGGGTCAAACCTAGCCTATTACCCTAACACCCACCCCATGCCTAACCCAATCTAAGGTAAGGGGTCTAGAAGTAACATTGGGATGTTACATGATATCTGGCCTACTTGCAGTTAGATATAAAAGGGAGCTAATTATCCCTCTATAAAAAGTTTCATCAACAGGTTTCCTACTTCATATTTGACTACATGCATACTTTACCCCATGGGAGTTATCCTGGTGGAGGAATTCTCCATGACAAATTTCTTGATTACTCCCTAATGAATTTAGACTTGGATATGGACAAGCCATCATGAGTCTGTCTTACTTGGAGGTCCAAGAAGAACTTAAGTTCACCCATACTGCTCATCTCAAACATCCCCTGCATGAGTTTAGCAAACTTTTTGCAGAGGTTATCATCAGTAGATCCAAAGATGATGTCATCTACATAGATCTGGACTAGGATCATCTTACCCTTAGATTCCCTTAGGAATAGGCTCTTATCTATTTTCCCCCTTGAGAATTTGTTCTCAATGAGAAAACTAGACAAGGTCTCATACCTTGCTCTAGGGGCTTGCTTAAGCACATATAGAGCTTTCCTAAGTCTATAAACAAAATCGAGTGAGTTAGGAACTACAAAACCTAGAGGCTGCTCAACATAGACTTCTTCTTTTAAGTCACCATTTAGGAAGTCTGACTTCACATCTATTTGTAGACCGTGAATTCCTTATGTGCTGCATATGCAAGGAATAACCTGATGGCCTCTAATCTTGCTATAAGGGCAAATTTGTGATTAAAATCAATCCCTTCTTCTTGTCTGTACCCCTTAGCTACTAGTCTGGCCTTGTTCTTAATTATAATGACATTTTCATCAAGCTTGTTTCTGTTGATCAACTTGACTCCAATGACATTATGACCATGAGGTCTGGGTACCAGCTTCCAGACCCTGCATCTCTTGAACTGGTTTAGTTCCTCCTACATAGCTCCAATCCAATGCTGGTCTATGTTGGCCTCTTCAAACTTCTTGAGCTCAACTTGGGATAGAAAGCTTGAATACATGGTTGTGTTCTGACTTTTGCTCCATATCATTACTCCATGATTTGTCTCACCAATGACCTAGTGTGCTGGATGATCTCTTATATGTTTGAGTGTAGGTGGCAGTCTTCTTTTCGCAATAGGGGCATCTTCTTGTTGATATTCATCCTCTCCCAGTGTGGTAGGTAGATCTTCTGGAGAATCCATATCATCTTGGATGACTTGTGATGCTTCCTAGATGGTCAGCTTGTCCATGATCTGTTCTATACCTACAGTACTATATAAGGAACTCGGAAGTCCATTGTTATTCATGGTAGACTCATCAAAAACTACATGAACTAATTCTTCTACAACGTGGCTTTTCAAGTTGTAGATCCTATAGGCTTTGCTTTGATTGTTGTACCCAATAAATATTCCATAATCGGATTTGGCATCAAACTTAGTCACATAGGACTTGCCATTGTGAAGCACAAAGCATTTACTACCAATGATTCTGAGATAGCACAGATTTGTTTTCCTGCCCTTCAAGATCTCAATGGCACAGATCTTAGTATCTCAGTCTCTAGTGAGAGATCTGAGAAACTTGTCATTAATTTCATATTAATTGAAGACTCTTCCATAGTTATTCAACTCATTTATGATCCTGAAGAATCTTTCATAACAGGTAGTTCTATTCACCTTCAGGATTTTCCTGAAAGCCTCATACCCTTGGTTAAGCAAAGACTTCCTATCATCTCTTACCTCATTAGTACCCTCTATGTAGACCACATGGGTATCCCACATCTCCTTGGAGGTCTAGCAGTGAACCAAGTTCAGGAAGGTTGAGTCATCTATAGCACAGGCTATGATATTCTGTGCTCTCTTGTTCAGGCCAGCTAGTATGACCTCATCTTTGGTCATTTCAGAGAGTGTCTTTGGTGTTTGGATGTTGGCATCAAGAACAAAGACCTTCATGGGAATGATAGGTACCTCCCTAATAGTTGCAAAAATTCTTGGATCATAGGCTTCCATGAATAGCCTCACACTCTCCTTCCATATTCTAAATTACACCTTTCTGCAGATGGGGAGTTTCATTGAACTCAGGTCTCTCTAGCTCTCTCCTCATCCCATTACCACTTAATAACAACTACCTTAGAGGATAACTCAGATTGTTAAATCCTTTTTAAGGAACCTCCCTCTGATACCACTTGAAAGTCTTTAATTTCAAGGTAGCTAGCAACCTAGGGCGGTGAATAGGTCTGCTTAAGTCTTATAAGAGTCTTTTTAAATCACTTGATTGTTTCTTTAAAATTTAGAATTATAGTGATCTAGAGCTTGTCCTTAGCACCTGGAATTACGAGAATAAAAGCAAACACAAAAAAGCACACAAGTATTTTATAGTGGTTCCCCAAAATTATGGATACATCCACTCTCCTCCCACCAATCTATCTTCCTGTTATTCAAGGAACTTCTCCAAACCAATGCTCCAAGTAGCATTAACCTCAGATCCCTCGGGATCTCTCAGTCTCCTCTAAGACTTACACCTCAGACACAAAGGTATATATTCAGTCATACAAGTACAACCCACCTCAGGCACCTAAGCACTACCACTCAGGCTATGGAGGATAGCCCTACCTCAGAGTAAGCTTGCTCCCAAAACTTAGAGAGTTACACTCTCCTATAGTTCAGGCAAAAGTTCCCTACTTCTTAGTGAGTAAAACTTACCTACCTTAGATAGATACACTCTCCTATAGCTCAGATGTAGAAGGATCCTTCAAAGAGGAATAGTTTAATTAAATTTAACACTGATAAATTTCTCTGTGTCAACCACTTGAGTAGAAAACTTTCTGCTCAAACTCTCCTCACATCAGGGTAAGGATTTGTTGGAGGAACTCAAAAGATAACTTCTGAACTTGCGGTTGAAGGCTAAAGTTGTTTTGATCTTGAGGCTTCAAACAGCCTACTAAACCTGCCAAAGGATGAAGGCTCTTCTTTCTTCAGAACAGATTCTGAATCTGTTGTGTCAGATGGAGACTTGCACAGCTAACTGAGCTTTTCTAGCTAGAGAGCTTCAAGATTTTCACATGCAGCAATGACAAAGACGATGAAGATGACTGCTCTCCTTTTTGAATAATGTATGCCATAAAAGTTGTCTTTGTCCTGGCCCTATCACTTCCATTTGTAGTTCGCCGATCAATGGCTCTTACAGATCGGTGGGCCCCACCTGCAGCTTCCAGTTGTGTCTTGCTTTAACGAAAAAAGACGTACAGTAGCTTTACAACAAGTTTTGTCGTGTAGTATAGCTTCCCCGTGTTTGTTTTGACCTTAGTTGACTTTGTCGATTTTGCTGACGTCAGCACCTGTGGACTTAGCCAAAATCAAGCATTAGAGAATAGGCATTGTGTGAGTAAGCATCACTCAATGCCAAAAAACTTAGATAGATTCTCTATCTCTTGGCATTGAGTGAGTCACCTTCACTCAATGCTTAACTACTTAGAGTATTAAGTCTGATTCTAGGCATTGAGTGATTCAGCTACACTCAACTCCAAGCTTGCTTTATCAGCTTTCAGCTGCTTGGTGTTGAGTGAGTAAGCATCACTCAACGCCAAACCCCTTAGACAAAATTTTGTCTACACTAGATGTTGACAACATTGAGTTAGTAACCTCCACTCAACACTTTTTGCCTTAACCAAATTTTTGCTTATTCAGCAACATAAGCATTGAGGGCGTTGAGTGAACAGGCCTCACTCAAAGCTTTCTGCCTTAGCCAATTTTTTGTATTTAGTAGCATGGTGTTGAGTGAGTTGACTTCACTCAATGCCTGTGGACTTAGCCACAATTTAGCTCATTCCAAATTAAGGCTTTTACTATTGTAGCATATCTCATAGCCTTTTGTTGTATGGCGTTGAGTGAGTTGACTTCACCCAATTCCTGTGGACTTTGCCATTTTCTTAGTTTTCCACTGCCTTGGCTTTGACTGTATAGGCTTCACTCAGCATTATAAGCTAACTAGCATTGAGTGACTGATCTTCACTCAATGCCTGGGGACTTAGACAGTTTTCTATCATCCCACACCATAGGTAAGTGTTTACCTGATATAGCCACTTAGGCTACATGACCTATCATAGTCATCTACAAACATGTGTATATCATTGATAATATTAACTTCACTCAAATCCAGGACATTGTGGGCAATGAACCCAACACCTATGTTCCTTGCTCTCCCTCAAGCAGGCTCTGCAACATCTGGTGCATCCTCTATAGGTTGTGGAAATTCTTCCTCTAGCGGTTCTTCATCCACAAAGCCTGGATCGACGATCTTGACTGAGCTTGGAGCGTCTTCCTTGATAGCTTCATCCAAGCTTAGCTCCTTGAACCTGGTACCTGCATCTACATCAATAACACTATACGAGCTGCTATGGAGCATGTTGGTCTTATTAAATATAATATTTATTGTTCTTCTACAACTAGAGTTTTCTTATTAAAAATCCTATATGCCTTACTATGGCTACTATAACCTACAAAAGTACCTTTAAAACATTTTTCACTAAACTTTGTGCGGTAATACTTCTTATTATTAAGTATGAAGCATTTTCTTCAAAAGATTCTAAAATAGGACACAGTCGGTTTTCTGCCCTTCAATTGCTCATACGGGGTCTTAAAATAGCTTTTGTTGATAAGTGCTCTGTTTTGCAAATAACACACTGTGTTGACTGCTTCAGCCTAGAAGTACTCTTGAAGTGAAGCATCGTTCAACATAGTTGTACATGCTTCAATTATGGTTCTACTCCTTCTCTCAGCAACTCCATTTTTCTCTAGAGTGCGCGAGAAGGAAAACTCATAAATGATACCTTGACTTTCACAGAATTCTTTCATGGCACTAGACTCAAACTCAATTCTATGGTCACTTCTGATTTTTACAATTGAGCAGTTCAATTTGTTTTGAATTTGCCATACAAAATTAGTGAAAGAATCGAAGGTGTCTTACTTGTGTTTCAAAAAGAACACCCAAGTAAAACTCATGTAATCATCAACAATTACTAACGTGTAGACCTTACCTCCTAAGCTGTGAATTGGCATAGGACTGAATATGTCCATATGAAGTAAGTATAAACTTTTTTAAGAATCATTATAAGCTATCCCCTTGAAGGTAGCCCGTATCTACTTACCCATTTGACAGGAGTGACATGGACTCTCTTTAAGGCACTTAATGTTGGGGGTATCGAGCACTAAGTTGTGAGAAAATAGAAAATTTATAGTTTTGAAATAAATATGTGCTTTTCTCTTCTGTCATTTGTCACAAAGAGACGCACTACTTTTAGACATAAAACACACTGGGGTAGAATTATCTAAACAAAGGAAATTCAAATAGAAAATATTTCTCCTCTGTGTGCCTGTTAAGACAATCTCAAAATTTGCAGACGATTTTATCATACAATTGTCCTTGCAAAACTCAACTATATAGCCTTTATCAAACAGTTTACTTATTCTTATAAGATTATGGTGTAATCCTTCAACATAACCTTTTGTTGTTCCCCTGTATGACCCTCCAAAGATCACTTTTGGTCCGTCTTCGACTTGGGTGTACACAAGTAAAAGGTTTCTTATCCCAGAAATATGCCTAGAGCATCCACTATCCAAGTACCAGATCGGATTTTTGGTGGCCTTTGGACATACCTGCAAAAACAAATCATTTTACCTTAAGAACCCAAACGTATTTGGGTCCTTGGTTCCTGGTCAGCTGAACACCACTAGGAACATTAACCTTGCGAGTGGTCTGTCTCGCATTGCTAACTCGTAAGTTTACATAATTGGCAAGATTATACCTACAATCTGCGCTAAAGTGATCAATTTTGTCGTAGCACCAACTGTAATACCCCTATCCGTCACATGAGATATAACAGAAGGTCCGGTCGGGGCCCCACACCATATTCCACAGACAGTCAGCAGAGTTACATATTAATACCAAAATACTATCAGACGATATCGAAACCTAACACAGAGCATTCTAGCAGAAGTTGTTAAGCAAGTTAGAAGAACCCAACACAACACATGAATGTACACTAAAACCATAGCAGGAATGAATGTACAAATACACATATAGTCTTGGCCTTATGACCTTACAACATTCAAGTTGAATTAAAGTGTTTTACATACTTCGGCACGCAGGACGACCATACATGAAAACAGTAAAAGTAAACACTTCTCTTAGGCCTACAACGGCCAGCACAGTATCAAGGGCTTTAGCCCTCTTCTTACCAATTGTCTCAGTCATTCCTGCATAAGAACAATCCACCAAACTTTGGCAAAATAAGGCAACAGTCAGCTAAAGCTGACCAAATTATAACGACCCCTCCCCTTACTCAGGGTGGCAGAGCTCCATCCCTACAACGTATTAGAAAAACCAGACATTGTAATGAAAGTGCAATTTAAGCACACTTCCCCATATACATAGGCACGAACGGCCACACACCCCATACACTCAGGGCACATTCTCGATGTCCGGATAAAAGCTCGGGCCCACCCCCATTAATAAGACGACAACAAACATGAGCATTTTGGCAGTCTTTACATCCGCGCAAGGCCTAACACCCGTAACTATGTCTACGACAGGCATCATTATCTACGGATGTACCACATAGCTACTGGGTAGGTTCAGCCCTTTCTTATTGCTCACATTTCCAGGAAAAAACTACCGCGACGTGGGTGGGCCTCCTTATTCCCACTCCTCTAGTCAAAACATAACCCTGTTATGCTCATGGGTGGCTCGCAGGACACCCTGCTGGGTTCCCAGAGCACTCCGCCACACATCTCAAGCCCTAGGTGTCCACGACACAGGCCACAAACAAAGCTCTCAAGGAGCTACCACCTGCGATAGCACTACCACTGCACGGTATCTGGCTGAAATTTGATTCTGCCCAGTTTTTTGGGTGCTCTTTGGAGTTTGAAAGAAAAGGGATAGATACTACTCTAGAGGGGGGGTGAATAGAGTAATCAAAAATCGCACTAGCAAAGTTGACTTTCTACTCAACTCCCATGGAGTTAAATGCGGAATGAAGGTTATAGATATTTGAGATTAAACCTTAAAGCCTAACATAAGTGTTGTGCACAAAAGGCAGCCAACTGTAATTACAGTTAAGGCTTGGAAACCTAAACAGCAACTAGTAATCCTAGTTAAGATCTAATCACAGCCACAATGCAAGTAATTAATTGAAGCAATCCAGACGACACAAGGAATTTATATTGGTTCCCCAAACAACTTGGGTACGTCCACTCTTCTACCAACAAGGTAGGAATCCACTCAGGTTTTTGATCAGGTGCCCTGCCACCAACAAGATCTGTTTCAGGTAGATCCAGAAACCCATTAGACTTTTGATCAGGTGTCTAAAAACCAACACAGGTTTTTGATCAGGTGCCCTGCCACTAAGGGATACTTTTGAAGGGAGTAATAACCCTTTATAGGAGGGGGAAAGGAGGTTAAGGTGTCTTCTCTATTTTACAATAGATTAGAGAAGCACAATAACTTGCACTGAGCTAGAAAGCTCTAAAAGAATCAAGGCTCCCCCTGGCTAAAAGAACGTCCAGGTGAAGTCTTGCTTCAGTGCAGAAACACTTCAGAAAATACTGAAGGAAAAAGCTACAAGAAGATAAATAATATGAAATAAAATTTCTTCTTTAGGCAGCTATCTTCTTCTTCTTCTTCAAAAGGCTCTGAGTGAAGATCTCCTGTAAGCAGGAGAACTCAGGTTGAAGAAGAGTGAAGAACTAAAACTTCTTCTCAGTTAGATGTGAATGAGCTGAGAGCAGTTGGAAACTGTAAGCTTTTAGTTTGAATGCTGTAGTTAGCTTTTCAATATGTGAGAACTAGTTGATTTCTTTCTTCAAAGAAGTCTTTATATAACAGCAGCAGCAACGGATCTAACTTGAGTTTGAATCTTGTCTTCTACTAAACTCTGCAAGCTGGGCTGCAAAAAGCATAAAGCAAAACAAAATACTGCAGGCAGATATCCTATAAAAGGATAAAGCTTTCTAAGAAGCTGCAAAAAATTCTGATAAGATAAAACTAGAGAATGTCACCTCAGAAGAGACTCTTTACAGCCAAGGAAGACTTTTTGAGTCTAACGGCTATGAAGGACAGCCTGGCAGATAAAGCAGAAAACATATCTCAGCTATAAGACAAACAACTTTGTCAGAAAAAGATTAGCTCATGCATAAGGAATGGAACTGATATTGCATGGAAATAATATCACAATTTATTCAGATAATCTTTTATAAAATATGCCAAAATAAGTATGAAATTAGTCACATCATAGAAGACGACAAAACTACTCAAGACATACCGCAAAACGTCGAACGACCCTCGGAGATCGTCGACCGAAGCATGGAGATCGTCGACCTATCAGATAGATAGTCGAACGATCCAGATAGTCGAACTATCAAAGAAGATAGTCGAACTACCTCAGCAGATAATCGATCTATCAGAACAGATAGTCGAGCTATCAGATAGTCGATCTATCAAGACAGATAGTCGAACTACCAAACAAAACAGATAGTCGACCTATCAAACAGATAGTCGACCTATCACAGAAAAAACAGATAGTCGACCTATCAATAGATAGTCGAGCTATCAAACAAAACAGATAGTAGACCTATCAACAGATAGTCGAACTATCAGATAGTTGAACTATCCAAGCAGATAGTCGAACTATCAAAGCAACACAGATAGTCGACCTATCAACAGATAGTCGAACTATCAAAGCAACACAGATAATCGACCTATCAACAGATAATCGAACTATCAAAGTGGACAGATAGTCGACCTATCAACAGATAGTCGAGCTATCAGATAGTTGAACTATCCAAGCAGATAGTCGAACTATCAAAGACAACAGATAGTCGACCTATCAACAGATAGTCGAGCTATCAGATAGTTGAACTATCAGGACAGATAGTAGAACTACCAAAGCAAACAGATAGTCGACCTATCAACAGATAGTCGAGCTATCAATGCAGACAGAACGTTGACCAACTGATAGACGATCGTCGATCAACCGATGTACGATAGTCGAGCGACGTTCGACTATAGTCGAACGAAAAACTACTTAACCAAATATTCATCTGGAAAAACAATTCTACACAAATAGAGAATCTAACCTATCAACTAACCTTTGACCATAGATAAATCTTGGGTCAAGAGACAGAAATAGAGGACTGAACTCAAATCAAAACCTAGGGTTCCAACAATCTCCCCCTATTTAAGTTAAGTCTCTCAACAATTAAAACATACAAAACTAATTACTGAAAGTAAAATAAAATGCATAAAGAGAAATGACTAAGCAGATAACATCAATCAAACAGATATGAAATTAACTATCAATCAATGAAAAATTAAGGTGCTTCAGAGTTAGGCTTAGGATCAGAAGAGCTAGAAACAAAAGTAATCTTTCTTGAGGGATCTAGAGCTTCTTTTCTTGATAGCTTTAGGTCTTGTTCTCCAATAATTTTCAATTCTGTTGTTCTTGGGACCACTGCCTCAGGATGCTTTTCCATATACTTTGAAGGATCAAATATCTCAGGTCTAACCTGGAACTTGTCTAGCTCCTTCATTCTGAATTTAGACATTGTGGTCAATCCTGCAGTGTCCTTTCCTTCTGCTTTTGCTTTCTTAATTTGCACTGCTCCAACGAGTTCCAGAAAACGAGCTATCCTAAAATTAGGATCAAGCTCTGGGCTTTCATAAACAATCTCAGAAGATATATCAGCTAGTTCTTTATCCTGAATAACTAGATAAGAGAGGGGAGCAGACTTAGCAAATATCTTGCTAGAATTTTCAGATAAAATAATTTGCTTACCTTTTGAAACATCCTTCTCAGAGTGATCTGGCTTAGGAGAGGTAGAGCTTTTAAGATCTTTGGACTGAGGAGGAGAAAATGTTGGTCTTTGATACACTACCTCCTTTACCTGTTCCTTAACAGTATCAAGTCTTTGATAGCTAGTTTGACTTTTACCTTGGTATCCTTGTGAACTTCTCCTTTGAGCTGACTGAGATGGATTTGATTTTTCGGACTGAGCAGCAGGTTTTGAAGGTAAATTTCCTGAGGCTCCTGCACTGGGAGGTGGAGGAGGAGGACCTCTAGGATTCCATCTAGGGACAGGAGAGTCATACCTCTTTGACTTTTTCCTTTGCTTTTGCTGGTTCTTAGAAAATAACATCCAATGCTGGAAGTCTTTGGACTTAGGATCAATTCCTTTCAGTATATAATACGGGGTATCATTATCTGGATTAGCAGGAGGAGGAGCTACAACTTTTCTTTTCTTTTTAGCAATTCTTTTTCTTTTCGACTCAGCAGACTCATCAGAATCAATTTCATCTTCAGAATTAGAAGAGATAGGTATATCATATGGGTCAATTGCATCTTTCAAAGCTCTTTCCTTTTCCTTAAGAGCAGCTTTTTCTAGTTCTTCTTCCATGGCATCCTGTGCCAGGAGAGCATCTAAATCCAAGCCCGGGGAATCATCCCATACAGTAGATTTTTCAATTTGAATGTCTGCACCTTTTTCTTGAAGATCAGTAACTGTCATAGTGACCAGTTCTGCTTGCACTTCTGGCTGAGCAACTTCAGAAATTTGAACAGCTGGTTCTGGTTGAACTTCTGGAGCATGTTGGATAACAGGCTCTTGAACTTCTAGAACTTCTTCCAATTTATCTGTAGTATTATGAATAAAATTTTTCTAACTAACATCTAATCATCCCTTCCAGATATTCCCAAACTATCATATCAGTTATCAAGTCTAAAAAGGAAGTAAAGGGAATACCTTCAGAATTGACCATAGCGTGTCCTAACTCCCATAATTCATCTAGAAAGGAGGTGATAATTCCTTCTAGGTACAGGGCAACCATGGGAGTAGAACATTCTTCTAAACAAGTTTTAACAATGAATTCAGATTTCAACAAAGCATCAGAAATTTCTTTTTCAGATAAAGAAGGAGGAGCTGAATCTTCTATTGCTTTCTCTGCCACTGCATGATGATCTGCTGGAGGGGAGGCCAAGGGCTGCTCAGAGACATCTTCATCAAGCATCTCCCCCTGCCTGATTTGAGTAGAAATTGAAACCAGGCCCCTACAAGAAGAGGGCTCAGCAGACTTTGAGAGTTTCTGAATAGCAGCAGACAAAGAGGAGATAGAGGAAGCAAGGGGAGCAATCGCCACTTCAATCATAATTTTGATTGAGGGGGTAATTAACTCCACAATGCTAGAAATAAATGCTGGAGTTATTTCAAAGGATGATGATGATGATGGTGGGGTAATTTCAGAGGATGGAAGATCAGCAGGGATTGTATATGCATGATGAGTTAGAGGATGAACTGGAGATGGAACTGGAGATGTATGAGTGGATGCAGGGTGATCAATGTGATCAGAAGAGGGAATTGGAGAATGAAGAGGAGTAGAAATCTCAGACACCAACAGATCAAACTGGGATGAGAGATCCGAGCAAGATGAGTCGGGAGAGGAGGTGCGGGAGGGGAAGTAGAATGTCGTACTTCAATTGAAGTTGAGGGAACTTCAACTGAAGTAGACGACATAGCAGATAAAGAAGATGGAAGGGGGGATTTGCTGAGCCAGCTGCTAGAAGGGGGGAGTGACTGAGATAGTCCTGGTGCTCTCAGAAGTAACTGGAGCAACCCCTGCGGGAGCGGGCTTCAGGAAGGTCCTTTTCCATTTGGCGAACAGGGATGGATCCATCTTCTTGCTGGCGTTGATGGAGGTGGCGTCTGACACTAGCAGATGGGGGGAATTTCTCCTTCAGAAAAATCCCAACTACCATTCCCAGGGTAACTTCTTTCTTGCCATTCTTTTTTCTGATCAAATCAAAAAGAACGCCTGCCCAATTTATCTGCTTCTTATTTACAATTGCACACATCAGTGCAAATTGCTGCCTTGTAATATTATCTAGGGCGGAGTGCTTTCCCAGTAGCACTTTTCCAACTATTTTAGCAAGAAACTTGATCTTAAACGGAAAATTTACTTTGAGCAGCTTAGAGGGAATGCCTTCGCCATGTCCCAGCTCAGTTAACATCCTTCCAAACTCAGGAGTATCTTGCTCATACTCTTCTTCCCCATTAATTAATCCAAAAATTTCTGTCAGAATAGCGGGAGTCAATGTTACCTCTTCCTTACTAATGGTTCCAGTCATCGAATCATTAGTTAAAGATGAAGTGAAAGCCCACACTTTGATCTCTTGAGTGTTTATCTTTATTCTGTAGGACATGAGTTTCTCTAACCCTTGATCTTTGCACAGATTTAGAATTTCCACTATTCCTGGTTCGCAGCAGCTGAAGGCGTCGAAATCTACGCTGAAACCGGCATCAAACTTCACTACTGCAAGAAGCGCTGGAGCAATCGCCATCGAAAAAGCTGGAGAAGACGAGAGAGAGACGGCGAGGACGGAGCGGCAGAAAACGCAAGACAAAGAGCAAGCGGGAAGACGGAATGCGAAAAGACGCTCTCCGTCGACGATAAAAGAAACTATCTCTTAACCTAGGTCGACCATCGGCTTTATATTAAAACAGTGATCGTCGATCTATTTAAAAGATACTGGAGACGATGGTCGAACGGTCGTTCGACGATCAGTCCTGAAGCAGAGTAGTCGATCAATCGTTCGACTATTTCTGTCTTCATAAACAGCGAGCTGTCGTCAACCATAGATCGACGATAGGCTCGACCTGTTCGACTATCTTCGAACGCCGATCGACGATCTTCAAGCAGATAAGCTATCTTCAACCATAGGTCGACGATAGGCTTGATCCGATCGATTATCTTCGAACGTCGTTCGACTATCTTCGAACAAGTTTCAATAAGGCAGACGTCACACTTAGTCTCTTCCATTAATCATGCCTAGTTGAACCAAAAAGAACAGATGCTTCTGTTCATCTAAGGGCATGGTGAATATATCACCTCTCTGAAGGTCTGTGGATATGAACTCAAGGCTGATCTTGTTCTTTTCCACACAATCTCTCAGGAAATGGTGTCTAATCTCAATGTGCTTCGTTCTAGAGTGGTGCACTGGATTTTGTGCAATGGAGATAGCACTTGTACTATCACACATGATTTTAGTGTTCTTGTGTGAGTACCCATAATCCAAAAGTTGGTTTTGTATCCATAGGATCTGTGAACAACAACTAGCAGCTGCTATATATTCAGCTTCTACAGTTAAAGTTAAGACAGAGGCCTGCTTCTTACAGAACCAAGAGACCAATCCCTCTCCCAGGAACTGACAAGTTCCTGAGGTACTTTTCCTGTCAACTCGACAACCAGCATAATCAGAATCAGAATATCCAATTAATTCTAATTCTGACTCAGCTGGGTACCAAAGTCCTAGATTTGGACATCCCTTCAGGTATCTCAAGATTCTCTTGAGAAGAATCAGATGAGATTCCTTGGGGTTGACCTAGAATCTAGCACAAAGGCATGTAGCAAACATTATGTCTGGCCTACTTACAGTTAAATACAATAGGGAGCCAACAATGGCCCTATAATTCTTTTGATCAACAGGCTTTCCCTGATCATCAGAATCAATAACTACATTAGTAGCCATAGGTGTATGTATTGCTGAAGCATCTGCCATCCCAAACTTCTTTACCAATTCCTTGGTATATTTGGATTCGGAGATGAAGATGCCATCAGCATCTTGCTTTACTTGGAGACCAAGAAAGTAAGACAGCTCACCCATACTACTCATCTCAAACTTAGAATGCATCAAGTTGGAGAACTTTTTGCATAGTTTGAGATCAGTGGAACCAAAAATAATGTCATCCACATACACTTGAACTAACAGGATTGTGTCCTTGTGGTGCTTGACGAAGAGGGTTCTATCAACTACTCCCCTAAAAAAGTTGTGCTCTAACAGGAAACTAGCTAGAGTCTCATACCAGGCACTTGGTGCTTGTTTGAGTCCATAAAGCGCTTTTTGCAACTTGAATACATGTGAGGGCTGAGTTGAAGAAACAAAACCGGGTGGCTGTTCAACAAAAACCTCTTCCTTTAGCTCACTATTAAGAAAGGCACTTTTGACATCCATCTGAAAAACCTTAAACTTCAAATAGGCTGCATAGGCTAAGAAGATCCTTATTGTCTCTAGCCTTGCAACAGGAGCAAAGGTTTGGTCATAATCTATACCTTCCTCCTGTCTGTAGCCCTGAGCTACAAGCCTAGCTTTATTCCTTACAATGATTCCATTTGCATCCAACTTGTTTCTATACACCCACTTGGTGCCTATGATCAGTTGGCCTTTAGGTCTTGGAACCAAAGTCCATACTTTACATCTTTCAAACTGATTGAGTTCCTCTTGCATAGCAATGATCCAGTGGGGATCTAGCTCAGCATCTTTAATGGTGAGGGGCTCAATCTGTGAAAGGAAACAAGCATGCATCACATCCTGTCTTAACTGATGTCTTGTTTGAACACCAGCTGATATGTCTCCTATTACTTGAGATGTAGGATGATCTCTAAGTGTGACAACATCAGCAGGTGGGATGTGATCTTCAGCAATAGTTGGGATTAATTCCTCAGGAGGAATTTGATCTACTATTGGTGGTACAACAACAATTTCTGCAATGTCTTCATCACTGTCTAATTCAGTGATATGAAGAGTTGAAAGATGGAGGATTTCTTGAGTGACATCTTTGGTAGATTCTTGTACCTGTAATGAACTTGAGGAAGGGGAAGTTTCCTTCTCCTTGTATCATCAAAGGACACATGAACAGACTCTTCAATTTTAGAAGATGATTTATTAAAAATCCTATAAGCTTTGCTTACTTGGGAATATCCAAGAAAAATTCCCATTGAAGCCTTTGCTTCAAATTTTCTAAGATATTCTTTATTGTTATTATGAATATAAACAACACAGCCAAACACTCTAAAATAATTTATTTTAGGTTTCTTTCCTTTAAGTAACTCATAAGGAGTTTTATACTTAAGCTTGTGTATCAGACTTCTATTCAAGACATAGTTGGCTGTACTAACAGCTTCTGCCCAATAGGAAAGAGGCATATTAGCATTTGCCAACAATGTGCCAGCAGCTTCAATTAGTGTTCTGTTCTTCCTTTCAACTACACCATTTTGTTGGGGAGTTCTAGGAGCTGAGAAGCTATGTTTGATACCTTCTCTCTCACAGAATTCTTGCATGAGAAGAGAGTCAAACTCAGTACCATGATCACTTCTGATCAATGCCACATGAGTAGAGTACTCAGTCTGCACACATAATAGAAAATCTGTAAGGGCTTTGAAGTTATCAGCCTTAGTTCTCAGAAATAACACCCAAGTGAACCTAGGGAAGTCATCTACAATGACTAGGGTGTAATACTTCCCTCCTAAACTCTGTACATTTATTGGGCCAAATAGGTCCAAATGTAATAAATACAGGATTCTAGGAGAATCACTTTTATTTACTGATTTAAATGAGTTCTTGGTTTGCTTGCCTAGTTGACAAGCCTTGCATAGGCTCTCCTTCTTGTAGGGGCAAGAAGGTAAACCTCTAACAAGGTTGTGTTTAGATAACCTAGATATATTCTTGAGGTTAACATGGCTAAGCCTTTTATGCCATAAAGTATTGTTATTTGTTACTTCATTAAACAAGCATATTTCAGAGTGAGTTGAGTTAAAATCTACTAAATAAATATTACCTTGTCTAATACCTACTAATACAACATTATTATTTAAAGTAATATTGCAAAGAGAGTTAGAGAATGATACCTGGTATCCAGCATAAAATAACTGACTTACTGAAATTAGATTGTGCTTCAGTCCAGTTACATAAGCAACTCTCTTGAATGTAACAGCTCCAATTGTCATCCTGCCATAGCCTTCAGTTTGACCACAGCTTGAATCTCTAAAGATTACCTTTGGGCCAAGCTTTGCCTTGAACCTTGACAGATGTTCTTTATTTCCTGTCATGTGCTTGGAGTAACCACTATCCAAGTACCACTTATTTTGAGTGATAGGATAGGTCTTCACCTGCAAATAAATCAATTTAAACATTGTGGACCCAGGTAACCTTGGGTCCCTTGTTTTTCACATAAGAAAAACTGGAAATAAATGAATAAGCAGGCTGAGGGTGATAACCTAACGGGTAAGATCTCCTAGGTGGGATTCTCCATGCAGATGATGGGTCAATAAACCTAGGGTTTGTATTTATATTCGGGTTTCTAAAGTTCTGGTTGGAATTTTGAAATTCTTGTTGAAAGCGTCGATCGGCGTTCGATGATTGGTACCCAGATCGTCGATCTCCGTTTGACCATTGGGCCTGCGATCGTCGAGCTGCGTTCGACGCTCTTTGTAATTCCTTACATTTCTGTTTTCTTTTCTCTCTTTTAGCTTTATTTAAAGCTCTATTTACTTGATTAACTTGCTCAGTGTTTTTTATTCTACTAGATGAAATAAAATTCACTGGAGTTGAAAGTTGCTTTTTAAGAATGATTGGGGGCTCACTAGAAGATGCTCCTAAGCCTAATTTGTTATTGCCTGACCTAGTGTTAGACATGCTGGTTATTTCAAGCAACTTAAGGCTTCTACCATTCAGAGACTCTTCTAACCTTTTGGACTTAGCTAATTCATTCTTAAGGAATTTTATTTATTCACTAGCATTAGTGAGTTCTGCTGTTAACCTAATGTTTTCATTAGCAACCAATTCAGATTCAGCTAGTTTAATTCTAAGCTCTTTTATTTCTTTTTCAGAACTAATTAAATCTAAACATAAAGATTTAAAATCAGATTTAAATTCAGCAGATGTAAAGTCATAAGAAGACAATACCTCATCTTCAGTTGGCATTTCTTCATCAGAATCTGAATTCTCTACAGTTGAGTGATTGCTGCAGGCATCAATTTCCATTAGGCAAACTTCCTTTGCCTTCTTTTCTTCCTCATCCTCACTGGAGCTTGAGGAGGAAGATTCCTCATCAGAATTGCTCCAGGTTTCAACAACAAAGCCTCTCTCCTTCTTTTTGTTCTTGTAGGAGAATGGCTTGGAATGCTTCCTGTGCTGATCCTTGTCTTTTCTTTTATCTTTGTTCTTTTCCTCTAGACAATCTGGAAGAATATGTCCAGGCTTCCTGCAACCATAGCAGATTATTTCTTTAGAAGGAGTACGATCATACCTTGGTTTATCTTCATACTTTGAAGATTTCTTTCTGAATTCCTTCCTTCCCATCTTGAGAAACCTTTTGGAAAATAATGTCATCAGTTCCTCATTTGAATGGCTTCCTTCAGAAGCTTCAGCAGCTTTGAGAGCAAGGGTTTGCTCTTTTCTTGTAGGAGTTGGGGTCTTTGCTTCAGCTTCAGCTTCCCTGGACTTCAGCACTTGCTCAAAAGACTTGAGCTTGCCGAGAAGGGCTTCTGTTGAGATTTCATTTGTGCTTCTGGCCTCCTTGATGGGCCAGATCCTCAGATCCCATGTGCTAGGGAAGCACATAAGAATCTTATCATTGACCTCTGTTAATGAAATATCCTTGTCAAGGGTCCTCAGCTCATTGATGATTGAGCTGAGCCTTGTGTACATTGCTTCAACTGATTTAGCATCTGTTTTCTTGAAATTCTCATACTGTGAGATAAGGTTGGACCTCCTGTCCTTCCTTTCATCAGCTGAACCAGCTATAATCTGGTTCAGTGTATCCCACATTGCTTTTGCTGAGGAGCAGTCAGCAACCTTCTGGAATACTTCATCAGACATTGTCTGAGCCAGAATATTCATTGCCTTAGCATCTGCTATCTTTGCCTTTTTGTATTCATCATTGTAGTCTGGAGGAGGCACTGCACTCATATCAGATGATGATGAGGCAGTAGCTGCAGCAGGTGCTCTTGGTGGTCCTCTCAAAATAGAAGCAAAAATACTTTCATCAATAGAGTTCATATATAGTTTAATCCTTGCCTTCCAGATGCCAAACTTAGCCAAGTTGCATGCTGGAGGTCTGGTGCTAGAGTAATCCTTGGACTGGGCCATGATAGTGAAAGTGAATATCTATAAACTTTGGTATCTATCAGGATCTTGTGACTTAGGTGTTAGCCTATTCAGTCAATCAACCTCCCTCTGATACCAATTGAAAGAAAAGGGATAGATACTACTCTAGAGGGGGGTGAATAGAGTAATCAAAAATCGCACTAGCAAAGTTGACTTTCTACTCAACTCCCTTAGAGTTAAATGCGGAATGAAGGTTATAGATATTTGAGATTAAACCTTAAAGCCTAACACAAGTGTTGTGCACAAAAGGCAGCCAACTGTAATTACAGTTAAGGCGTGGAAACCTAAACAACAACTAGCAATCCTAGTTAAGATCTAATCACAGCCACAATGCAAGTAATTAATTAAAGCAATCCAGACGACACAAGGAATTTATAGTGGTTCCCCAAACAACTTGGGTACGTCCACTCTTCTACCAACAAGGTAGGAATCCACTCAGGTTTTTGATCAGGTGCCCTGCCACCAACAAAATCTGCTTCAGGTAGATCCAGAAACCCTTTAGACTTTTGATTAGGTGTCTAAAAACCAACACAGGTTTTTGATCAGGTGCCCTGCCACCAAGGGATACTTTTGAAGTGAGTAATAACCCTTTATAGGAGGGGAAAAGGAGGTTAAGGTGTCTTCTCTATTTTATAATAGATTAGAGAAGCACAATAACTTGCACTGAGCTAGAAAGCTCTAAAAGAATCAAGGCTCCCCCTGGCTAAAAGAATGTCCAGGTGAAGTCTTGCTTCAGTGCAGAAACACTTCAGAAAATACTGAAGGAAAAAGCTACAAGAAGATAAATAATATGAAATAAAATTTCTTCTTTAGGCAGCTATCTTCTTCTTCTTCTTCTTCAAAAGGCTCTGAGTGAAGATCTTCCTGTAAGCAGGAGAACTCAAGTTGAAGAAGAGTGAAGAACTAAAACTTCTTCTCAGTTAGATGTGAATGAGCTGAGAGCAGTTGGAAACTGTAAGCTTTTAGTTTGAATGCTGCAGTTAGCTTTTTAATATGTGAGAACTAGTTGATTTCTTTCTTCCAAGAAGCCTTTATATAGCAGCAGCAGCAACGGCTCTAACTTGAGTTTGAATCTTGTCTTCTACTGAACTCTGCAAGCTAGGCTGCAAAAAGCATAAAGCAAAACAAAATACTGCAGGCAGATATCCTATAAAAGGATAAAGCTTTCTAAGAAGCTGCAAATAATTCTGATAAGATAAAACTAGAGAAAGTCACATCAGAAGAGACTCTTTACAGCCAAGGAAGACTTTTTGAGTCTAACGGCTATAAAGGACAGCCTGGCAGATAAAGCAGAAAACATATCTCAGCTATAAGACAAACAACTTTGTTAGAAAAAGATTAGCTCATGCATAAGAAATGGAACTGATATTGCATGGAAATAATATCATAATTTATTCAGATAATCTTTTATAAAATATGCCAAAATAAGTTTGAAATTAGTCACATCATAGAAGACGACAAAACTACTCAAGACATACAGCAAAACATCGAAAGACCCTCGGAGATCGTCGACCGAAGCACGGAGATCGCCGACCTATCAGACAGATAGTCGAACGATCCAGATAGTCGAACTATCAAAGAAGATAGTCGAACTACCTCAGCAGATAGTCGATCTATCAGAACAGATAGTCGAGCTATCAGATAGTCGATCTATCAAGACAGATAGTCGAACTACCAAATAAAACAGATAGTCGACCTATCAAACAGATAGTCGACCTATCACGGAAAAAACAGATAGTCGACCTATCAACAGATAGTCGAGCTATCAAACAAAACAGATAGTCGACCTATCAACAGATAGTCGAACTATCAGATAGTTGAACTATCCAAGCAGATAGTCGAACTATCAAAGCAACACAGATAGTCGACCTATCAATAGATAGTCGAACTATCAAAGCAACACAGATAGTCGACCTATCAACAGATAGTCGAACTATCAAAGCGGACAGATAGTCGACCTATCAACAGATAGTCGAGCTATCAGATAGTTGAACTATCCAAGCAGATCGTCGAACTATCAAAGACAACAGATAGTCGACCTATCAACAGATAGTCGAGCTATCAGATAGTTGAACTATCAGGACAGATAGTCGAACTACCAAAGCAAATAGATAGTCGACCTATCAACAGATAGTCGAGCTATCAATGCAGACAGAATGTCGACCAACTGATAGACGATCGTCGATCAGCCGATAGACGATAGTCGAGCGACGTTCGACTATAGTCGAACGAAAAACTACTTAACCAAATATTCATCTAGAAAAGCAATTCTACACAACTAGAGAATCTAACCTATCAACTAACCTTTGACCATAGATAAATCTTGGGTCAAGAGACAGAAAGAGAGGACAGAACTAAAATCAAAACCTAGGGTTCCAACAGAGTTAATCCCAAAGGTTCCCTACTGCAATCTACCGTGTAGAAACCCAAAAAACAAACATCACGAAGTCTTCTCTGGCCAATACAAGCATAATGAAAACATCACCAATCCAGACAACCTTTTCTAGATGGGCTTCACACACCATACATATGTTCGTACTTCGATTTTGAGCTCTATATGTAAAACTCTGGGGATATACTATATCTACCCGAAGGAAAAACCTCACGCTCACCGCATATTCACGGGAGACAGATTCCTATGCAAAAGGAAGAGGTCTTCACATGTCCATGTTGAGAATCTTTACCCTTTGCGCTCTCTTCGGTGCCATGCCAATGATCTAGACGGATGAACACGACAACAACGATCTTGCCTCCACAGATCCGGACTCAGCTTGTGAAAAAGTACTCGGAAACTTCAACGGCGGCGAGATTTACTGTCCAGCGCTGACGCTCCTCCTCCAAGAAAACCAGGACAACACCAAATTAAGAATAAATGAAGTAGAAACGACCAAAATTAGGCATATAAATAAAGATACCACCGCGCGATAACTAGCTACCGCTGTGCGGTACCTTAATACAATCCCTCATTTCGAGCACAACCTCCCAAACCCTCCAATCACAGGACGACACGTGGCCAATGCTGTTACGGTTTCACTACCGCCAGCTATATGACGTTAACGCAACGCGGTAGAGGATGTCGGTTATGACACGACACCAGCCGCTACTGCTACGTGCTAACTTCTATCGCCGCGCGGTATGATCCCGAGAACAATGTCAATTAAATTGACCCAGCTATCTCCAGTGGTAACCCTATCGCCGGGCGAAAGATTCCCGAAAGGTCTGGCAGTTACATTACCCTACTACCGCCACGCCTTAAGAACCTTCCGCCATGCGGCAACGCAAACCATGGAGCTACAGCCGCACAGTTTTTAGCTATCGCTGGGCAGTAACCCCCAGAGAAGTATCTCAAGCCTCAAGAAATTTGGGGAGTTACACCAACAGTCAAACCTATTGTACCTCCTTTTGTACTATTGCTTTACCTTTTGCAGCTGAGGTCTAGCAGGGGCAACATTCTTTGAGGTGGAGGCCTCCTGGTTGCAACATACATAGTAGCTCCCCATCTCTTAAGCTTTAGGCACAATAGTTTTGGCTTTTGGTGCCATCTTATTGTCATGTCCATGTACATAAGGACCATAACTCTTCATCTAAATTTCTTCATAAGGTGCTTTGAACACGCTGGCACAAAAGTCACGGGGACGGGTCCATCCCTTGTATATATTTTTGGGCTCTACATAAGTAGGCCTAGCATAATTACCATAGGATGACTACAGATCACACTTGTTTGTCGGGAAGATTACCTTCCTAAATGAGGGTTGATCCATGGGTACCTTCCCCTTTTCCTTGACACTAGCCTTCCTAGCAGCCTTACCCTTTCCACAAATTTTGCCAAGACCACTACCCTTCTTCTGAGCGGAAAACTCATCAATGAGAGGGAGAAGAGACTTTGGCTTGGAGTAATTCTCAACGAGTTTTCTCTCCACCGCGAGCATTTCTTCTAGCTCATCAAGATACTTTTCTTTTAGACTCAATATCTCAGCGGAGCCCTTGATCTCCTCTTTCAAGGAATGAACTTCATCTATGAGAGGAAATAATTTTGCAATTTCTTCCTTCATATTAGTCTCCACTGCCTTGAGGGAGGCAATCTCCATTAACTGCTTTCGGACTACCTTACGGAATTTGTCGAAAGCCTTTAATAAGTGCTCGTGTTGAGCCATCAAATCTGATTTGTCCTCATCAATACAATATCCCTCATGACCATTGGTGGACGTTTCAGACTCAGAGTGTATTGTGTGCGAATTTACCTTCCTAAGGTACTCGGAGTCGCCCACTTCCTCATCTAATTGTGCCATAATACCGAAGTAGGCTTCTTCATTTTCCAAGCTCGACTCACTCAAGTCACTGTCACTGAGAGTATTCGACATCTTAGCTACGGAGCTCTTTTCTTCTTTTCTCTTTCCTTTGAAGTATCTCTTATCTTCCTTCTTGAAACCATCGTTCTTCTTATATGGACACTCTACAATCACATGCCCTGACTTGTTATAACTATAGCAAATAATGTGAGAGGAAAAATGTTTATTCGATCTCGATTTATACCTGTCCCCCTTTTTAGCAATTCTTTGAACGATCTCCATCTCGATGAGATTTTTTTTAGCCAGAGGAGGATGACTGATTCTTCATCTATTCCCTCTTGTTGAGACTTTTTTTGAACTGCTTGGAGAAGAGAGAAAATTCTCCACCCGATAGCTCGGAGACTGACGTGCTTGGCTTCGAGTCTTCTGGAGTATCAGAAGTGTGTGTCCTTAGGGTGACACAGCTTTAAACTTCCTCGAACCATTAGCCTTCAGAACCACTGGTTTGTCTTTGCTTAAAGTTATGTTGGTTTTCTCCTCCTTCTTCCTGGTATTCATCTGGAGTTCGTATGAGAGCAACTTGCCAAACAGGTTCTGGGGGTCGATTTTCGGCAGTTTCCCAAATTCCCTAATAGCAACAACTTTGGTGTCCCTGTCCTTAGTTAGGGATCTTAGGAATTTTTCATTGAGCTCGCCATTAGTGAAAGTGAGACCATAATTCTTGAGGCTGTTGACGATCTTCAAAAATTTTCGAAGATGTTAGGAATAGAATCACTCGATCCTTGCTTAAACGCTTAGTACTCTTGATTTAGTAAAGATCTTTGATCGTCTCGAACTTCCTCAGTCCCTTCCATCATAACAACTAATTAATCCCACATTTCCATGACAGACTTGCAGTGGAATAAGTTTTGGAGCAAAGATTCGTCCAATGCACATGTTATAATGTTCTTCGCTTTCTTATCCAAGGATACCAAAGCAATCTCATCCTTCATTAAATCCATCATTTTCATAGGGATCATAATTGCTGGATTCAAAGATAAAGATTGAGTAGGAATATGTGGTCCTTCTTCCACTATCTGAAAAATTCTTGGATCAGCAGCTTCCATGAAAAACCTGACTCTTTCTTTCCACATGGGAAAATTTTCTTTAGTGCAATCGGGCTCTTCATGAATGACATGTCCTTGCTTTTGTCCATGGTAAATATGCAGAATCACTGAATGCTAGATCAGTGATCTTGTTCAAGGTGTTAGCCTTATCGAACAAAATACCCCTTTGATACAAATTGAAAGTATCTAGCGTCTACCTAAATCACTTAGAGGGGGTGAATATGTGATGTTTGTATCTTTTTGTGGAATTAAAAATCACTTAAAAACAAGCACACAAACACTGATATTTTACAGTGGTTCCCCGAGTTGGGTACGTCCACTTTCCCGCCTCGCCTATCTACCATGAAGTGCTAGATTTGGCTACTTCACCTTTCTCAGATTATAAACAATCTTACACCTAGGAGCCGCAACTCCTATGACTCAAAGACGACGCTCCTACTACTCGATCCAAAACCAGATCTACAAACTCGATCCACAAACGGATCTACTACTCGATCCACAAATGGATCTACTCAATTGATCCACAAACGGATCTACAAACTCGGAGAAACTTCTCCTACAAAAGTAAATAAAAGTTACATCAATTATTACAATATATCCTTTGCAAGATTTGAAAACCTCAGTCCTCCGTTTTTCGAAAAAGGTTGATCTTGATTTCACTTGGAGAATAAGGGGAAATCTGAAATCTTTCGAAGATCTTAAAACTAGAGTCTTCAAACGTCTAGATCAGGATGAATATAAGTCTTTAGAAGGCAGCAATCTAGATGTAGAAGTCGAAGAAGACGATATCTTGCTATGTTCGCAAGTATCGGCCGATCGGAATGCTTCGCACGGAATGGAGGCTGACGGTCGCTGATTAGGAATATTATGTCGTTTGAATCGGAGGTCAATTTCACACAAAAACAAGATTTTCAATAAATAAAAACATCCCTAGTTATTTATAGAGATGAATCCTCCAACGGTACAAAGGAATTTTCAAAAAATGAACGATGGAATTTACTGTGCATGGCTGACAGAACCCGTCACTGGTTATTAGAAATTTTCGGAAAAACAACCTAAGTCAAATTTTTCGAGTATCATCGAGTATCATAATGATACTCGCCAAATACATCTTGATATATGAAGAATATTACTTATTCAAATAATCTCAGGCCGGCTGGTCACTTGACACAATGGCGACAAGTCATACTCCACGAATTCGTCGAATAGCACCAGGCATACTTGACGAATTCGTCGAGTATCGGTCAACAGACTCGACATAGTCAATGCCTATATTCGATGAATTAGACTTGGAAAAATCTTGAGAAGTAGTGTCGACTTGACTCAACGAATTCGCCATGTATCACATAGCATATTCGACGAATTCAACAAGTATCGCTAGATACATTTGACGAATTCGATGAGTATGCACAATTATACATGACAAATTTTACTTAACAGATTTTTCGCGCTCCAATGAATTTACCCTAAGTATATACGATAAATTTGATGGGTATTGGTAAGTATTCTCGACTAATTTGTAGTGTATCAATGACGATACTCGAAAAATTTGACGTGTATGCTCAACCATACTCGCCAAATTTTACTTAGGAAAAATTCCTATTTTCTTGGGTCAAACCCTTGACCATTCTTTAGCCTTCTCTTATACTTGGGATAGAAGAACACCCCAATAGAGAGATTACATGAGAGTTACCACGTTGGCCTATACTATGAGGAATAACATTGTGTAGTCTTGTGTTTAACGACCCACTATAACCTGACCTTGGTGTGTACTTAACAATATGAAGTTGCAAGTACATAACTGAAAAGTAGCATTAAATACAATCTCAATTCATATTAGCTTGACTGGACCCTTCTTTAAATCAGGGTTATTGTGGATATAATACCTAACACTGAGGTTGTGCTGGTGAAAGAACTATGCACATGAGAGAGAGAATGAAAAAATAAAAGTGAGGGGTGCGGCCTAGCGTTAGATCTATTATATCAAGCTACCGTATCGTGGTATCTCTACTATCGGCAGTAGCACAATGTCGTTCTGTTTGTCGACCATCATTGTATGTAACCTATGTTTCTTATTTGATATGATAAATAACTCAAGCCCACATGTGACATGTCTCACAATTATGGTGGTGTAGGTGTGTATGCCTTAGAACTGCTACCAGTAAACCACGTCTTCTCCTTAACCATGAAGGGTTCTAGTAGGTCCATGTGAGGAATTGTGCAGAAAGAGTGTTAGGTTAAGCGAGTTCTTCTATATGCACATAGGATTAACACACCACCCTACATCACTTATGCAACTGCTCATGCCCATCCGTCACTTAGTACGAGGCTAGGGTGATAACATATGGCTTGGCTAATTTTTTTCTTGAGCATTATCCTATTTTTTTGATATACATTGCAAGATCATTATTTCACGTCTCATGTTCGTTAATGTCATGCATAAAATTGTATCATGGTGTCCAGTGTCTGCTTGTTATTTGTTTTTTTCGTCTATTCCACTGTCAAGTGTGGTTTTTTTTTATCTTTATGTATAGTTTGATTTGTTTAGTACTTTCATTAAAACTAAAAAAATTATAAAACCTCGAAAATATAAAAAAACTGTGGATCGTTCACTCTAAGGATACACATGACTAGAGCTTAGAGCATAACAATTACATGCAATATTTGATTTAGGATTGTTAATCTGTGCTAACATTTAGTGATTATGTCACGATGTGTCGAATTTATAGGTACTTAGCTACTGAGTGCAACTCGACACGATAGTGTATGCTGAATATGCCTCTATGTATGTGTGAGTATTAAGGTTGCATAATTACATTACATTGTTCACATATCCCAAGAAAATAAACTCATATAGAAATTAATGTGTACATGTTATAACTCGTGATATTGTGTCAAACATGCTAGAAATAACTTGAATAATCAATGTTACGGTGTTCATGTTATTATATAATGCTTAGAACTTTCGGCCAAAATTCTAGAGCATAAGACTTTTGTATACATGTTAAAATGTATCTATCTATGTGGGCAGATATAAATTTATTCGCGGTCCTTAAACAAAATTTTTTTTGAAAATAATGATAGAGAAAATTCGATTGAAAATAATGAGTACATTATATGCTATCAAATCATGTGTCAAGGATACCCTCCAAGAACTACTCACTCCTCTTGATAAGTCTTCATCAGCATTGTGACGATGAGCAACTTGGTTAAAAGAATCGTTTCGATCTTGTGTAAAGACTGAAACTTAAGTTAGTGCCCCTTGTTTGAATCTATGTATGAAGTAGATAACAATGTGACATGATTTTTTACATTATTTCTCTTGTGCTAGCATATTGAATTATTAAAATAAAACATGTTCTAAAGATTATTACTACTTGTTGTTTATTCTTTTGATGCTACAAATACACCTGTCATTGCTCTATCTAATGCTTCCAAGCATAAGAATTGGGCTTACACTCCACTATATGTCTATAGCACATAGGTACCGGTACACAATTCAAATTCCTGACTCCTATAATATTATAATGTATTAACTCTATAAATCTCTTAGCATTATACTTCAAATAATTATGTATTTAGTTTCACTTGTGTTGTCAAAATTTCTTTTACTCAGAAAAACACATCAAATCAACTGATTTTTCTATTGGATAGTCAATATTCATGGTGTTCCGCTAAAATTTTTTCCCCTAATGCTTATAATATTTTTTTTGCATGTGCGCCCGTTATCGCGACATGTCGATTAGTCCCCGAGCATTTCAAAAATATCAAAAGCGGGAGAATTGAGTGTTCATGAGAGTGTTCATAAGACACGCTAGTTAAGTGTTCATGAGTGTGTTCATGCTTATATCCTTTGCTAGTTGAGTGTTAAGCATTGCTTAGTCACCTAGGGGAAGATAGATCTAGATAGATCTTGTGTATAGGGAGGACACATATAGGGGAGCACATTTATAGGGGGATTTTGTTGATTAGTATTGATTATTTCGATATTGCTTAGTTTTACATAATAAATTTCATGATTACTGATTGGATTACACTATACCATATTGTTACTATTTATTATATCTCATGAACAAACTTTTATATTATCAAATGGGGGAGTTTGTTGGAGCCTATGGTTCCCATCTCTTGAGTTTGATAATATCAAATCCCATATTGCATTTGATCATACAAGTTTTGTGTATAGTGCGATGGCATACAGGTACAAAAGAACAAAAAAATCATGCTCTAGAACCTACCATTGAGCGGTAGCGCTACTACCTGTGCTAGCTTTGGGATTAATTCAGGACAAGCGCTCTATGAGTTGTATCATGGTGCTACCTCTTTACCATGATGTGATAGATCTCTCAACGAGCATCGAGTCAGCATGCTACTTCCGGGCAATATCTCTTTAACGCGTCGTGATATCTCGAGAAATAAGAAGAATATTTTATTCAGATATTTTTCCAAATCGGTCGGACAGGTGTCACCTCCATGCACATTGACCTACTGTCGGGCTCTAGCTCTACCACCCGTTGTAGAATATTTTTAAAGATGTATAAAAGCGTGCCTCTTTGTCTATAGACCTAAGAGAGTGACCTATTCAAATTCCAGGGTTTGTGTGTTGGCTGATAGTATTGTTCTTCCGTCTCTGTCGAAGGAAGAGAAAGCTGACTGCCTCCCATTTGTGCATGAAGATCTCCGACCAACAAAGGACTACAATGAACAAGAGGAGTTGATCGGGTGCAATAGAACGAAGATCTTTAGCATCGGTCACACACTGTTAAACGGACAAATCTTCTTGAGGGAGAATCACTTTAAATCTTCTTTATTCTATTATTGTATTCTCTCTTTTTCTAATTATTAGTGGGATAGGAAAATGGTTCGGTGAAGGTCGTTGGAAACTCAGAAGGGTCCCTTGAGAAATCATCCTGAGGAAGGGACATCTAGATCGGGGGTTCTAGTGCATCTCTAAGACACTTCAAGGAAAGAAGGTTTAGAGCAAGTTCGAATACCTTTCCAAGGAGGGAAAGGGAGAGAGCCAACCGGTCTAGTTAGTGGATCGGTATAGAAAATGAAAAGAAGTTTGAATTTCACCACCTTCGTTCTCCGGCATCATGGAGATATATTTGTTGGTAATTGTAAACCACTTTCATTTTCTTTTGAATAAAATTATTATTCGTTCTTCATTCTTATTGTGATTTCGTGGTTATTTTCTAGTAGATCTCTGAAGGGTGTGTGTGTCTCCAAGGCGAAGTCTGCCCAAGAAAATGATTTCTGTGACCAACATCCACGCGCTAGCAAGCAAGCGCCCCGCGATAGCTTCCAGAACCAGTTTTCCTAGATAAAACTCATTTTAATTTCCAAATTATTCTTGTAAACCTTATTCACTCCTCCCCCCACCTCTAAGGTTTGACATCCGATCCAACACTTGATATTGTACTTATGACCTATGACGTGCAGAAGACATTTTCTCCACTCAATTTTCTTCCCTTGCACCAAGACCCACATCATATACATCAAGGCTTTGGGGAAGGCATTGTTAACGAGAGTTTACACCACAATACCTTCCCTAGAATATAAGTGATAAAATCATATTCTTCAGAAAATCCTACTTCTTTAAATGAATTGGTTTATCTTTAGAAAAGTTTTTCTTTTGTAGGACCTCCTTTATGTTTACATCTGAGAGCTCTACATCCCCTTCTCTAGAAAGAAGTTCAAATATCATCTACATCATTTTTGCATTAATTTGGACAATAGACCTAGTTATATTGCTAGTCATCATGCCATCTTCATCAATTGTGATATAGTTTAGAAACTCAGAGAGCACACGAACATATAATGTGCATCTTGTGATAATTAGCTTATTCAGCCCAACATCTATGAATAGCTGCAAAATTCTCTTGAAGCTCTCTACTATATAGGTAAAGGATTCTAAATCAACATTGAATCTGGAGTTAGTCTTGGTCACCATTATTGTACCTACAATAACACTTGAAAAATAGGAGTGAAGGAGAACCAAAGAGTACATGGCTGGGAATATGAAGAGTTTATGAAAGAAGGTTATAATAGAAGTCAGATAAAAATAGATGAGACGTTAATAAATTAGGGAATACCGCGATGCACTTTAAAAATGTTTAGACACGCACTATTTAGTTGAAAGTATGTCAATTTGAACACGACATTATTTTGAGTCATATTATATAAGCCTAGCTGTCAACGCATGTGTTGATATATGTCAACATTGCGTCAAGTATGTTCAATCTCTCCATAGTCACCAGCATTAGATGTTACATTAAGTGGAAGTCGATGTTCCATCGACTTACGCTCGATGTTACATCAAATGTAGACTTACATATTTCAAGTCTTCAACATGTTTTTCTCGACAATGTATTTATATAACAAGTGTACTGTGTTCTATTCTAGATGTAGTTTACTGAGCTCCATCAAGCATGCCCAACCCATTGATGAAGTGCTTGTGCTTGATTTCATCAAGAGGCTTAGTGAAAAGGTAAACCCTTTGATCTATAGTGGTAAAATATTCTAAGGAAATTTTCACTTTTTCCACATTATCCCGAAGAAAGTGATAAATTATCAATATGGGATTAGTCCATCTATGTAGTACTTGATTGGAGGAAATAGATATTGCACTAGAAGTATCATAATATATTGTAAAATTTGTTAAATTCAGGTCATAGTCAAATAACTTATTTTGCATTCACAATAACCGTGTGTAGTAACTTCTAACAACTATGTACTCAGCTTCTGCTATGGAAGTTGAGACTGAGGGTTGCTTTTTGATAAACCTAGAGATTAGTGTAGCACCTAAGAATTGTCATGTTCCTGAAGTGCTCTTCCAATCGAAATTATACAGTATAATCAGCATTTGAGTACCTATATAGCCAAAATTTTGTTTATATTGGATACCACAGCCCCATTTAAGGTGTACCCTTAAGATACATTAAGATTCTTTTTACTGAACTTAAGTGTTACTCCTTTGGATCAACCTGATCTCTATCCCACACACATGTGTAAAACATTATATTTAGTCTACTTATTGTATCGTAGAGAAGAGATTTAATGATTGCTCTATAAGTTTTTTAGTCAATGGGTTGACATGATTCATCTATATCAATAACAATATTTGTAGCCATGGTTGTTTTCATGGTGGAGGAATTTTCCATCACAAAATTTATGATGAGTTCTTCTATCTATTTTGACTGAGATATGAAAAATCCCCCCCTCACTTTGTTTCACTTGGATACTAACGAAGAAAAAATAATTCCCACAAGCTACTTATTTCAAACATGTATTGCATCAAGTCAGCAAACCTTTTTCAAAATCCTAAATCTGTGGAGCCAAAGGTATTATCATCTAAATATATATGTATAATAAGCAATTTCTGCTTATATGTTTTTATGAAAAATATTTTATCAACCTTTTCTCTTTTCAAAGAGTGTGCTAAAAGAAATGTGGATATGGTCTCATACCAAGCTCTTAATACTTGATTTAAACATACAATGCTATATTTAATTTATATACATGAGATAGATAAGTTGGATTGATAAAACCTGGAGGTGGTTCAACATAAACATCATGTTAAAGGATACCATAGAGGAAAGCACTTTTTACATACATCTGATATACCTTGATTTCTTGTATGTAACATATGAATGAAATAACCCAATTTCCTCTAGTCTGGCAACTAGCGTAAATGTTTGGTTATAGTATTTTCCTTCCTCTTGCTTATAACACTGAGTAACTAGTCTTGCCTTTTTCCTTATTATTACTTTGTTTGAATCCAACTTGTTATAATATACTGAATTCATTCTAATGATTGGGTAATTTTTAGGCCTTTTTACTAGAGTCCAGATCTTATTCCTCTCAAGCTAAGCAAGCTCGTCTTACATAGCAACAACCTATTCGGGATCATTGTCTGCTTTCTCAAACTTCTTGGGATAATATTGGGAAAGAAAGTAATGTAGCTTAGCCTCAGTTGTCATTTAGTTTCTTATTCAAACACACAAATCTATATCTCTTCTAACTCTGGATTTGGGGTGATCGCTAAGGATCTCCCTCTTTGGATCTATTCTTATTTTCCCAAATATAAGAATTATGTATTCATATTACTCATTCAGATCATTTTCTCCTGTAATTTCATATTCAACAGTTTTTTCTGGAGTCTGAACTGTATTTCTTGTTAAACTAATGATTATTTCAGCAGGTTCTTCATCATTAAAGTTAGCTTAAGCACTTTTCAGCTAATGATGGTGCTTTTCAGATGATCCTTTAGTATTCTTCTTAATATTCAATTTCTCCAACTCAGCAACCAAAGGAACATGTTCCAATAAAATGCTCTTGGTGGAAGTTTCCTCCCCTTTGGAAAATGAATGAGCTTCAATAAAGACTACATGCATGGACTCTTCTATTTTGATAGTCCATTTATTGTAGCACCTATAGTCCTTGCTAGTATGTGAATGTCCCATAAATTTGTCATCATCAGTCTTCTTGTCAAATTTGGCAAGTTGGTTTTTCCTAATATTGAGAAGATATCAAGTACAACCAAATATTCAAAAGTATGAAACTATTGGTAGATTCCCCTTTCAGTAACTCATAAGGTGTCCTAACCTTAGTTTTGTGAACAAGACACCTATTTAGAACATAATTGGCAATAATGACTGCTTCAGCCCTAAAGGACTTAGGCATGTTTGACTCAACCAATAATGTCCTTTCTGATTCAATTGAAGTTCTATTTTTTCCTTTCAGCTACCCCATTTTGTTAAGGAGTTTTAGGAGCTTAAAATCTTTGCCATATTCTTTGATCCGCATAGAGTCTATAGATTAACTAGTTTTCAAACTCTGTGTCATGGTAACTTCTGATCATAGATACTTGAGTGTTGAATTAAGATTGAAATTGTTTAATGAATCTTAAGAGGTTACAAAAGGTGTAAGACTTAGCTTTTAAAAAGAATATTCAACTAAACCTAGAAAAATTATCCACAATGTCTAAGATTTTGGACTTTCCTCCTATTCCCTAAGTGGTGAGTGGACAAAATAAGTCCATATTCAATAAATATAGAATTCTAGGAGAATCATTCTTACCAATTAGTTTGAAAGAGGATTTTGTTTTTTTACCCAACTAACATGCTCTACAAGGATTTAGTTTTCTGTAATTACCTTTTGGTAAGCCCCTATCCAAATTATCCTTTGCAAGCTTTGCTATGGTCTTACAATAAAGGTGACCAAGCCTCCTATATTAAATCTCATTTCTTTCTATAACATCAATGAATAGACAAATTTCTCTTTCATTCTAGTTGAAGTCAACCACATATACATTTTCCTTTCTAGACCCAGATAGCATAATTACATATGTTCTAGTATTGAAAATTTCGCATAAGTTGTGGGTGAAAATAACTTTATATTCACCATCTCATATCTAACTAATGCTAATTAGATTATGTGGAAGTCCTTCTACATAAGCTACTTTATAGAAGGTGATATCTCCAATTTTGATCACACCATAGCCTTTGCCCTAGATATAATTAGAATCACCAAAAATTACCTTGGGGCCATATTTAGTCTTGTAGTTTTCCAGCAATTCTTTGTGTCTAGTCATGTTCTTGGAACATCCACTGTCCAAGTAATACAACTGGATTGTGGAAGGACATCCTTTTACATGCACAAGAAACAAAACATTAGTTGGGACCTAGATTACCTTGGGCCCATTTCTCTTTTTTCTATTTTATTGGTTGATGAAAGTATAAGAAGGCCTTTCATGATACCCTATAGAATAAAAAAGTGTAGGTCTATTAAAACAACAGCTTCTAGCATCATGACATCTTCTTAAACAATTAATACATTCCAGTTTATAAAGATGATAATAAAAAAACTTTGTTATGTTAAACTCATTTGAATTATATAATGGGAAGTTGCTTCAACTTTGACTCAACTCAACTTTATGGTGGAATCGATACGATGTCGATACATATAAGGAGTTATGTCGATATTAAGTCAACGCATGTTCCCTGTAAGCATAATTTTTATTTCTTATGGTATTATGTTCTATTGGTTTCTCCCCTAGTGTGAACTTATCTTTAGATAAATTACTCTATTAAATACAGTGACCTTTTAGGGTCATCATCTGCTATGATGCAAATTTGGACATTATTTGGGATTACAATAGGTTGCTTATCCTTGCCTTAACGAAGGATACATGATTTAGACAAGCAGGTGTGTTAGAAGATTTTCCTGATCTGGTTGGGTCAACTACTAATCTTAGGTAATTAAATCATTTAGTTTTATTTTTCGTAATTTTCCTGAGCAATTGTATCCTTTCATTTAAGGAGCCCTAAAAGGATTTTCCGTTGTTAGCTCATCTTTTAAATGCGTGTTCTCTTTAATTAGCTCTGTTAATGTTGTTTAAGCTTTTGAACTTCAATTTTAAGAAGATTGTCTTGTTGGATTTTTTCATCATCACATGGACAACCCTTTCTTAATTTATTTTTCTGAAATGCTTTATTTATTTCTCTGCTACTAATTTATAACTACAAAAATCTTTGAAACATTATTTAAAATTATTAAATTCAAAATCAATATCAAAACATGATACCTTATTGCTTCATCCTCTAATATGATTCCAAAGCTATCATACATGCTTCTTCATCAACATTCTCATTTTCACTATCTTATGTAGAGCTTGATTCAAAGCCCAAGTCACTCCAGGTTTCTACAATGAAACCACTTCCATTCATCATGTCCCACTTGTTGATGAGCTGCTTTTGGTACTCCTTCTTGCTGAACTTATCCTTCATCTCTTCAGGATAGTCAAGAGTAATATGACCTTGATTTCAACAAGCAAAGAAAATAACTTCCTTGTTTGGTGTCTTATCAAATTTGGTCCTATTGCAGCCCCTTTCTCTTTGAAAGTATCTAGTTATCGACCTAAATAACCTTAAGGGGGGGGGGGTAATAGGTGAATCTTGCAGTTTTTAGCAGAATTAAAAATTTAACAAAATAAAGCTCACAAAATAAGAGATCACAATACAATATAAAAATAAGGATTTATTGTGGTTCTCAGAAGAATGGTACGTCTTTCCTGCCTCGCTTATCTTGTACTTCGGGCTAGACTCAGCTATTTTTCCAAAACTCAGATTATAATAATCTTATACTCGGAGTATCCAATAACCTCTTTGACACTTGATCCTTCAACATGGATCTACAAAAACTCAGAAAAAACAACTTCCTACAAGGCAATAAGAAAATAATTGGATTGAAAACAATCTTCTTTCTCAAATCTGAAAACAACCCTTCTTTGTTGCATGAAAGTTTTGTCTGAAATCTTGAAGAAGATGAAGGATCTTGAGAACTAAGATCTAATTTTGAGAATCGAAAGATCTCTGAAAGTATTTAAAGTTTTGTTGGCGACGGTGTTCTTCGTAAAACACGATTTGATTTCTCGAATATTTATGGAAATTTGCAATTAGATTAGCAATTAAGGTTTTCACAAAATCCCCTTCACTATTTATAGGCGATTCCTCACTAACGGATAGATTCCGAACATAATTCAACCATCCACATGTACTGTATATGGCAGAAGCCCTAAGTATGGAAAGCCAACAAAATAAAAATGAAAACTGTTTAAGTCCAATTCATCGAGTCATTACGTGAACTCTTGATACCACTCAATGAACCAGTCAAAACTACATGAGAGATCATGTGTTAGGTATTTGGACCTCACAAAATCTTTTGACAAATTACATGAGAGCTCTTGAGAGTACTCAACAAATTCATTGAGTATACGATGAATTATCTTAAACTAATCAAGTCTTTAATTTATCTCTGGAACCTTAAATCAGTTTACAAGAACTCTCGAGAGTACTCGATGAATTCCACGAGTACTCACGTAAGTAATCGACAAATTCATCAAGTAAATTCAAGAAGACTAAGCTGCTTAAACTTAGCCATTCAAAACAATAGTTCTCAGTTATCTCTCAAGTACTCCAGAGATCACTCGACAAATTCTGTGAGTGCTTACATTAGTTCTCAATGAATTTGGCGAGACCTCACGAGACTACTCGACAAAATTACTTTGATAATTATGAAAATTTTGAACATCTTCCATTGTGATGCTAGAAATGAAGTACACCTCATTATAAAGATTACACATTAGTCAACACGATGTTGTATAAAATATGGAATTACATTATATAGAACTATGTTTGGATACCCATTTAAACCTGACAATGGTTTGTACTTTGAAATTAAGACCTATACCACACATAATTAAAAACAACATCAAATATAAACTCAATTCAACTTAGTTCAAGGGACATTTCTTAAAATCAAGGCTATTGTGGATACAATTTCCAAGACTCTTCTTTTGGAGTCTTTTGTTTTAACCCACCTTTTTAATCTCTTAGCCAGGATATTGAGCATCTCCTCGTCAGAGTTAGAAGGTTTTCCATCAATAGTCTTTAGAGCAAAAGACTTTTCTCTAGAGATAGAGAGCATATCCTTTACTTCTAACTCAGCCCTACTCTTTAAAAGGAGTTCATACGACTTGAGTTTACCCAATAGGGCATTAGTAATAATTTCCATGTTTCTTCTGTACTCTATGATGGCACAGATTCTTGAGCCCCAAGTGCTTGGGAGGCAAATGGGAAGCTTGTAATTGACATCAATAAGTTAGATCTCCTTTTTCGACCCTTTATGTTAATTAACAGTGATGTCAGACCTTTCATTAATTACATCTAAATTCTCTTCATCTTTCTTCTAAAAATTTTCATATTGTAATATGAGAAGGGAGCTTCTATCCTTCCTTTCAGATGAGCTGCTATCAACAATCCTAAACAATGACTCCAAGATTTCTTTGGTTGACTAGCAATCAATAACTTTTTAGTATATTTCATCTAACATTATTGAGACTAGGATGTTAATGGCCTTTTATCCCCATCCTTCAATTTCATATCATCTTCTATCCATTCAGATCTTGGTGTATGTTATTTTCTGGTGTTACCACTTGGATCTTTCCTATATGGCATAGGTTGTCCCATCAAAATAAAACCAAAGATATCCTCATAAATATAATTTTAATTTGGCATTTCAGAGTGTGAACTTTTCTAAGTTACAAAGTTGAGGTCTGGTGGATGCAAATCCTTTAAAATTATTTGATAACATTTTTAAAAAAGATTTTTATGCATATGTGTAACTTTACAACTGTTCAGATCTTTTGATCTTGGTGTTAGCTTTATTTGATAAAACTTCCTCTTATATTAATTGAAAGTTGGAACAGTTGATTAAATCCTTTGAGAATCTCTAGGGGGGGGTGAATAGGGATATAAAAGTTTAGTCTAATTAATTTCAATTATCTCAGAATTATACACATAAATTAAAGTCCAAAAAATAATCACAGTAAATTTAACACAGCACAACAAAAATAAACAGAAAAAGTCACAATCATAGAGGACACTACTATTATAGTGGTTCTCCAAAATCTGGTACATCCACACATCTACTACCATGGTAGGAATAGACTATCCCAGTGCCTATGTCTTTTAGTAAGGAGACTTTTAAAACAAAGAACTAGAACTTTTGTTAAGGAAATCTTGAACCACAATTAACTCAGTATTTTGGCAAGGAGGCTCTCAGAATCACAACTTGAATCCTTTGAAGTTGCACTTTAAAAACTCTTTACTCAATCAGTACAATAGAAGTAAGAAGGAGATTAAGAAAGAAAGTGGTGAAGTAAAAGTCTTCTGAATGTGTCCTCTTAGAAAAATTCTGAGGTTTATTTGATATTAAGTGTATTACATCCTTGACCGATTACGAATCCTTGCTTGAGAAGATTGCAAGGATTACATGCTCTTTGATCCAAATGTATTCTTGTATTCTTCACAGAATCTCTAGAAAACTTGGAGAGCAATAGAGAAGAAGAAGAGCTCTTTATTCAAATTATATTCTGTATGTTCAATGGTCAGTGTTTTCTTCGATTTCATGTGTTAAAGCTTCACCTTGTGTAGCATTGATTTTAATTTACACTTTTTATACATGTTGCTTACTTTATATGCATATGTGAAGGTGTGAAGTGTCTCACTTAAAGTGTTAAGATGACTAGGGTAAGGGACTGTTCGACATCCATAAATGCATCTAATAAATCACAGAATACAAGACACAGAGTTATAATTGTTCCCCAAAATTTGTCTGTATCCACTATTTTACCACAATAGTATGAACACTATATCTCTGTGTTTGAATCTTTTGATAAGGGGACTCTCAGAACACATCTAGATCTTTTGGTAAGGAGATAAAAAACCAACACTAGACTCTTTGGAAAGTAGATGTTGAACTAAGGAATGTGTAATTTTGCGAGGCAAATCTTAGAGCTAAGGAATGAATACTTTGTAGAGGGATTCTTAAAACTCTTTGCTAATTTTACACAGTGAGAGTATAAAAGAGAAAAAGAAGTCTTTTAAGATTAAACCACTTTTTGTAAGAATTAGAGGATTATTCATATACTAAGTGTTCTAGTTCTTCTAGATGGATTAATCCTTTCTAAGAAGAAGATGCAATAATTATATGCTGCTTATCTTGAGTATTTCAGATTATCCTTTTAACATTTTCTATTATCGTAGTAGTAGCAAGGTGTCACAACCCGCATTTTCTCAACAGTAAATATTATATTAGATTAAGAGAAAATACGCGATGTGATGCCACGTCGTGCAGGGGACAACTGCACACGCTCAAGCAAGAACCTACTCCTAAGACTTTTCATGAAATTCTCAAGTTTTTTATGATGAAAATATAGTTTGAGTTTAAGAGTTAATTCTCATGTCCCTCGGCTCAGTGGATCAACTAGTCCATGAGTGAAAAAATACATATACGCAGCAGAAATTACTTTATTTAGTTCAATTATTATCCTATAAGAGCATGAAAATTCAATAGGACAACTCATGATATACATACCTCTAGAGTTAATATAAGTACTAAAAGAGCTTTTACGTTCGTTAAAGTAGAGTGGCATTTGATTAAAAATGATGTTATGAGCATGAGATAATGATATTGATCCGTTTATACCTTGAAAGTAACTATCGTGCAACCTGACATAAATCCTTCCCAGAGAGCAAGTAGGTACGACCAACAACAAGAAAAATATCATAGCAGCTAGCAAATAGTCTATCATCTACAATAATTCACTGTGGGCATCAACAACATGACACGAACCCTCAGAACTAAGTGTATGTCTAAACTAAAATAAGAACGACAATCTACCTCATAGAGATTAGGGAAGGACCACTACTAGTACTACAGAACTCCTGAGACAACCGACTCTAGTTGCTTAGACAGTTACTGTTCCGGGCCTGAGGCATTCAAAAGAAAAGAATGCCTTAGAAAAACAAAGTAAATACATGTGGCATCAAAGATCAAATCAAATAGTTATACCCGTTAAGAGGGTTACCAAGCCAAACAGATTAGTTGTCAAACCATAGAACCTAAATCAAAACTCAGTAAGCATTGAAGAATTCAAAGGGATAAAATATGTAAAGTTGCACCAAGTGTGATATAAAGTTATGCTTCATTAACATCTCAAGAATATATAGGTAAACAAATGTACAAATATAAGAAAAGAGAGACTGATCAGCTCAAACACTTGAATCATTGACACTGGTAAAAACAGAACGGAGTCGGTGGACACATTGTCCAATCTGAACCATAAGACCAAACATCTCAAAAAGGCACTAGGGCGGTAGTCATCTATCCAGCACAATCCAATAGTACATAAAAAAAATCTACCAGGTGTAATGATTCACAAGCTGATACTAAGGTGGTGGTCTATTATCTACTTCCAACCCCAAGGCCATAAATAAACTTCCAAAAACACTGATAAAAAAAATAAAACCCAAAATTTAGCATCGGATTTCCTCAATGATGAAGAGGAAGGAAAAATACAAAATTTCTCTAAGGTATACTCGACGAATTCACTAAGTCTACACAGATTGGTCAAATATCACTCGTCGAATGAGAAGGTCACTGGATGAAGAAGTTATAAGTACACAAAAATTCATCGAGAATACTCGACAAATTGGACTTACCTTAAATTGAAACTTGACAAATCAACTCAATGAATTCAACTTAACAGTAAGATACTCGATGAATTAGAGTCAGACTCAACGAACTTACTCCCCGCACTCGACGCCAAGACTGCTTCACTTGATGAAAAGGACTCAGCCTCTCATGAACACAAGACAAAATGTACTCAACCACTTATAAATACTCGACAAATACACTCGATGAAAAGGACTCAGCCTCTGTTGAACACTCGACGAAGAGGACTCATCCACTCAAGAACAATCGATGAAAAGGACTCAGCCTCTCATGAATACTCGATGAATTCACTCGACAAAAAGGAATCAGCCTCTCTTGAACACTCGATAAAAAGAACTCAGCCTATCATGAAAACTCGACGAAAAGGACTCAGGCTCTCTTGAATAATCGATGAATTCACTCGACGAATAGGACTCAGTATTTGATGAACACCCGATGAAAAGAACTCAGTCTCTCATGAACACTCGATTAAAAGGACTAAGCCTCTCATGAATACTCGATTAATTCACTCGACAAAAAAGTCTCAGACTGATCCCTACACTACTCTGATTCAATGAACAATAACCCTACCCTATTCTTACATTTTTTGTACGAAGGAAAAAGACAATAAGAACAAATGAACTAGCAAGAGGGGAGGAATGACTACTTGCCTCAAAATCTTCTGAAAACCGGCCTCTCAAGCCCTTTAGTGGAAGAATATTCTCAAAGAGAATAAAACAAAACTAGCAATCCAACTAGGTATCTACACCTATCGAATTGTAGCTAGGGGACACAAGTGTCGTATTAAAATCCAGGAACTGTTGAGTAATCTTCCTCACACGAAGACTATTATTGTAACATCCCATTTCCTACTAGACCCCTAAACTTAGATTAGGTTAGGACATGTGGTTGATGAAAGGGGTTAGGCTAGGTTTGACCCATGGGGTTTGGGTGGATTTACATAGGGCCCACTAGAGAGTTCGAGTCAAATCAGGTCAAACTAGCCCAAAATGGAATCATAGGTACACATTGACCGCACCACTATGCCCCTAACACTAAAAGCAATTTAATTGAACCAAAAGCCACATCATCGGGCCAACCATTACCCATGTTGACTCAAGTCAACCATAACCCTAATTTGGTCAAATCCACATATATAGGAATTAGCCCAAGTGGGGCATCACCACGGCCCAACCCATGTTGGGTGAGCCATAGGGCACATGATCATCAAGTGGGGTCAGCCCACACATCAAGTTGACCAAATCAACCCTAAAAGTCATCTCGGCCAACATTATGCCTATTTAAAAAAATTTAAAGACCAAGCTCATTCCTATTGGGCTAAGGCCTTGAGCCATGGCCCAACCCACATGGAGTTCATGACCATCAAGTGGAACCAGCCCACTCATCAAGTTGACCAAGTCAACCCTATAAGTCAACAAATGGCCTAAAGGAAGAAAAAGAAAGCCAAGCCCATTCCCAATGGGCAAAGCCCATAAGCCAAGGCCCATGACTAGCCTAAATGGTTAGTGATAGCCCCTACCCCACTGAAATTGGAGAGAGATTGCATACAAGGGGGTAGTTTTGGAAATTCTGGGAAAAAGAGGAGAGAGAAGAGAGGGAAAACGGAAATGAAGGCCATGTGTCCATCCTCCTCTCTTCCCAAGCCGATATCTGAACCCACACATCAATTATCAGCCTTTCCAACCAAATTTCTTGCCACTTGGAGCCAAGGATGAGAAACCAAAGCTCATGGCCAAAATACCCTTCATGGCATCTCTGTAAACAGCCCATATCAGCCAAAGCCAACCCTCTCATTAGCTTCAGAAGGTCCAAAGGAGTGGAATTGGATACCTGGATCGAACCTTTTGGTAGAGAATCGGGTTCGGGAGAAAGCTCGCTGGAGAGGAGAAATTCCATGGCCAACCACCGCCACCGCCGCCGTCGGGCTCTGATCAAGGTCCGTTTTTCCTCCACTCCCTCTGTGCTAGCCTCCTAGATCATTTAGGAGAGCTTTTGAGCTCAATTGAGCTTGGATCCATGTGAGGTGTGGGAGAAAATCCATGTTTTTGAAGGAGCTCGGGTTCGCCGGAAACTGCCGCCTCCGGCGGCCAAGTCGCCACCAAACATTAGCGTTCACCTCAACGGAGGTGGTGCTGGTGGCCGCCGAGGAGGTGGCTGGATGGCCGGGAAAAACCAGATCAAGGTGCTATAGGTCGATGCAATTGTTGTCGTCGGCGGGAGGAAGAAGACGCATGGATGTCGTCCATCTTGATGTATAAACTATAGCTTATTTCATATTTTGTCACACTTTATTCTGTACCTTGCAGGCTGATTTTAGGCCTCTTAACGGCATATTAAAAATGTGTTCAACATATAAATTGTCTCCCTTGGTCTTAACTTTAAAATGACACCCTAAAGTTATAAATTAGGGAAATACAGATCCCTATAGGGCCATTCTACCAATACTTGTCCTAGGCTAGGACAGATCTTTAAATGAGTGCCCAAGCCAAACCCTAAGTCCACATGACCTGAGATTTTTGTCATGCATGTGTTTAGGTCATACTTAGTTATTGACCAAAAATGGGAATTTTTGAAAAGTATTTGTCCATAGTTTTTTGAGAAATATCATTTATTAAATTAAATCAATATTTGGAGATCTACAACTCTAAATGCCACCAAATTTGGGTTGCATGGCCATTGGGTAATTAGATGACCATGTTAAAACATTTAGGCCATTTTGGCTTATACATGTTTGGGAAATCTAACATGAATGATGAAGTTATATTGAAATTTGGTGTGCCTATAGTAAAAATGGGAAAATGGGAATTTAGCCCATTTGGCCCAATGCATGTCTATGAAACCCTGAACAAAGGCTTATATGGATGAAATACACCTGTCATAGGAAGGATGGGATTTTTGGGATAAAAAAATCCCATTAAATAGATTTATTAGAAATAAAGTCCATTTGGAAATATAAATTTTAAAATAAGTCAATTACTTTATTAAATTCTGAAACTCTGTCAAAAGCCCTAGTATGACATTATACACCTATGTAAAATTATATAAGCTTTTTTGGAAATTTTATCTTGAGTTTTAGTAGAATTACCTTATTTTCCCTTTTTGGAAATTAAGTAAGAGTAAAGAAAATTATTGCTTAACAATTATGTGAAAATTTATAGAATCTTAATTCTATTATTATAACCTTGTGTATTTATTTGAGAATTTATGGGTGATTATGTATGTTAAAAATTCAAGTAGTGGCATTTTGGTAATATCATTATTATGGAATTTTGTTAAGTCGAATCACTGGATAGGATCATGAAATTCTGTATTTTGTGTTATTATATCGATATTGATCTCCAGTATTTTTCTAAGAAATTTTGGTTGGATATTTGAAGTACTTCATTTGGAAAATGGATTAATTATAGTTTTAATCTTAATTAGTGAATATATAAAAATTTAAATGGAAAAATTATGAACCTTGGTAGGCAGTCATATTTAACCTATTTGAACATCAAGAAAATTTCTTAGGCTTGTGAGATCATTGGATATAGTACATCATGCACAAAATGATTTAGGTCACTTAATTAAAAGATTTAATTTAGGGTCTTAATTACTTAGAAAAATTGTGAAATCCTAAATTTTCACCACCATACACCATAACAACGCATGATAATTTATTAGGGGCATTTGTTCCAAGGAATTGGAAGTCCAATTATATGGGTTAGTATTAGGTCATGGGTTGCGCTTAGCAAATGTAGTAGGTATTACTGGGACCCACAAGGGATACGATAGAAGGTTGAGTTGATAACTTTATTTGGAAGATAAACCCTAGTTGGTATCTAGTAGGTAACTTCATAGTATTGAGTGTTAGAGTTAAAAACCCCAAAGACAGTAGCTAGAACGGAGACCGGCGGAGGACCGCCGATTCCCAAATAATATCCTAAGTCATTAGGTTCGTTCTAGAGTAATAATGAGAGCTTGGTACGGATCATGGGTAGACATTAATAAAAGTAAGTATCCTTGCAAAAGGGAACTTTGGGCTTTCAATCCCATCTTGGTTCCTAGTGCCCCCGAGACTCCTTCATTGGGCATACCCTGGGCAGTCCTTGGATTAATCCTAAATTCTAGGTATAAGAAACACTAGACAAGAGTAGTCTAATAGTATAAGAGAACATGGTAATATTCTAACCAGTGAAGGGTTGGAGGGATTAAGGATTAAGAGAATGATGTGACAATCTCACCCGTGAAGGGTTGGAGGGTTTCAGGATAGTTAGTCCAGCGAGCTGGAGGCTCGAGAGTTTGACATCAGGACGGGTTTGGTCCTGTGAGCTGGAGGCTTGGGTTGAGATACCTTGCATATGCATAGAAATAAAACTAGTGGCAGGACATGCGATACTGGCCCAATCGTCACACCGATGGCAGTACGGTGACTCTATTGAGGTGTGAAGGTTTGAGGGGCCAGTAGGTTGTTTATACTGTGGTCTGGAGGACAATCCCCGAAAACATACACCCGACCAAGAAAGTCTGGCAGTTGGCCAGCATTAGTACGCAGAGACTCTAGACTGCACCTAGAACGTGTACAGAGGCGTTCGAAGGGTCTGGGCTTGGTAGTGTGTATGCTCGCCTAGGAAGCGGAAGCGCCCATTCCGCTGCTGCCATAGCCACAACGGTGGTACTATAGAGTGATGCTAGCTCCAAAAAGCGGGAACTAAAGGTCTGTGATCATAGAGTCGCCTTTGTGAGTTGCACTTATATGAATCATAACCTGCATACCATATCATACATACATACTCAGGACATACACACCATAGATTTTTATCATATAAATTAGTATGAGCTCTTTTATAAGATAAGTTACATTTGTGAAACCTTAACTTATATGTTTGTATGGGCATTCATATAAGTTAAGGTACTTCTGTGATGATAGTTTAGCAGTAGATAGTTTACTTTCTGCTCAGCTCTTTACTTTACTTACCACACTTCTTTTCAGAACTGTTTTTACTTACCTTACTTGTACTATATAGAACTGCTAAAGTATAGATATACTAGCTATTACATAATCTTGATAGATTAGATCCACTATCACATGCTATACTTTTTCATCCCCTTATTTTCCACCGCTTTCGTCCTCTCGCACGGTGCCTAAGAGTCGCGAGGGTGAAGCGTGGACAAAATGGCTTAGTCTTTATGACTAACAGTTAGTTATGACTGTATCATTTTATGAGCTCAAGGATATGGATCACCAGGACGACAAAGAGGACGAAATGGCAGGATGAGAGGAGCTGATACCACATACTACTACTACTACTACAGCCCGGTGTCTGGTGATGACACGTGTACCGATGATAGTTAACTTCCGCTTAGTTTGATTTTGGGAGAGAAAATTTGATATCAATGTACAGGGCATAAGCCCTTTTCTCTTTCATTGTACTCATTATGGACTACTGTTGTACTTTCATTTTCCTATATATATGATATGTTCTGTGACTTATGGACTAGCTAGTCGTTATATAACTACTTATTTTACTTCTATTCTCGATTGGCCGAAACTGGTTGAATGATCATACTCTCCTGCAGGATCAGCATCTTATAGTGTCGACTAACCCGTGTGTTAGTGTCACCGTAAGGCGGCAGTTCTGGGAATAAGAACGGGTTACCTCCTTGGTAAGGAGAGAGGGGTCTTATAATTATCGTTTCGAAGAAACTTTTAGTATTGTTAACTAAAATAAAAGAAGAGACTACTTGCAAATAAAAGCACTAGAACTTAATCAGAGAGGCCACAACTAGCGATTAAAATGAGGGGTTAAACAATGATAAAGAAAAGCACTTGATTGATAATCACCTCAGCCTAAGTTGATCAAAAATGCAATAACAAACTCTAACTTAATAATGCAAAGGACCTTGACTGTGTAGGTTCCTAAAGCATGAACACGCTTCTCTCGAAGTCATGCCCACCTGAGTTTAGGAAGGTCTGACCGAACTCTCATCCAAATTTGAGGCCTAAAGCTTGCTTTACGCTGTGAGCCACGCTATTGGATTTCACTCCAATCCAGGAGATTTAACGTCTGCCTCTCTCGAGGGGTGCATGTAACTCTCTTTACTCTTGAGTGTTTACTCCAAACTACGAGCCTCTCAGCTAGTTAAGAGTGAAAACAAAGATGGAAAATATATATTGATGATATTTCTAAACATAATTAATCATGAGTAAATTAAGGTCTAAACCTTACAAAAAATAGTAAACTAGAGCATCACAACTTAATTAACTCGAACCTCAGATCATCAAGACCGAGTTCAAAGAGGATTAGTTACACATGGTGAAGTGGAGGAGGAGAGATGAGTAGGAGTTCATGGAAATAAAACAGAGACAAGAACAATCAACCAGACTTTATATTAATTCAAAAGAGAGCTATAACTTGGAATACAAAATATTACACTTTCATGAAATTAAAAAAACTAAGATAGAACTAAGATAAATTACTAAAAAAATTCAAGAACTATTACAGGAGAGTAAAGCTAAAATAGAAAAATTGATATGAGAAAAAGGAGAGAGGTAGAACCTTAAGGAAGAACTGAAAATGACAGCACTTCCCCTCTCCAAAATTTTATATTTTTCAACACAGGCGTGGGGCTCTTTTTATAGATTCTTCAAAGAGCAGGAAATTCTCATGCATCCAGCCATGAGTTGACCTTGGTATGAGATCTAGCGGGAAATGATGATTGCCTCGGTACGGGTGACGTGCATTTATGGCGACAGTAGGCTTTTGTGAAAAAGTGAGAATTGTCCACTGGCAGCAGGTAAGGTCGACGAAAGAAGGAGAGAGGGCTCGACGAAATTAGAGGAGAAGGAGGGAGAGCTCAAAGAATGGAGAAAAGAGAAGGTGGACGGGAGGTTGACAAACGTCGAACTGAAGGCGAGGTCGACAAAACTAAACGGAAGGCGAGGTCGACGAACGTCAAACGCAAAAGGTGGAGGGGAGATCGACGAAATGGAGGAGCTCGATGAAATCATAGAAGAAGGAGAAGCTCGACGAAATTGGAGGAGTTCATCGAACGCGGAATGAAGGTGGAGCTCGATGAAATGGCGGAGTTCATCGAACACAAGATGTGTACGGGAGGTCGAAGAAAAGAGAAAAATGTCAAATGCAGAAGGTTGAGGGGAGGTCAACGAATGGAGAGGTCGATGAACGCTGAGATCGACGAATTCTAGCGAGCTCGAGTTACTAGGGTTGAAGGAACCGTTCGGCGAACGCAGAAGTTGCATTCGACGAATGCTAAGGTCGATGAATTTGAACTGAAGGCATGGTCTACGAACTTTGTTGAGCTTGACGAATTTGAACTGAAGGCGAGGTTGATGAACTTTGTTGAGCTCGAAGAACGGTGTTCGATGAAAAGGATGAGAAGGGGGGATAGCTTGATGAAAAGGCTAAGCTCGACGAATTGGCAGAAAGAAGGAGCAGGAGAGCTCGACGAATGCTGAGGTTAACGAACGCTGGCATGCTAGATGAACTGGCTGAGTTTGACGAATGCTGAGGTTGAAGAATTCTGGCGAGCTCGACGAACTGGCTGAGTTCGACAAAATTTGCTGAAAAACTTCAAACCTACAAAGAAAAAAAAGAAAACATTAGTGGTATTAATATAAATAATAGGAGGTAAAAATAAGGTTTAAAAGATATGATTTTTATAATAAAAACTTGTAATTACCCTAGTAGTTTAAACTACAAAACGTATTATCACGCTCCACCTCAAGGATCGGCTGCGAGAACTCCTCATCTACGATCTATGAAACTTTTCCCGATAAACAAGGGTTAAGGTCAAATACCCTAACATCAAAAATCCACGAAACTGAAAAATCTTACGTGCACGCGAAGATCTCTGCGAGAGCCTTCCGGATCTATGCTCTGTCAAAGGTTTTGTGCACCGGAACTCCTATACGCTGCGTCTGAAAGACCTCGCAATACAGCATCACTCTCTTCTTTTCGCTCTTCAGAACGTCGGTTTGGAGAAGACAATGAATAGGGTTTTCATTTTATAAGTATATATATATATACATATATAATATTATATTATTATTTTTATTTATAAGAAAAACTCAAACGACGAGAATTACTAAAACACCTTGTTTTTCGATGAAATTCGCACCAAAGCTAAATGTCGGTGCTACGAATCAGACGGCAAAGTCAAAATCAGGATCTGACAAACCAAACATGGGTTAAAATTTCCCGAAGATAAAACAACAATAATTCTGATAAAATTCACTGATACTCTAATTAATCCTAGATCGCAACGAAACTTCACTTGCACGCTTAAAATTAACCACTTAAATTTTCCCAAGTCAAAAACTCAAATTCCGATGAACAAATTTAAACACTAACAACTGTGCCCCGCTAACTACGCATCAACGTAAAGCCCTTATGTCATTATTACTCCACAAAAGGTATTAAAAAAATTATCGAAAATTCAGTGGCATTACAGCCACTCTCCCTAAATAAAAGTTTTGCCTCGAAACTTGATATGCAAATAAAATCTGAAATATAAAGGAAATAACCAATGGTTATTGGATAGAATACATACCAAGGGAATCTAGGAGAAAAGGTGAGGATTAGACTCTCTCATATCTGATACCAACTCTCAAGTTACGCTCTCGACGTCCAAGTTTTGCCAAAGAATCATGACCATGGGAATCATCTTCCTCCGTAAAACCCAATCCTGAGTCTCCAAAATACGAACAGGATCTTTGACATAGGAAAGATTAGGCTGTAACTGGGGGACCTAGTCAAGGACATGTCAGTCACTAAGCACACACTTTTGCAATTGGCTCATATGAAACACATCATGAACATAAGGGAAAGTAGTGGGCAAATCCAGCCTATAAAATGACACTCTAAGCGCTCAACAACCTTGAAAGGTCCTACATACCTGGGATCCAACTTGTGGTTCCTTACAAATCTCTTAACCCATGGCATGAGAGAAACCTTCAAAAAAACCATGTCCCCAAGTACGAATTCCAGATCAACCCTTCGTCGATTTGCATACTTTTCATAACATTCTTGAGCCACGAGAAGCTTTTCACGAATATGCATTATAAAAATTCTCATTTCCCAAAGGCTTCTACACCTAACAGCGGTCACTCACCAACCTCGGCCACAAGGGATTTCGACAACACCTCCCATTCAAGGCCTTAAAGGGGGCCAACTGCAAACATTCCTGATAAATATTATTATAAGCAAACTCCATCAGTCCAAGACGTTTGCCTAAGTCTCCACCATGGTCCAGGATAAAACATCTAATCATATCTTCAAAAATCATATTAACTCACTCTGTGTAACCATTGGTCTGTGGATGATAAGTGGTTGAATACCCGAGGTCAGTGGCATACCCTTCTTACATACTTTGCCAGAAATGCCATATAAATCTGGAGTCTCGATCTAACATAATACTTACCGACACTCCATGCAGTCTGATGACTTCATCCAAATATAATTCCGTTATATTCTTCATTGAATAGCCAATCTTAAAAGGCATAAAGTGAGCACACTTCATTAATCTATCAACTATGACCCACATTGAATCATGCTCGTGAGGATATCTCGGCAAACCGGTAATAAAATCCATAGAAATGCTCTCACACTTCCAACTTGGAATATCCAAAAGCATCAGCTTGACACCAAGCCTTCAATGATCTGCCTTAACACGCTTGCAGGTGAAGCACTCAAACACGAACTTAGCTATATCATTCTTCATCCCATACCACCAAATGATATGTTTCAGATATCTATACATCTTTGTAGAGCTAGGGGCAGGAAACACTAGAACCATGTGCTTATTCACATATATTTGTTCGGATATCCTCAATAACAAGAATATAATATATACCGCTATACTTCAAGGTACCCACATCATCAATCGAAAAGTCTGATAATTCCCTTTTTTCAGTTCTACCCCAGATATGCTGCGAATCGGGATCATCCTTCTGATGTAGCCTTGTAAGCATAATCTATGAAGGCTCTGTCACATCCAAGCTACTCCGAAAGTCGCTACAAACAACAGTTCTGTTCATTAATAAGAACTCCTCCACCAAGGATTGCACTGATAGATTAAAGATTTGTGGGGTCTTTCTACTCAAGGCGACGGCTACCACGTTAGCTTTGCCCGGATGATAAAGGATCTTGACCTCATAAACTGCAAGATACTCCAACCATCTACGTTGGCGCAAATTTAGCTCCATTTGAGTGAAAACGAATAAATCTTACACACGCGGCAAACAACAAATGTCTCCAAAGTTTTAGGGCATAAATCACTACCGCAATATCCAAAACATTCGTAGGGTAATTCTTTTCATGAATCTTCAATTTCCTCGACCCATACTCAAATACTTTTCCTTATTGCATCAAGACACATCCAAGCCTGACGTGCTATGCATCCACACAAATAGTATACTCCACTCCTTCGGTAGGTAAAGTCAACAGTAGAGCATAGCACAATCTCCTTTTCAACTCCTAAAAGACACCTTCACACTCATGGCTCCACACAAACACTACATTCTTTTGCATAAGCTTAGTCAGAGGTGCAGACAAAATGGAGAATCCATCCACAAACATTCTATAATAGCTTGCCACTCATAGGAAACTTCTCATCTCATTAAGTGTGGTAGGTCTTTTCCACTCAATTACTGCAACAATCTTTTCTAGATCAATAGAGATTCCATCTTTGTTCACAACATGACCCAAAAAAGAAACTTGAGGAAGCAAAAACTCGCACTTACCTAACTTAGCATACAACATATGCACTTTAAAATAGACAGAACTAAACGCAAGTGCTGGGCATGATCCTCAGCACTCCCAGAATATACAAACACATTTTCAATGAACATGACTACAAAATGATCTAAGAAATCTTTAAACACTCTATTCATCATGTCCATGAAAGTAGAGGGTGCATTGGTCAATTCAAAAGACATCACCAAGAACTCAAAATGTCCATGAAGAGAAAAAAAAAAGCAGTTAGCTAAACATCAGACTCACGGATTCTCAGCTGATGGTAGCTCGAGCGAAGATAAATCTTTGTGAACACCATACTACCACGCAACAGATCAAACAAATCATCTATCAATGACAAGGGATACCTATTATTGATTGATACCTTATTCAATTCCCTATAATCTATGCATAGCCTCATTGAACTATCCTTCTTTTTCACAAACAAGACGTGAGAACCCCAACGAGAAGAACTTAGCCTAAAAAAACAACATTGCAGCAACTAATCTAGCTTGGCATGCAACTCTTCCAACTCACACGATGCCATACGATACGATGCCTTTACAATAGGGCGAATACCCGGCTCAAGATCAATGACGAATTCCACATCTCTCTCAGTCGAAAGACCAGGAAGACTAACTGGAAAAACATCGAAGAGCTCACGCACCACTAGAGTATCATCAATGCGTGGCAAACTACTTACAGTTTCCAAAATATAAACAAGGTACGTAAAACAGCAGGAATCTAAGAGTCTCCGACCACATACCGTAAAAATAATTGGGCAATCCTAGCGCAAAAAACCATACACACTGATGGGGTGGTTGTTATCTGTCTTGAAGTTCAAACACTTTATCTTGTATTGAATAACAACACCATATTTGGGCAATCAGTCCATGCCCAAAATAACATCAAAGTCTTCTAGGTGTAGCACCTTCAGATCGGCAAAAGCTAGGAAGTCACCTAAAAAATTTGGATTACTATGGATTCCCTTGTCTAACACCACCGAGTCACCAGAGGGAAAATTAATGCGAAATGGATTGCCAACTTGATTGAGAGTCTGAAAATGACGTTCTACGAAAGTCCAAGCCACGAACGAGTGGGTAGCACCAGAATTAAAAAGAACGCGTACCCAACAATTATTTACATTAAACTCCCCAATAAAATCGTATACGTAACTACCTAAATCATTATCGAAGTTATAACTAAAGGCTAAGATCTAGTTTAGAACCCAACCTGAGATCACATGAGTGGAAGTCTGCGCTTCTTACTTGGTCACCATATTCAACTTACCCTTCCATTTATTAAGACGTTGCGGTGATGGAAGTAGGGCTTGAAGTTGAACTGGCTGCAGCAGGGGCTGAGATCGCAGGCACCTAGACTTAAAATGCCCTTTCTACCCACACTGTACACAGACATTATTCTTTGTCCAACAATGGGCAACATCAAGCCGCTCTGCTTGCACGAAACACAAACAAGGTCTCCTTTGGGTGTGTTTTGAATTGCAAGCACTTACTGTTGCATCTGACCTCCCAATCTCTTAAAACATTTCTCAAAGGGGTGGCCTGTCTGGCCATAAGAACTATATGCTTCCTTGCTTCCTTTCTTTGAAGTCGGGCAAGATGCCCGAGAGCTCCTCGTGTCATCATACTTTATCTTATTCTTCCTTGCCTATAATCCATGATTTGTTGCATTGTCGATAGCCTCTACTTTCAGAGCAGCTTCTACTACTTCAGCATAAGTCTTTTATCTGAACGCGTTAGTCAACTGCTGGACGATTCTATGAAGTCCTCCCAGAAAATGCTTCACTTTACCTGCCTCAGAGGCTACCAAGTCTGGAGAAAACCTGCTCAACTTAATGAATTCTATATCATACTCGCTAACTGTGAGTTGTTTTTGCTTTAGGTGCAGAAAATTATTCATTAAACAGACTTGCTCTACCGATGGAAAAAACTTCTTCAGCAACATCCCTTAAAAATATTCCTATGAATATCCCTCTACGAGGCTCTCTTTCTATCGTATCCACCAACTCTTAGCAAGGCCCTTCAGCTGGTAAGAATCAACCATTACCTTTTGGATCGCAAAAATTCCCGAATACGAAACATCTCCTCAATGACAATGATCCAATCATTTAAAGACATGAAATCAGCTCTCCCATCGTAGGTAGTAGGTCCTAATTGCTAAAAGTGTGAAATGAAATTCATCTCTAGTGGTAACAAAACTCGAGGTGCCAGAGGAGCATGAGGAACATATACAACCTGTTCCACTACAGGGTCATGCACCCCAGGTTGTGGCCCTAAGGCGGCAATCAACAATGCCTGAATCTACAATTGTATTGCAACCATATGCCATGAAACAACCTCATTGCTCTGTCGCAGCCCTTCAATCACGACCTCACTTTGTGCACTTGACAACTCACCCTCTGACCGAGGAGTCGACCTCATCGCAATATGCTTTGGCGGCATTCCTAATAATACAACAAACAACTCATCAAACCCTAGCTTAACGCTAGAACTACTCAACTTCGTTCAGACCATACATGTATAGATAGTTGCTCTTGCTGCTACCTTGCTCTGGGATTTTCGAAAGTGATGTCATGCTTTAACATAAGATGATACACCATCGTCCAACAACTAACTCATGTATATATAATATTAATCCATGAATTCTTATTCCTTTGTTTTAAAACCATGTGTGTGTTTATGTCATCATGTAGACTTTTGCTTGTCATGTGTGCTCATGCTATGTTATGTTATGAATTCAGTGCTATGCATTGTAATAAAGTCCTTAATGCATGTTATGAGCGGCATACACTTGAAATATTATGCATTTCGTACTACATAAAAGTCACATGTTGCTTCCTATGAGGATCCATATACAAACATATATTATGCATCCCGTACTACATAATATACCCCGTATACTTCTTGTCATGCTTATGAGTGTAGTGTTCATGCTTCAGCTAAGACATATTGATAACACATCGGTGTGTGTATGTAATGAGACAAGACAATTAAAACTTTACCAGAGATAGTCATTCGACCAAATTATCAAACAAACCTCCCTCTGATACCAACCGTCACAACCTTCATTTTCTTAGCAGTAAATATTATATCAGTGTAAGAGAAAATAAGCATCGTGATGCCACGCCATGCAGGGACAACTGCAGACGCTCAGGAAACAACCTACTCCTAATACTTTTCATGAAATTCTCAAATTTGTTATGATGAAAATATAGTTTGAGTTTAAGTGTTATTGACCATGTCCATCAGCTCATTGGATAACCTACTCCATAGGTGAAAATATAAATATACGTAGCGAACATTACTTTATTTAGTTCAATTATTATCCTATAAGAGCATGAAAATCCAATAGGACAACTTATGATATGCATACCTCTAGATTTAATATAAGTACTAAAAGAGCTTTTATGTTCGTTAAAGTAGAGTGACATTTGATTAAAAAGGATGTTATGAGCATGAGATAACGATATTGATCCTTTTATACTTTGAAAGTAACTATTGTGCAACCTAGCAAAAATCCTTCTCAGAGAGCAAGTAGGTATGGCCATGCGAAAGAAAAATATCATAGCAGTTAACAAATAGTCTGTCACCTACAATAATTCACTGTGGGCATCAACAACCTGACACAAATTCACAGAACAAAGTGTATGTCTGAACTAAAACAAGAACCACAAAATCCCTCACGGAGGTGAGGGAAGGACCAATGCTACTACTGTAGAATTCTTGAGACCACCGACGCTAGTTGCTCAGACCGTTAATACTCCGGGCCAGAGGCTTTCAAAAGAAAAGAATGTCTCAGCAAAACAAAATAAATACAAGTGGCATAAAAGATCGAATCAAATAGTTACACCTGTTAAGAGTGTTAGCAACCCAAACAGTTTAGCTGTAAAACCACAGCACCAAAATCAAAACTCAGTGAGCAATGAAGAATTAAAAGGGATAAAATATGTAAAGTTGTACAATGTGCTATATAAAGATATGTTTCATTAACATCTGCAAGAATATGCATGTAAACATATGTACATATATAAGAAAAGAGATACTGATTAACTCAAACACCTAAATCATTGGCACCGGTAAAAATGGTACTAAGTCGGTGGCCACATTGTCCAACATGAACCATCAGACCAAACATCTCAAAAAGGCTCTGGGCGGTAGTCATCTATCCAACATAACCCAATAGTAAATAAAAAAATCCACTAAGTGTAATGATTCAAAAGCCAGCATTGAAGTGGTGGTCCTTTATCCACTGACAACCCCAAGGCCACAAATTAACTTCCAAAAATACAGATAACGAAAATAAAACCAAATACTTAGCATCGAATTTCCTCAACGACGACAACGATGGAAAAACCAAAAATTTCTCTAAGGTATACTCGACGAAATCACTAAGTCCAAACAGATTCGTCGAATATCATTCGGGGACTGAGAAGGTCACTCGACCAAGAAGTTCTAAGTACACACCGATTCATCGAGAATTCTCGATGAATTAGACTTACCTCAAATCAAAACTCAACAAATCTACTCAATCAATTCAACTTAACCCAAAGATAAGGCTCGATGAAAAGGTCTCAGCCAACGAACTGACTCGACGCACTCGACGCCAAGACTGCTTCACTCGACGAAAAGGACTCAGCCACTTATGAAGGCTCGATGAATTCACTTGAAGAAAAGGACTCAACCTCTCATGAACACTCGACGAAAAGGTCTCAGCCTCTTTTGAACACTCGACAAAAAGACTCAGCCTCTCATGAATACTCGATGAATTTACTCGACGAAAAGGACTTAGCCTCTCGTAAACACTAGATGAAAAGGATTCATCCTCTCATGAACACTCGATGAAAAGTACTCAGCCTCTCATGAATACTCGATGAATTTACTTGACGAAAAGTGCTCGGCCTCTCATGAACACCCGACAAAAAGGACTCGACCTCTCATGAACACTCAATGAAAAGGACCCAACCTCTCATGAATACTCGATGAATTCACTCAGTGAAAAGAACTCAGAAAGATCCCACAACTATACTCTGATTCAACGAACACTATGTAACACCTCCCCTGTAACGACCGTAAAATATGGGTCGGGTCGGGGACCCACAACATACAGACGCCATACCTTAAACATTAAAAGATGATATAAAACTACCCAACTCAAAACTCAGAATAAAACAGCGGAACATACAACAAAAACTAGAAGTTATCCCCCAGACTAAGAGTATCAAAATGGCCTTAAGGCCTTACATAATACAAGTCCAAGACTGAACGACAACCATATCAAAAATCAACATGCATAAGCACTCCTAGGCTACCTCGGCATGCAAGCCGGAAATATGTATATATCTCATGGATCATAACATAGCACCAAAACATAAGCAAAAAAGTTCACTTAACGAGGCTTAGGACTTTTTGGCTGGTGAGCTTGCTCCTGCTTGCGATCCTTGCCCTGTAGGAATTTGAGGTAACGTGGGTCAGCAAAGGCTAACCTCAACTCTATAACCAACACATCTCCTCCCGGCCGTCCCTAGCGGACCCTACAGTACACCACCACCCAGCACGTCAGCACTTTGTATGCAATATTCATAAACATGTAAAGTTATAAATAGGTTTTGATGTCTCATACAACATGCATATTTTCTATGTTGAACATGTAATATAAAGGGCCTATAATACAGCATGTATGCAATCCTGGGTTTCACCCAAGACACCCTATTGCGCATGATTCTAACACATCTTGATAGCACAGCATCTGGATACTTCCAATTTCCCCATCGGCGTTCAAGCCGCACATAAAAAGGGGTACTTTAATTTCCCTTAACAACATACAAGCTGCCACATGGAACTCTTACCAAGGCTTGCCCGCTCGTGGGTCTCAAACCCTGGCTTGCTTGCAAGCTCTGACTTCTCACCTCAGGATTCTGACTCACACACAAACCGATTCTAAAAACTCTTGCTTACCACACTGGCTCGTGGACTTCATCGCCCGTGCTTGTCCTAAGCTCTGCATTCTTGTTAGTTTCACAGAAGGGGACTTGTCTTGCTAGGAAACTTTCCCCACATGACTTGCACGTCGCGGGATAGCCAGCCGACCACGGAGATAAGACCACGCCATAGCACATCACAAACAAAATCTTGCCGCACCAGATTTCTATTAAAATCCTTAAGTTCGTCATACAACATCACCGAGTCGGACAAACGATCATGACTACGGCTTCATCCATAATGCCTAATCCACTAGCAGAGCAGATCTCTAATGCAATATCATGCTAGGGATAAACACAATTGAACCTATGGTTCCTCTTGAACCATGGCAACCCAAACCCCTCTCATTTGAGAGATCTGGTGCCTTAATGCTTGAAATAAAATCAAGAAAAGGAAAACATGTCATGCACGCATCCTATGGCCGAGAGGTGAAATGTCGTTATCTTACGACCCCTCTTCCATGCCATGGAAAACTGATCTTCACGGATGAAGAGATGCGCCTCCACATCCTCTCCACGGATCTGGCCTCGGAACGAATATCGGAGCTCCGAAGCTTTGACAAAGGCCGAAGAAAGCTTTCTTCTTCCTCCGAACTCTCTCTCTCAAACCCTATGTCAACTCTGAAATTATCATAAGTGAGGGAGAGAACCGCTCAGCAATACTAAAACCCATCATGTAGAAGATCGTGGAGACAGGATCAACCTTGAAGTAAAAACAATCGGTTAAGATTTCAATCTACGAAAAGCATTTAGCAAATTAGTCGAACGGTCCAGGCTTCTTCGATTGGCCTGCGCTCGACGAATAGCCGAGAGCTCGACGAACAGCAAAGAGCTCGACAACTGGCCAAGCTCGACGAAAAAGAGCCGAGCTCGATGAAAAGCCGTGAGCTCTACGAATGGCCCGAGCTCGACGAAATGTCGTGAGCTCGACGAAGTGGCACGAGATCGACCAAATGTCGTGAGCTCGATGAAATTGCCCGAGCATGACAAAAAGTCATGAGCTCGATGAAATGGCCCGAGCTCGACGAAAAGTCATGAGCTCGACGAAATGGCCCGAGCTCGAGGAAATGTCGTTAGAGGCCTTCTTTCACCATCTAAACCTGATAGGTAGCTCTGAAAAAATTGGGGTATTACAACTCCTCCCTCCTTACAAGAATTTCGTCCCTGAAATTAAACTCCATACAGTAATGACATTTCCAAGAAAATTGTTGCAACAAATTAACACATTTTTATGACAAATTTACACAAACCATTTTCATTCAGGAAAACCGTAAGAAAAATGTTGCAATGTCTCAAAACTTTATTGCAACTTATCAAACACAGTTCCAAACAACATTATACAAACAACTCGGGATAATCCTCGCGCATGGTTTGTTCTCGCTCCCGAGAGAACTCGTCCTGTCCGAAGATGTCCCAACACAGCTTTACGAGCTTCACCTCTTTTTTACGCAACTGCCGAACTTCTTAATCCTCTATGCCCACCGGACGGACTTTCGTCCTCATATCCTCTTCTATCGGCATCATCGTCAGTTCGATTACCACACCAGCCTCCACCTAGGCTTTCCTCAAGATGGAGACATGGAAAACATCGTGTAATCCACTCAGCTCTGTGGACAACGCCAATCGGTATGCTGCTTCTCCAATACGTTCTATAACCTCGAACGGTCCCAAAAACCCCGGACTCAACTTCTTGAGCCAGCGAATCCACGAAACGGCTTTGAACGGCTTGATCTTGAGATAGACCCAGTCACCTACTGCAAACTCCACATTCCTATTGCGATCATTAAAATACTTTGCTTGCCGGTCCTTGGCAACCTTCATGCGCTCCTGTGTTTTGCACCAACCCGCATGCCTCAGCCACCACTTCTTTTCCCAAAAGTTTGGTGTCTCCCGCCTCTATCCAAGACATTGGCGTTCAACATCTTCTTCTATAAAGTGCTTTGTGTGGCACCATATTTATACTTGCATGGTAACTATTTTTACAGGCAAACTCCACCATGAAGAGGTGATCTTCCCACTTTTTCACTAAATCGAGGGTACACATCCTCAATATATCCTCCATTGTACGATTCGTTCTTTCGATTTGTCCATTAGTTTGAGGGTGGAATGCAATACCGAACTTGTGCTTCGAGCCCAGACTTTTCTGAACCAGCCTCCAGTCATTGGACGTGAATCTTCCATCACGATCACTAAAAATACTCTTAGGAATCCTTTGTAGTCGCACAATGTTGCAAACATACAATTCTACCAGCTTCCTCATGCTTTCCTCTTTCCGATTTCGGATGAAATGAGCCACTTTGGTCAAACAATCCACAATCACCAAAATCGTGACGTTACCCTGCTGCGATCGAGGTAAGCCATGCAAAAAGTCCATGGGGATGTCAACAAATTTCCACTCGGGAATAGGAAGAGGCTTCATGAACCCGCCCGACTTCTGACACTCGGCATTCACTAAGGCACAAATTTGGCACCGACTCATGTACAAAGCTACGTACCGCTTCAAACAGGCCACCAAAAGGATTTCTTCATATCCAAGTACATCTTTATACTGTCAGGGTGAATGGAGTACTTCGTAAAATGAGCCTCAAACATCAACTATTCGCGGAACTTGCCAAATAGCGGTACACCTATCCTTCCATCCTTCCTCAGGATCCCATCAATACTATCTCAAGCGCTACCTTCACCCTTTTGAGCTTCCACCACGAATGGCCGGAACTATACATCCAAATTAGTTGGTTCTCGAATATGATCAGTTAAGTCATTTTGCAACTCAATCCATTTCCACTGAGTCGTACTAGACTCGCCTCTGGATACACACTCAATGCCAAGGGACTCCCAGTCCTGCACCAACTGCTCATTATGAGCTTTGATCAAACCCCCTTGTCTAGAGTATTTTCTACTCAAGGCATCTAGAACCACATTGGCTTTGCCTGGCATATACTGAATCGCCACCTCATAGTATCCAAGGAACTCGACCTATCTGTGCTACCGCATATTCAGGACCTTCTGATCTAGTAGATACTTCAGGCTTTTGTGGTCCGTGGAGATCTCCACATTCACACCATAAACATAGTGCCGCCACAATTTCAATGCAAAAATTACCGCCACCAATTCCAAGTCATGGATGGTGTAATTCCTCGCGCGAGGTTTCAACTACCTAGAACCAAAGGCTATCACACATGCATGTTTCACCAACACAAGACAAAAACTACATCATGATGTGTCACTGAAACTTAGAAATCCTTTAGTCCCTTAAGGAAAGTTTAGGATTGGAGCTTTCATTAACCTTTCCTTTAGGGTGTCAAACGCCTGCTTGCACTCTTGAGTCCACACAAACTTCGGGTCCTTACGAGTTAGTGAAGTGAGGGGTAGAGCTATCCGCGAAAAGTTTTCCACAAACTGTCTATAGTACCCGGCTAGTCCAAGGAAACTTCAGACATTCGCCACGGTTCTCAAAATCGTCCAATCCCCGATGGCTTCAACTTTTGCCGAATCTACCGCCACCACATCACCACTAATCACATGGCCCAAAAATGTAACCTTCTCTAACCAGAACTCACAGTTCGAGAACTTTGCATAAAGCTGGTTCTCTCTCAATACCTGCAAGACTAATCCTAAGTGAGTCTTACGCTTCACCTCCAATTTGGATTAAACCAGAATGTCATCAAGAAAGACAACTACAAAAGAGTCCAAGTATTCCTGAAACACTCGATTCATAAAAACCATGAATACTAATGGTGCGTTCATCAACCCGAATGGCATCACGAGAACTCGAAATGACAATAACTCATACCAAAAGTGGTCTTGGGTATGTCCTCATCTCGAATATGTAACTGATAGTAACCTGACTTCAAGTCCAACTTAGAATACACCACTAACCCCACTAACTGGTCGAACAGGTCATCTATACGAGGAATCAAATACTTATTTTTGATAGTTAGTTTATTCAACTCTTGGTAGTCTATGTACAACCGCATACTATCATCTTTCTTCTTCACAAACAACATCAGCGCGCTCCATGGTGAAGAACTGGGTCTAATATACCCCTGCTCCAAAAGTTCCTACAACTGTACTTTGAGTTCGGCCAACACTTTTGGTGTCATCCTAAAAGGAGGACGTGACACCGACCTAGCCTCTAACACTAACTCAATCGATAAATCAATCTCCCGTCGAGGAGGTGTTCCAGGAAGCTCATTAGGAAACACATCATTGAACTCTGCCACTACCCGCACTTCCCAAAGTGATAACCTTGAAAGGCGAACTTCCAAAAATGCTACAAGAGCTACTCCTCCCTGGTTAACTACCCACACCAACTGAATGGCCGAAATCATGGAATAAGCCACTACACTAAGGCCCTCAAACTTAACTTATATCTGCCCTTCGCTCCTCAGGATAACCATCTTAGATATATAGTCAATACTGGCATGCTGTTCTACAATCCAGTCTATTCCCAAGATTATATCAAACTCATCCAACGGTAGAATCGCCGCTACCAACATGAAGTCAACTCTGTCCAGACTCAAACAAATGCGCCCCTTCGCCCCGGAAGTCATGGAATACCCTTTGGTCATGCGCAGCTTCAGCTCTGCATCCTCCGAGAATGACTCAACTCCAATTTTCTGGATAAAGCTTTCCGCGAGAAAATTGTGTGACGCTCCCGTATCAAACAATACACTAGCGGGGTATCCATAAACTAACACAAAGCCTAAAACATAGGTGACAAACATAAATAGTTTTGAAAGTATAAAGCAGCAAAAAAATATACTTAAACTTTCACATACGTGTCTCCACATCGGTTTGGCAGATCGCTTCCTGCTGCCAAAGGTTATAAGCCCTTGGATGTATGGGGGGAGGGGGGATGAGAAGCGCTATACTCCGCCATCTTTCCTTTTTCCACGGTGCAGGGGCCGGACCGCACAGACTGCTCCTATATTGTCTCCTGATCAGCACCACCCTCGGTACAAAAATAAGCAATGTGGCCAAGCTTGCCATACTTAAAGCACGATGGTGGTCCCTTGAATCGAGACCCTAGAGACGTCATGTTACTTTTCTCATTGGGCTTGAAAGAATGAGGTTTCTTCTTCCACCTGTTCCCTTCAGACCTCCCTTGCGATTCAGAAGGCTTCCCTTCTCCCTGCTTGGCTGCAAACCCCTTACGACATTGGGTTCCCTCTATATCGCTCTCCAACATTTTGGCAGCCACAACCAGCTCATTGAAACCAACATTCTTCATAGATATGAGGGGTTATCTCAGATTCTCCCTCGACCCATGATATACGAGGTTTTCCCTCTCCTCATCATCGGCCTTGGTTGTCCCAGCATAATGAACCAAACGAGTGAACTCCTGAACATACTCGTCTACCGTCTTGTCCCGCTGCACCAAGTGCAGAAATTGCCTCTGAAGGGCCAGCCTTATCAACGCAGGAATATACTTCTTCAAGAAAGCATTCCCGAACTCTTTAATGGACGGGGTGCGTCCAGGAAACTTGCAACCGGTATGGCTCACCCACCACAACTTAGCGTCTCCTTCCAACATGAAGGCCGCAAACTCATATTTCTTTTCCTCTAGTGTCTTTGTCTCCCTCAAAAATTCTTGAATCCTTTCCCACCAATCTTCTGCATCGGTCTGCGTGCCGACTCCCTTAAACATTGGAGGATGGAAGCTTAAGAAATACTTCATTTGCTAGTTTCCGTACCTAACTACCACTCTTTCAGCCAAAGGCTATACTTTCCTGGCTCCTCTACCCGGTACGGCTGTTGCCGCATCCGGGGTAGCAGGAGTTGCTACCTGAGCAACAGTGGTCACAACTTGCACTATCGCTGTAGCTTAGGCCACTACCATCTCTTCTGCAATCATGCGATAGAAATCACAGTCGGGGTTACCCCCATGCCCAATATTCCTGGAGCAGTAGCACTACTCACCGAAGGCTCTTTTGATGGCCTTGATGTCCCCGCCTCATTGCTTGCACCCTTAACAAAATCAAGGTAAAAACGAACCAGTCTTTATTCGCAAGACTCAAACACAAGGACACTCATGGTTCCATAATACTCCTATAGGGATAACTTCTATACAGGATCAGATTACGTTAAATCGACCGCTAAACATGGCCTTGGACACCAACCTCCCTCTAATACTAAATTGTAACTCCTCCCCTGTAATGACCGTATAATATGGGTCCGGTCGGGGCCCCACAACATACAAACGTCACAGCTTAAGCATTAAAATATGATATAAAACCACCCAACTCAAAACTCAGAATAAAAGAGTGGAACATACAACCAAAACTAGAAGTTATCCACCAGACTAAGAGTATCAAAACTGCCTTAAGTCCTTACACAATACAAGTCCAAGACTGAATGACAACCATATCAACATCAACATGCATAAGCACTCCTAGGCTACCTCGGCATGCAAGCCGGAAATATGTATATATCTCATGGATCATAACATAGCATCAAAACATAAGCAAATAAAGTTCAATTCACGAGGCTTAGGGCATTTTGGCCGGTGTACTTGCTCCTGCTTGCGATGCTTGCCCTGTAGGAATTTGAGGTAACGTGGGTCAGCAAAGACTGACCTCAACTGTGTAACTGACACATCTCCTCCCGGCCGTCCCTACCGGACCCCAGGGTACACCACCACCCTGCACGTTAGCACTTCGTATGCAATATTCATAAACATGTAAAGCAATAAACAGGTTTGGATATCTCATAAAACATACATGTTTTTTATGTTGAACATGTAATATAAAGGGCCTACAATGCAGAATGTATGCAATCCTAGGTTTCACCCAAGACACCCTATAGCGCATGATTCTAACACATCATCATAACACAACATCTGGGTACTTCTAATTTCCCCATCAGCGTTTAAGCCATACACAAAAATGGGGTACTTCAATTTCCCTTAATGGCATACAAGCCGCCACACGGAACTCTTACCAAGTCCCCACCCGCTCGTGTGTCTCAAACCCGGGCATACCTACAAGATCAGACTTCTCACGTCAAGATATCATCTCACACACAAACTGATTATAAGAACCCTTGCTGGACCCCAGCCGCTCGTGGGCTTCATCGCCCGAGCTTGTCCTAAGCTTGGCATTCTCGTTAGTTTCACAGAAGGGGACTAGTCTCACCGGGACACTTTCCCCACATGACTTGCTCATCACAGGATAGATAGTCGACCATGGAGATAAGACCAGGCTTTAGCACATCACAAACAGCATTTTGCCGCACCAGATTTCTACCAAAATCCTTAAGTTCGTGATGCAACATCACCGAGTCAGACAAATGATTGCAACTACGGCTTCATCCATAATACCTAATCCACTAGCAAAGCGGATCTCTAATGCAATATCATGTTGGGGATGGTCATAATCGACCCGCTGGTTCCTCTTGAACCATGGAAACCCAAAACCCTCTCATTCGAGAGATCTGGTGCCTAAATGCTTGAAATAAAATCCAGAAAAGGAAAAGATGCCATGAATGCATCCTATAAATGAGTGGAGAAATGTCAATACCTTACAACCCCTCTTCCTTGCCTTGGAAACCTTATCTTCACAGATGAAGAGATGCGCCTCCACGTCCTCTCCACGGATCTGGCCTCGGAATGACTATCGAAGCTCCGAAGCTTCGACAAAGGCCGAAGAAAGCTTTCTTCTTCCTACAAACTCTCTCTCTCTCAAACCCTAGGTCAACTCCAAAATGAGCACAAGTGTGGGAGAGAACCGCTCAGAAATACTAAAACCCTCTGTGTAGAAGATCCTGGGGTCCAAGATCAACCTTGAAGAAAAAAACAATCTGTTAAGATTTCAATCTACGAACTGCATTTCAGTTATTAGTCGAATGGTTTAGGCTTCGTTGATCATCCTGCGCTCGACGAACAGCTGAGAGCTCGAAGAACAACAAAGAGCTCTAAGAACAACAAAGAGCTAGACAACCGGCCAAGCTCGACGAAAAATACGTGAGATCGACAAAAAGTCGTGCGCTCGACGAAATGGCCCGATGAAATGTCGTGAGCTAGATGAAATGGCCTGATCTCGACAAAATGTCGTGAGCTAGATGAAATGGCACGAGCTCGACGAAAGGTCGTGAGCTCGACGAAATGGCCCGAGCTCAACGAAAAGTTGTGAGCTCGATGAAATGGCCCAAGCTAGACGATATGTCGTAAGTGGCCTTCTTTCACCATCTCAACCCGACAGCTAGCTCTGGAAAAACCGTGTTACATACTAACCCTACCCTATTCCTACATTCTATGGAGAAAGGAAAAAGACAATAAGAACAAATGAACTAGCAAGAGTGGAGAAATCACCACTTGCCCTTAAAATCATCTATAAACAGGCCTATCAAGCGCTTCGCCTCAAGGATAGGTCACAAGAACTCCTCGTCTACGATCTCTGAAACTTTTCGGGCAAAACAAGGGTTAAGGTCAAATACCCTAATGTCAAAAATACACGAAACTGAAAAATTTTACCGTGCACTCGAATATCTTGGAGAGAGCCATCCGTACCTATTCTCCATCGAAGGTTTTGTGCACCGAAACTCTAATAGGAGGCGGCCGAAAGACCTCGCGATGATGCATCTCTCTCTTCTTTCAGCACTTCAGACCGTCAATTTCGGGAAGACAATAAATAGGGTTTTCGTTTTATAAGTATATATATACATAAATAATATTATATTATTAATATAATTAACAAGAAAAATTCAAATGACGAGAATTACTAAAACACCTCCGTTTTTAATGAAATTCGCTTCAAAGCTAAATGTTGGTGGTACGAATCCAACGGCAAAGCATAAATCAGAATCTATCAAACCAAACTTGGGTAAAAATTTTCCAAAGTTTAAATAACAATAATCCTTATAAAATTCACCGAGACTCTAATTAAGCCCGGATGGCAACAAAACGTCACTAGCACGCTTAAAATTAACCTCTTAAATTTTCCCAAGTCCAAACTCTAATTCCAATAAACAAAATTACACACTAATGACGTCGTCTCGCAAACTATGCATCAACGTAATGCCCTTACGTCATTATTACGCCACAAAAGGGATTAAATCAATTATCGAAAATTCAGGGGCGTTACACAAGGAATAAGAAGAAGAATGCCATCGGTTGTGAGATTCTTTATTTTGTGTGTTCTCTTTGTTTTATTTTTGTGTGTTCTCTTCTTGTGAATTTTGGGTATATGAAACCCCTTGGATATTTCAAAATTCTCTTCTTCTATGAAATTGTCTTCAGAAATAATATAATAATATTCTTCCATATTTTTCATTATGAATTCTAAATTATTCTTAAAATTTCTCACATATAAACTCCTCTATAATTGATGGATAATTCTTTCTTTAGTCTCTTCTTCCAATAACTCTAAAGATTCAAAAGAATTCCATATTGATCTTCTCTTAATAATTCTGAACAGATCTCCTGTAATTTCTATTATGAGTTCCATTCGATGCTATTTTGACTTCCAGTAAAAGATGCATCAAGATATCCCTCAAAATTGAAGTCCAATCAACTTATATAAATATTCAATAATGCGTCAATAACTTATCATTGCATGCATTGTGTTTTGCCTTTATGTACCAACAATAATCTTCAATTGTTGCTTTGATTTCTAGTCAAACTGACATCGACGTTGCGTCGACATCTAGTCGATACATATAGACTTTACTTGATTTTTTTCCTTCTCTTCAGTATGCCTACCTCATGCTCTTAACTCAACTGACTTCCTCGGAAAAATATGACCATATTACCCTAACTATATTGTATGAGTAATAATATAAGGTTGTAAAATCACTTATTATTCAATTTGTTAAGTTAAATCATAGGGGTTCTAACAATCTCTCCTGATTTATCTTAACAAATTTTACAAGGTTCTTTTTGCGATTCTACAAAATAAAACAAGAATAAAATGAATATTTAACAACATTGATGAATAATGAAAAATAAACACATGCATGAGCAGGCAACTGAAAACATGTTTCTTCAAAATTTGATTTATGATATAATAGTGAACAATTCTAGCTCATTGTTAAACTTATAACATCAACAAATTTTTCTACTGAATTCACAAATTAACATATAAATAAGGTAGTTGTAGAGATCAACTAGTACTTTGTCACATATTCTTTTTGTGTAGTGAAATAAATCTTTAAATCTCTAGTAATCTGGTCTTTCCTAAAGAAAATCAACAATTGCAATCAGTCATTCCCAATCTCTTTGAGCATCTAAATATACTCAATTAAGACTGCTATCTCTTCTTCTTAGTTCAGCCACATTCTTTCTAATTTCTTCTATAAAATCTTTTGGTCCAATCACATCTTTGCCCATTACAAATTTGGCTGTGGCATTCAGCCATTATTTCTATGTTCTTTTATCAACTTGATCTTTGGGCAAAGGTATTGGAGGGAAATTTAACCTTCCTCTTTCCATTTTGATCACAACTTCAACTTGAAGCATGACTATTCTAGGAAGAAAATTTACTTGAGGGGTACTGCAACTTCCTATGCTCATTTTGATTACATCTTCAAGATGTTTATTGACTTTTATAAACGGCTGACGGCCTAAACTACAAACCGAAATGTCAAAGGAAAGTGTACCTTATCGAGAGTAGTAGAGTGTATTACATATAATTCATCGAGATCAGAAACAACCAATGATGGACTGAGGATCTCTCCCATATAAGGAGAGTGTAGAAGTTGTCCCCTTTTAGGGGCAAGATCCAAGATTTAGGGCGAGATCCAGGCTACAAGGGGTGAGATCCAAGCTACATGGGCAAAATCAGGGCTCTAGTGGTATTGTCTAAGCTTTAGGGGAGAGATCCATGCTATAGGGGTGAGAGTCAAGCACCAGGGGTGATATTCAGGCTTTAGGGGTGTTCCAAACTCCGAGTGAGTAGGGGGTGAGTGGGGGCCAGTTGTCCTGCATTCTCCTAAGGATAAAGATGAGTGGTGATTCCCAATCTCACTAGGCACTCGCCATCCCCAGGATGCCATATTTAGGTCTACCACTAGCTGCTCCAAATATAAACATGATGTTGTTAGTAGACCAATTTGGGATGTAGTTTGTAAATAATGCCAAATAGTGGAATTCTACTATTTGTAGATCATCAATAAAAACTATAAATACACTCCCATGGTCACCTTCGGGGGGGGGGGGGTCTACTTCCTCTTACTTCTTCCCCCTTAGGCTAACTATGATAGGTGAGATGTAACACCCCAAATTTGACAGCAAAACTTTTGGTCGCTATCGCCAGGCGATAGTGGGTATCGCCGACAGCGATAACAATAGCACTCGATGCCATGAAGTGTTGAGTGAGCTAAACACATTCGACGCTTTTTGACGAATCAATGAATAAGAGACTATCGGGTAGCGATAGTGGGTATCGCGCGTCAATAGCCCCCGCTCTCAATGCTCTAGATGCCTTAAAGCATTGAGTGAACTCAATACACTCGATGCCATAAAGCGTTGAGTGAGCTATCAGAACGACAATAGTGGATATCGCTCGGCGATACTGCAACATATGTGTGAACACGTGTTAGATGGTCGGGCGGCTGTCGAAGAGCGGTGTTTGACGGGGGTCAAAGAGGATATCAATGATATCTCCCAAGTGATTGCAGATATCGCCAGGCGATAACGTTAATGTTGACTATTCAACCAAAATTTTGGCATTTGCTCCCTTTTGATGAAGTGATCTTATGGCTGGGATTAATCCCAAGGCCACTTATGCAAAGGAGTGGTGGAATGAGAATTCATTCTCTTCTTCTCACTCTCTCTCCTTCTTTCATCCAAGTTCTTGAGAGAAAGAGCTGAGGGCTAGAGCTAAGCTTGAAATGCTTTGTGAAGGAAATCCTGTGAACGAAATCAAAATTTGAGGCTAGATCCGTGAGGAGGAAACAGAGGTGATCCTTTCCAACCATACAAAAAGCTTCGCCATGGCTCCAAAACGGATTACAAGGGTAACGATTTTCTCCTTGGAAAAGTGAAGTCCTCAATTTGCATACGCGCATGGAACCCCTCACCAAAGGTGAAGAATGGGTGCTTTCTAGTGGGTCGATCGTTGTGATCCCCGATTAAATTTGCATATAGATCTAGAAATTTTGTAGTAAAGAATAAGCATGCTCTGTGAAGCCCATTCGGACAGGTTGGTTTGGATTTGTGATGTTTTATTTTGCGTGTCGGAGAATACTTCGCGTATAAACTAGTAGTTTACGAGTTTTGTGAGTTATACCTGTAAAATGGGAGTAGCAGGAAGTACTGGAGATGCTCTCCAGGAAAATAACCAAGAAATTCCATAATTTGCAAAACTATTGGATATCGCCGGGCAACAGCGAGTATCTCCGGGAGATAGCTCCCAGTGAGCTATGTTTTTAAGGCCTGTCTCAGGGATACATGGGGTTCATTATCTGAAAAGCTGAGAGACTATTGTGCCCAGCTATGGTGGCTATGAGTGCAATAATATTTTATGCGAAGCTTGTGTCGCAATGACTTTGGGGGTACCATGTGAGTTGAGTTGTAGAGGCCAACTATTATGGATGTGAGAGCCATAACAAAGCTGTGAGCATGTAGTGCCCTTCTCTAAAGTCCATTAATCTGGATGGGAAAGGGGAGGTCCACCCGCATCTTGTCTATTTCCTTGATTATTTTGGCTGTCAGAAGTGGCATGGCGATCTGAGCAACGGGAAGTGACTGAAATGTACCTGCATTATGTCTATCTTGATTAGATTGCCTAAAGTAACTGTCTGTCGTCGATAGAATAATGAGAGTCTTAGGCTTAGGGCTGAAAAGACTAAAATGCTCAAGAATGAACTGTTATGTCTTGGACCTTTTAACGGGAGGTGGTATCGGGGAAGCCCGTTACGCTGAGAATGTGCCTTGAGTGCACGGGGCGTGTGGTCATTGAGCCAACGTTTATGGGGATAAGTGCTTAAATGCATATTGTTGTTGACAATATATATATTTGTTATTGTTGTAGGGAAGGAGAATCGCTACCCCAAGTAAGGGGTAGGGTCGTTATTATCGGGTCGGCATTTGCTGGCCGTTACTTTGTTTCCATAGTTTGGTGGGCTGTGATTTGCAGGTGCTAGAGAGCCAAGTGGAAAGTACCGAGTTGAAGCCCTTGTGCTGTAATTGGCTGGCCCTCGAAGGCCCAAAGGCAAACATTTACTGTTTTCATGTGTGGTCAGTCTGCGTGCTGATGTTTTTAAACCACACTTGGGAAGTATAACTCTAAGGCCTTAAGGCTGTAACATTTTGTGTATTTATAATCGATATTTCTGTTATATATATAAATGGAATGGTTTATAAATACTGGACATTCAATTTATTTTAGTTCGGGCACCCTTAAAGCTTCCGCTAGAAAGCTCTGAGTTAGGATTCATAATAGTATTTTTATTTTAACATGTAACCCAGCTATCTGTCTGTCGAATATGGTGTGGGGCCCTGGCCGGACCGTCTATTATATTGCATTTGATGGATGGAGGTGTTACACGAGAGCTCCAACTCCCTGTTCACCATGGTTTCCAAGTGGATAGGTTGAAACATCTAGATCCTCGTTCACTATAGCGCCCCTGAAATTTTGATAATTAATTTGACCTTATTTTTGCGTAATAATGACGTAAGGGCCCATTGTCCATGTCCGAGTTAGTCTTAGTATAAATCTTCAAATGAAAAAGCTAAGTTACTTTTCTTTATACTATAAGGGAGGACCTAATCACCCAATGGTGTAACATGGCATAACATTTAAATCCCAAATTGCCCTCATAAAACTAGCTTTTGTGAGTTAATTGGGGGGGGGGGGTATTTTGGTCATTTGGCCAGATAAACCTTAATTAAATATGCACCGGCATTATTCACCCAACTTATTCTTGTGATACCTTTCTTATTCTACACATCTAGGGCAAAGTAATCTTCATTCGCCTCTTCCTGCTCGGTGTCCGACGATTTCATCCTCTCCATGGAGGTAAATACTTCCTTTTCCTCCCTTATCATAGTTTCTGTTACTCAATTTCCTCATCCTTACTGCTCCCTCTTCATTCATGCTGCTTCAAGTTCATTCCAAAACTCACATCCTTGCGGGTTCTTCTGCGCAGGTAGGGCAGCATATCGTCCTCCCATTGCAACATCTTCTCCTCCCATCGCAAGCCCCAACAAGTCCTACCTCATCCCGCACACCTCTCCCTACCTGATCCCACGCAAGCCTCAGAGCTCTATCGATCCCATTTTTCCCGCTCGTCCGCACAACAAGAAATCCAACTCCCGCTCGCCGGCTACAAATCCAACTCCCGCGGCAGCAAACCCACTAAATCCACCTCCCACACAGCAGCAACGTATCCTCTCTACACTCATCGGCTCTCTAAAAACACCCCAAGGTTAGCACCCGGCCTTCCACATCTCTTCACTTTCGTCATTTCAAAACTGTAAGCAAGGCTGCGATTTCTACATTTCATAGATTCTACATACCTGTGATTTTTTGCATTTCTACTGCCATCAACAGAGTCAACAACATCAGACGGGCATCTTCTAATGACATCATATTCAACAAACACACTTCTACTCAATGAAACCCTAGTATCAGCAGGTACATAGCTTCTAAGAACCTGCCCAACACCACGCCCTTCAAACCTCTCGTAAAATCCCTTATCCTACAACATTACTCTCATATTCTCACTCCTTACGATATGATTGCTGCAATATTTTTGCAAAATCAGGATTTGGATTCCTTTTTCTGATAAATTTTTGCACTTATAGTAAGTTATGTTTTCTTAATTTATAATGTATACTTGTTGTTCGACACAATGCCTAAGAGAGTCTAAGGAGATATAGTCATTGTTATTGCTATAACATTAATACAATGCCAAAGTGTAATCTATCCAAAACTATCTAAGATTGTATGAACACAAAATATAACAAAATTCTTATTTTGGTGGATTGTTTATTGTTGCCATCTGATGAAGAACATAATTACATGCAAGCTCCAGCCCTACCCAACTCTAAATCTTTTGATTGACACTACATGCAATTTCAAACACCATTTAATCGTAAAATTTTATCTCTCAGATTTCAAATTTTATAATAGAAGAAACTTATTGACATCTAAGTGTGATTGAGGAAACCAGGAGGTTCGCTTCTTCTTCACGTTTTGCAATTTCAGATTTCATAACACAAGAGTATGTGTTGTAAAGTTCTTTTTCTAATTAGATCTCACATTTTTTAATATAATAATAGTGTACCATGTCATGTTTCAATTCAAGTTTCTCCTAATTATAGTAGATTGACCTTTCGATCGATATCTGACTACAAATGAGGATCATTGCTTCATACTACGTTTAAGCTTACACATTGAATAATGTACTCGATTTCTTTGTTTTGTGTACTCCAATAGATAATCTTTGATGTGATTAGTTTTTCCTGTTGCTCCTTTTATATCTCTTCTAACATGTATTTATCCAGCATTCCATTTTACTTTTTTTTTTCCTTCCCTCTGAGTAGCTTGATCATCTAGGTCATCTGATTTAGGCTTGAACGTTTCACACCGAATATAACTATGGTCTAACGCCACACCACTCTTCGATCCAATCCCTACACTCGCACAACCGCTCTACGCGACACCACGAAATTAAATTTATCAATATTATGCTAGCATACGGGTAGCCGAACCGGTTTGGATCCAACAAGGGATATACGACCAATGTTCGATCGAGCTAAAAGGACCAATATTGGGTCCGACCGAGCAGCGTTGTACCAAAAGAGATCTACCGAAAAATTTCGATTCGGAATGGGTAGATCTCCCCCAACAAAAAGATTACGAAGGTTCGCCAAACCTCTTGAATGAAAAATAACAATAAAGAGAATAACAAAGCAAGATAAAATCAACCACGATGAAATCCGAATATTTCAATAGTTAACGCTACGGATAAAAACCACCACTTGAATATTTCTAAAGAAAAAGAATCTCACAAGAGTGGAAGTATTTCGTTACCCAATCGGAATGGGTGATTTCGATTAATCTCGACTTGGATTGTTCTCCAACGACTCCGTCGGAGTAGAGCCGGAAGGAGATGAGAATCTCTCTTGCCAATATCGCTTCACGTCGGTGTTGGAGATCCATAAGGGGAGTTGTAGGAGATAATGAAGGTGGCCGGATTTTGAGAGGAGGGAGGGAGGAGGCTCGGGTTGGTGGAGGTTGGCGGCTAAGGGAAGGGAGTGGCCGAACATGGTGAGGAGGGAGGAAGAGGTTGGCGACATTTTGGGATGGTGGCCGGAATGGAGGAGGGGATATGGGGGCGGTATTCTTAACAAGGAGAGGAGGAGGGGAAGAGAATAGGGAGGAGGAGATGGAAAGAGGCCGGCGGCCAAGAGGGAGGAGGGGAAGGAGAAATTCGGCCAAGGTGAGAAGGGAGAGAGATCTCAAGAGGGAGACAATTAGGGTTTCAATTTTTATTTCATAAATCAATACCTCTAAATGAAAATATCCATGCCTATATATAGGCTTACATCAAACAACAAGCGAAAAGGCTACATGCAACCCAAAATTAAAATACAAATAATCATGGTTCAAAACATAACCATGCCACATATTATGAAAATTAAATAAAATGCATAAATAAAATAGAACCAAAATGCATAAATAATTAATAATAATTTTAGTAATAATTATTATTAATTTTTTAAATATAGGCTTGTGCCGCGGCCGGATATTTGGGCGACGCGCCACATAGTCTTCACGACTTCGCACGTCCCTACTTGGAGACGGAGAAATATCTTCCGTAAGCGCACCGTCCTCATCTTCAAGCTGTTCAAGGCCGTCGTCTCCATCAATCATCCCCCGCTTGAAAATACTCATCACAGATTAGTTGGCCTGAAAGTACCGGAGCGGGAAAGCATCATCCAATAGAACCTCGGGGCGGCAGACAGCACCACTCTGAGAGGAGAGCACAACAACCTGGAGTATCCTGTCAAGCATAAATATGTTCCTACGGAACCTTGGAAGAACATTAGTCAATAAAGGAAAACAAAATTCAGCGTCCACAACCAACGTACCTCAAGAGAAGGCCGATGAAGAAAACAATCCAAGTTCAATCTCATGACCCATACCCAAAGAGAACATAGTGGACCCACACGGACAGGCAGAAAATTCAAGTGGCGAAGAATCATATAGCGTTAAATTAAAAACATCAAAAATAAGGGGAAAACCCCAATCAGTGGATAATTTCAAATGAAATGTGTATTCTTCTAATGTCATTAATAACCAAAGAGGATTCAGCTTACCAACTCGCCAACTTTCTAAAGTGCCCGAAGGCATCAATTCATGGACGAGACACACCAAAACTAAATCGTCACTCTTATAGTGAGAAACTCTTTTATGTAAGCTATCATGAATATGATACAAAATAATTGGAATGGCTAGCGCTTTACTAGTGTGCTTATATAAGAGGGGATCATAACAAGCATAATCTGGAGTGAGTTTCGCCGACAAACTAAAGGGTAAGTAATGAGACGCCACCAGAGTGATTAATTCAATTAAAATGCGCCTAAATAACTTGCTAGCGTGTGGTGTGAACCCATGCGCTATGTGACACACCCCAAATTCAGAGAATAAAGGAGTTAAGTCCAGAGGGACGGGAGCTTTAAAGTCAAAGATGATTTTCTTAGGCGTGAGCGTCGCAGTTCTACTTTTATAATTAATATAATCACGCTTGGCATGAAGATATGCCAAGGGAAACCGCTCATCATAAATACAAGTATAGCTGAACGCTCCCGGGTGTGGCAACAGGTACGAGCGATAAAACTCATGTGGCCTAACTATGGTCACTAACGAGTGGGAAAAATGGTCATCAAATGGCGGGGGATAAATTCGCGCAACTGGGTGTGGAATATAAGTGTGTGAAAGTGACACCACCTACAGTGCAAAATAGTCAAAGAATGAGGAGTACACGAGGGTAGAGGTGTAGCCGGACACGCAGAGAAAAATATAGTCAAATGTGACGCATCGTCAGATCTACGCAGATCGGTGAACACACCAGAAACTAGCGCGCTCAACTGACTAAGACCTAAGCACAGATACATCGTCAATACAGGAACTAATATATTGGGCGTGTCACAAAAAATCAGTCTAGGCCATCCGGTTCCACTACCTAAAACATCTGCGAAAGCGGGCAAAAAAATAGGAGGAATGGTTGGTGAAATCAAACCTGGAAAATCCAAATCAGAATCATTTTTACCAATCGAAGCTAACATCAATGAACTTTCAACTGAGGGTAAGACTAAAGAATCGTCCAAAAATACCACTTCCTCGCTTACCATTTCGTCTAACACGCTAGTCTCGTCGATTAATTTAGACCCGGTAATGGTCTCATAAAAGGGGAAAATCAAGCCCGATGGAAATTTTAATTCAGGAACTTCAGATAAAGGTGTTTTAATCAAGGAACTATCGTTCGGGCACATAGCGCTAAAATCATCCAAACATAATTCTTTCACAAACGGTAAATCTTCCCAACCAGTCGGAACGTCCAATACAACAGGGTCATCAGAACAACCGTCAACATACCTTGGTCTAAAACGAACCAGCTCGAGTTCGAACAGGTCATCCTCCAAGTCACTACTAGGTAAACCCTCAATGTAAGGTGACTCTACTGACTCAGCCAAAATGTCTACCGACTCAGGTATTGTCTCAGTAAGTGTAATATTACAATCTAACACTACGGGGATCATAGTTTGGAGAGGGCTCTAAATACTAGGGTGAACAGACACAACAATAGTATGTCTAATAATAGGCAATGTGCTATTCTCACATATCAGGCTATGTTCACCCCAAGATAAACTTTCATCCCACGAGTACTCTTCCAACACTGCTGAAACATATAAGATCATTGGGTCGACCAAAGACTCCATAATAACCAAGGGGGATGGTCCCAAAATATCATCGATGGGGAGTGGAGAAGATTCCTCAGAGGTGAAATCCTCATCCGGGTCACTAGGGTAACCAATATCCTCATCATCGCTATCATCATCAGAGATAACAGCCTCGTCCTCAGTGACGGGCACGATCCTAGACATTACCTTAGACTTAACAGGAGAGTCAACAACTAGACTATACAACTCAGGGAGAGACTCAAAAAGGTCTACAAGCATAATCGGCGGAGATCGCTCAACAAATCCAAAATCAGATATGCCACTAGACTCATAAGTAGTGGTCGTCCGAAATGAGGAAACCTTAGGCCTAGGAATATGGTGCTTCTCAATTTCCAATGTCGTACTAAAGGTGGTGACTAGGTCAGTGTCCAAATAACGCAATAACTTACTTTGGATGTAAGGGTTTAACCCCCTACGAAACCTAGAGAGGGTCATCTCGGGCAATTCCTTCACACCGCTCCTAACCATCATATCCATAAAGAGTTGCATGTACTCTGAGACCGACTTATTCCCTTGGTGAAGGGGAGCCAAATCATCAGTTATGTGCCGTTTGATCTGGGCATTAGGTTTATAGTCAGTCCTAAAGGTTGGTATGGAACTAGCGCCATAACGATACTCACTCAAAGGTTTGCCGTTAGTAGTATGGAGATTGGTGGGATCAAATTGATCCGAGAGGAGGCTACGCATCGCCCACCACGTGTGTTTATAATTGCAAACACGACGCTCTTCATTTATCCAAAATGACTGGGCTCGACCTATTAACCGCTCTCGGGCGAAGTGAACCATTTGGAGGTCATCCCATTCGCGACAATCAAAATGAAGTTCTATCTCTTTAAGCCAATCCCTAAAATTTTTAGGATACCCTAAACCGTCATAGGTAAGATTAATGTGGCATTGCCTAGGGGGAGGCTTAACCATGGATTTATCATACCAATAGTCTAAATGGGAAACGTGAACGTCATAGGCCATAATCGTAAGAACCGAAGAGAAAACTCGATCCGATACTTCTGTACATGCAAAGAAAAGTAAACTGACCCAAATAAATAAGGATTGTCGGAATTGTTCCTGCTTAACCACTAGGGTAATACTTATAGAAAAAAGATTTTCTTGCTAAAAAAAATATGAAGATTTATAATAAAAAATTTTTTGATGTTTTGCTGAGAAATAAGAAATTTAAGCCGGTATTGGCAGACCAAAAAAATAAATTTTTTGTGATTTTTGATAACTAACGTGCAAACAAAAGTGTGGGTTAATGTGCCACAAGATGGGGGAGGGGTGCCAATTAGGAAATTGACGTGAACCTCCCTCTAATACCAAATTGATGTAGGCTTGCACATTTCACACCGAATAGAACTACGGTCTAACGCCTCACCACTCTTCGATCCAATCCCTACACTAGCACAACTGCTCTATGCGACACAAGGTAATTAAATCTATCAATATTATGCTAGCATATGGGTAGACAAACCGGTTTGGATCCAACAAGGGCTATAAGGACATTGTTCGATCGAGCTAAAAGGATTAATATTGGGTCCGACCGAGCGGCGTTGTACCAAAAGAGATCTACCGAAAAATTTCGATTCGGAATGGGTAGATCACCCCCAACGAAAAGATTGCAAAGGTTCGCCAAACCTCTTGAATAAAAAATAACAATAAAGAGAATAACAAAGCAAGATAAAATCAACCCTGATGAAATCTGAATATTTCAGTAGTTAATGCTACGGATAAAAACCACCACTTGAATATTTCTAAAGAAAAAGAATCTCACAATAGTGGAAGTGTTTCGTTACCCAATCAGAATGGGTGATTCTGATTAATCTCGACTTGGATTGTTCTCCAACGGCTCCGCCGGAGTCGCGCCGGAAGGAGATGAGAATCCTTCTCGCCAATATCGCTTCACGTCGGTGTTGGAGATCCAAGAGGGGAGTTGTAGGAGATGATGAAGGTGGATAGATTTTGAGAGGAGGGAGGGAGGTGGCTCGGGTTGGTGGAGGTTGGCGTCTAAGGGAAGGGGGTGGCCGAACTTGGTGAGGAGGGAGGAAGATATTGGCGGCTTTTTGGGATGGTGGCTGGAATGGAGGAGGGTATATGGGGGCGGTTTTCTTAAATAGGAGAGGGGGAGGGGAAGAGAATAGGGAGGAGGAGATGGGAAAGAGGCCGACGGCCAAGAGGGAGGAGGGGAAGGAGAAATTCGGCCAAGGGGAGAAGGGAGAGAGATCTCAAGAGGGAGACAATTAGGGTTTCAATTTTTATTTCATCAATCAATACCTCTAAATGAAAATATACATGCCTATATATAGGCTTACATCAAACAACAAGGGAAAAGGCTACATGCAGCCCAAAATTAAAATACAATTAATAATGGTTCAAAACATAAACATGCCACATATTATGAAAATTAAATAAAATGCATAAATAAAATAGAACCAAAATGCATAAATAATTAATAATAATTTTAGTAATTATTATTATTAATTATTTAAATATAGGATTGTGCCGTGGGCGGATATTTGGGCGACGCGCCACATAGTCTTCACGGCGTCGCACGTCACTACTTGGAGACGGAGAAATATCTTCCGTAAGCGCACCGTCCTCGTCTTCAACCCGTTGAGGGCCATCGTCTCCATCATCATCACATCTTCGTGTCCTATCAGCAGTGGGTTTTTAATTGTAGTGGGTCATAACCCAGGTATAACCACAGTGGGTTTTAATTCCATTTCCTATATTTTTTCTTTACACCACTTAATTGCACTTTGTTGTGATCAGTTTGTCTTTGTTGAGCTTAATACTTTAGTTCATTTTAAGTCCCGTTGAATAATTGCTGCAAGGTTTTTTCTTGAGTTTAAAATTGGGTATGATTTCTTTGCTGTTAATCCCTAAGTTTAAAGCCCCAAACTTGATACTTAAAGTCTTTGTTTATGGTATGATTTCTTAGCTTGCAAATACAGTGTAAGTTTTGTCATTATCTTTTTTTATTTTTAGCATGGTTGGTTCTTATTAATAGCATCATCTAGGGGCTCATAGATATTCTTTTTGCCTCCAATAGATATTCTGCAATTTCAGATTTCATTACACAAGAGTATGTGCTGTAAAGTTCTTTTCCTAATTAGATCTCACATTTTTGAGTATAATAACAGTATATCATGTCATGTTTCAATTCAAGTTTCTCCTATTAATAGTAGATTGACCTTTTGATCGATATCTGACTACAAATGAGGATCATTGCTTCATACTCCTTTTAAGCTAACACATTGAACAATGTACTTGATTTCTTTGTTTTTGTGTACTCCATTTCTTTGTTTTAGGATGCATGTTATATTAAGGTTTATAAAAACGTTTGATATTTTTTGTGCATAAACCATCCGTCCAATGTTCAACTTAGATACTGACCCCCGCGATAGATGACCCCCTCGATAGATGTCGCACACCTTGACAGATGTTGCACCCACAAAAATTGTCGCTCCCACAAAAAACGTCGCCCCAACAACAAAGGTCTCCCCCTCGACAAATTTCTCTCCCACGTGAAATGTCACCCCACGATAATTGCCGCCCCCAGCAATTGTTGCCCCTACGACAATTATCGCCCCCGTGGAAAATGTCTCCCCAACAACATTTTGTCACTTCCGTGACAAATGTCTCCCCACAATATTTGTCGCCCCATAAAAAATTTCGCGCCCACATCAAATTTCGCACCCACGACAAATGTCCCCCCGCGATAAATATTGCACCCATGATAATTGTAGCCCCACGATAATTTTCTCCCCCACGACAAATGTAGCACCTATGACAAATGTCCCCCTACGACAAATATTGCATCCACAATAATTGTTTCCCCACGACAATTGTCGCCACCATGACAATTTTCGCCCCACTGAAAATTGTTGTCCCCACGATAAATGTCGCACACACGACAAATATTGCCCGCACGGGGTCCCCCGCGCACGACTCCTTGTATTATATATATATATATATGTATAATTTCTATATAAAATTCGGTCCAACCCTAGGAATTAGTTTTTCTGTCTTTCTTCTTCCTGTTCCGCCGAACAAGAGCACGCAAGGGAGAGGGAGATTGTATTTTCGGGAGCTTTTCGATGGCCTCCGCGAGAGATCTAGTGTAATGAATTTTGGTCTATGTAAAGATATGGATAGCCCTTGCCATGATCAATGTTTGTGCTGTGAGTATTTCTAGTTTCGTGGATTTTTGGCGTTAGAGTGAGCAACCCTAACTTTGGTTTTTGTCCAAATCCTTCCAGATTTTTGGTGTCATGGTTCTCTTTTGGCCGATCCTTGGCATGGAGTGCTTAGGAGGCTGGAAATCAGAATATTTGAGGCTAGTCGTGGATTATCTCTCTTTCCTAGTCTTCTTTTACTTCCTTCTTTTATTTTCTTTTAAATATCCAAAACCCAATGATTTTGTTTTTGCTTTCCTGGTGTTGGTCTTTATTATTTCTTACGTTTAGATTTGTCCTTAGTTAAATTCATCAAGTGGTCGCATCGAATTCGTCGATTAGTTACGTATAGTTTGTTGAGTTAGTCGAGTAGTTCATCGTGTTTGTCGAGCAGTTATGTAAAATTTGTCGACTGATTACGTCAAATTTCTCAAGTGGTTATGTCTAGTGAGTTGAGTGGTTACGTCGAATTCTTTGAGTGGATACGTCTAGCACGTTGAGTGGTTACATCGAATTCGTTGAGTGTTAATTTTGAATTTGTCGAGTCGGTACGTCAAGTATGTTGAGTGGTTATGTCGAATTCATCGAGTGGTTACATAAAGTGCGTGGAGTGGTTACGTCAAATTTGTCGAGTTGTTACATCAAATTTTTCAAGTTGTTGCATCAAGTGCATCGAGTGGTTAAGTCGAATACGTTGAGTAGCTATGTCGAATTCATTGAGTGGTTATGTCAAGTTTGTCGAGTGTTATCATACATTCGTTGAGTTATTATGAAGAGTTCTATGAGTGATCACTCTGAATTCGATCTATTGTCTCAACAGATTCGTCGTGAATGGCTATTTTTACTAGAAATTTCTTGTCATCATCTTTCCTTATGCTATCGTGAAGACCCGATGCCAAGTCTTGAGCGGTGCCTATTTTTTTTATAATATTATTTGGACTGTGGGTATATTGGAATTTATCAACGCCATAGTGTCTATTCGTGAATCTTTACACCCGGTGACTTTTTGATGGACTGTTAGGTTGGGTTAGATGGATTAACACCACCATAGTGCCTTTTGTTCTTTGGATGTTTTTGTTTGATGATTTGTGTTGGATAGAATACCACCACCTTAGTACGGTTTTATGCCCGATGTTAATGATTTAGTATTTGAGCTGATCAGTCTCTTTTACTATATATATATATATATATTTATATATTTATATGATTATTAATATGAATAATTATAACACTTGGTGCAAGTCTTTCTCTTATATAGTCATTTCGTGCTGAATTATTTATACTTCCTGCTTTTGTGGACTTTGATTGTTGTTGTTTCACAGCTATTCTTTTTGGCTTGGTAATCGTCCTAAGCTTATTAACCTTTTGATCTTTATTTGAGCTGCCTTTTATGCCTTTTGAGTTGAGACATTCTTTTCTTTTTGAATGTCTTAAGTTCGGACCAGTAGAAGTTAGAGATGACCAATTTCGTTTCTACCAGGCTTTAGTAGTTGATTTCTTATCTTCTCATTAGTGAGAGGTAGACTGTTGTTTTTCTTGACTTTGTAGTGTATCTTGGACTTTTACTATATGTATTATGGGTTCGTGTCAGATTGTTGGTGCCCATAGCATAGTTCTTTTTGTGTTAGATTGTTTATTTGTCATTTCTGCTACTACTACTAATCTATTTTTGATGCATTGCTCTCTGGGAAGATTTATGTTCAGATACATATTAGTTGTTTTATATGTATAAAAATCTGCACCTTTACTCAAACTCACAACATTTGTTTCAACTAAATGTCATCCTATTTTGAAGATCTTAAAAGCTCTTTTCTTACTTATACTAAATTTAGAAACCTGCATATAATTAGTATATTATTGGATCTTCATGCACATGTAGGATAAAAAATCAATTAAACTCTATTTTTCCACTACGTATATATCATTCTACTTGTGGACTAGTTGATCCACTGAACCGAGGGACACGGTCTTTGAAACTTTAAACTTAAATCATGTTTTTCAACTTAAAATATATGTCTTTTATGAAAATAAATGAAGAGACGGAGCTGCCTGAGCGTCTATAGTTGTTCCCTATAAGGCATAGCATCATGACACATATTTTCTCTCACTCTAATAATATATTTATATATTAAGAAAATGCAAGTTGTGATAGTTGGTATCAGAGGGATGTTTGGTTTGGTTTGTTAGACATGTTAGTCGAACATCAATGTGTCCCTCATTGAATATACACATCAAAGTATATTTAAGTAAACTTTTCAACTATATTATCGCATTATATATGCACATCAATGTGTCATCAGTACATTTTGGATGAAGCACGAACACTACACTCATAAGCATGAAAGAAGTATACGAGCCATATTATGTACGATGGGATGCATAATAGGTGTTTGTATATGGATTCTTATAGGCATAACAACATGTGACTATTATGTCAAAATGGGCGACTTAACATTATCACAGGATGCTCATTAGATTTTATTTTTTTTGTTATATGTGATATTATGTAGTATAGGATACATAATATTCCATGTGTATGCCGCTCTTGGCATTTATTAAGGCCTTTTTAGAATACAACACACAACATGATTAACATATCATAGCCTTGCCATACATGCCAAGTTAAGATCTACATGATGATACTCATACATATATGATTTGAAATGAAGATTTCAAGCATTCAAACATTCATATGATATGCACAAGAGTCAAGGGATGATGGTATATCATCCTAAGTTAAATCATAACATCATTCATAGAAAAACCCTGACCAATATAGTAGCAAGGGCAAGTGTCTTCACATTTCCGGTCTAATCTAAGTTAAAAAATTCTAGAATTAAGAAAAGTTTTTATGAGATGCTCGTTCGTGTTTGTAAAAAATGGCTCTGAAGCATTATACATTGAGGTCGGATCCCAAATTTGAGGGTGAGTCTTCAGGTTCCCATAGTGAGGCAAGGATCGAGGAGTTACGTCAGAGTAATGAGACTCTATAGAGGCAGATGGTTGTGATTCAGGCACAAATGTAGGTATTGTTGACTTCCACTTTAGGGTAGCAGTCTTGTGTGTAGGACCTTGCAGTAAGTCGAGTTGTTACTGTCCCCCCTGCTCCCTGGTGCCTTCAAAGTTATTGTCGCCTGAGATGAACTTCATCTTACATTTACAATGCTTACGACTACTATATCACCTCCATCCATCACATAAAATATAATAGAGTCTTCGGTCAAGGCCTTACGCCATATTCCATAAATAGTCAGCAGGGTTACAGATTAAATATCATTAGACCAAATGAATCATGTTGGGTACATTGAAAATTGTGTATCAGATTTGGAGAAGCCTCACATAACTCAAAGATATATGTCAGTTTGTATTTGATGGCATTTTAAGTTTATAGGTGCAGGCTAATGATTGCAGAAATTATTTTAAGTTCAAAAGTGTCGAGACACTTATTTAGTGTCGACACATTTGAAGGAGCTGTATCGAGACAAGAAGAAAGTCTGTGTCGACACACAGGACTTATGTCGACACCCAGAGTTTAAGTTGATATCAATTGTGCCAACACACTTAAACCTTGTTGTACTATCATTTGTAAAGAAGCAACTATGTCGACATCCAGGACTTGGATCGACAAATGGAGAAGCGGTGTCAACACACAGGACTTGTGTCGACACATTGTAAAAACAGCTGTGTGGAGAACTTAATGAAGAGCTGTGTTGACAGTTTTCATAAGATGTCGACAACATCAAAGAAGCTGTGTCGACGCCAAGTATTTATGTAGGCACACATTACATTTGTGTCGACACATTCTATATTTGTGTCTCGACACATTAAGCTGTGTTAAATAACTCTAAATTCCATATCTCAGGACTGAAGACTTGACGTCTGTCAGAATCATCAAGGCTGTCAGATATATCAGAACTGTCAGATGTCGGTTAACTATCGGATCAGCCAGTTGCCTCTAACGAGATATATAAATAAAGCTGATCTATCGCAGAATGATAATGAAGAAAAATAAGAAGTAGGAGAAATCACTCCAAGAAGAATTCACAGAATTCTATAAAATAAGAATATTCTGATTTAAGATCAGAGAAGTTACAGCATCTCTTCAGATCTGTCAGTGTTTGCAGATTTAATTCTTCAAGGAGGAAGAAGCTGGATCTACACCAACTTCTCAAGAAGATTCAACCTAGGTTCTCTCTTTCAAGATGCTTTGAATAAGCTAAGTCAGGTTGAATCAGATTCATGACAGTAAAGGTCAGGAGAAAGAAAATCCATCAAGATTCCCTCACCTCTTTCTCTCTCTATCTGGGTGAAGGAAGAAACATACTCTTTAATCAATTTTCTGTAAGATCTATTTTTACATCTGAGTGTAAGAGATTTAAATCTCTGAGTTGTAAGCCTTTAATTTAAAGGCTGAGATAGGGCTCTTGCCGGAGGTAGGCGATTAAGTTCTCTGAGTTGTAGGCCTGGTGATAAGGGTTGAGGTAGGGCTTGATTGCCTGAGTGGTAGGAGTGTGGATTCACTCTGAGGTAAGCTTCTTGGGAAGAGCCTGAGTTGTAGGACTTGTTGAAGTCTGAGCTGTAGGAACCAATTTGGGTTCTGAGTTATAAGATCTGAGGATCTGAGAAGGTGGAAGGAAGTTTGGCCGAATCTAGTGTACTGGTAGATAGACGAAGGGGGAAAGTAGATGTACCCATCATCTGGTGGAACCACTATAAATCTGTGTGTATGCTGTGATTGGATTATTGTGTGTTATAGTAGCTGTAAAATTTATAACTGTGCTGTGATTAATTTATTAACTGCCTAAGTGAATAAGAATTGAACCTATTAACCCCCTAGGTGTTTAAAAATTCTTGAAACCAATTCTTTCAAGGGGTATCAGAGGGAGGTTACTCAAAATTAGACTTAACAGTCTGAGTATATCTCCAAGGCAGTAATAAGATAGCCAAGATGGGTTCATGTGAAAATCATTAAGAACATGGATCCATGAAACTTCCCATTTGTAGAAAAGAAACATTTATGATATGGAAAGAGAGGGTCAGATTATTCATTGAAGCATCTGATCCTAGAATTTACATCACAGTTCTAGAAGGTCCTTTCATCCCAATGAAGACATCAGTTTTTTATGCAAATCTAAAGACTCCCAAGAGTTATTCTGAGATGACAAAAGATGAGATCATCTTAGTAACTTTGGATAAGAGGGCACAGAATATAATTGTTAATGCCATAGATGATGCTACCTTTAAGAATTTGGTCCACTACAAAACCTCAAAAGAAATGTGGGACACATTGATTGTCTACATGGAGGGGATAGAAAAAGTAAGAGAGGATAGGAAGTCCATGCTCAATCAAGAGTATGAAAGATTCATACAAGTTAAGACAGATAATATAGTTATGTACTATAAAAAGTTCTTCAGAATTGCCAATGAGCTGATGACCTATAGAAGAGTCTTCATCACTTATGAACTGAATGACAAGTTTCTCAGATCATTAACCAAGCACTGGTATACCAAGTTCTGTGCCATCAGAGAAGTTGCCAGACTTGCAGATACTTCTCCACCAACTTTGTTTAGAAAATTATTGTCTTATGAAATGCAGCTAACTACCAGAAAGGTAGAAGAGAAAAGAAGCAGGTCTTTTGCCAAAGATAAGTCTGTGGATTTCAAAGTTGAAGCTACATGGAAGGGAAGGAGAAAGACTCCTTCTCCTCCCAGAAAAGTTGATGATACTGATTTAGAAATTTCAAACATAAGCACATCAGATTACCATAACTCTGATGTGGATTTTACTGCCTTTTCTAAGAAATTCCAGAGGTTCCTAAAGAAAAAGAACTGGAGGAGCAGGCCATCCTCTTCTTCTTACTCTAAGGATGACTAATACAATGGAAAGAAGAAAACCTCAAAAGAGGAAAGGTGTTGGTCTAAACCTAGTAAACAAACTTCTACTAAAATTATTTGTTATTGTTTCAGCAAGCCAGAACTTGTTATAGTAGACTGTCATGTCAAAAGAATGGATTCTAGTGAGAAAAAGAACTACCAGCATAAAGGCAAGAAGGATAAATCCTTTGTGGCCAAGAAGCAAAAAAGCTTGGACGAATCTTCTTCATCATAGTCAGAAAATGAAGAGGATGATGAGGCCTACATTGGGCTGTTCTAAATTGAGGAAGATTTTGTAGGAACAAAATTCTTGCAGATGCTGGATGATATCAATAAATCAGAAGATAGCTAATGCATAGGGCTGATGTCTATAGCTGAGGATGGACTCTGCCAGGAGCATGCTGGTCCTAGTAAGGTACAATCTTCACTTTCAGTGTCAGATTATTTTACTAGCCTAGAGTCAAAAGCATCTTCATCAAGAGGTGAAGGTTGCTCTAAATATGAAGAAGACATCAATCAACTAATTGATGACTATGGAGAGCTCCTACAAGCCTTTAAGGAAAGCAGGCTCCGAGCCAAACAACTGGCAAAGGAGAATGCCACTCTAATGTTGGCTGCTTCAAACTCAGTAAAAGTGTTGGATCTGAAGTTAAAAGAGATTAGTAAAATGAAGAACATAACTTTTATTCAGATGGATACCATTACTTTCAAGAATAACCACATTAAGAATCTTGAAAGTAGACCACAAAAGGGAGGGAGCTAGTGGCCAAGTTCTCAAAACCTAGTTCTGTGTTACCTTTGATAGATTCCTACTTTTCCCAAAAGGGTAAGAAGGGATTAGGTTTTAAAGAAAGAAAAAGAGCTTCAAATTCCAATAGGAAAGGCTAAGCATCAGTTCAGCTGCTTACTTCCAAGCATCCATTTTCTTATAAAAATGTGGTTCAACCTTCTAACAGGTATGATCATGATAGTATTTATGTTCACTGTGAGCAAGGTAGTAGAAATTACAAGTGTGCTAGTGCCTATTGGGCAGTCCATGAGAAAACCCAAATGGCCCATAATGGACCATTTGTGTTTGGTGTACCAGCCCCAACACTCAAGAACAAGGTAGCAGCTGACTCACAAAGTCTGCCAACCTATTATCAAGCTAAGGGAAAGTCTGTTAGCAAAATAGACTTAGGAATATCTGAAGCTATCAGGAGTATTCATTTTGAAAAGAAGGCAGATTCAGATAGGGTTCAAGATATCACAAGTACTTCTGCTGCCAGACAAGTCCCTAAGCAAGCCCTTGCTGAAAGACTTAAGAAAATATTTGATGTACCAGTTGGTTTAAGAGCTACAAACAACATTGCTGTTAAGCCAGATCTTAAAAGAAGGTACAATGTGCATGTGTGCTGGTGCTATGGCAAAGTGGGCCACTATGCCATTGATTGTGAGCACAATGAGAGTGTCCAGAGAAATAATGGTGGCTTATCTATGAGAAGAACTGTGGGTAGGCATGTTCAGTTTAAGTCTAACTTACACCTAAGACCCAATAAAATTTGTGGTCCTAAGGTTAGATAATATCTTTGTTACAGGTAAGTCCAAGTGGCCATACCCCTACACGGTACTTGGACAGTGGATGTTCCAGGCATATGACTGGAACAAGGAGCATGCTAAAGGAATACACTCCTATTGAGAATGATCCCAAAGTTATCTTTGGGGGATAAGAAAAAGGGGTAACTAAAGGTTTGGGTAAGATAACTAATAGCATAGTAACTATCACACAAGTAGCTTATGTAAATGGTTTGAAAAATAACCTTTTAAGCATAAGTCAACTATGTGATCTTTGCTATGACATTTATTTCCTCAAGGATGAGTATCAAATTAGAAGGTAAAGTGACCAAGGGGTTATCTTGACAGGCACTAGGAAAGGAAATATTTATTTTCTAGACTTTTAGTGTGAGAGTAAAGACTCTCATATTTACCTTATTGCAGATGTGAAAGTTTCTAATTGTGTCCAATGGCACAAGAGGCAAGCTCACCTTAACTACAAGACCATAGGTAGACTTTTTAGTGAGATTTGGTGAGGAATGGTCCTGAGGTTAAGTGCATTAAGGAGGGAATATGCTCAACTTGTCAAAAGGGCAAGCAGACCAGGTCTTCCTTCCAAAGTTTTTATACCAAAGACTAAGTGAAGTGTTTATACCTCCCTCATATGGATATATTTAGTCCTATGCAAGTTCATAGTCTAGGTAGGAAAGTCTATTCCCTTGTGATTATTGATGACATTTCCAGGTTTGCTTGGGTATTCTTCCTAAGGAGAAAATCTGAAACCCCAGATATCTTCCAGACTTTTGTCAAGAAAATTCAGAATGAACTTAATAGTTTTATGGTCAAGATCCGAAGTGAAGATAGGACTGAGTTTTAGTCTGAATGCATGATAAAGTTCTGTGAAGGGCTTGGGATTCATTAGGAATTCTCCTCACCTAAAACTCCCCAACAAAATGGAACTGCTGAAAGGAAGAACAGAACTCTAATTGAGGGAGGTAGGATCTTGTGAAATTACACTTCTCTCCTAGAATATTTCTTGACTGAGGCAGTAAATACTGCTTGTCATGTTCTCAATAGATCTTCCATCACCAAAAGCCACAAAAAGACTCCATATGAGATTTTGAAAGGCAGAAAACCTAATTTATCCTATTTCAGGATTTTTGGTAGCAAGTGTTATGTACTTAACAATTGTAAGTCTCATTTGACTAAGTTTGTTGCCAAGTCCCAAGAAGGGATATTTGTTGGGTACAATATTAATAGTAGGGCATATATGATCTATAACTTGACTACAAAAGTTGTAGAAAAACATGTCCATGTTGTCTTTGATGTGTATAAGTTAATTAACTGTAAGCTGCCAAGCACTTCTTCTAGTCCTGCAGGTTTAAAAGATAAGATGGACAATCTGACCATTAGGGAAGATAAACCAGCAGGCCAAGAGATTAAAGATGATGGATGCTGTCCAGGGGGAGCTCAAGACTTACAAGCTGAGAATGAAGAACAACCAGCTGAAGACATTGAGGATCAGCAAGTTGAAGGAAAGGAAGTACAACAAGCTAAAGAAAGATTTCCTTTAGCTATGAGACATTTAAGAGACCATCCTGCTCACCAAATCATTGGTGATGCAAGTCATGGTGTAATGACCAGAAGCAAGAGCTTGAACTCAGCACTATGTTCAAGTTTTCGGTCTCAAATGGAACCAAAGAAGTTTGAAGAGGTTATCCAAGACACATATTGGATTAGTGCTATACAGGAAGAGCTGAACCAATTCAAGAGATGCAAAGTCTATAAACTAATTCCCAGACCTAAGGGACATAATGTCATTGGGACTAAGTGGATCTACATGAATAAACTAGATGAAAAAGGAATTATTATCAAGAACAAAGCAAGAGTAGTGGCAAAAATCTATAGGCGGAAAGAAGAAATAGACTTTTACCAAACCTTTGCCCCAATAGAAAGGTTGGAAGCAATAAGACTATTCCTTGCTTATGCATGCTATAAAGAATTCAAGGTCTTCCGAATGGATGTCAGGTCAGCATTCCTATATGGAGATCTATAAGAGGAAGTATATGTGGATCAGCTATCAGGTTTGTAGATCCTCACTTTTCTGATCATGTTTATAGTCTTAAGAAAGCTCTATATGGGTTAAAACAAGCCCCTAGAGCTTGGTATGAGACATTGTCTACTTTCCTCATTGAGAACAAATTCTCAAGGGGGAAAATATACAAGACCCTATTCCTGAGGGAATCAAAGGGCAAGAAAATCCTAATCCAGATATATGTTGATGACATAATCTTTGGATCTACTGAGAACAACCTTTGCAGAAAGTTTGCCAAACTTATGCAAGGGAAGTTTGAGATGAGTATCATGGGTGAGCTAAAGATATTCTTGGGACTCCAAGTAAGGCAGACTGATGATGGTCTGTCCATATCCTAGTCTAAGTTCACCAGGGAATTGATTAAAAAATATGGCATGGAGACTGTCTCCTCCATGAAAACTCCAATGGGTTCAAGTATGCCTATCGGCAAAGATGAGGTACGGAAACATGTTGATGAGTCTGTGTATAGTGGGATAATTGGCTCCTTACTATACTTGACTACAAGCAGGCCTGACATCATGTATGTTACATGTGTCTGTGCTAGATACCAGGCATGCCCTAAAGAGTCTTATTATTTTGCTACAATGAGAATTTTAAGATATCTTAAGGGCACACCAGATCTTGGTCAATAGTACCCTAAGAATAGAGATTTTCTGCTAGCAGGTTTTTCAGATGCAGACTTTGCAGGCTGCAAGGAGGATAGGAAAAGTACCACAGGAACATGCCAATTCCTAGGTGGAAGATTGGTGTCATTGAGCAGTAAAAAGCAGACAAGTGTTGCTATATCCACATGAAAGTCAGAATATATTGCATCTGGGAGTTGCTGTGCTAAGTTGCTGTGGATACAACATCAACTTGAAGATTATGACATCAAGATAAGTTGAACTCCATTATATTGTGATTCTTCTAGTGCTATATAAATTGCTAGAAACCCTCTTTCCCATAGCAAAACAAAGCACATTGAAATTAGGTACCATTTTTTTAGAGAATTGTTGAGAAATAGGACATAAGTCTAGAAATTATTTCTATTGATAAACAAGTAGCTGACATATTCACTAAACCTCTAGATGAATGTAAATTCAATTATTTTAAAATTAAATTAGGCATGTTGAACTTGGAATAAAATGATAGGTTAATAAAAAAAATTCTACTCAACATATGACTAAGTCAAATATGTGTCAAGACCTTAGTGGTCTGTGTCGACACATAGAAGTTAGTGTCAACACATAGAGTTGTCGAGACTCTAAACTCTCTGTCGAGACTTTAGCAGTCAGTGTCGACACAAACAAACTTGTGTTGACATACAGAACTCTTATTTCAGCATGCCTTTTGACCTACCCTATTTAGAAATTATAAATATGAGGAAATGATACATTGTCGACTATGCTCTCAAAAATTTCGAGACTGAACCCTCAGTGTCGACAACAAATTCTTCTTCTCTCTCCTCAACTTCCACTTCTTCTCTCTCCAATGGTGCCCAAGATGGACAACAATATTAACGATGGTTATGAGCTTGTCCGAGATGCGTTCAACAATGTTGAATAGGAAATCAAGGCGGTTGTGGACCTAATCCAAACCGCTTGACTGGATTATCTGGCTTCTGAACAACCATGGATTTGGAAGAAGGAAGTTCTTGCATTCAATTCCAAAGCTTCATTGAATTTTAAGGGAAACAAGATCAAGACTACTGTTCACGGAGAAAAGGTGAAGATAGCCCTCAAAAGTCTGAGTAAATCCCTTCAACTTCCAAGGATTAAAGAAGAGACTGAGGTTGATTCTAATTTTATTGCTAAAGCCCTTAAATGGTGTGGGCGGTCCTTAACCGCCAACATTGGATCATCCATGACTAGGAAAGGGATGAACTCTAAAGGAAAGTTTATATCTAAAATTATTTCAAAAGTAATTCTCTGCAAAACATGGGGGCATGATAGGATCTCCTCCTACATTTTGAGCCTTATGACTAGAGTCATCTTCCAGGTGAAGATTGACTGTAGTGTTGTAATCTTTAACAAGAATAAGGAAGGTATTAAGAAGCCAAATCTAGGCAAAATCTTATGTAGTTATCTGGTTGTCAGCATACCTGATGTACTAAATCAGATTGCTTGTTCCAAAATTAACCACATGAGGAGAATGGATACACGAATCCTATCTAGGTGGGACAGAGTATTGTCCAAGGAAGAACCTACCCGAAAGCACCAGTCCACACAGGTCACTAAAATAAAGAAATCTCATGCCCAAGATATAAAGTCCTCCAATGGCTCAGAAGAAAGGGTTGATTTCAGTTTTGATGATGATAACACTGAAATACCTAGGAAATCTCCCAATATCACACCTGGAACTAAAGCTCAAATCCAGGGGAGACTTTCCATCTGACAGATAATCAAGAGATATCAGTCTAAGGGGGAGATAATAAAGAAGCTGAGCTAGACAATGAGACTATAAACCTCACTATTATGGAAGTGGTTCATGACATCAACATAGCAACTGAAACTTCTGAAAAAGAGGCACAAGATGTGCATATTTCAGTTCTGCCAGCACAACCTCTGAATCCCGTATATGAGATAGTCCAAGAACTAGAAACTGACTTCCAGGGGGAGCATGAATAAGTAAACAATAAAGACATTCTTGCTGATATTTAACCAGATGCAAGGGTTGAGGGGGAGGCACCTAAGCTAGCCCCAGGAAAAGGAGCAGATACTCCAGAACAACTAGTGGAACTTGAAAGTTCTTCTGATTCTGCTGATGAGCAAGAAATCTCTAGGATAAAGAAAAGGAAGTTTGTTGAGCTAAGAGCTAAGGAAAAAGTGCTCTGGATATAAGAAAGCCTTGAAGGCTAGATCCTCATCTACTACTCCTACAATGGACTTTAGTTCTTTATTAGTGCAACTACAGGTCAAGCTTGATGAGCAAATACTTGCACTAGAAAAGTATATGGATGAAAATCACAACGAGTTGCAGTTCAGTCTGGTACAGGACATCAAATCAATAAGATTTGAAGTAAATTTGCTTAAGAAAGAAATGACATATTGCTTCCATAAGGGAGGCAATGTTGTGGTACATATTGTTAAGCAGCAGAAAGAGACAAAGTCTCATGTAGATTATCTGGTTGTCAAGCAAGGGCATGTGCTAGAGAACCAGCTAAGAATGAATGAGAATTTGATTGACATGAATTCAATTACTTTGACAAAATTGGCTGACCAAACAACTGCAATACAAACACATATGAACACCAAAATGTCTGCTATAGAGGCACAGATAAAACTGGATCTGGCAGTAGTTGATACTGCTATCAAAACTTCTAAGTCTGTAATTTCAGCTCAAGAAAAGAAGTTCAAAGATTACTATACAACTGGGAACTATCATATTACAGATCAAATAAGATTTTAGAAGAAAGATCTCAGAGAAGTCATAAAGGGGGAGAGAGTATTAGTTCAGGATAGCTCTGAACATTCAAAATGGGTATCTAACAGTATCAGAGCTACCTTGGGATATCCACCCTTATGTGATGACAACAATACTGCAGAATCTTAATGCCAACCTGCATTCTTGGAGGGGATGGAACATGAAGTTGCTCAAGTCATATATCCCCCTCCTGAGTTTGAAGAATTTAAACAGGCAGTCCAGAATATGTACTGCCCTACACTAGAAAAATTGACATTAATTTCTGAAGAAGTGGATATGGCAGATTTAGATTTTCTTAAAGAGCAAGAGTCTTAGTTATCCATGAAAAGATTCAGAGAACAGGCTGAGGCTAGGCCTGATTTTGAGAAATGGAGTCCAACCTCCAGAGGCATCATCTTAACTGCGTGGAATACTGTTATTGATAATCAATATGATAGGGTTAAGTAGTACTCCAAACAAGAGTAGGACAAATATCTTGCACAACAAGAAGTAATCCACAAATTCATGAAGGACTTGAAGGCTGGAGAAATCCCTGAAAATTCTATAGAGCCTTGCAAGTACTTCCCTAAAACATTCCACTACTTTGAAAGGCAAAAACTGAATGCTACTCAACTAAAGACCAAATACATCAAAGGTAAGACGCTTGTTGCTGATGCTAAAGTTGAAGTAAAAGCTACTATTCAGATAGGCAAAGGCATTGTCATCAAGGAACCAGACCAATCTTAACTTTAGATTGACTCGATTTTAGAAGAACTATGTAAACTTTTTGTTGCTCTTATAAAAACCTTGTAATCTTACTCTGGTTAAATGATATAAAGAAATCCTTGGTTGACAACAATATATCTATGTCTTTGAGTTGTATGTTTTTCCTTTATGATGTTATATTTTGGATATTTGTGTGTAACATGCTATTTCTCCTTATGAATAACCCTGATTGAAATGTCTGTATACATCAAGTTTATTACTTTTATTATATTGGTGTATATCATTGACTATGGGTTATGACTTCTCCAAATAGGGGGAGTTGGGTACATTGAAAATTATGTACATGATTTGGAGAAGCCTCACATAACTCAATGATATATGTCAGTTTGTATTTGATGGCATTTAAAGATTACTTGTGCAGGCTAATGATTGCAAAAATTATTCTAAGTACAAAAGTTTCGAGACACTTATTTAATGTTGACACCTTTGAAGGAGCTGTGCCGAGACAAGAAGCAAGTCTTTGTTGAAACACAAGACTTGTGTCGACACCCAGAGTTTAAGTCGACATCAACTGTTTTGACACTAATAACTTGTGTCGAAACACTTAGAACTTGTTGTATTGTCAGTTGTAAAGAAGCAACTATATCGACATCCAGGACTTGGGTTGACATATGGAGAAGCTGTGTCGACACACATGGCTTCTGTCGACACATTATAAAAACAACTGTGTTGAGAACTTGATGAAGAGTTGTGTCGACAGTTTTCTGAAGATATCGATAACATCAAAGAAGCTGTGTCGACACCAAGGAATTATGTCGGCACATATTAAATTTGTATCGACACATTCTATATTTGTGTCAAGACACATTCAGCTGAGTTAAATAACTCTAAGTGCTAGATCTTAATACTAACGAATTAATGTCTATTAGAATCGTCAAGGTTTTCAGATATGTCAGAACTGTCAGATGTCGGTTAACTACCGGATCAGCCAGTTGCCACTGACGAGATTTATAAAAAGAGCTGGTCTATCACAGAATGATAATGAAGAAAAATAAGAAGTAAGAGAAATTACTCCAAGAAGAATTCACAGAATTCTATACAACAAGAAGATTCTGATTTAAGATCAGAGAAGTTGACATCATCTTTTCAGATCTATTAGTGTTTGCAGATTTAATTCTTCAAGGAGAAAGATGCTGGGTCTACACCAACTTCTCAAGAAGATTCAACCTAGGTTCTATTTTCCAAGAAGCTTTGAATAAGCTAAGTCAGGTTGAATCATATTCATTACAGCAAAGGTCAGGAAAAAGCGTATCCATCAAGATCTGATCAAGATTCCCTCACCTCTCTCTCTATCTTGATGAAGGAAGAAACATACTCTTTAATCAATTTTTTGTAAGATCTATTTTTAGGTCTAAGTGTAAGAGATTTCAATCTCTGAGTTGTAATCCTGTAATTATAAAGGCTGAGGTAGGGCTATTTGCTTGATGTAGGAAATTAAGTTCTCTTAGTTGTAGGCCTGGTGATAAGGGCTGAGGTTAGGCTTGATTGCCTGAGTGGTAGAAGTGTGGATTCACTCTGAGTTAGGCTTCTTGGGAAGAGCCTGAGTTGGGTTTTGAGTTGTAAGATCTGAGGATCTGAGAAGGTGGAAGGAAGTTTGGCCGAATCTATTGTATTGTTATATAGGATAAGGGGGAAAGTGGATGTACCCATCATCTGGGGAACCACTATAAATCTGTGTGTATGTTGTGATTGGATTATTGTGTCTTGTGGTAGCTGTAGAATTTATAAATGTGTTGCTATTAATTTATTAATTGCCTAAGTGAATAAGAATTGAACATATTCACCCCCCCAGGTGTATAGACATTCTTGAAACCAATTCTTTCAAATCCTAACTATGAGCATTCTAGCGCAAGCTTCATGGGTTAAATTTAACTCAATAAATGTGAATGCCCACTAATAAATATAACAGTAATGTTTTACAAAATACACAAAAGTTCTGGCCTTAATGCCTTACAATTATTCTTCAAGAAGGTTATTTACAAACATTGGCTTTCAGGCCGGCTACACATGAAAACAATAAAATTCTTCGCTTGGCCTTCGAGGGCCGACATAACATCAAGGGCTGCAACCCGCTATTTTTTGCTCGGCTCTCCAACACCAACATAGGGATAATCCACCACAAGGATAGAAAGCAAAGCAACAGTTAGCATTAGCTGACCAATTTATAACAACCCTGCCCACACCCGGGGTAGCGGTTTACCTTCCCTTTATGCAAAACAACCATATATATAGATATATCACAAGAAGGCACAACTCAAGCACCATTCAATATATCACAAATGTCTGCATCAAATACCAAATGTTCCATACACTCAGGGCACATTCTCACTGTACTTGATTTACCTAGCCCCACCACCGTTTAGTGGTCCAATATATAATGGTCAATATTGAGCATTTAAGACTTTCTGGCACACATCATAAGACTCTTATTATGCGATCGACGAAGCCAATTACTTTAGGCCTACAAGTCCGACTGGCATAATGTGAGTACAGTTCAGCCACAACCCATTGCTCAAATCTCCATGTCATCTCCGAAAGCCAGAACCTTCATGGCCAATAGACACGACGCGGGTCAGCTTCCCCTTGCCCGTAATCCAAAACATAACCAAAGTTATATTCAATAGCTCTAAAGTCCATCAAAGCAAGGCACCAGAGCTTACAGCTCATTGCTAGCCACATGGTCTCCACAATACAGACATTGCAATTACAATACAATCTTGGAGCTATCACCAGCGATAGCTACTATCGCCCGACGTTAACAACAGAACACTTCTTTCTATCTCCAAACTCAGTCATAACTAGAACATCTTTCCAGAACACAACTGCAGCATCCTGTAGTGCCATAAAACTAGACTTTCACAAAGTTTAGCTCACATAGAGATATCGCCAACGATACTCACTGTCGCTCGGCGATATCCACAGTTATCCAAAAACCATTGTTTTTTCTGGGTATTTTCCATGAGCGCATCTCTAGTACTTCCCACTACTGAATTCACGGGTACAACCCCTCAGACTCCATAAACTACCTATTTACACTCAGAGTCTTCTCCAGCATGCAAATTAAAACATCACCAATCCAGACCAACTTGTTCGGACGGGCTTCACACAGCATGCCTATTCTGTACTACAAGTTCTAGATTTTATATTCAAAACTACCTAGGGATATCACGTAATAACCCATCAAAATTCCCTTCACTTTTCCACCTTTTGGTGGGGGATTCCATGCATATGCAAAAGGAGGACTTCACTTGTCCAAGAAGGAAGATACCCTCATATATCATTTTGGAGCCATGGAGAATTATTCTATCAAGATGGAAAGGATCACCTCGCTTTCCTCTAAAAGGATCTTACTTCAGCTCTTGATTCCGACCAAAGAATCCCCTCCTCCAAGCTTGCTAAGCTCAACCTCAGCTTCTTCTTCCTTTCTTCCAAGAGCTTGATGAGAGGGATGAGAGAGAATGAGAGAAGAGAAATGAATCTTCTCTTTACCTCTTCACTAGTTAAGCAGCCTTGGGAATAACCCTAGCCACAAGATCCTCTCATCAATAGGAATGAAGGGCCACAATTTCAGCAGACAAGTCAAACTTACCGCTATCACCGGGCGATTTTCGCTATTTCCTAGGCGATATCATTGGTAGCCACTTTGACCCTAGTCTACACCGCTTTTTTGTCTTTTTCCGGACATCTGACACGTGTCCCGATATCATAGAGCAATATACATTATTGCCACACAATAGTCTACTCAACTATTCATTGAGTCCATCGAGTGTGTTGAGTGCGTCGAGAGCATCGAGTGCATTGAGAGCATCGAGTGGTATCACCAGTGATAGTCACTATCGCCTGGCGATAGCCACATTTAGTTCTGTTTTCAATTTTAGGGGTGTTACAAACATCCCCTCCTGAAAGAAACTTCGTCCCGAAATTTAATTCAATTAAAGGATAAATAGTTCAAACTTTTACGACACCACTTTACAAGAATAACTTGGGAAACTCATCTCGCATGATTTGCTCACGTTCCCATGTCAGTTCTTTATGGCCACAATTGTCCCAACGGACTTTGACCATCCCGATTGCCTTGTTTCGTAGTAGCCTGACCTCCGTATCCTCGATCCAAATGGGTCTAACCTTCATCGCCACCCCACCATTGACCGGTACCAGATCATCATCCACCACTTGTGTCGGCTCTTGCAAAGCTTTCTGCATCACTGATATGTGAAACACATCATGCAAACCACTTAGCTTAGTCGAAAGAGCTAATCAATAGGCATCTTCTCAAACCAGCTCAACCACTTCAAATGAACCAAGATACCTTGGACTCAACTTTTTCAAGCGCCCAATCCTAGACACACCTTTGAATGGATTTATCTAAAGATATACCTAATTGCAAATTTCAAACTCCACGTTTCGGTGTTTGGCGTTGTAGTACTTTGCTTTCCTAACTTGTTCCACCAATATCCGCTCTCGTATAACACGTATAGTTGACTTTGCATCTTCGACTTCTTTACTATTATACAACTTTGATTCGTCTGTTTCTGCCCAAGCTAAAGGATTACAACACTTCCTACCATATAAAGCTTCGAATGGTGCAATCTGAAAGCTATCTTGATAGTTATTATTATAGGCGAACTCAATCATATAGAGATGGTACTCCCACCTCTTCCTGAAATCCAATGCACACATACAGAGCATATCCTCCATTGTCCTGTTGGTTTTCTCGGTCTGACCGTCCGTTTACGGATGAAAGACCATACTGAACTTTAGTTTAGTACCCAACAACTGGTGGATTCGCCTGCAATCATTCGAAGTAAAACTTCCATCTCTGTCTGTGACGATGCTACGAGGCATACCGTGCAAACATACTATGTTTTCAACATACAACTTAGCAAAATTTTCAACTGAATCGACCATCTTGTTCGGTATGAAGTTTGATACCTTTGTCAATCAGTCAACGATCACCCACACAGAGTCGTTCCTGCTCTGTGATCTCAGCAAATCATGCACAAAATCCTTTGAGATATCATCGAACTTCCACACCGGAATTGGTAACGACTTTACGAAACCTCTAAGCTTCTGACATTCAGCTTTACCAAGGCACAAGTTTCACACTTTGCCACGTAAAGAGCTATGTCCTTCTTCAAACCCGCCCAACAGAAAACCTTTTTCATGTCCTTATACATTTGTGTGCTCCCTGGGTGGATTGAGTATTTAGTAAAATGTTCCTCATATATCAACTCCTCTCGCAGCTTACCCACATATGGGATGCACAAACGACTGTTCTTTCTCAAAAGACCATCATCCAAGGTGAATCGGGAATTTGACCTATCCGTTGCATAATGCTTCATACTCTCATCGAGTTCTACTGCTCGTCGAACTCTGTCCGCAAGGTCATATTGCACCTCTATCTAGTTCAAGTACGCAATTGCAGTGACATTCTTATCAACACAATAAATGTCTAAAGTCTCTAACTCTTGGATCAGATGCTCATCATGCATCTGTAGTCAACTTGCCCGTACTTGAGTCCTACGACTCATGGCATCTGCGACCACATTTCCCTTCCCATGAGTGTAATGTATCTGGAAAGTGTAGTCCCCGAGGAACTCCGTTCATCTCCATTATCGTATGTTCAATCCTTATGATTTATTTAACACTTAAGGCATTTATGATCTGTGAATATATCAACTTTCACGCTATACTATTAGTGATGTCAGAGCTTAAGTGCAAAAATCACAGCCACCAATTCCAAGTCATAGACTGGATAGTTTTGCTCGTACACTTTCAACTGGTGTGAGCCATAAGCTATAACATTTCTAAATTACAGAAGAATGCAGCCTAAGCCGCTCATTGAAGCAACATTGTATATCAAAAAGCAATCTGTATCACATGGCGAACTCAAGATAGGCATCATAGTCAAACAACTCTTTAACTCCTCAAAAGCTCGTATGCATACAAGCAACCAAACGAACTTTTGATCTTTCCTCATCAGTGTAGTGAGAGGTAAGGCTATCTATAAACAGTTCTTCATGAAGCTCCTATTGTAAGACCCCCCTTTTTTTTCTTTTTCGATACCGGGGTCTTAGCCCAAAACAGCCGCTTTGCGGTGGCACCGACTCACGGGAAGGCTGCCACTACAAAACGCCAATTCTACCGGCCCTTTTCGATCACAAGAGAGAGAAGTAATTATACATAAATGTAAACAAGTCCACAGAAGCATGTAAATAAAAGTGAAATCACATCCAGTCCATCAGTAGATAATAACAGGAAGTAGATAACAGAAGTACTGTAAAGATACAGTTTAGATGAAATATAGATAAACGAGCTCGAGCCTGGTACATCAGAGTCCTCACTACAAGTCACTCATCGCAGAACTAAAAAGGTACTAATCACTCACGGAGCTGTTCGCAGGTGCACCGGTGCTAGACTGACCCACCTTCATGCGCACCGTACTCCGCTAGTGCCGGTCCCTGGACTGCTTGTCCCTGTCTCCCATCCGTAGCTCCTGTAATGTTGTGGTTCGAAAACCATTAGTCATAAAGACTAAGACCTATCATCCCCTACCCCTCCCCCTATGGCTCCTAAGCACCGAGCGGAGAGGAGGAAAGGGAAGCTACAAAGGGGGAGAATAATCAAGCAGGTGACAGGGGAGTTATTCTAACAACTATCTAGAACAAAGTACAACTAGCAATCCTATGGTAGTAAGTGGTAAAGAAGAGAAGTAGTGGTGTAGGGTGCGTCCCGAGTTGGAAACCTCCACGAGACTAACGCCTCCTACGCACTACACGTCGTAGATCTACCGCACCTACACAGCACCTATCGCCCACAATAGTTCTTGTCGCAAGAACGCAGCGCAAATAATAAGGAGGAATGATCGACTCGAAAACAACGATCGGAAATTTGAGTCGGAATATTCCCCAAGAAAACACAAAGGTTGCCACTCCTTTTTGAGAGCAAGACCAGGGCTATAGGCCAAGATCCGCTCAAGCAAATAGGATCCACCCGATCCGGAATTAAAAAGCCTAGCAACGGTGAATTCGATTCAAAACTTGCAGCGATTAATTTAACTTTGCGGAGAAAACGATTGCGAAACCACCACAACTACTTAGAGAATCACACAAAGAAGAGGAAAGAGTTTACCCAACCGAGAAGAAGTTTCACACAAGATAACGGTGGGAGAATCACTCTCTCCACGGATCTACCGGCGTCACACCGAAGGGTTTGCTACCTTCTTCCCGGAGTCGCACCAAGGAAGCCGCGCCGGAGTCGCACCGAACGGATGGAGGGAGCAAAGGAGGCCGGCGGCGTCACACCACAAGCTAGGGGGGCGGCGGCTTGGAGGCTCCTCCTCTTGCCGAATTCCTCAAAGGGGATTAGGGTTAAAATCTTTCTAATTATTTCATAAGAAGGCCTCCTTATATAGGAGTTACAAACAAACCTTAACCCTTCATGATGGAGACGTAATCTCATCCACCCGAATGGCTAAGTGCACACCAAAAATAAAATTGTTTAAATAAAGAAATAAAAACATGCTATGAATATAAAATTATCACTTAAACATTGGATAATTTTATATTCTAAAAATATAGAAATAGATTTCATGAAATAAGATTATTAAAGCTAAATTTCCATGGCGGTTCGAGCACGCCGCGGACGGAGGTTGTAACGTCGCCTTCAGTTAGCGTCATCGTGCCGCCTCACGTCCTTGAGTTGTATTGCCTTATCAACCGGATCATCATCAGCATCTTCAGCATCATCTTCAAATGGTGGAGGAGGGGTCACGCCATCTATCCTCCCCCGCTCAAATCCACGCATCTCCGTTGCGTGGTCCAAGCGATAGCGGTGAAGGAGAGCGGCATCCAAACTTTGCAGCTCCATCTTGAGTACCCAAGAGTCATCCGAAGGGGGTCGACCTCGCCAACGGATGAGAAAGCGGTGGGTGTCTCCATCAGCAGTGGTAACAGGCTCAGCATCAAGTATCATCTCTGGAGTGGAAAACGTCCGTGGAAACCTGGGGAACATATTAGCAGTAGGCAGAAAAGAAGGCAACATACCATCCGATGATATACCTGTGGGGACCGAAAGAGAGAGATCATCTGTGCTACCATTCCCCAACCCATGAGAATTTAGAGTGGGAGAAGAAGACGACAAAGAATTCAACTCTTGTGGTGGTGACACAAACATCGTTAAATCCGAAACGTTAAAAATGGGGGAGATACCCCAATCAGCAGGCAAGTCCAAAATGAAAGCGTTGTCACCTAACTTTTTAACAATCCGAAAAGGGCCGGCGCGCTTTGGTGCTAACTTTTTAACGGTGCCAGTTGGCAAGCGTTCGGGAACCAAACAGACTAAAACTAGATCGCCAATTTTAAAATTTGATACTCTCCTATGTAAATTAGCGTGCGCTTGATAAGAGTCGTATTGCGTAGTCAAAGTGGCCCGTATACGTGCATGTAAATCATGGATGTGCTGGGCGAAGGATTGTGCAAACTGACTTGCCTTGTACATTGGGGGCAATGGCACCAAGTCAAGCGGCACAGGAGCCTTATATCCGTGAACAATCTCGTTTGGCGACAGACCCGTAGACCTATTCTTGGAATTATTGTAGGCTAATTGGGCATGGGGAAGGAGAAGATCCCAAGTGCTCTTGTGATCAATCACAAGACATCGTAACAAATTTCCTAAGCTCCGATTAACCACTTCCATCTGTCCATCAGTTTGGGGATGATAGGCGGAGGAAAACAATAATTTTGTTCCCATTAATATCCAAAGAGTTTTCCAAAAATAACTAGTGAATTTCACGTCCCTATCCGAGACTATGGTCTTGGGCACGCCACAGTGACTAACAACTTCTTTAAAATATAATTTAGCGACGTGAGATGCATCGTTTGTCCTACTGCACGGGATGAAATAAGCCATCTTTGAAAACCTATCCACAACTACAAAAACTTAGTCATGACGTCGAAGGGTAATGGGAAGGCCTAATATGAAATCCATGCTAACGTCTACCCAAGGCATGGAGGGAATAGGCAAGGGTGTATATAATCCTACGTTGGTTTTACTACCCTTAGACACCTGACCCGTGCGGCAGCTACTCACTACCTGAACCACCATAACCTTAAGTTTTGGCTAATAAAATTTGTCCTCGACTAACGTAATGGTTTTATCTCTACCGAAGTGGCCACTCAACCCTCTGCTATGCATCTCCCATATGATATGTAGTCGTAACGATGACCGCGAAATACACAGCTTTCCGTTCTTAAACAGGTAACCGTCCTTGATGACGTACGCTGATATCGTCGTGGGGGAGCTATCATGGGCAGATAAATAGGCATCCTAGAAATCAGGACACGTGGCGTACTCATCCTTAACCCGCTCAAATCCAACAACATGTACTTCCATAGAGGTGAGTAAAATCGTAAGACGACTAAGGGCATCCATGACTCGATTATCAGCTCCCTTAAGGTGCTTGAGATTAAACGTGTAGCCTTGTAAGAAAGCTACCCACTTAGCATGTCGTGGGCTGATCTTATGCTGGCCGTTGATGAAACGTAAGGCCTCATGATCGAAGAGGATCACAAATTCCTTGGAAATGAGATAGTGCCTCCAATGGTGTAGACACCGGACTACAGCATAAAATTCCCTATCGTAATTTGAATAGCTCAGCTTGGGGCTGGACAACTTCTCGCTAAAATAACTAATGGGATGGCCCTCCTGGCTCAAGACACCTCCAATCCCTACCCCTGACGTATCACATGTGAGCTCAAAGACTTTAGCAAAGTCAGGTAGACGTAAGACAGGTGCCTCAGTCATAAGCTCCTTTATTCGTTCAAAAGCATAGGTGGCGGACTTCGTCCATGTAAACTCTCCCTTTTTCATACAGTCGGTGATATGCGCCATAATACTACTGATGTCTCGTATGAAACGACGATAAAACGTGGCTAACCCATGGAAACTACGTACCTCACGGAGGGTGGTTGGCACGGGCCAGTCCTTAATGACCTGAACCTTGCCCGGATCAACTCGAATACCCTTAGAACCGACTATATACCCTAAGAACTCTACCTCCGAGGCATTGAAAGTGCATTTCTTAAGATTGAGAAATAAAGTCTCCTTCCGCAGGGTGGAAAGGATCACTCTCATGTGGGAGATGTGCTCGGTAGTAGAGGTGCTATAAATCAGTATATCGTCAAAGTAGACGACAACGAACTTCCCCATGAATGGATGGAAGATATGTGTCATCATCCGGGAGAAGGTACTAGGGGCATTGGATAACCCAAAGGGCATCACAAGCCATTCGTACAGTCCATCCTTCGACTTAAATGTCGTCTTCCACTCGTCGCCCACTCGTATCCTAATCTGGTGATAGCCACTCCGAAGATCTAATTTGGAGAATACGGTGGCTCCGGACAAGACATCCAACAAATCATCTAGGCGGGGAATGGGGAACCTATACTTGATGGTAATTTTGTTGATAGCCCGGCTATCAACGCACATCCTCCATGTACCATCCTTCTTGGGGGCAAGTAGGGCGGGTACAGCACAAGGACTCATACTAGTCCTAATAAAACCCTTCTCCAGTAAGCCCTCTATTTGGGACTGCAACTCCAGGTGAGCTGCGGGGTGGAGTCGATAATGGGGCTGATTTGGCAAGGAAGACCCTGGGATGAGATCTATCGCGTAATGGATATTCCTAAGTGGGGGTAATGTGGACGGCAACTCATCCGGGTACACGTCCCTATACTCTTCCAACAGTACCCGTAACTCACTAGGTAACTCATCCAAAATACTAGAATCGGGCTTCGCACTTAATAGGACTAGCGCGTACATAACTCCATCAAAGAACCGATCTCTCTCAAACTCTTTCCTACCAACTAGATTCAACGTCTTCCGTTCTACCGGAATAGTGGTGTCCTTAGCCAAGACTACGGGCTCCTTTGGGATGGTCGGCTTCAAAGTGATGGTTTTGCCATTGAATTTGAATTCATAAGTGTTGGCTCTACCAAAATTTGTAACATCACGATCGTATAGCCAAGGGCGGCCTAACAACACATGACAAGCGTCCATCGGAAGGACATCACACCACACCTCATCAATGTAGGATTTGAATGAGAGTGGGACCAGGCATCGCTTGGTGACGGGTACGGAGATCTTGTTAATCCAAGCGACCTTATATGGGGTCGGGTGTGGTTCCGTGGTCAAGGACATACGTGCAATGGCGTTCTCAGATACGACATTCACACAACTACCACTATCAACAATCAGCTTGCAAAGTTTCTCGCCACTCTTAAAAATCAGAGAAAATACGCTCGTCCTCTTCCACTCATCTAATGGACGAGGAGTGGCCAAGATACAACGCATCACCATAAGGGGGTGATCGTCCTCTAAATCACTTGGGACCCCTCCCGGGTAGCTCTCCTCAGCAGCCTCATAAACGTAATCCGTAAGATCGGTCTTCGACTCTAACAAGGCTATGGCTTTAGTTTTCATTGGGCATTCGAAGGCGTAGTGACCTTGAATGCCACAAGAATAACATGTGGCGTTAGTCTTGCTAACCTTTTCGATAGGAATACGTTCGCTCGCAGGGTTCTTAGTGTTCCTAGCAGTGATCACAACAGACTTGGACTCGGCGGACCGGAATTTCCCCTTGTCCTGATATGTGGAGGACGAAGCTCCGGTGGTGGATTTTCCCTTCGTATGGGAATACCGGGAGTGGGCCTTAGATGCTAAGTGTTTCTCAATGTCGAGGGCGGCATTGAATGTCGTGTTTAGATCTGTGTGGCCATAACGTAAGAGCTTCCGCTGAATATCAGGTTGAAGCCCCTTTCGGAATCTAGAAAGGGTAACCTCGGGGATTTCCTTCAGATCACAACGCACCATTCGATCCTTCAGTTCTCCCATATACTCCGCTACTGAATTTGAGCCCTGCTGCAGGGTGGCAAGCTCGTCAAACATCTGTGTCCGATGGTACGCGGGAACGTACTGATCGGTCAATAAATTCTTCATTACGGTCCACCCAATAATTGGGTTCCGTCTCCAGCACCTAGCCTACGCTCTTCGTTTAGCCAATAAGTTTTGGCACGGCCTGTCAACTTCATCCTGGCAACTTGGACCTTTTGGGGGTCCGTGAGATGGTGTCAGTCGTAGTAACATTCCATGTCCACTATCCACGTAAGGAAGTTCTGTGGATCTCCCATGCCGTCGAAAGTGGGGGCATCAATCTTGATGGCCCTAGTGATGTCAAACTCTCGGTCGTGGCGACTACCTCGAGGGGGCACTCGCGGGGAGTCCCCATCAGAATCCGACTCGGAGAAGTGTTAGCGCCGGCAGGCAACTCAACATTCGCTGGTGGTGGGGGTGGCCTAGCTTGATTTTGTAAAATCTGTGCTAATGTAGCCCTTAGCTCCTCCATATCATTACGTAGACCCGCAATCGCTTCAACATTATGAAGCTCATACCCGTTCTCAGCCATCCTAGACGTTGACGGCGCCGTGTACTCCGTACCTAACCTAGTGCGCATGCAAGACCTAGAAGATTATAAAGACGATTTTTCCTAGAGCTGTAGCTAGACTGAAAATAAAATATTTTTATAAAAGCTTGATGTGAATAATACGTAGATCGTTAAATTTTTTTTTTTTTTTTAAATTTTGCTGAAAAATAAAAATTTCAGGCTGCTATTTGCAGACCAACTAGACAGATTTGGACAGAATTACGATGTTCCAATTTGCAGGACAACCTAACGAGGTCGAATCGAAAAATTTTCTGTTTTAATGTTGCTGGAAATAAGGTTAGGAAGCTACAGAAATTTTTCAGATTTTTTGACAAGTTTGAAAATTCCGAAGGATTTACTAAATGCAGACCAAACAGAAAATTTCAGATTTTTGAAGGTTCATATCAACCAACGAAGAACGCAGAGAGGATGTTTGTAACTTGGGAGTTGAAACGACCTCCTCTGATACCAAATTGGTGTAGGGTGCGTCCCGAGTTGGAAACCTCCACGAGACTAACGCCTCCTACGCACTACACGTCGTAGATCTACCGCACCTACACAGCACCTATCGCTCACAATAGTTCTCGTCACAAGAACGCAGCGCAAATAACAAGGAGGAATGATCGACTCGAAAACAACGATCGGAAATTTGAGTCGGAATATTCCCCAAGAAAACACAAAGGTTGTCACTCCTTTTTGAGAGCAAGACCAGGGCTATAGGCCAAGATCCGCTCAAGCAAATAGGATCCACCCGATCCGGAATTAAAAAGCCTAGCAACGGCGAATTCGATTCAAAACTTGCAGCGATTAATTTAACTTTGCGGAGAAAACGATTGCGAAACCACCACAACTATTTAGAGAATTACACAAAAAAGAGAAAAGAGTTTACCCAACCGAGAAGAAGTTTCACACAAGATAACGGTGGGAGAATCACTCTCTCCACGGATCCACCGGCGTCACACCGAAGGGTTTGCAACCTTCTTCCCGGAGTCGCACCAAGGAAGCCGCGTCGGAGTCGCACCGAACGGATGGAGGGAGCAAAGGAGGCCGGCGGCGTCACACCACAAGCTAGGGGGGCGGCGGCTTGGAGGCTCCTCCTCTTGGCCGAATTCCTCAAAGGGGATTAGGGTTAAAATCTTTCTAATTATTTCATAAGAAGGCCTCCTTATATAGGAGTTACAAACAAACCTTAACCCTTCATGATGGAGATGTAATCTCATCCACCCGAATGGCTAAGTGCACACCAAAAATAAAATTGTTTAAATAAAGAAATAAAAACATGCTATGAATATAAAATTATCACTTAAACATTGGATAATTTTATATTCTAAAAATATAGAAATAGAGTTCATGAAATAAGATTATTATAGCTAAATTTCCATGGCGGTTCGAGCACGCCGCGGGCGGAGGTTGTAACGTCGCCTTTCGTTAGCGTCATCGTGCCGCCTCACGTCCTTGAGTTGTATTGCCTTATCAACCGGATCATCATCAGCATCTTCAGCATCGTCTTCAAAAGGTGGAGGAGAGGTCACGCCATCAAGTAGTAAGTAGCAATTGTATAAAAAGGCAGCTAGAGAACAGTAAGTAAACAAGCAAGTAAATAAGTAAGTAACCTTAACTTATATGAATGCCCATACAAACTTATAAGTTAAGGGGTCTTATGCAAGGCTCCCATCGTATAAAAATATGAGTGTAGTGATAGGCTATGCCATGATTCATGTAAGTGCAACACACGCACACGACTCTATGCGCACAGACCTTTAGTTCCCCCTGTTCAGGAAGCTAGCTTCACTCCCAGGAACCTCCGTAGTGGCAAACGGAGACAGTGGGTCGGGCCCCCCACTTCTAGGCGGGTATCCACACTACCGGGCCTAGCCCTTCCGTACGCCCCTAGAAGAACACAACCTAGAGTATCCGCGTACTACTGCTGGCTATACCCACCAGACTTTCTTTGGCTAAGTGTCCCACACCACCGAGTCAACGTACTGATGTCGGTGTGAACGACAATCAGATATTGAAGACCCGCCACCTTTATTCTGTACTCCAACCCTCGAGCCCTCGGCTCCCCAGACTGTCCCGTCCGTGCATCTACCTTCAGAGCTACCGTCTGAATGGCAACCAAACTAATTATACTACCTTCCTAAATATCGGGGTGTATGTGTGTGCAACCCTAATTATACTAGTTGCTCTTTAGATTATTAATTCTACAGTTTACATTAGCCCAGGACTGCCCCCGGTATTCCCCGTGAAGGGCTCTTAAAGGGCACTAGGAACTATGATGGTAGCTGAAGCCCACCATTCGCTTTCGCAAGGCACTTATTGTTATTGGTTGATACCCATTACCCGATCCGTTTTTAAGTTACTTTAGATCTGGCCCTAGCATATTAAGACTCTTCCACTACTACTCGGGGTGGACGATCTTTCGTCGTTCCCGTACGCCCTTATCCTTAACTAGTCCCGCACTCTACCTATCCTGACCCCAATAATGGACTTAAACCTAGCTAGCCCTAACCAACCAGAAACTACCAAATATCCATCTCCCAAAGTTCATTATCCGCTCTAGTTCAGTTTCCGTGGTTTTACTATATGCAGCCCATCCTAATATACGTGAGGAGTATAAGGGGAGGTACTCTAAATTGTCTTCTGAATCTCCTATAATATTTACTGGAGGTCTATCGTGACATAATACGACTAAGACCAAGATTTCCAAATTTTCCTATTTATCGGGCAGTTAATTTATTTATTCTAAGATTCCAAATGCCCTAGTATGAACATGAAGTGCACTAATCAGCCAACAATAAATCATCCTAAAATCAGTAAAAATCATATGAGGCATTTAAACAGCAATTCCAAGTTTTGAGAAATTCCAGAGGTGTTTAAAACTATATTTCCTCATTTACCATTTTAGGTCATTTCTACTATAATATGAAGGAAGTACTGTAAATATGTATCCAAAAATACCAAGAAAATTATTTAAGCTTTATGGTGACCTACAACCATCAGAAACCAAGTCCCATAATTTTTCTCTAATATTTGGGCTCTGAATCTATTTTAATGTAAAATGCTAATTTTCTCAGCTTAGTGAAGGAGATGCTATTTGTAATCATCTAAAATTCCATATAAAATTACAGGGTGACTAGCATAACTTTAAACACCCACTGACCAAATTTCATAATTTTTCAGACAGTAATTGGACATTATTTGTATTTTTGACTCCATGTCACAACTAGTACGTTAAATAAATATGTACCCAAAATAATAAGTTAAAATTTCCAAAAAAAAATACAGAAGGTATAACAAGCTATAAGATGCCCTAATCCAAGGTTTCATAACATTCGAGTGCATATAAATTCCAAAATCATCAAGATAAATATCTAGGGCACAATTAGAGTTGTAAATGAAGTACTGTATAAATTAACCCAAAAATCTAAACAAAATTATAACATGGCTATTTAGATTAGAAAATCACCCTACTCCAATTTTACATGATTTAAAGTTCATTTGACAGCTTAATAATTAAAATTAAGGTTGGTGACCTAAACTAGGGTTAGGATTTTAAGTGGCCTAGCTGTCTCCAAATACCCTAAACTTTTGTCCAGAGAACTATACTGGCCCTATGGTTCTCTCCACCAAATTTTAAGTTAGTCCAAGGTCATTTGACCCTATGACCTTCACAATCCCAAAAACCACCATTATGGGATTTTCCCTAGGGTTCTCCGGCTACCCTACACCAAACCACCCCAAACTCCCTTGGAGGGTGTGCCATTCCCTAAACAGCCTTTTGACAAAATATCAGCCTCTGTTGAGGTGATATGACCACCCAAATACCAAGGGGGTGTTTGATCCTAGATTTCCTATAAGGACAAACCTAGGGTTGGATAAAAACTTAATCAAAACATCTCCAAATGAGATGAAATTTTTACCAGAACCTTACGATAAACCTAAGGACCACTCACAAAAATTTGGGAGGGTTTGAAAGTCATTTAGCCATCTTATTAAATTATGCTAGGATTATTGAATTTTCTAAAAACTATAGAAAAACATTTCCAAAAATCCTAATTTTTGGATAGCTCCTAGATATATGTAAGATTAGGCCACACCCCAAATTTCAAGTCATTTTGATGACTGGATTGGAGTGGGGAATTTTTCTAAGGTCAAGACAGCCCTTTGGATAGACCTCACCAAAAAGTGTGATGTGGTCTAACCAGGACTCTAAATCGAGTGAAATCAATTTTGAATTAAACTAGACTTCAAGGGCTACATTTTCGATGTTAACAACCTTTTATTTTTCAGCCCCTACGGGCAATAATTTCCATTTAAACCTAGTGCACAGTAAAGGGAATTAATTCCTAATTATAAAAATATAATATAATAAAATGCTACTGTTCACCTTCTTCTTTAGCCCGAACCAGCAACCTAAAAACAAAAGCTTGAAACCTGTAGCTTTTCTAAAGCCATTTCCTGGCCACCTAGCCGTCTCCCTGGCCGGCCACCACCACCACCACCTCTGTTGAGGTGAGGGCTACCGTCGGGCGGCGGCACGACCGCCGGAGAGGCGGTTTCCGGCGAACCTGCCACCATGAAATTTCAGAAAAACCATGGAAACACTCACCCGATCCAGCTCTTTTGAGCCCGATATCTCTCCTAATGATTTCTAAGATCTATCCGCACAAGAAGAGGGAGGGGAGGACCTTGTTCGCGGGCTGGAGGCGTGCAGACCGTCGAGAAGCCATTTGCGCGGTGGCGGCGTCACCGACAATTCTTCAACAGCAAGGGGAGGAATCTGAATACGTTTGATCGAGCGTGTAACCTTCTCCTCTTGCCCTAAGGAGGCTGTTATAGATCTCCAAGTGGGGAGGGGAAAGGATGAAACATTCATGGCCATGAATGTTTCTCTTAATAACGTTTCGGTTATGATGTAGGGAAGAGGAAAAGGTGGAAGATGAAATGGCTGATCCAGGTGGCAATTTTCTATTGGACCTCACTCTCTCTTTCTATTAAATAATTAGAGACGGAAATGGCCCATAAATATTCTAGCTGTACCTTCCCATAATCAGAATTGATTATGACATCGGTTACCGAAATTTCCAGTCTAGCTGACGTTTTGGCCTTGGTCACGGGCGTGATACATAGGTCACGAGCATGATAGGCCCGGGTGGCCAATTCTGAGTTCGACGATCGTCGAACTGAGATCGACGATCGTCGAGGGTGGTT